>JAWWEV010000001.1:80186350-80266366 GCA_035583235.1 Hafferia zeledoni | reverse complement strand
CCCTGGTCCCCCATCGACCTTCTTGGACCCCCCTTGAACCCTCTTGGACCCCCTTGGACCCTCCTTAGACCCCCCCTGGACCCCTTCGAACCCTCCTGGACCCCCCTGGGAAGCCCCTGCATACTTCTGGACCACCGGAAACCCTCCTGGACCCCCTTGGACCCCCGTAAAACCCCCTGAGCCCTCCTGTAGCCATCTGAGCCCTCCTGAACGACCTTGAACCCTCCTGGACCCCTATGGACCCTAGTGGGACTTCCTGGGAACCCCCTGGACCATCCTAGAACCCCTTGAAGCCAACCTGGACCCCCCTTGACCCTCCTTGGACCCCCCTCGAACCCCTCTGAAACCTCCCTGAACCTCCCTGGACCCCCTTGAAGCCCCCTTGGACCTTCCTGAAAACCCCTGGACCTCCCCGAACCCCCTGCACCCCTCTGTACCCCCCTTATACCCTCCTGAACTTCCCCCGGAGCCCACTGGAACCTCGTGAAGCCCCTTGGACTCTCCTGGACACCTCCTGACCCCCCTGGACCCTCCTGAAACCTGTAAGCTGACTCTGCTGAATATTGACTACTTTTCTAAAATACTTGCAAACAGTGCAGCCAAGTCCAATTTTTTTTTTTCCAGAAGTTGACTGACTTTCTGTCTATCTATTACTAAGCCTGTAGATCAGATTGCATTGATTGCAGCACTTATATTTGCAATGTTTCTTTATCTCCTTATTGGTGTTTTTATGAATACAATCTCTGTTTATAGTCTTTTCTCATACATAACAGCTTCATCTTCTCATAAGGAAACAGATTTTCAAAATGAAGATTCACTGACACATTGCAACTGTGTGTTTGAAGTCACTACACTTGACAAGGGTTAAAACTGTGTTCAGAATGGCAGTAGGTTTTTTGTGATGTTGTAAATCAGTCTTTTTCACAGCTCAGTCATGGAAAGATGGCACTGGGGTTTGAAGTTTCAATAGAGGAGCCAAGAATTGGAATGTTTTGGCTTTCTTCTTCCTCATTTCTACTGGCTGGTAAACTGGCTGGTGGGAATTGGTTTGGGAGAGTAAAATAGATCACTCACTTGGAGGCAAGCAAGAAACCTCATGAAGCCATTCTGGATTTGATCTTTTTGTTGATTTCAATGCTGTCTGCCAGCTGCTTCCCAGAAGTGTCAACAACTTTGTCCTTGCATTTCTGGCAATTTTTATTCCCTTCTGGTTTCACCAAAGTAATACTGTAAGACAGCTGGAAAACCCTGACTGCATGCAGTGTTTTACAAATACCTCGATACTGAAAGATAAGATGTAAATTAAAAGCTGACTAGTGGTCACTTGAAAAATCCATGCGCTGCAGAAACATTCAGCTTTGTGAATTTATGAGTGAAAGTGAGCAGGGATAGAAACAGACATGATAACATTTCTGCAGCTAAGTGAGAGGTCATTGCTTTATGGACAGATCACTCACAGAACCTCGTTAAGGAAGGCTGCCTTTCAGTATGCAGCACCACAGAGTGAAGTTAGATAGCAGCACCTGCCAGAAGGCGGCTTAGTTTTGCCGGCAAATAGGAAATCAATCCTTCTGCCGGCGCACCGGGAGGTTGTCACAGCCTGAGCTCTTCGGGATGGTCTCTCCGCCGTTGCCTGATGTTCCAGATGTGCTCGAGGTGCACGACCCCCATCTAGCGGCTGCTGTGAAGCAAGGGAAAGGAGCGTGTCACTGCCTGGCATCTGAGGCATTTCATGGGTGACTGTGGGTACTGCTTTAAGCTCTTGAAAACAACACTTGCATTTTTAATTGCCTGAATAATTCCTGTTTCAAAAGAAGAAAATTTCTTTTTACATTAAGTGGCCCTCCTGTAAATTTTCTTTCTTGTCAGCTTCACAGCAGTCACAAGAAAACTGAGAAAATTCTGACATCAGCGTAGTCAGTAAAAATAAATTACATATGCAGAAATTACTGAAGTTAATGCATATCTAAACTTAGCTTTAAGGTTTTGCTTCTGACTTGCAATAGCTACAAATCACATAGCACAAAGATATTAATTAATAAGAAACAACTCCTCAGCACCATACATTTTCTTCCTCAAATAAGATGGGATTTTGAATCAAGAAGCAAGAACACAATGTAGAGTTAGGAGGAAAGGGTTCTGTTTCCAGATTAGGTGAATTTCCATGTGACTTTTTAGATCTGCTCCATTAATTCTGCTGATATAAAACTATAGCTTTACTCAGTGCACTCACTCCCTTTATGATTATGTACATTTGCAGAATGAGTTGCTTATAGAAAGAGATGATGTCACAGAGCATGGTGGTATCACAGAGTCACAGGACCACGCAGAATATCACTTGTGTTTACAAAATATGCATAAATATAAAATGCAGTGTGTAAAATAGCATCTCTTCATAATAATACTAATTTTTCTGTCAACTGTGAGCCCTTTTTTTAAAAAAAATAAATACTTTCTATTCATTAGTTATTTAAAAGATAAGGCTATGTCAGGATAGGTTTGTTCACTCCCCTATGGAAAATCATCACCTATGTCCACTGGCTCTTTTCATTCTTTTTTTTTCCCCCACAGTACTCTTTTCATCTGTATAGCATGGAAGAGCCAGGTTACCTTGTTTCCTGATTGGGTGTGGAATCCAGTGGAATTTTCCTTTATTATAATGATTTAGGTGTTAAAGCAGTTATTTTCTCCATGCTCCTTCAGGATAATGCTCCCATCTGCTAGATCTGAAAGAAATATGTACCAAAGCAGACATAAGCCACCTGCATTTTGGTGCTGAGTGCCTATATACCTAAACATGCAATAGTTACAGGGGTACAGTTTGGTTCTGAATGCTGTCTTTTATACAGTATGAAGCAAGCGAAAATGTCACATAAATTGATCAAGATTCAAACTCTTTTCCAGTACTTCACTAAATCTTTCATTTTATGAGCTTGTTTTTCTTTTTTTTTTTTGAGAATGACCATGTACAGCTGTAAAACATTTCCAAAGGTAGAAACCTTTATTGCTTAGGTAAAAGCAGTCTTTTGAGATTGATACAGATTATGATATCCATTTATTTCATTTTAATCTCTATTGAGAGATGTTTTCCCTCATTTTTATGATTAACTGTCATTGTGGTTAAAGGAATTGTTTTATTGTAACATCAAAATGTAGAATTTATTAGACAAAGTTCAAACAAAAGCACTGAAACAAAAATTTCAAAGCATGTTATTTTATTTTACCTCTTTTGTCATCAAAAAGATCCCCATAAAATAATCTTTCATTTCACCATAGTTTAGCCATCTACTGAAACAAATTGGAAACTTTTCATAAATATTGGCTAGATACTTTTCTTTAGTAAGATCTAACAATATTTTAGATGCAGATGTTGATATCCTACTCTCAAATTCAGCAAGTTGCCCATGCCAACATGCCTGATGAGCAGTGTCATAACCTTGTGTTTAACCCTCTTCATGATTCAAAGCTGTTTCATGACTGAAATGGCTCACTGATGTCTGTAGTTATATGAATCCTGATCTTATTCAAGAGGTGACTGCTTTAGAGAAACAGGGTGTGTTCCATATTGAATAGCCAGGATCTGCAGGTTTTCAAGCCCTCATTCCCCTGACACCCATGTCCCTGCTGTTACAAAAACTACAGAGGGATCTGTGCTCTCATCTGCCCTAACCATGGGACACCTACCACTACGCTGTCATTACTTAAGCCCTTTGAACTAGTAGCAGAAGACACAATGTCACAGATAGAATACTGACATCTGTGGAAAAGGAGAAATTTACCATTTGATCTGAGGGACATATATTAGGTTTCATATGTGGCAGTATCCCCATGTTTTTTGGGATCCCACCATCACTTAAAATTTTGATACTTTCTCTCCTTCCATATGTCTTTGAATATGGTAAGAAAAACAGAGCGTGTTGCTGTGAGAGTCTTTCAATAACTTACACACTGTCTTTAGGAAGATGTAGTCAGATATTAAAGAAATAATCAGAAAAAACAGAATCAGTTGCTGATTGTCTTTAACTGTAAGTTTTAGTAGAGCAAAAACATGCAGTAAGGCAGATGTTAACTAAGAATTACTCTTCTTTTTGAAAGCAAAACATTTCATGGTGTTGAATCCCTGACTGTCATGCCTTTATTCTGTATCCAGTTGAAAGAGTATTTATGGATATAGTTAACAGCATGGTTCCTGGCATCAGTAATGAAAGCTTTATCACTTTCTAGTCACATGTGTTAAGCAAGAATGTATATTCTTTAGTCATTGCTTTCTAATGGTCTTAAGAACACCTCTACCACTTAGACACAAGATATGTTTTACTTAAGTGTCACAGGCAAACATGCATTATTTTAATTGGGCTAATTGTGCATTTTTGTCCACTCACAGTATTGCCTTACTGTGGCAGATGGCCCAGTGATGTGTTATAATTACTTTGCATGACATCCCCTCTATTTTACTAATCTTCACTGTGACTGTCCCATTGGTAATGACTAATGACAGTTTCCTAGCCAGCAACTTTTAATAGATTCCTTTTTTTCCTCTTAATCTCTGCCTGTCCTCAACAGCACTATTTTGTTCAATAATTTAATCAGTTCAGCAACAGTATATTATTAGACAATTGAACCATTACTTTTTGAATTTTTGAAATGCAAAATACCCATGAAGTAATCACTGATGAATATTTCAGTATTGATGGAGACCACTCTCTATTCTGAAGAAATAGAAAGGACTTTGCTGTCTATGCTTGAATGCTTTTCCTTTCCTTTTATTTTGGTCTTGAGAACCATATGCAGTAAATAGGAAGGAATCAAATAGCTAGAAAAATTAGCAGAAAGGATTAACAGTTTTGCCTACCCACCATGCCCTTCTTAACCATTCAACACCCACGTATCAAAGGAGTGAGTTATTACAGAAAAAAATTCATTCATCCCTGTCTCCTCTTATGAGTGAAGATTTATCTGCAAAAGGGACACCCTGAGGCAAAACCACGTCCAGGTTCATCCCATTTGTATTTGCAGACTGGGATGTAGATGCTGCAAATTCAGTGGGAGAATAAAAGCACAGAGCTCCTCATAGGCTGGTGTGATTTTTTTGGGAAACTCCTGGACTCTGAAATTTCTGACCAGAACCACTCCTTTGTCTGTGAAGAGAATCAGATAGTCAGCTTTCAATCTTTATGTTGCTAGCAGCTGCTATGTTTTGCTAAGGGCAGTGCTCCTCATGCTCCCTCTCTTTTATCCAAGACTTTTCATGAAATGAAGCACTAGTGAAGCAGAGTGAGTGGATGACTGTAGGACAATTCTCTGATTTCACAGCAGTTTGTGAGATTTCACAGTTTAATTTCATAGTTTAATTGTGTTTCTTCTCTGAACAAAGAATGCCTTACAAGCACTAACCAGTCTGTGTCTTGAAGCTCTCATTGCAGAGATAAAGAGGAAGGGCAAGCTAGCTGAAGCCTATTATCACTCAGGCATTAGGTTGAGTTTGGACCTTAAGTTTAAAATTAGTAACTTTATATCTTTGTTCACACATAAGTGTCTCGTAACTGTGCTTTCATCTTCTCTCCCACTCTACAGAGTGATATAGGAAATTCAAGTTAAAAATGCTTTTTTAAGGCAACACATGTATGTTAATGCAGCTACCTGCCTGAATTTCAAAACTGTTCAATAGCTTGCTGTAGATGCTTAACTCTGCTTGCATCAGACACCTTCTCAGTGTGTTGCTGCTTACTCAGTGTTGCTGATATTAATAGGGATTTCTTTCACCTATTGAATGTTGATCCTGAGAGTTTTAATGAAATCTTCCTTTTATCAGGGAAGCTACTGAAGTCACATGACAGGACAAATTCTGCCTTTGGAGATATTTGCATACTGCCAGTGAACCCATCTAAGGGGTTATGCATGCATGTCTAGGAAGAGAAGGGGGTCAGTCTGGTCTGTTACAAAACCAATTCATATTCAATGACAAAAGAAAGAAATGTGCACGTGAAAAACTTCTCTTTGAAGGAGGAGAGCTGAAACCCTTTAGAGAAAAAAAGAAAATTGAATAGTTAAAAGTTTATTGTTTGCCAATACTGGAAACTTTCAGGGAGGCTTAATGGCAAACTTTTCATTTCTTTCTCTTGACAGGCACAAGTATATTTACTGTTTATGAGGCTGCTTCTCAGGAAGGCTGGGTGTTCCTCATGTACCGAGCAATCGACAGTTTTCCCCGATGGCGTTCATATTTCTATTTCATCACCTTAATTTTCTTTCTGGCCTGGCTTGTTAAGGTACTAAAAAATACGTCTTTTTAAAGTGGTCTGAAATGTATATCATATTAGAATTAATTTCATCTGTTTTCTGCTTGCTGAGCTTTGTGTCAGCCATTCTTTCTTGTTCTTTTTTTCAGAATGTTTTTATTGCAGTCATCATTGAAACGTTTGCAGAAATTAGAGTGCAGTTCCAGCAGATGTGGGGATCCAGGAGCAGCACTACTTCAACTGCTACCACCCAGGTGAACCACTTGAGATGCTGAGATTCTCTGAGGATTTGATTTGATTTAGTTTATGAATGAATAATAAGCAATCAATTCTTGTTATATATGATATATTTGACTTTGGGTGTTACTACCTATATTCTCAAGTTGATACATGAGTTTTCATATAAAATGAAATTCTAGGTTGCAATATCCAACCAGTTTAAAAAAAAAAAAAAAAACAAACAGAAAACTATAATATTATCCCTACATGGCTATGTATGCTATTACTGTGTTTGTATTTTTTTAATGAAGTAGGATAATGCTTTTTTATTATGTCATTGGTGAGTTTGGAATTAGGGTTGCTGTTGAATATCAGTTTCTGTGCTAAGAAATAAGAGCTGAAATTGCAAAGCTGAAGAAGAGAGGTCAGAGGGTACCTGAAGTATTTGGGGAAATTGGTCCTGGAGCTAAGTGGGGTATGTTGAGACCAAGGAGGAATGAGGTGTTGGGGCAGTGAAAGGACCATGCTAATAGTTGGGGTAGTCACAGAGAGTGAGACCCTGAACAGAGATAACAAGTAAGAAGAAGCCATGATAGTAAGGGTGTTACATGTGGGCTGCATAGTGGGAAAGACCCAGTGTGAAAAGTGAGAGCTAACAGGCTGAGATTTTAATTCTCTCACTCATTATTTTAACAATCAGATTATGTGTCCTGAATGTACAAAAGGTCAGGCTTTTCCAGGCTAGTGCAGTTTACCATCTCTGAGAGAAACACAGCACTAGTGCTGCAAAAAACTCTTAGGAAGACAGATATGAGAAATATACCCATGAGGGATTCTTTTTCTAACTATGTAGCTACAGATTATTTATTTTCTTAAACCAGAGGATTTAAGGTTTCAAAATTACTTATTAAATGTTTTCTGATATTCCTTTGGATATTCCTGTAATCCATATGTAAATGTAGTCCTTTTCTGCCTGCTGCTACATTTTTTGCCTCAAATACACTTCGTGGCAATAGTTTTTACTCTTTGTATGTCTTTGTCAAAGCAGACTTTGTGATATCAATTTGAAATCTAAAAAATAGAACCTTTTTACAGGACACATCCTTAACCTGGGGAACTTAATGTTCATTTCATCTCTGATAGGACAAATTCCCGAGCCATATAAGCATATGAACTAGAAGCTGGAACAGAGACATCAATGTAGGGAAACGCAAGAAGCAGCCAACATTAAGGGATTTTAAATACCCAAAATAATGTCATCACGGCAAAGAATATGAACATGTTGCATATAAATGACATCATGCAAAATAAAGATAGTGTTCTGGCTGCAGACAAGCAAATGGTTGTTTTGTTCCTTGAGTCACTGACATAATGGGACATAAAGTGAACCCAGCTCACCGAACTGCAAAAACAATTTATCTTTTTCTGTTTCAAGGAGGGCAACAAATTTCTTGCAGGATCTCTTGCTGAAAGCACCAGACGAAAGTTAAAACCCTTGCTTGTTTTGTGCATGAAATAACCTTGAGAAAATGAAACAATATCTTTCTTCATTTGCCCACTTCATAAATATTTGAGCCATTCCTCAAACTTACTCCCATAATAAAAAAAAAAGAGTGTCATAGAGTCAAAGCCTAGAAAAGAGTTCCTGGAAAAGGATAAAAGGAAGTTCTTGAAAAGGACTTTAGCACTGCACATTAAAGCATGGTACGAAGAGGAATAACTGGGAGCTGACCTTAGCTGGAAACTCTTTCTGGTGGACAGACGCTAAATAAGGACTCAGAAGCATTACAACCATCTTTGTGTGACACTGTCCAGAGTCTATCGAGCTCTCCTCTCAGAATAACTTGAGCTTCAACCACACTCCTGTGGCTGTGTTCTTGAGGTGACTTGTTTGAGTGCTGGGTGTCAAGGAAAAGGTGGGAATGAAGTGAGGACTTTGCCACATTTTATTATATAGTGTATGCAGTGGCAATTCAAAATGCTAGAGCATTCATTTTCTTTCAAGGGCATTTTCAAGGACAGTGTTAATCACTTTCAGACATGGTTTCTCACTGTTCCTTATGCCCAGCAATCTGCATCTTTTTGTGTCCTAATTTCTGAGAAAACGAAAAAGAGCCAGAATGCCTACACCTGTGCTTCCAGAGGTTAATGGTAAAATGTGAATACCACTGTGGTCAAGAGAGCCCTTTTCTTTCATTAGAGCCTGAAAATATTCAGCTACTTGCTGAATATAAGAATTATAAGCTCTGGAAAACAATATAGAAGGACGGTACAACTATTCTTGATATGCACCAATGCAACAAAAATAAAGTGGTCCTTGGAGAAAAATAATTTTGCCCGTAAAAAAGACGAGATTGTGTGCTATTGCTAAATGTACCATAAAACTTACTTTTGTGGTCACAATGTATTTGTGTTTCTTCGAGATAAGCTTACCTTACTAAGAAATTTATTCTGAACAGGTACCACCATTTAATACTAGATACATTTAATACTAACTATAGATTAATTGGATCAGTTTCTACATTAGGACAAATGGAGACACATTGTGTTTGATGTTATCTGAGTAAAATTCAAACTGTATTACATTGGAAAAAGCATGTTGCCTTTGTTTTTAATGTAGCAGTGAGAACCATTTCTCTCTTATTTTAAACTAGCTATCATCAAAACATAAGCTGGTCGTTAAGGGGAATGTATTAGTTTGCACTTGTATTTATTGGCACATAAAACATTTCTGACAACAATCTTCCCTTTCAAGATGTTTCATGAAGATGCTGCTGGAGGTTGGCAGCTTGTGGCTGTTGATGTGAATAAACCCCAGGGCAGAGCTCCTGCATGTCTACAGGTATGACATTTCTTTTTAATAAATCTATGTGTGTAACCAGCACCACTCAAGTGTTGCAATAAGGAGATTATGATGAGAAATAGCTACAATTGTTTTAGTAATATTTTTTTTAAATCCATTGTTTTCTGCAGTATAGACTTGTTCTTGAAAGTCACAGATCAACAAAAAAAGATCTTGCCCACCCAAAGAGAGAAGATTAGAAAAATCCATGCCTTGCAAAGGCTTTGTTTTGTGTGCTCAGAAGAGAAAGATTTAATATTTTGAAATATAAAATAATTCATTATCTTTTATCTCTCAGAATTAATATACAAATAGATTCTATTCCTAGGGTATTCACAACAAAAATAGTTGTTTATTAATGCAAAATATAATGACACATGCTAAGAAGCTTGACTAATCATAATAAACAGAGAAGTACCTAATATCTCTTGTTCCGTCATGAAAATAGGCTCATGGAAGAAGGGGGAAGATGGATGTAGGTAGTAAGCCATACAGTGTTTGACCAGATTTAGTGTTCTTACTTGGATATAAGTGAGTTTGTAAACTCTATCCTCATTGTTTAAATAGCTTGAGACTAAGATAAGTAATTTTTTTATAAATCCATTTTTAGTACAGAACACTGTACAACAGCTCAGATTTTTCAAAGCAAGATAAATAATGTCATTTCTGGATAAAACAAACTAGCTGCAGAGTAGAAAGCCAATATACTACAGCAACCTGATAGCATGATGTTTTCTGGCAGATTTGGTTATGTTTGGTTTAATGTGTAAACTAAAATATGCATACTTGTTCGCAGCATGTACATTGCTGAACTCTAAGCTGGCAAGCCACTTCAATCCCCTACACAAGCTGTTCATATTAAAAAACTCTACTTTGCCAAACCACTGCCATATATTTGATAATAGTATATGTCTTAACAGATAATTCCTCTTCCCAAATTTAATCACTGATTTTGACAGCAACAGGAACATCATTTGTGGTGTTCTCAAGTAGCAGTCTCAGATATGCGAGTACGATGTAGCTGAACTCAATGTGAAGAAAAAAAAAACAGAAAATATACCATCTGAGTTACCTGGTCTGCCTTTGTCCATAATACTGCATTTTTGCCCCTTTTAGGCGTCATGTGAACACACAGTAAATGGTGTTCCAGTGGACATAAACCTGATACATCAGTGGGTATTTCAACTTTTTATAATTGCAACTCAACTAGCAGTTTTCTTCCCATTCTTCATTCCTTTGGGATGTAGGGGAAGGTCTGAAACAGTGCTTTTATACCTGTTCTAGGACATTAAACTCCATGAAGTCCATTAGGAGTCCATTAGTCAAATAGTCCATAAACTATATGAAGTCCAGGTCCTAATTTCCATTAGGAAGTTTATCTATCATGTCATTAGTGTCACTATTGACAAATAAGCTATATTGATGTTGGTGGTGTCATCATGGAGGCAGTAAAGGGGCTTGCTGTTCCTGCCTCCACACTCTAACTTTCAGATATCAGAAATACGACTTGAGAATTAAGACTCAATTTGTGTAATTTGGAACTTCCATACATTAGATACTTCTGCATTCATAAATGTAAATATTCTGTGTCATGTATGCCCTTCTGTGTTTTTTTAACTGCTAGTCTACACATATTAGAGTGGTCTAATGATTTTTAAATGTTCTGAGAGATGGATGGTTTTTATTCTGCATCAGATCATAATGACAGAACTGCAGAAAGAAAATAGTCTTATCCTTCCTCATTGCAATACTTCCCCCTCACTACCTGCCTGAGCTGGCATGATATTTATGCAGTTGTTCAGGGAACAGAATCAAGGTTGACAGGGAGAAAGGAGTGGATTTGTTATTGATCAGACTCACTGCAGCTGCATAAATGTATTTTCTGACACAAGAAAAAGGCCAAAACCTTAGTGGGAGCAGTATGGCAATGTGAGAACTGCCTCCTTCAGCAGCGAGCTGTAAAGCATGACTACAATAAATTTCAATCCAGTTTATTAAATAAGACATGTGGAAATTACTATAAAAATCAGATATGTGCAATTTTTTGTTTCTTGTTTTGTATTGGACCAATATGAAAGCAGTGGCTTGTCTGCTGGCTTGTGCAGCCGGCTCCTAGAGATCCCTAAAGCATCTAGCTCCGATTGTTTCCAACCACCTAGCTTCTTCTGTGCAGCTCTCAGATTTATTCATAGGTAAACTTTGGATCTCTATATTTATATATGTCTGCATATCACATATGTACACAGCCACACATGTTTAAAGATGCATAAATAAAAGAAAACTGTTTTGCCTGTGACATCTTCCTGGTTTATGAAATGAACTACAGAACTAAAAGGACTTCCAGCTGTATTTCCACTTCCTGCTCTTGTTCCCATTAGCATTTGGTCTTGTCCTTTCTTCTCAACTGCGACTGTGGGTTTGTAATCAGAGAGTTGTGAGTTTGGAGCCTTTTACAATACTTCCTCATAGATTCAGATTTCCAGGTTTTAGCATTCCTGAAAAGATAGCATGATGTTCCTGTCCCCTTCTCTCAGAGGGAAATAGAAGGTCAGCAGTGCAGTCTGCATGTGGTTTTGGCAGTATAGTGTGGCTATAGTCATGCTGTTTGTGGTCTCGTACCCTGAAGTGTGGATGGGCACTAGTCATGCCACGTGGTGTTTGCCTGAGGCCCATCTTGTACTGTAAGTTCAGCCTCCCTGTCTCAGGAGCTCATTGTTCTTGTTAGTTCAAAGTGCTGGTGGGGTAGTGATTTTGGTAGCATGAAGACTTGAACCCTGTGCACATGGGTTGTATGATTCATAGGGGAGATACAGGGTTGTTGGGGACAGTATTGGAGGACTGGCTTTAGTGGATGGAATTACACACTTTAG
This sequence comes from Hafferia zeledoni, assembly GCA_035583235.1. NCBI lineage: Eukaryota > Metazoa > Chordata > Aves > Passeriformes > Thamnophilidae > Hafferia > Hafferia zeledoni. Next base: position 80,254,196 of record JAWWEV010000001.1, on the reverse strand, counting down.
ACAGGCAAAATGGGTGTAGACTGTACCTAATATGTGTTCTTTCAACATAGCTTCCTCTGTTCTCGTGGGCTCCCTAACAGAAGAAGCCAGCACTTAGGGAGGTGGTGTAGCTCACTGAGGGACTAGGATTTGGGTAAACACAGAGCAAGACAAACTCACAATGTAAATATATCCCCAGTGGGTTGACAGAGACAATGGATGTTATGCAGTGAGCCTCTTACCTCTGAAGTACAGTACCTACAGCCTATGTGGAGGCTGTGGCTGACTCTCCCATCACCTTTCCCTCTCCCATCACCTTTCCCTCTCCCACTGCAGTAACTAGCCTGAGTAACTGCTTGCCTGCAGTTACACAGCTGATTTTCACATGAAAATGTTGATGCAATTAATGACTAGATAACAAGCATTTCTTGCTTAATGAGTGGAAATGAGAATCTACAATTTCTAAGAGAAATTGTAAATGAGAATTTGCAAATGCCACTGCTGGTCTTAAGTTGTGTGTATAAGGTGATTAGCTATGCCATGGACAATGCTCCGTTTCTCTTTGTTAGGAGTTCCTACAAATGGATACTTCAGTATGTTTAGCTCTTAGGGACTGACTGATTTTATTTGAGAAAAAACCTTCCAATTAAAAAATGAAATCTAAGCAAGTTTGAGACCTTTTCTTATCTTCTTCCAGAAGACATATGCAAAGAGTATCTGCAATACAAAAGATATGGCTGTAAGAGTTGTAAACAGCCACTTATTTTGACAGGATATTAACTTTGAGATTTAACTCTGCCAGTAAGTACACATTATGAGTAGGTTTGGGTGAGTGAAAGAACTCAGGCAATGCCTGTGTCCTTTAATTCTCCAGTTGTTTTAGAATATGTATCGTGATGAGCTACAAAAAAGGTGTAATACTGTCACAGTTGGCAGCTGTGCAGTACATGGACAACTGAAGATGAAGAAGCATAATGCTAAATTCAACAGAGAGTGTATTTTGTTTAGTAAAATCTTTCTTAAACATGTTGATGTTGCAGAATCTCAATGGCTACATTAGACCACTGCAGGATATGGTCCCAAGGTTCTGCCTTACATCTGACTCTGACAGTAAATTTTTTTTAGTTGTTTAAAGTGTATGTGGCATCCCCAGCAGGTTCATCCTCTTCCCTCTTAGAAGCCATTATAACCAATTCAAAATATAGCTCCACAGGACCACTAATACAAGTTATGTGACATTGCTGGCTGAGAACTAAAGTCACAGACAACACAACTAACTTGCAAAACACATTTTTTACAGGCTGCCCAGGGAGCTCTCCCTCTCTGGAGACATTCAAAACCCACCTGGATGTGTTACTGTGTCACCTGTTCTAGGTGACCCTGCCTTGGTGGGTGGGTTGGACTTGTAGCATCTCTAGAAGTCCCTTTAAACCCTAACATTTCTGTGATTCTTTGATTTTATGAGGAAAAAGTATTATGTTTCTAGAGATGGCATGTATGTATATTAGTGCAATAATTTTGTAGGAAAAAGTAATGCATAAGTTTTTTATTTCCTAGTGCTCTTTCAATGAAGAACTGTGTTCAATTTTTCTTGTTTCCATTTTTTGTGACAGTGAATCTGAAGTACTGAAGGGCAGCCTCTGAGTCTCATTCTCTCTCCTTCCAGCTTGGTAGTAATGCAAACCTCTGCTATTCAAAAGAATGAGAGGATTCCATGGATGCACTTGGTAGAGTCTACTAGAAATGGGACAGGAAAACATTGCCTGGCCTCTAATTGCTCTTTACTTTGCATGTATCAAATGATAAGCCTTGAATCTTATTTAAAATTTAAGAATGTTTCACAAAGTTACATCTTAAAATGGTATATTAATGTCTCTTTATGACACATGCAGCATGTTTGTAGGTGCTGCCAGGCTGGAAAGTAAATAGTTAAGGGCAGAGCTGCTATTCAGGGGGAAGCAGACAGGTTCGAGCAGAAAGGACCAGCGGGGACATTAGGTTAAATTCACTGAGGGCAGGCTGCACTTCAGGAGGAACCCACTGTGGCAACACAAGCTGGGGCTGGGATTTGCTGGATAGGCCCTGGGAGTCTTTGTAGACAGCACGGTGAACAGGAGCAAATGGCCTTCCCTGGTGTCTTAGTTTTGAGGGGAAGAACCAAAATGTTTACCCACAAGTGGGGGAGGGGATTCCTCCACAATAATCACGTCGCTCTTTATCAAATTTAAGTAAAGGAACTTTAATCAGAAAATGGATATAAGAAGGATAACTGCTCCTAGCTGATATATATATATATATATATATGTATGTGTGTGTAGGTATAGATACAACTGTAAACAGACCAGAGCAAACTGCTTCCCCAACACAAAAAACCCGAAACACAACAACCCCCAAACCAGCAGGTTTCCTCCCAGAGAAAAGTTACACTTATGGGCAATGTCTGTGTCACAGCCCGGCTGGCTGCAAGGTGAGCTCCCAGTCCCTCTCCAGCGAGACAGACGAGCGGCAAGCACTCAGATGAATTCTGTCTCTCCCAGAACACCTGGCTGTGGAGGAGGTCACCTTTGTGTGGAAGGAATTATCTCCTGTTGCTCAGCACTGGTAAGCCTGAATCCAGATACCATGTCTGGTTTTGGGCCCTCCCAGTACAATATAAGTACTGACAAGCTGGCACAAGTTTAACAGAGGGGCTCCAAGAAGGCTGGCAGGCTTACAGTTTCTCAGGTCCCTTTCAGTAAAAAATAGTGAAGTAAAGTATGCAAAAAATGTATATGGGCTAAATATACATGTATATGGGCTTGGTTCTCCAGTTTTGTGAAACTGTCTTTTAAATTCATAACAAAAAGGTAGTGGTTCTCACCACTCACATTTAGACTTTAGTTGCCCTATCCTCTCTTTCCTCCAGTTAAATAAACTGCAATCATTTCTGCTGTCTGAATTCATAACTTCTTTTAATAACATAAATGAAGTAGATGCCAGTTTACATTATCAGATGAGACAGGGAACTGAGATGTCCTAGGAGGAAACTCACTGTCTCTTCATTTGCAACTGCTACTGTGGTTAAAGCTGTCAGAGTTGGCCAGATGTTGGAGTTTCTACCCCTTTACTCCATTCACTTTTGCCATTTCTTCCCATATGCTATATACAAGTAGAAATTAATGAGAGTCCCTTTCTTTTTGACTTTTGTAATGGCCAGCATTTACTATCTTCCCATACACAACTGAGGATACCAAAATTGGATGGGGCTGGACTATGTTGTGCATATTCTTCTGTCGCCAACATGTTTTGTTTCTCTGTAGAGCCTTCCATTCCTCCTCATTTTTTTCACTGTTTTTACTTCTAACAGTTTGCTTTTACATTACACTTTGCACACTCTGCTCCTGAGTCTCCTCAGTAAAACTAATATTGTTGTTTTTCAGTACTGTTTAGGTGCCAATGCACCACTGAACTATCCAAGCTTCTGTTAACTGATGCAATTTCTAGGCTTTCTAAATGAGAACAGACCACAGAAAAAAAAGTGATTTTTTTTTTTTTATTTTAATTGCATCCTCAGAAGTTTGGACTTGGAATCAATTAGTCTTCTTCTAAACAAACTCATGTAAATATGCTCGAATAAGAAATTTATTCAAATCAAAACTTAATTTTAGCCAACTGAAAGAGATGATTCTACTTTCACTGTAAGAGGATATCTTAGTTAATTAGTAGAAATATATATGTATATAATTTAATGAAAGCCACTGTAGATAAGAAGAGGACTGAGTAAGCACACCTTCTGCTTTTGATTCCAAAGTTACACTAAAGGGCAAATTAGTATATAAATAGACTACCACACTTTTTGTTCACCAATAATTACTTCCTATAAAAGAGGAGAAGAGAAAGCCCACTTGTCCTTTCTTGTTACTCCTGAAGTGAAAATCCCTAAGTAGTGTTTGGATGCATTTTACTCTCTCTCATTCAATGTATCCATTATGAAACTGTGAAAACACTCAGTTCCTACTTCTCTGGTCATGTCTCCTCCACCCTCCATATGTTTCATGTCTTTCAATATTGCTTTTCATATTTTTGCCTCACCTTCAATTTTCTCTACAGTTCTGTAATTATACAGAATTCTTTAACAAATTGAAATAATAATACATAACATGAAGGACTAATTTTTTGATGGAAAAAGATATGCTTACATTTCTGACATTAACCATATGTTCAAAAGTGCTGTAGTCATAATAATGTCACTTGCTTGCTCAGATCATAGATTTGTGACCTTCTATTTCTTCCCTAGGTAGAGGACCTATGATTAAAAGTGAATATAATATTTTTAGTCTGGTGAAGATTTTGCAATCAGAGTACAAGTGCTCATACAGTTTGTAAGTTATCACTTCCATTCATGCTGACACATCACACACAGTGTTCCCAGGCTTTCTCTAAGCATCATTCCATCTCAAGCTGTGCATTTCATTTTGGGCCGCATTATTGGCATGAACAGGGAGTTGCTGTCTGGTTCATTGTTTCCCAAAGGACTCACAGTTCCATATTTTCTCTGTTCATTACAAAACTATCCACTGAGAAAACTGAAGATGTCATTGCTTGATGTTAGTAATACCAACCACAATTTCATGGAAGACACAAGTTGAATCTTTCCAGTTCAGCTTTAAATGTGTATGTGTACTTTATAAGTCTTTGCAGACAGAACGTTAAAGAGAAGAAAGGAGTGATAAAAACATTAGCAACCTCTAAACTTAATAGGAAAAGCAAAATAAGAAAAACAATGTGGCTTTTAAAGGGTAAATACATACTCAAAGAGTTTTTTAAAGGTTTTTTCTGGATCCTGGTGTTCAGTTTTTCTTTATTTGTGAATTGAGAGCTGCCTACTGGGCTTGTAGGAGTAACTCACAGTAGGCAGGAAGTTCTAGCACACTACAGTGTGTTAAAGTAATATCAACAACAGCAAAATAATGTGGCAATGTGGGAGCCTCAGCATGCATTCATGCCAAATGGTTCATGTTGAAATGGAAAACACAAAGATTATTTTTCAGTAAGAAAAGAAAATCAACATTTTAAATCAATGCCAGTCATAGGGAACAGTGAGAACAAGTGACAAAAGACCACAGAGCACCTTTGGGAACACTGAAAAGAAAAATGCAACAAATAGAAAACCATTATACCAAAATAAAAGCTTAAGTGCCCTACAGTAGGATGGATTTGCAAGACATAATCAGAAACCATAATGATACTAATTGTTCATGTTGCCACTTCCAATCACTTTTGAAAAATTTCAGAACTCCTACTTAGGTGACTGAGTTAAAGTTCTTCCAAAATGTTGTATCAGTGCCCATCTCTCTTGCCCACTTGCCAATGTTTAGTGTTATTTTGCTTTTAACTACTATGCTGCTGTATGCAGGAGTCCCAGATCTGTATGTTCATGCTAGTTCTGGTCTGCCCATATGCTATGTGCCCGGTGGGTAGGCAGGTGGGCTCTTGGGAGAGACAAGAGAGGATACCTTGGCAAGCCCAGTGTTACTCACCTACCCAGCAGTTTAGACATGCCAAGGCACACTACTCACTAGGTGCGATTCTGAAACTCCTCTGTAATCCTCTTTGCAGATAGCTGTGACAGAAGTGTAAAGACATGGTTAACCTCTTTACTTGTTTTATCTCTTTGAGCAACTGGGGGCAAACCCCACACATTTGTGCGAGACAGTGAGTTACAAAGGCCCTGCACAGAGCCTATAGTATCTCTGTCTCAATTATTGTTTGCTGAGGCATGAGACCTGCATTGCTCCATGTGCCATTATAATGTTCTACCTGTGCTAGCAAGGCCTGCCAATCTGAAACCCCAACCTGTTCTATGTCAGTAAGCATGGTTGTACAAAGGCCGAACTAGTAAAACCCAACAGATCCAGCTAGCCCATGTGAAATGGTTATAGCTGGAAGTAGCTGGACTCGTTGATCTTTGTGGGTCCCTTCAAATTCAAAATATTCTATGATGCTGCCAAAACATGTATTAGAGAGGATTTTATGTTACGCACCACAGCTACACATTATTCTTTCCTCCATCACTGCCCACTTTAGACAGCTGTATGTAATTATTTGCCAACTTAGATAGCACAAGCCCTATCTTACTGCAGTCCCTCTCAAATAGTTTGTTAGTGGGTTTAAACACCACAGTAGCCAGATCTCACAGGGATACATTTTTATACAGTAAGGAATGTGAACTAGAGCAAGAAACCTATTAAGTAGTTTTCTCAAGGTCTACAGGAAATTTGTGCTTAGCCCATATGTTGAACTCAGATCTCCTGAGTCCCTTTTCCTCTCCCAATACAGTTTGTTGAGGAAGTAAATTCTAAATAACTCAACAGACTAAATAAGTGGAGTTTCACCAAAGGACAGGCCCAGAGTCATGAAACTGTTGAAACAGAACTTTTAATAATGTTCTCTGTCATATTTGGAGTAGTAATATTTACAGAGCCAGAGAGGAATTAATAAAACCAAACTTACTGCAAATTTTAATTAAAACTATACAGGGCAAAGGGAAAGTCTTGACTATCTTTTTCTAAGAACGCTATCCATCACAGAATATTGAATGACAATATACTTAGTTAAAGAAGGTCAGAAGAATGCATATTAATTGAATGTGTCCTAAAGGCAGGATATATATTCTTCAGTCTGATTAACTCTTTCCTAGATTCAGATTTATGGACCATGTTCTTAAGAAACCAAACTCACTCAAACCCTTTGAAAATAACTACTGTATCTCTCCTTAGAGACTTAATGCATAAAGAATGCCTTTATTATATTGCAAAAGCTTTAAATGTGTGATTTTTTTTAGGAAGTCTACTTTCATTTTGCTTTGGTTTGATAGAACTGAAATAATAATGCATGGTGTGATGAATAAAGATGTTTATCTGAACTTTGAGATTTTGCTTTTTTGGGGCAGTATTTTGGTCAATATTTAATTTTTAATAAGATTACAGCCTATTTGGGATGCTGTCCCAATAAAATAACACCTTAAGGCATTGCTTTCCTTTGGATTGCTTTCCATGGATTGATATTCATCAACATCACAGATTACTAGAAACCCTGAAGTGCTCATAAAACTGGCAGATAAACAATGCATTTTCCATGTCTTAAAAATTGGCCAGTACCAGAAATAGGCATAGATAGTTCATCCTTCTCTGAGCTTCTGGATACCCATTAATGCCCTCATTCTCAGTCTTGCACTCTGGCAGTAATTCATTTGGGGACTTTCTGAAGTGGATGTTAAATTTAGTCCATTATATTTAGTATCCATTGATGGATTTATCACTTATCAACTGGACTAGCTGTCTTTTTGAACCCATTTATCATTTTGACCTCTGGAACATCTCTTAGGAACAAGTTACATAAAGTAACAATGCAGCATTTTAATTGATTACAATTGCTAATTTTCCTGTGATTACTCAGAAACAACACAAAACAGTGCAAAGATTGTTTGTTGTAATTTTGAGTTGGGTGCTCATTTTCTATAAAACAAAGAATTTGAGACAACAAAACCTGACAGTCAGGATCACAGGGTGTTGTAACAAGCAATCAGTAACAAAAGGAGGGCAGACAGGAGTGTTTGAGAACTATAAACATCAGCCATGGGAGATAGTTGCTTTTTGTTTGTGCTTGTGTATACAAATAGAACTACCAGCACTGACTAAACATCAGAAAATTAAATAGATGTTGACTATCAGTAAGGACTGTTATAAAAAGACATTAGTGTATTTGGTGACAAGGCTCTCATTTGTAAGAAAACTAACAAATCTTCTCATAGGTAACATTTTGGCATTAACAAATACTAATTAACTTAATGATTATTAGATTCCTATTGCGATTTTGTCTGTGTTTCTATTACTCAGCTGTTGTATTCAGGCATCTAGAAGAAAAGCAATTCCAAGGAGATACAGAAGTGCATGCATATTGCCAGTCTGCAAGGCATACAGCCTGTCTCCCTCTCTCCCCCACTTCTCCATTTCTTACCTGCCTGCCTTTTCCTTTATAACCGTTATACCAAACCACATATGTTAACAATGAGTTAGAGACATAGTTCTTTTATGTTCATCATTTCTTTTCCATAGTTTTTCATTAACTTGCTGAACTATCTGTTCTTGTTCCTTAGAATCAAAGTAAATTACTAGCCAGAGTTTGTAGCAATGTAACTATAGAAACAAAGCAAAAAAGAAAGAAAACATGTTACAGTTCTCATGGTTTTTCATTTGAACAGATAGAACACAACCTCCTCAGCTGAAACATGCAATTTTCCTGAAGACTTAAAATATTGGACTCACATCAAAAAGACAAAATGGATAAGTGTTTAAGTATAATTAAGCTTATAAAAGGGCAGTGGCTTTCCTGGGCAACAGTCCTTATTAGAGGAGGGACTTCTGCAGCAGAAAACTGGGTCACATCAGGCCCTTGGCATCTCCTTGGGAGATTTAGGATCAAGTATTTTGAATTTCTCTGAGGAAGTAAGTTTTCAAAAATCTTTGTATGTTGGAGTTAAATAATAGAATTATTAAGGTTGGAAAAGACCTCTAAGATTGAGTCCAACCATTAACCCAGCACTGCCATGTTCACCTGGAAACCATGTCCCTCAGTGCCACATCCACAGGTTTTTTTGAACACTTTTAGGGGTGACTATTCTACGACTCCCTTAGACAGCCTGTTCTGATGTCTGACAGCTCTTTATATGAAGATTTTTTCCTGTCATCCAATCTAAACCTCCACTGGCACAACTTGAGACTATTTCTTTTCATCCTGCCACTTGTCACTTGGGAGAAGAGGCTGACCCCCACGTCACTGCAACCACCTTTCAAGTAGTTGTAGGGAGTGATAAAAACCCTCTGAGCCTCCTTTTCTCCAGCCTAAACAATCCTGGTACCCTCAGCCACTCCTCATAAGACCTGTAGTCCAGGCCCTTCCCTCCAGCTCTGTTGCTCTTCTCTAGACATAGTCCAACACCTCTAATATCTTTCTTGCCATGGAGGGCCCAAAACTGAACACAGGATTCAAGTTGTGGCCTCGCCAGTGCCAAATACAGAGGAATGGTCACTGCCCTGGCTTGCTGGTCACACTATTTTTGATATGAGCCAGGATACCATTTGCCTTCTTGGCCACCTGGGCACACTGCTGGTTCCTGGTTAGTGACTATCAATCGACATCACCAGGTCCTTTTCCACCGGGCAGCTTTCCAGTCTGTAGTGCTGCATGGGGTTGTTGTGACCCAAGGGCAGGATCCATCATTTTGCCTTGTTGAACCTCGTACCATTGGCCTCCACCCATCAATCCATCCTATCCAGACCCCTATGCAGAGCCTTTCTACCCACCAGTAGATCAACACTCCCATACAGCTTGGTGTCCTCTGTGAACTAACTGAGAGCACATTCAATCCCCTTGTCTAGATCATCAATAAAGATACTAAACAGGACTGGCCCCAGTACTGAACCCTGTGGGTCACTGCTTGTGACCAGACAACAGAGAGATGTAACTCCATTCACCACCATTCTTTGGGTTTGGCGATCCAGCCAGAAGCATTGGCTGACACAATTAGTCAAAATCTCTGAACTTTTCCTTGGTTTTTGACAAGCTGGAAGTAGAACCTCTTGTGTAGCCCTTGATTTTCAAATGGGTCCACAGAAAACCTGCTCCACAAGTAATACATTTTACATATTTTTATAAGTCTTGACCTTCTTTTGTGCAGCCCTGTATAGTTGTGTTGGGACTGGCTGAGATGGAGGTGATTTTCCCCATAATAGCCCTTGTAGTGCTGTGATTTGTTAGAAAGGTGTTGGTAACACACCGGTGTTTTGGCTACTGCTGAGCGTCAAGGCTGTCTCTCCAACATTCGCTCCTTGCCAGTAGTCTGAGGGTGGGCAAGATTTTGAGAGGGATCACAGCCAGGACAGCTGACCCCAGATGACCAAAGGGATATTTCATACCATATGATGTCTTCTCAGAAATGAAACCTAAGAGAAAGGAGAGAACACACACACATGTTACTACATTTGTCTTCTGATAACTGCTTCCTAGGATGTGTCTGGACTTCACCTGATGGGAAGTAGAGAATAAACCTTTTGTTTTCCTTTGCTTCCAGATGCTGCCTTTGCTTTTGCTTTACTAAACTGCTTTTATCTTGACTAACAATTTTTTCCCTCTTATTTTCTCCCCCCAACCCCTTCCAGCTGAGGAGGGGAGTAATAAAGAGACTCAGTGGGAACCTGGCATCCAGGGTGTCAGGGTCAACCCACCACATTTCACCTGTTAAGCACTGTCATTCAGTTCTTACAACATCACAGTCAAAATAGTAAGCTAAATCTCTCCTACAATAAAAAAATGAAAGTTGTTTTAATATTTTTCAGGGAGTGTTTCAGTATGTGTTTTGCTTCCCCCCACCCCCCCACCCCTGCCCCCACCCCCGCCGCCTCAGTCCTTTTGCTTTGATCTAAACAGGTGGAATGGAGCTTTTTACTAGCACTCTTTTTACTAATGGACTTCAGTACAGCCTGTACTCATAATTGTTACTTAGAAATTTTGGTCCATATGAGTGTCAGTGGATTATAGAAACTGTTCTGTAATGCCACTAAGTTCAGCTGAGTTTCCTTTAGAAAATTTTATTTCTGGGATTAAATATGTCCAGTGTTTCCAATCTTATCAAAGTGAAAACAGGTATTTAAATTGTCATGTAGGTTTTTTTGTGTTTAGTACAATTAAAGCAATCAAAGTGTTGAAAGCAGCAGTAAGAGCAGCATGACTTCCTTTGGAGCTGTAACTTGGACAACAAATCTGAGCAAACTGGAAGACTGCAGAGTCTCAGAATAAAACTAGCAGGATTTTTTTTTTTTTTTTGCTTTGTGTGGGTTACTCCCCCCCCCGCCCCCCAGCATTTCTACTAGTTAAAAAGATCTCTTTTCACTAGGACTACAGAAAATAGCATGTACTACAGCTCTGTACATTATTAGATTGTTCTTTTTAAATGTTATTTTTAGATTTTTGAAAATTTTTAAAACAAATCACTTTGCAATATCTTTTTGCTATTCTTGTGGTCTAACCCTTTGTGTTCCTCAATAGTGAGTGGAGACTGTTATTTCCATAATGAATCTGAAGATAATTCACAAGTTGGGGATGATGAATTGCCTTTGTGTTGTCTGTACTTCTTCATTGTCATGGGGAGGCAAAAAAGACTCTGTGGTCTTCATAGCACCTCAGTGAAATGCCTAAGAGGAAGCAGGATGAGTGTGAGCCAACAGGTATTCAAACAAACAGTTCCTACTAAATCCTGAAATATTTAAGTAGTTATTTCATATTAAAATTTTTGTTTTCAATTATTCATGAATAGATCTCACTTAAAAATATCTATAAGAATGTCTTTGCCTTTTCTTAATCGTATTCTTTGTGTTCTAAATGATGACTCTAACTCTTGAGAACTAGTGTGGTCCTGATTCATCTCGTATTTTTAAGCCCCAAGCAGATGCCAGTGGTAGGATCATAGTGGCACAGGGCCAATGGAAAACAATGGGCACTGTCAGAGGGCAGCTCAGGATCTGAATCCAGAGGTGCCCATCACTCTACCGATTGCATCAGAGTGCAGGGTGTTTACCTTCCTATTTTAGGTGTGCTAATGCTTTTGGGGTGAATCTCTGAAGCCAGAGTCTGAACCTCTTCTGTATCTGGTAGGCCATAATAATGTATTTCTGAGGTACATATTTAAAGCAAAACTAGGGCCTGCTTCAGCAGGCATGCATCTGAATTTTCACAAGTATTTTCCATTTATTAAATCCTACTGAAATCAGTAGAAGGTACCTAGAGTTTTGAGAATTGTATTTTCATGAGTAATTCCTTTGACATAAGTGCAGCTGTTACACAGAAAAGTATTTGCACAGTCATTTCAAAGTCTATACCCTTTATCCTTTGGGAATTTTTAAAGCGTTAGCTAAAGAGTAGCATCTTTGGCTGCCCTATGCATTTTAACAAGCTGAAGGCTGCAGTGCAGTACAGTAGATTCACATCTTCAATGTGATTCTCTCACAATTTTGCTTTCCCTTCCAGCAATTCCATTTCTTTCCTACCCTTACCTCCGACCTTTGAAAAGAGGATCTTTGAGGCCTGATAGGAGCAAAGAGGAAAGCTAGCAACATGTCATCTGGACAAAGGAGACTGACTTTCACAAGTTTAATGGATGTGAACTGATAGCATATGTTTACAGCCCATCATTGGCATAGATGTACTTTGATCTAGCCCTACATTTAGTTTTGTATTCAAGGTATTTTGAAGTTTGAGCTCTTTTTTTCCCTGTCTGTTATTTTAATTCTGCCTTGCAAAAAACCTCGAAATCTTCTAATGTTATTGTCTCACAGCTTTTAGACAATGTACAAAACTGAACTGTCACAATAAGAGTGTGCATTCCCTTTTATAGACTCTCATTATCTTTATTTTTCTAGCTAAATTAGGTGAAGATGGTTACCTGGCCTAAAGGCCATTGGACATAGCCTGTGGCCTTTCATACTTCCTTCTCCAGAACAGATCAATCATTCCTGCTTTACGTAGGCATCCTAGTTACAGCAGCCAGGACCAGCTTATCACTGTGTGAGTGTAACTAAAACTATGTATTCTACACCCTCCGTATCATTTCTCACAAACTGTTAATAATGGACCATTTGCAGCAGCTGCCCAGGGCACAGCTGACACCTCAGGCTATAAGCTGAGTGTTAAAGAACCCTGTGAGACAGGGGAGCATCCCTGTCTTCATACCAATGACTCAGCCATGATAACTCCCCTCCAGCGAGGCATCAGCACTTTCACACCCAACCTGAGGGGTCATTTCTGCTAATGGGCCATCAAAGATTCCAAAAATACGCTGTGACACACAACTAAATCACCCATCGTGACACTCCCTGACCTGGGGAGGAAGTACTGGGCATTCCCACTGGAACCTGAGCATATGTAATCCTTGGGTTTTGGGACTTGGGAACCACTTTTTGGATCCAGAGGAGGACCAGAACCTCAACAGGACTGTGACTGCCACTCTTGACAAGGCTGCGACCATCATCCTCACTAACAGCTTTTTCCTCTTCCTTTTCCTTTTCCTTTGCCTTGCCTTGCCTTTTACTTGACAGTCAGGGGGACCACAGGGCATTCAGCACAGGGGCTAACAAACGCCATTCTGTTTGTGCCCCAGGGTGCTGGTTTATACATCTGTTATTTTGTGGGTTATAACCAATTTTTTCCCTGTACCACTGTATTTATTGTAATCTTTTCAGTAAATTGTAACTGTGGTTTATAATCTCTTTTGAGTTGGCTTCATTTCTCCTGCTGGTTTGCCTTTAAATCAGCACAGTAGGGCTTGTCCCTTTGTCTCTTCTGGGCCCCTGTGGCATCCTTGTGTCTTTCAGGTACAACTATTTTCCTGTGGTTTTTTCCCTTCTGAGTATCCAAAATAAGGGTAGTGTTGGCAGCTCACCTGAACAATAATGGTGTGATGCTGAAGTCATGCTTTGCATGCTATCAGGTTTGATACCAGAGTGAGTGAGGTTGTTCAAGGGTAAAAAGACTTTCGTGGTGTTAGACAATTGTACAGAATGGAGGGAGCCATGCTTGGCTGTTGTTTTAAGGAGAACTAACTGAAGAGGTCCTAATCAGAGCCATGCAGGCAGCCAGCAGTTAAGCAGTCTCGATATGGCCATCATGTTTTGTGGTTTCAAAATGCTTTGGCTTCTTGGCTTTCATTCCTTTAACAGAATAAAAGTACCAGATGGTAGCAGAGAATGAGTTTTCCTCAAGTAAAAAGTTTTTAACAAATTCTTTCATAACACAGAGACAAAAAGGACACAGTACAATACTTAGACAAGGAAATCAAACATGCTTGGTTGTTAATGATAAGTATTTTAAAAGGCTACAGCAGAGTGTACATTATATGGTACAAGCAACTACGACCATTACAAGAGTAATGGGTACAAATGGAAAAAGGTTGGATATTAAGAAGAAATGTTTCAGTACGAGAGTGGTTAGACACTGGAACAGGTTGCCCAGGGAGGTTGTGGATGCCCCAACCCTGATGGTGTTCAAAGCCAGGATGGATAAGGCCTTGAGCAATCTGTTGTAGTAGGAGGTGTCCCTGCCCATGGTGGGGAGGTTGGGACTAAATGATTTTTCAGATCAATTCCAGCCTCTTAATATTCTGATTCTGTGATTAAAATAAAGAGAGAATTTATGACTGATAGTGAATGTTACAGATTCTGTGGAAGAGTTTGTGTGGTAGCAGGAAAATATCCTCCAATGACTGCAGCCATTGTCAGGCCAAGCTGGATAACAGGCTAGAAAGTAACTCTGCATTTGTAGGGATAAGGGTGTGATGCAGCAAATACTTCTTTTACTCTGTTGTAAGATGAACCACTTTTCAGCAATGTCCAGCAACAGAACAGAGACTAAAACACAAGAATTTTCACCTCAAAGTGAGGAAGACCTTCTTTATGTTGACAGTGGCAGAGCACTGGAAGAGCAGCCCAGGGAGCTTGTGGAGCTTCCCTCTCTAGAGACATTCCAAACCCACCTGGAGCCATTCCTGTGTTCCCTGCTCTAGGTGAGCCTGCCTTGAAGGGGAGGTTGGACTAAATGGTCTCCAGAGGTCCCTTCCAACCCTAACTATTCTGTTGATTCTTTGATTCCTTGAGAGAGGCAAAAATTAATCACAACTGTAAAACCAGCACTCATCTATGTTGGGTTCTTTTCCCAGCTTTGCCTTTTGTCTACACAAAGAGCTTTGATCTTTCCACCTCAGCTTAGTGCAGAGCTGTTACCTGGGCTTCCTTTTCTCAGGACAGTTGGCAAAACACCAGCATATTCTTTCCTCACACACAGTAATCAGTTCCTATGGGCAGGAATGGGCATTTAACTTACTTTAGATATTTAAAATTGTTTATCCAGCTGAGGCGCAGAAGATTATACATAGTGGAGAGAAGCAGATACTTTCTTTCCTACTTGTGGCAGTTTGTTGTTTGTTTTTTTTTTTTTAATAGGCCTAGATCCATAACATGCTGTTTCATATTTAAATTGCAGTGTTTCAGGAACTTCCATAATTCATTTCCATAATCAGTCATTTCCATTGAATCTTCACCTCCTCCTTTGAAAATAGCTTGAAACATCATACTTTAAGTACCATACATTATTTTGCCATTAATTCCACCTAGTCTATATATTATACGTGGTGACATTTTATTAACTGCTCAGTACCTAGAGTGTATATAAATAATTTCTGCTTCTCTATCATAAACTTTCCAGAAGGTTCAGCTGAGAAAAGCAGATATATGCACTAGTGAGCTTGATTTCAGAAGGTGTTTTACTACAGACAGTGCTAATATAGCAGAGTTGGCAGTACATGTGCTGTACTTCTTTCTTTATTTCTGGCCTTCAAGCCTTGTGTAGGATCCTAGATAACTCAGAGGAGGAACGGGAACACTAATTAGTGAAAGCTGACTGTATACCCAATTCCCTGCCTCATACTCTGTCTACATAAAGTTTTTCCATCCAGTCTGTTATTCTGTTGGCTCAGAACTACCTTACTCGGTATCTCAGTTTTCTTCAGCATCCTCTAAGCCATTTCTCTTTTACTGAGAAACTGCCTCCCACTGACTATTCATGATTGTTTCCAAGAGAAGTCTTACTATTTTTATAGTCAGTAGCTCCATTTCATCTGCTGCCCAAAGTAGAATTTCCCAGTGCTGCATAGTGTAGAAGACACTATCAATAGATCTATTCACAGAACCTACCTTCTGCCTTCCTTTCTTTCTTTCCTTCCTTTCCTTTCTTCCTTTCCTTTCTTCCTTTCCTTCCTTTCTTTCCTTCCTTTTTCTTATCAGGGTTCAGAAACAAAGCAAACAACTGTAAGAGCTCTCTGGGCAAGTTTCTTATGCGTGACCAATCTCCTGTTCTGTCTCTGGAAGATAATATGAACCATTTCTTCAGGTGGAGGTCTTGCTTTTCTGCTGAATTCATGGCTCTTGTATGCTTTGTGGAGCCACAGTAGGTCCTGTACTGCTCCCACTCAGAAGGATTCCTGTGAGAGAAGGTATTCCTTTTTCAAGGATGCTGCTGAGTGTGCTTCACATGGAGATTATTGCAAAGGATGTGTATGACATCAGGAAAGGCATGGCAATGTTACAGCTTTGGGATCTTCCAGCTCGTGTCAGACAGCTTTGAGGTGGCAGTAAGTCTGCATCCTTTGAGAGGTGAGAGGCGTAACTTCCTAGGGGACAGAGCAAACCTAGCCAAGTTTATTGTATCTTAGAATGCCATTGAGTAAACTAAAACTAAGTCTGGAGTAAAGATCTGCCTGCAAGGATATTTGGGAAAAGAGCTGTGTATGATACAGAAATTCCAACTTTGGCTTGTCAGTCTTACAGTTGAGTGTTGTGAGGCAGGTTGTTATTCACTGATTGAGCTTCTAAAGAGTATGATTAACTGCTCTCTTACTGGATTTCTTAGAGAAAATTGATGGGGGATTCTCAGTGTTCTGCAGAGCTAAATAGAGCCAAATGCTAATGCTTAGAGACCTTCTTCTACGTGTACCTCAGAGAAGAGGTGAGGAGGAAAGGGCACAAGACTAGCACAGGTTTGTTTCTGCTCTGTTCATCCAGAATTTTCTCTCTTTCTGTTTAGAAGTGCAGAAGAGAAAGCATATAACCCAGGCACAATCAGACTCAGAGTTTTGCCACTGACTGTACCACAGAAGAATTTAATTTCTGATGTTTTGAATACAGAATGGTGGGTTTGCAGTCATTAAAAATGGCAGGTTGAAACAAACATGTATATCAAACAGTTTTGAAACATGAAAAACACCATGAGCCCATGAGGCAAAGGGTCATGCTCTTGCTAAGTGTTCCTTCTTACAAACCTGAAGATTTAGAAGTGTATGGGAGAAACTAACTGTTTACTTCTCCTAGCTATAAATATAATGGAAAAAGGGAGTTCCTTAAATTTATTCAAGGTGTAAGAAGTTTATTTTACTGACTATGCTTAACATTGAACACATTTCTAGAATACTGCCTAGTTCTCAGAATTAATGATATTCTATGCTTCAGCAATTCCAAGAACTTCTTTCTGTTTCATTACTCAAGTGGAATTTACATGTCTAAATCCACTTGACTGCTTTGCAACTCTTGATCTCTGAGAAAACTCTCTGACATGTAAGTGTGCTGTGTTTTCATAAACCAGTAAAGAGGTTATATTGAGATAGATAAATCTATGTATAAGACTCATGCTGAATGCCTCAAACTTACTCATTTTGAGGATTGTGATTATGCAAGAGTATTCAACAAACAACATTATGAATTGGCATCATTGCTGAAATGAAAGGACAGTAATACCAGTTGGTATATATGAACCAGTGTAGCTACTTTTGCAGATCAGTTGGAAAATTGGCTGCAGTAGTGCTGGTACTGAAGTTCCTTTTTCACATAAAAAACCCCACACTGTAAATCAATGTACAGTTTAAGCTGTACACGTTGTTTCAGTTCAGAATTAATCATTAATAGATAACCACTAAGGTTAATCCTGCTGTTTAAGAGAATAATAAGATATGATGTGCAAAGGGTGAATAATGGAATAAAACTGTGACTTAGAAAGGGATGTATGGCAGTGATAGATACAGTTTAAATTTTAATGATTTTATTCTTTGCACTACTGGGATAGCAATATTAACTAGAAATTAATTTTAAAAATGCTTAAAAGCCTTAGGGGTGGGAATGAGGGTAAGAATAGATATTTATGCATAGGTGTGGTTCTACAGGCCTAGACAGAAGGAATGGAACTTATTTGGTAGTCTTATGAGTCTGCAATTAAATGTACTGATAGGAGTTGATCATTTAACGCACTTTATAATCAGAAGAAAGAGGAATCAACAGGAGGTGATTCATGTAATTTGAAGATAGTCATTGATGATAATTCAAAATTTTGGTCATTTAAGTTTTCAAGACTCCAGCTGAATTCACAATGCAAATACTGAACATATTGAGGTAATGAATTTTCAGTAAGCCCTACTCTTCATGTAGGTTTAAAACCCCATCCTGATCATAATGAGAAGTATTTGAGGGCCACGTTTGAGTTTATGGACACACAAAATTTCATCTACTGAAAATAAAAGTCTAGTTAGTCAAAATTGAAAATTGGGTATACGTGTCTGAAGAGTTCCTACTTCATCGATATTTAGTAGAGCATATTAATTCAGTATACTGTAGTATGTCAGCAACAGCAGTTCCCTTTAAAGAATTTGCACAGGATAAAAATACACTGAGAGTGTACATCTCATGATCTCTTACAAACAGTTCTTCAGTTTTGGATGTATTTCAGTGGCCATAATTAAGGAGATGTTTTTTAGTAAAGACACATCTCTTCATACATGATATAATCAAAATCATATAAATCTGTTGCCTGTAAAATAGCTGGAATTTCTGTATTTTTCCATTTTCAGGACTGACTATAAGTGGAAATGGTACTTAATGACATATGTTAATGTGAAAATTTTTTAAAGTGCTATAAATCTTTTTTGGAAAACTAAAATAAGCTGAATGATTTGAAAATGAGAAAACATCTAAATTTGCAGAACTTGCATCAATATTGTCAGACATGTTATTTGTTTTATCATTTAATTACAGCATCCTTCTTCTTTTCTGAAGTCTTATGAGATACTTTATAATCCTATTGAGAATTATCAAATAAGAATTATATATTACAAATATAGGACAACAGCGTTTTTCTATCAAAGGATATTCCTTTGTTGTTCAAAAAAATGTTTGATGCTCGTATTTTTAAAGCAATCCTTTGAAGTTCACTTCAATAGAAAATCTTACCATACAGACCAGAAGAGATTTAGTTTACTAATTAGCTGCTTCATTTTGATTTAGCATATAACAAAATAAAATCACAATTATAGATTTTTATTAATTAAACTTTTAAAAACAGCTATGTATGTGCTGATGGCAAACTTTTAACCTGCCTTCTTTTATTTAATTTTCTTTCTTCTTAATTCCCAGCTTGATTTAATGTTCTATGTTTCTAGGCAAACACTGCACTCACCAGTTGAAGAGCAGGAGCTAGAAGTGAGACTGTTACAAATCCTTGCCCTAGAATGAGTTTTACAATCCATGAAGAGCAATCCCCCTATGATTGCCACCCACAGTTCTGTCAAATAATCTTACAAGTTCACCACAGTACTAAACCCTTTTTTCTCCTTTGCTCTTGTTCTGCTTTTCTGTCCTTCCCGTGCTGTGAACATAAGATGTCTTAATTCTCTCCCAATTTACATTCACACCAGGTAAGTATTTCTGAAGTGAAAATTGATTAAGGACATATGGGAATAATTTTTGAAAGGATGGATTATAGGGATAAGAGTATTTTAAGAGTTCAGGAATTCTTAGGAAAGGAAAATTACGTATTTAGTCTCCCTTACTTAATCAACTTCTCTCCATCCACGTCAGTTCTCAATATTGAGGACATGCCCCAAAATTTATAATTGTCATCCAAAACCACACATTACCTTGTGTGTCTTTACTGCTTCATCATCCTGTTTATTTTGTGTAATTACATCCATCTCTAGCAGTGTTCAGGAAAGCAGCTCTTATTTAGGTGGTGTTAAAGCTGTCAGTGTTGCAAATCAGCTCAAATCACAACTGAACTGCTCTTTTAATCTGCTGGGTATAGATGAGCAGAAGCCAACACAGCTCTGTGAAGCTCTAATGGTGAAAGGAGTAAAAAAATTCATTTGGACCCTCCTGCACAGTCTCCCAGCCTCTGAAGAAAGACTTACTAGTACCTGCATTTGGTGAATCTGTTGGTTTGTGTTTTGTAGGACCTGCCTGGGTTTATGCCCTAAGGGTGACTGTAGTTATGAACACTAACATTATGCTTATCTCTTTTTACATGGCATCTACATTTTAAAATCTTCTTAATCCTATTTGAAAAACCAGTCAGAAATGGAAAATTATGTGGATGTTTATAGTAAATTCTTTGTGGTTTGTTTTTTGGGGTTTTTTTTAAGGGGGTGAATGATTTTCCAGAAGACTGAAATTTGGATTAATGATGCTCAAGTTAGGCTTGAGACAATCTCTGTCTTAGGGCTCTTGCTTTGAATATATTCCTTTAAATAATACCTTGTAAGAGAAAGCTAGTAACATTTAGCTATGAACTTGCAGAAAATGACAATTGCAAGTCACTTCTTGTGTGTGGTTGTGAAACTGAAGGGTTGTTCATTCAATTACCCAACTAAAATTTAGTTGAATTTCAACTATATTTGGAATGATACACTTCAGAATAACCATAAGGTTGCAGTCTCCAGTGTCCTATGAGTCCAGCTTCTCCAAGAGATTTACAAAACAGGATTCCTGGGTGGTCCAGTTCAAATCCAACCTTAATATCATGACCTTTTTAGAAAGTGGGGAAATAATTTCTTTTTCTACTACATGTGAGAGGGAAGGAATCAAAAAGTCAATGTTTTTTCATTCTGGACCTGGTCACACAGGTCACATTAGTTTGAGTTGTCTTTTCATATCGTTTTTGTTTGACAGGTCTACACTACTGGTTTTGACCTTAGTGAAGGGAAGAAGGATATCTCAGCTTGACTGCGGTAATGGTAGTCTGCCTAACAAAGTTGGAGAACAGATGATCTTAAGAAAAAGGGAAGCATATAGGCAATCACTGCCCCTTGCCGTCTGAATTAATGACAATCAAAATCTCTGATTAGCTCTGCTATCCCCCTGCTCAAGGCAATAGAGCCTAAGTTGTCAGCCGCTTCCAGTGCTATTTCAGTAAGGGAGAAATTCTCCTGTGGTTCTCTTCTGTGTGTTTAAGTTTTTTTGATTGGAAGGCATTTTACTAGAAAGTAGGTTTTGAGTCTAAGTGCAAAAAAGTATTTTTTTCCCTTCTAATTATTTGTCTGATCACTTTTTTAAATGGAGCATTTGATTTATTTCAAAGTAATCTCTGCTTTTTATATGTAAATTGTGAGTTAGAGTGTGCTAATTAAATTACACAAGGAGAATTCAAGAAAAAACTGTACTAATCAAAAGGTGGAAATTCCATTGAAATGTTTGATAGTTATTTATATAACCAAGTAACTAATTTTAGAAAAACTTTTTTCTACAAGCAAGGTTTTCCAACTGTACCACTGTCAGTATGTTCCTTATGTTTTCCTATGCCACACCTGGCTAGCTATTTCTGAATCATTAAGCCTTTTAGTGTCAAGCACATACACATACATGTTTTCAGTCATATCAACCATGTTCTGTATTTCATTAAATTACCAATTTCCTGACATAAAAACTTTTCCCACAAAGTGAAGGTTTTGTTGTCTCATGCCAGCACACCAAGGTGTAAATGTGATAAGGAGCAGAAGGAAAAGCATTTCAAAGGAGGTAGCTATTGCCAGTCTGAACTTTATTGCACACCATGTTCCCAGGACAAATGCAGTGCATATGATAACTACGAATATTAATGTACTCTATTAGGCAAGGTTTTGCAATCAGAAAATAATGAATACAAATAACCAGTCTGACCCAGGAAAATATTTTCACTAGTTCTGAGTAGACGTGTCTTAAAACACATTGTCTTAAGCACACATTTGGGCAGGTTTTAGTTTAGAAGGGAAGTTATCAAAAACTAAGGTGCTTTACTTTTTCTAATGCTGATCAAGTACTTCTCTAAGTTTTAAACAGTTCAACCATACAAGAGCTGTGAAAAAGCACTGAAATTTAGCTCAGCCACCTAAAGAATTTCAAAGAACATGTTATAATAATCATTGTGCTAAGATAAAAGGCTGAATAACTACCAAGAGAAGGTAAGGAGCTCTAGTTGTGTATAAAATGTTTCCATGAAGGAGGGTTTTATCTTAGCAAGTTTTCCAGGAAATACAGTGATGATAAAAAGAAAACCCACTAAAAGTTTTTTCCTTCCATAAGGAATTACTTTTTTTGGATCTCATTTTCCAAAGTTTCATTGTGCTGGTTTAAAGGTGAACTGGCAGGAGAAATGAACCCAACACAAAAGAGATTGTAAATCAGAGTTACAATTTAATAACAATGGCACAAAGACAAATTGGTCTCAACCCACAAAACCCAGAAGTACAACCCAGCACCCTGGGGCACAAGCACAAAGGGGTTTGTTAGCCCCTGTGCTGAACCCTATGTGGTTCCCCCAAGTCCAAAGTAAAAGTCCAAAGTGGAAAACCTGTTGGTGCAGCTGACAGTCGCAGTCTGGTGGAGAGTGGTGGTCTTCTCCTGTCGAGGTGTTGATCCTCCTCCTGATCCAATGAGTGGTTCCTCCAGGTCTGCAAACCCCCCAGATTATGTACCCTCAGGTCCAGGTGGAGGGCACACAGTACCTCCCCGAGGGTGGAGAGTTAAACAATGGGTGATCAGACTCTGTGAGTCATGGGGTATTTTTGGAATCCTTGACGGCCCATTAGCAGACATGCCCCCTCAGGCTGGGTGTGAAGATGCTAAGGACTCCCTGGAGGGGAGTTATCACAGCTCTTATCTCACAGATGTCTTTCACACCCAGCTCACACCCTGAGGGGTTGGGTGTGCCCTGGGCAGCTGCTGCAAATGGTCCATTGTTAACAGTTCTTGGGAAATGAATAGAGGGTGTAGAATACACAGCTTTGGTCACCCACACACAGTGATAAACTGGTCCCACCTGCTGAACCAGGACACATGCTGTTTGGAAATACTGACATCAAGTTGTCCAAAGACAGCACTGAATATTTCCACGTGTATATTTTGATGTTAGAAAAGAAATTATTTAGACAGATATTTTTTGGTGTTTCCATGTCAGACAAGCAAATACTTCCTTGATGTGTTTAATTTTTTTTTCACCATCACTTCTTTAAACTGAAGAAAAGTATTCCCCATCTCTTTTTTCCTTTTCTCGTTCTACTTTTCTGTTAAAATATTGGCTTGTTAGTACTTTCTGACTTAGTTGGGAATTCAAAATGGTGCTTCATTTTTGTACAAGAGGTTGTGGGCAAATAGAGACTCGATGTCTGCTTATCCTGAACTGCTCTGTGTGTTGTTTTCTCATGAGCTCAAAGGAGCCAGAAGATATGCTCTACAGTCTTTGTAACAGCAGGATTTAGGTTTTCAGTCCCCCAGCTCATTCTGAATAGTGTCAGCTCTCTTCTGCCTTCTGTCACTTTATGCTATCCAAACCTACATAAGTTGCTCATGGTATGTGAACACTTTCAAGGAGAGGTGAGATAAAGCACATGTGGCCAGCACTGAGCTTTGGTTCCCCCTGAAGAGCCATGTCCATAGACAGTGTGTGCAGAGTTAGTAGATACCAACTTTGATATAAGCAACTGGCTCATTGGAGTTGACACAGCAACAAAGTCACAATGAAACTCAATCTGCACTCAATGGTGAGAGAGCAAAAAGGGCAGGAAGATTATTTAGTTCCTTTCTAGCTCAGCTGTACCTGTCCTGGTATACGGGTAATGCCATAACCTAAAAATAATGCCAAGAGTTCTGAAGGATTTCATGTTGATCTTAAGTACCAGTTGAAGAATGTGGTGCAATACTTATGTCATGGTCTATTGCTCTTTCAGCTCATTAGGTACTCATTATAATAACAATGTTTTCCTTCCTGTTTACAAAGCAGCTAGTAAATCTACAATACTGCAATAACATAAAAACAAGAACTATTCTAATGAATCAAGAAACAAAAAGAAAAAGAAAACAGAAGTCATGAAAATGGCTGGTTCACATCAGGTTAATGAATGACATTTCAGAGACATGGTTCTTGAATTGAAATGTAAGTGAAAGAGTAAGTAGTCTACTGAAGTAATTTCAGGAAGATCTCACTTCCAGGTGAAATCTTCAAAGGCATGTAATTCAAGGAATAAGTGTTAATTGAAAATTTTTGGAAGTGAGGTTCTAAAGTATAAAAGTTACGGAAATTCTGAAGGCATGGAAAAAAATTACAGCATGGGTAGGGTCCAGATTCTTTCCATTCTCACTCACCTTCCTGGAAATTTGTGGGGAAAGTTAAAGCACATGTAATAAACAATTACTTATCTAAATGATATTTAATGTGTTTCTGAAGGAGTGAGCAATATATTACGTACCACTGCTTATAAGTAGCACAGCTTTTAAATAAAAGCAAGATTTACTCTTAGGGATGGAGCTGTATTGCTGCACAGTAAATACAACATTATTACATTTCTTTTTTTGTAGTAAACCTATTTTAAAAATAAAAATATAAAAACATAGGAAATGTCAACATTGCTGACATATATAAAATAAAAGACTTTATAGAGTTCCGCAACAATATGTAAATGCAGGTAATGCTATAATGCAGATAGTGAATCAGCTGAAGTTTTCAAAGAACTTAGAAAATGTAGATGAAGAATGTCAAGTGCATCCATTATAAGGTGTCTGACCGAGCACAGCATCAACAATTGGCTGTAAATTTGGCCTACCCTGTAAGTGCATATTTCTATAAATGTAGGTATGTGCATACATATATATTTTTATGTAATTATGTATTTATGTGATGTTCATCCATAATGTGACCAGATTGGAATGTTTGGGTCTATACCTCTCCTGTACCCGAAGTTCACAGAATGGGTGAACCTGGAAGAGATCACAGTGAGACATCTGGTCCAACTTCCCTTCTCAAGCAGGATCACCCTAGAGCATGTTGCACAGGATTGCATCCAGATGGTTCTTGAATATCTTCAGTGAGGGAGACTCAACACCCTCTCTGGGCAATCTGTTCCAGTGCTCAGTCACCCACATAGGTTAAACACATTAATGTTAATATATATATAAAATGCATTAAGGTTAAATGCATTTTAATAAATATAAAGTTAAATGCATTTAGCATTATGATTTTAAACTACTTCAGATATCTAGGTTGCTGCTAAGACATCACTGACAATTTGTGATTTACAGAACTTTTTATTGTGAGAGGAAAAGAACTTGTATACCTTCTTTTTGCAACTGCTGTGGGGCTAGGGAGTATATTAATCCATATTGCACAGGTAGGTGATTAATCACATCTTACTATAAAGTACAGCCATGCAGCTTTGATGAAGTCACTAGATATAAACTAAAAATTAATTTGGGCAATTTAATTTCACTTTTTATTCATTAATTATTTTGATTTGTTATTTTCTGAGTTGATCTGTATTGCAGTGTTTAGGAGAAAGTGTTAAAACTTCATTCATGTTATCTGGGTTCTGTTTTGCATTTCACAGTATGTAGCTTTAAGAAAATTACTGCTGAGGTGTTGATATACTTACTAACAGTTCTAAAAATCTGACGGGTAGGTAATAATTTCTGGGCATTATTGTTATCATGAACAATTTAAGTAGTATTTTTAGGTTTCTTTTATGTTGCAGCAGCTGCTCTCCATTTCTCTAAGTCAGATTGCAGGCACTGAAAGGCTGCTTACTTCCTCTCTATCTTCTTGCAAAGAAAATAACATATCTGTGCTAGCAGATCTATAAACTGGTAAGGAGGAGGGTCGTTTCGTTTCAAAGAAGCCATTATTTCATGGATTTTTAGGGCAGAAGTGTCACCATTTTCTTTTTGACTGTTCTATTAGAAGTTTGTGGGAGGAGAAAAGTGGCTGCTGTTAGTAAAAGGCATACAGAAGTGTATTCTATGCTGCTGCTTTGTTCTCTTGTTGCGGAGTGAATTAACAGGATGCAGCTAGTCTGAAAGAGGCATATGCAACACATTCTTTAGCCCTGTAGCAGAAATAGGAGATTCGTTTTCAAATCAAAATAAGAAAAAAATAAATCTATTTCTGACAAAAACTTTTGCCTTAAAGGTTTTGTTACCCAAAAAACCTTAAGGTATGAGTTGTCCATTTCTCTTCAGTAGGCTTTCTATCATTATTTCCAATCATTTACTTCCTAAGCATGTATTTTCTCAATCTTCCTATGTTATTGTCATTACTTTGTTGCTGTGCTAGAATTCTGTTTGCCTTTTTTAAAGCAGCTTTTCATTTTAAAATCAAAATTAGCTATGCTAAAAGGCAGGAGAGTCTGTGTAAATACAACAGGTTTGTAAATGTCCTTTATTTTCAAATATTACAGGGACATTTAGGCTATCAGAAGATAGTGCTTGGCAGTTGCTGATTTCTATATGAATTTAGCTATACCATGTCATCTGAAGATGACATTTATTGCTTTAAAAACATATTATGATAGCAGAAAATCTTATGCTTACCTACCAGAGCACATATTTGCATGTCCTGAAATGTTGCCATTATTCAGTAAAAGGCCCATTTCCAGTTTATTTTGAGGCTGCATGGAAGGAGACCCTGTAAAAGCACAGTCAGATACTGTGCTGACCTTGAGTTTTGCATACTAATCAGATGAGGTAGAAGGTGGAAAGAGAAGCACAGTAAAGTGAAATGTGTAGAATATTTTATGAGCCAGGACAGTTCGCTATCTATGCTGCTCTTTCTGCCAGGCCAGTGTCACCTCTGCTGCAACCAGTTAACATTTATAGAAAAGTTTCCAAATGCATGTTCTAAAACTTGCAAGAGTTATGATGTTTGGTTTTTTGGGGAGCATTTTCCCTCCTTGAATATCACCACACCGTCTATATTATTTCCTGCAGCAGGTACTCTCTGGTAAGGTGATCTGAAAGTAGAGTTTCTAAGGAGATTTTTAAATTGGACTGTGGATCTTAAAGGGTCTTTACATTCATCTCTACTCCATCACTATGCTAAGAACTTCCTCTACTATCATAAAAAATGTTAAAGTAAGTCTCTAAAGCCAAAAGTGGTGAAGAATCACCCTGCTCTCATTGCACTGAAGCAGGCAGCCTGTACTGGAAATCCAAGACTGCCTCCCTGTCATTACCAATGTTACTAACATCTGAGCTGAGTTACTGACTTATTTTCTTTGCAGTATCTAAAAGCCACTCCTTCCAAAACTTACCCTTCACCTTGTTTCCTCAGTGAAGTTGCATTATTTGACTTCATTTAGCATCTGGAAATTCCTTTCAAATACAGTAGGTGATATCTCAGATTTACAATGGTTTTAGTACCCCACACTGATATATAACTGCATCAATATAAGATATTAAAAGCTTGTTACCATAAAATTTCTGGCTAATGCTTAATAGTTTTCAGAAATGTTCAGATTGCAGAGCATGGGAATAATTGCTAAATTCTCCTTACAAGCATATCTTGGTCAGGCAGTCATAAAGTAAGTTAAAAGCAAAATCGTTTATAGAAAATTAGTTACATGGCTTTTTAAATGCTCTACAATGTACTGCAAACAAAAGGGAAAATTTCCTGCAGTTTCACAATTTTGTACTTGCTCAGATGGCCATTAACCAACAAAATGAAAATCAAATTTATCCTATTCATGTTATGAATTATCTATGATTAACAGTGTATGGAATGTGATTTTCTAAAGCTTCTTTCATATTCAAGGTATCTTCAAGCACTTCGTAAAGAAAAGGGACAAAATAAACACCACAAGTATACTACACATGTATAGGATAAAAAAAACTTTCCCTTTTCTCTAGACCACAATTGAATCTTTGCTCAATGACTCTTTGAGACCTTGTGTTATAGAATCCTAAAGTCAGGCAGTTTTGCTGTTTCTAGTCTTGTACATGGTAATTATTTCTGAGGCATTTGACATATCCTGCTTTGAACATCAAATCAAATGACTGACCCTCATGTTACTCTCTTAGTCGTGTAAATTTTATGCATACACCCTAAACTTGCCCTGCTCCATAAAAACCATGATCCCTTTATATGTGTTTAGCAGTTGTGGGCTGAGCTCTGAAGAAATGTCCAGGAATGAGAATTTACTTAACATACTTAAAATACTTGTTTTTTTCATTTGACCTAGTGTTTTCCCTCCTGCTATAATGAACCTGAGTTACGCTTTGTTAGCTTTTCTGAACAAGGTTTCTCTATTCTATGATGCTCACTTAACTTTGGCTAATGGGGCTTTAAGAAGTCAACGGGTACCATAAGTACCCAAGTTACAGAATGTAGCACCATACATCATGGTGGTTCTGTGCATGGAGATAAGCTGGGAGTTGTATTCGCCCTCATGTTGCTGCAGTGGTTGAATCTATGCTGCAATAGGCCCAGAAGTGAAAAAGAATGGAGTAGCACAAATGTAAGCTTTTCACTTGGAATAAGTGTTCTGTAATATCCCCCAACTCTTTTGTGGACATCTAAATAACTTTAAGAAACCAACATCTCTTGTAGCTACCATAGAGGATGGTCTTCCAGTACATATGTGTAGAGAGGAGTACAAATAACCTACAACATCATTGCAATGATAGATGTAAACTTAACCACATTGATCATGTAGCCAGTAGAAGGTCTTTAAAGTAAGTAGAAGCTTGGCTGGAATCTTTTAGCAGGACCTAGCTTCTCTGGGCAAATAGTAAAAGCCAGTGAAGATGAAAATGGAGTAAGCAGCCTGCCAGAGCCATTCCATTAAAACATGGAGGAGGAGATACTACTGTTTTATGAAGTGTTAAAGGATATCTAAAATAAAAAGAAATAGAGACACAACCATATTTTTCCTGTTGATGAATGCACAATTCAAGAGTATCTAAATCTGCAAAAAAGCTGCTTATCCATACAGTGATTATCAAAGTCTTCTAGTTAAATGATGTTTACACTGTTCATTAATTGATTTGGTACTTTCAAGAGCTACCCTGCCAGTCTGACAATTATGCACTCTAAGCTTTTCACACACTAAATGGACAAAAAAGGAGAGCTTTTCTGCATATCAAATCCTCACCATGTCTTGTTCAGTACTAATAAGCTGGAGGGCTTTTTAGGTAATTTTTTATCAAGCCAATTGTCCTCAGTTTTGTTTTCTTAGTTCACCACCAAGAGTGTTACTTTTGTCAAATGCAGTCTGATTTCTGTAGGTATAAACAGCGACAATGAGCCCTTTGAAGACACTTCTTTCAAGGTTTCATGTGATAATATTGAACATTGCCAGCCAGTTTTGAGCTATTGGGGAACATGGCCTGTGGGTTCTTTCATTATTAAGTTCATCAGACCATAGAAGTTTGCAATATTAAGTAAGCAAGATCTATTATGGACTTGAAACAAAAATCCTCTATAAGGAATAGTGATACAAAATACCTGGTTTACATATCAAGCCCCCAAGAAGGGTTTAGCATTAGGAAACGGTAGTTTCATATTCAGTTTTTCTAGTTTGCTTAGTGACTGCATTTTGCATGTACCACTGCTTTCCTGAGCCAGCATCTGTGTGGCTCTGGCTGTGTAAGGTGGCAGCTGCTGTGGATTTTCTCCAGGGCAGTGAGCTGGCAAAGGCAATTTATGTCACTCATCCTTCCTCTGCCATCCAGGAATGTGGGAGAAGTATTAAAGCAATGTACCCCATTCTGATATTCCTGGAGTGAGTAGACTGCTTTAGGCCATGCATGGTAATGCTTTGTAAGACTGAGTCAGGTAGTCTTCACCTGTCAGTAATTGCAGTGTCATTGCAAACTTGAGCTTTTGGGTCAATGCAGGGTATTAAATACAGCTTTTCATCTAGAGTCTCTCAGCTGGATCAAGCACATCCCCAGTGTTGAATAAATGAGTAGTATTTTAGAAATCATCTCTGCTGTCATGAAATTCTCATCTGGGCAAAAAGTAGATCCTCGACTCCTTTGTGCATTTCCAAACACTGAAAGAATGTGGATCATTAACAGTTTTTTGGGTATTGGTTTTTGTGGCCACTGCATCTTTAATGCACTGTGCCATCCATGTTCTTCACAGTGTCCTGGATGCTGAGAATCAGGATCCTGCATGTAGTCAGTTGCCAGTATTACTAGTGATTCATAGCAAATGTGAGAACCCCATCACTGTTGCAGTTGATTGATGGCAGCAACAAGGCATTTCACTTGAGACTTCTTCAACACAGCTAATCTTAAGTCCAATTTAATATTAGATACAATTTTCCCACCATGCAACTGGCTGACAGCAGCATCAGAACATTTCTTTCATCTCATTCCTGCACAGTTTAAGAAACACACATCCAAGGGCTGAGAAAAGGTCAGTAAATTAAACAAGAACAAAAATTGGCATTATGTCTCTTCTTTCAAGTTTGCATGGAGAATTTTCCACGGATGTGTGCTCTGAAAAGGGCTGTAATCCAAACGACACACTGCTGATGTGGTGATCCAAAATGATTTTTAAAGCTTGGGCAAGTGCTGTGGGCTAAATTCAGTTTTCACTTCGACTTCATTCCAAATACAGAAATATGTAAAGAGGCAGTGAATTCTTGTGGTCAATCATTGCAGCAGAAGTGTATCTGAACTATTTTAAGGGTACAAGTCCAAACTAAAATTCTGTGGTGCAGAAAGAACAAACTAAGACAGATTAAAGTAGGGGTAAAGCTGAGCACAGTAGGTGTGCAGGCTAGAATGCTATGATTGATCTCTTAAGGATATTGCAGTTCTGTCTGAGAGGACAAGAGGAAAGCTGCTTATCATGAGCAGCATTTGTGACAAGTGAGAAGCGAGATTCTGATGTGTTGTAGAAAAAATTAAGGTACAAATCTAGCTCCCATGAAATGGCCAGTCCTGGGATTTAAAAGTAATCAATTTCTTTTTTAGCTCTTCTCAGCATAGTGTTTATGCTGTGTATGTGGTGGAGGTATTTGCTCAGATACCTTCACCTTGCTAGCCCCATGTGCTCTCCGTCTTTCTGCCAGCAACTGGGTGCTTTTCACATTCCTTGCCACAGCTATCTCCTCATTTGATGCCTCAGCCAGCTGTTTCTGCCTTTACGCAGCCTGTGCCTAGCTTGTGTTCTGTCTGAGCCTCCTTCCTTATTATCTTAATATTGAATTATGTTATCCAGTGTAATAGTCTGTTAGCTAAGTAGTCTCCTTTTAGTTAAATTGGGAAGACAACCTTGACAAAAAGCTTTATTGAATTTTACTGAAAAGTAAAAGGTGCTGCCATGAGTCCAGAGAAGGCCAAGGAAGCTGGTGAAGGGGTTGGAGCACAAGTCTTTTGAGGAGCGGTGGAGGAAGTTGAGGATATTTATCCTAGAAAAAAAAGGGGGCTCAGGGGGCACCTCATCACTCTCTAAAACTACCTGAAAGGAGTTTGTAGTGAGGTGGAAATTGGTCTCTTCTCCCAAGTGACAGCATGAGAAAAAATGACCTCAAGCTGCACCAGGGCAGGAGGGAGAGCAAATGAACAGCAGCTGGTTTGGAGAGTCTCAGTGGGAGCACTAAATTGGGGAGTACCATTCCTAAATCATGACAGTGTCCGAAGGTACTTTATGAGAAAGTGTGTGAGTATATACATGTATACTAAGACAGTTAATGCAATTTTATTCTTCCTGTATTACCATTTTGCTTCCGTGTTGTTTTTTGTGGAAGGAGAGAAAAGTGCATTTTGTATCCTCACTTACTAGTTTCTCTTAGCAAGTTCTTTCACAATTGAGACAGAATACTTTGTTATTATGAAGGAAATTTTGACACTCTTAAAAATACAGTGTAAAATATGCAGAGACAGTCTGGTTAAAATTCAAGTCAAATGGAAATGTAACAGATAGGATGCTATCTGTTTTGAATCACACTACTACAAGAATGCATGACAGATGTCAGTAGACCTGTCTTTCATTATTGTATTCTTATAGCTTGCCTTGTGGATTAAGCATAAAACAATACCTTATTTAGCCACTATTTTAGTTACTTACCTGTGCTTTAGGCATTGTTATTAACCCAGGCTTGTTCTGTAAATTTCTGAATAGAAGGCTCTAGCTCCTGAATCTCCCTTTCTAGGCTGGAATATACAGTCATTTGATGTCATTAGGAAGCCAGCTTGCATGAGAAGTTTGAGTTGTATTCTGTCTATGGTGCTACCCATAAATCACACAAGAAGTCCAGATATTAAGAGACAGGAGACAAACCTATGAGCTCAATGCTTGTAAATATGTGCTTAGTCTCTGTTCAGCTTCAATTTAAGCAAGATACCTTAAAATTCCAGTGGAATTCAAGGGGAGATGAATTCTTTAGTAGGCAGGTACAAGGCTTTGCTCAAAGCCTGAACAAGTACTAGTCCTTGCAGCCTCCCGTACATCCCATATAATGTTCTAATTTGATCACAAAAGAAGCACAACAACCTAGTAGCATGAAGTAGTTTGCTTAAGACACTGAGCTCCAGGCAGGATTAAACATAAAATGCAAATACTGACAATTCTTTATGTCAATCTCGTGTCATGAAAGACTGAGTATTTTACATGAATTTCCCAACATGTTAATATACTTTACAAATGTGAAAATGTGTTATTACTTAAATTTTGCATTCTTTTAAAGCAGATAATCCTTGAGGTCCTTTCAACCTGAACAATTCTATGATCTTCACATTTCCAAGCCCCAGTTCTCCTGGGGCAGTGTAACCACTCTGGTATCTGCTAGAAGGACAACACAGCAGAATACAGTACAGATCTCTGCATTGCAGTGGTGATAACTTCCTGAAACATGAGCTGAAGAGGTCAGGTGTTCTGGCTGGACCTCATACTTACCAGGAAGGAGAAATAGCAAAAGGAAGACTAGGAAAGATGTGGGCCTGCTGCTGAAAGGATCATGAGACCTGGTGGCATGGAAATGGTTGAGGCTTTTTTCACTCCTGTCTTGATAGATAAGACTGACCTTCAGAAATATCAAGCCCCGGCGACTTGTGAGAAAGTCTGGAGCCGTGATGTCTTAATCTTGGTGGAAGAGGATCTCATTAAGAAACATTTAAACAAACTGGGCATACTGATGTCTATGGAATCTGATGGGATGAATCCGTGATTGCTGAGGGAAGTGTCAAATGTTATTGTAAGGCCATTTTTGATTCATCAACACCCTCTAATGAACTGGATGATGGCAGAGAGTGTGCCTTCAGCAAATTTGCAAATTGTAGAAAACTAGGAGGAATGGCTGATATGCCAGATGGTTGTGCTCCTAATCAGAGGAATCTTGATAGACTAGAGAACTGACTACACAGGAACTTCATGATGTTAAACAAAGAGAGAAACAAAGTCCTGCACTGAGGAAGGACTAACTATGTGCACAGTTACTATGTTTTAATTTTTTATTATGCCAACCAACAGGCTTGGCACCAGCCAGCTGCAATATAACACAAAAGGCCTTGGGGGTCCTTGTGAACAACAAGTTGAACATGGGCCAGCCCTTTGCTTCTGCAGCAAAGAAGAGCAACAAGTCTGTGGGCAGAATTAGAAAGAGAATTTCTGGCATATTAAGGGGAGGCGAATCCCCCTCTTCCTGGGGCTGGTGAGGCCATTAGGACTGTTGTGTCCGGATTGGGACTCCTTAATACAAGGAACAGACATACTCGACTGAGTCTAACAGAGGGCCACAAAGATGATAAAGGGGTTGGAGCATCTTTCATATGAGGAAATACTGAGAAAGCTGCAACTGTTTAGCCTAGAGAAAATAAACTCAGGAATAGAACTTCACAGTATGGAAATATACTTAATGTGAAGAAGTAAAGAACATAGAGGCAGGATTTTCTCAGCAGTGTCCAGTGGTAGGATAAGAAGCAATGAACACTAACTGAAACAACAAGAAATACTATTTCAACAGGAGAAAAACCTCTTTCACTGTGAAAATGCAGGATAAGCATGCCCAGGCAGGTTGTAGAGTTTCCATTATTTTGAGATTCCATTATTTTGAGATTTGAGTTGTCCTGGGCAGCCTTCTCTAGGTGATGATGCATTGAGCAGAGGAATTGGATTAGATCATCTCAAGAGGCCCTTTGAGATTTTAATCTTGGAGATTCTGTGATCTGATTTGTCTTCCAGTGGAACAGTTGTCTAATTTTGAACACCTGAACAGAAAAAAAGACTTTCACTGTGAAAGTGGTCAGAGTGGAATAGGTTTAACAGAGAGGTTACAGAACCTTCATCAAGATACTCAAACTCTGACTGGATGCAGTTCTGGAATACCTGCTCTAGCTCACTCTGCTAAAGCAGGCAGCAGCAGACTAGATTATCTCAAGAGATCCCTTTCAACCTAATTAACTATGTGATTATGTGAATATAAACCATAGAGGCACACAAAGTCTTTAGGAAGAAGTTGAGAGGAGGCAGAGTTCTTCTATGTTTTGAGTTTTATTTTTGCTGAAATTTTATCAGGCACTTGTACATATAAAGTTGGGAGGAAATAAAAATGGTCTTTTCCATTGTAAGCACAGCTTAAATTTACATGCATAAACACAAGGAAGTGTAATGACTCATAACTTACTTAGGTAGTGTTTGCAAATAAGCATTAACGACCTGAACTATATTACTTGTAGAAGGTTGTAAAAAATATATCACTATTAGTGACCATTATTTCAAAAATGGTTTAATGTAAAATAACAGTATGTTCTCTGTGTTTGATTTTACCTTCTACTGACTCAGTTGAGGGTAATGGTTAAGTTTTCAGGGTAAATCATAAATTCATGATCTTTATGGTGAGGGCTTAGAAGTTAATACATCTTATGTACCTTATCACTACTTTTTGGCAACTCATCAGTGTAAACTCCTGGACAGCTCTCCGTGCCTCCATTTCTCTTTCCTCCTGTGAGGCTGCAGTGGCAGTGAGAAAAACATTAAATACATAGATGTGTGAATTATCTG
This sequence comes from Hafferia zeledoni, assembly GCA_035583235.1. Classification (NCBI taxonomy): domain Eukaryota; kingdom Metazoa; phylum Chordata; class Aves; order Passeriformes; family Thamnophilidae; genus Hafferia; species Hafferia zeledoni. The sequence goes on along the minus strand of JAWWEV010000001.1, from coordinate 80,219,564 downwards.
TGAGTACTTCATAGCTTGTAGGCTCAGATGTGTATGTGTACTATATGTAGATGTGTTTTACTCATTTGGGCAATAGTTTGACATCAGATGAATCCCATGTGGTTTTTGAGCAAAAGTAATGCACAAGATAGAATTGATGTTACTTTTTCCTGAACAATAAGTCATTAAGATTTGCATGAATAAATCCTAACGAAGGAGTATTAACCAGGGCCAGCTGAGTAGATAGAAGTACAGTTTTTGGTTTAAGACATACTCACATAATGGATATCATATTAAATTATAAACCTTCAATGAGAAGTCAATTGGCAAATAAAAACTGAAAAGTACAAAAAAAAAAACCACACCAAAAAAACCTTGCACATGTAAAGCAATTAAAGCAATATATTAGAATGTATTTTAAAGAGTAATAAATTACCATCATATAAAGAAGCTTTAGAATAACATATTATTATAGCTGATTATGTTTTGACAATGTTAACTTTAAAATGCATGTGGTTTGACTCATTTTGATGATAAAATGTACTTTTTCTTTTGCAGAAAATGATGAGGTCATCTGTGTTTCACATGTTCATACTAAGTATGGTTGCTGTCGATGTGATTGTTGCCGCTAGTAACTACTACAAAGGAGAAAATTTCAAGAGACAATATGATGAATTTTACCTAGCTGAGGTGAGTATACTGAAATGACTGTCTGGATAATTTTCAAGATAAGCTAAAGTAAAAAATGTGAATGTCAAGAACATTTTAGTAGCTAATTTTTTTTTCCCTTAAGCGTTCCAAGAGTACATTGCTAACTTGTTCAACTTCCTCTGTCTGACAATAGCTGACAGCCCTATCTTACAACCTTTTTAAAGGTAATTTCCTCAAACAAAATGTCAGTGGTAATGAGCTGAGGCTTAAGCACAACATCTGCAGGCAATGCATGGCTGCTGAGTTGCTATCTTTCTCTAGCAGGAGTGTAACATTCATAAGAATTTAACGTTAAAAAGATAACAAAACACAGTCTTTAAAAAATATAAATAGGACTTCTTCCTAAATCATCTTTATTTGACATATACTTAGCTGCCAGAAGATCCTTAATCATAACCAAAATAGTGTTACAAATAGTTTGCCTTCAGCAATCTCAAGAGCACACCACAGAAAACCACATTTATCCAATCATGAATTTGGTGAAGGAGGAGTCTGTGCTTCTGAACCAGTGAAGTCAAGACACAAGTGGTATTCTGACAGGGAGCCTGCTTGAGTCATTAGCTGGCCAAGAATTTTACTGTAGAACATGCACTAGATGTCCTAGAACCTTGCATACATGTCTTTTTAGTACTATTCAATTCAATTTTAGCAAAAAAAATTAGATCTTTGGTACTAATGGACTGGCATAGCTTCAAATAGATACTTTTTTTCCAGTGAAATCAGTATTGTATCATTTTTGTTAAAAATACTTATTTCCATGGGCACTGTGAATTGTCACTTTATCTGAGTAAAAAGCCAGTAAAAACATCAGTTCTTTCACCAGTGCACCAAGATCAATTCTCTAAAAGTGTTGATCACAGTTACCTGGACGGGGTATATGTTCAGCTTTACAGTTACTGCAGTTTCCCTGGCTTCAACAGTTACACACTCCTCCTTTGGAGCCAGAGGAGGCATTCTTAGGCTGGAGTGCGTGATAGCAGAATGTTCTTTGTGGTTTCTTGTCTGTTGGTATTGCCTTATGAGCAATACTTGTTTGGTTTTATGACCAACTTTAAACACTTTAGTCCGTAACTAATATCCTTTTTTTAAGGAAGATTGAGTTAACACACATTTTTATTTTAGTTTTAGAATTTGTATCTGATCTCCTAAAATTGTATGAAGCTGAGAGTTCACCAGTTCTAGGAGAAAAATGAAAGCAAAAAAAAGTTAAAGACTGCACCAGAGTCAAAACCTTAAAAAAAAGTGGAGATTATAGAGACAGCACTGCTGCATCATGTTCTGTTGTCTCTGCTGGGGATAGCTGTAGTTTGAGTCAATGTTGGACTAGCCAACAATTACAAGAATAATTGTGAAATGTGTTGTCTTTATTTTATCTCATGTGTGTTCAATTGAGGTGGCAAAATGCCAACTACCCAAACACGGAGTAAGTTGCTGACTTGGAAAGATGAACACCACCACTTTAAACATCCCCTCTTCCTTCTGCTTCCTGCAGCTTATATGCTGAGCATGACACCATATGTTAAGGGATATCCCTTTGGTCAATTGGGTCAGCTGTTGTGGCTGTGTCCCCTCCCAACTCCCTGTGCAGCCCCAGCTTGTTTGCTGGTGGGGTGGGCAGAGAGGCAGAAAAAGTCTTGACTCTGTGCAAGCCCTGCTCAGCAACAGCTAAAACATCCCTTTGTTACCAACACTATTTTCAGCACAAATCCAAAATAGCATGATAGAAACTATGATGAGGAAAATTAACTCTGTCACAGGCAAGTCCAGCACAATATTCTTGGCCGGAAACAATAATTAAGTCAGCATTAAAGCCTGAGACCATGAACTCTTCACAGTAGGAATTTTTGCTTTATGCCCAGCATGCAGCAAGTGGAGCCTGGGTTCTTAACAAAATAACATTAATTCTATTTATATTCAAAATAGGGAACACTGCATGTCCTATTTCTATTTTGGCTCTGAATATATAGTATAATTATGCTTTTATTAATCAGTGCTAGAAACAATCTCTTCAACATCTATTTCAAGTACAGGATTTGCTGGGGTTTTTTCCAACATAAATACTTGCCAGGGTTTATTCCAGGTGAGTATATCACGGAAACTAGTGCATTATAATTCTATCCTATAGGCGATGTCCAGTTTTCTTTAACAACATATTTTTATGTTTCTGCATAGCTTAGGTAATTGATTCATTAGTGGAGAGGTTATCAGAAAACTCATTTGCTTACATTCTACATTTTACATTTCTGAGTATATAACATCAAGTGTTCTGGGATAGAGAAAGGTGTCTTTTTTTATTTGTAAAGCAAATCTTTTGTTGGTTTTCTTTTTTTTCTTTTTAAGTCTTTGATGCTTTTACTAGAGGCACTATAAAAATCAAACAAGAACAACACTCTAGTGTCTTATAGAAGGAGATACAAAGGAAAGTATCACAAGAGCAGAAGAGTTAAAAAATTATGAGAGAGAGGAGTAATTGATAAATTGGTGTTGTGGTTATTGTGACACTTTTTCTTAGCAGCACAGAGTGAACAAAGAGAATGCTTTTAAGAGCCTTGAAGAGGCTGAATACTCAAACAATGTGGATTATTCCACTAAAGGTGGTTTGTTTCCTTGGTGATGAGGGCTCGATGCACTGCTGTAGTTCTGTCTTCCACTAGACTAGGCTTCAGAAAGCCTTCCATTCAATGGAAGCTGACTTGAGCAGCCAGCAGCAGTGAGGATTCCCTTTGCTAAAGCTTATCTTGCTTCCTGATACGTTTTCCTGGAGTCATCTTGGGAGCTGCTGGCTTTAGGAGCAGATTTGTCTAATAAATAGCTCACTCAGTCCATTCTATGGACCACACATTGTAGTGGCCTCAAACTGTAGAGATACATCTGCTTAAACTCAGTAGATAAATCTAAGTGAAGTTATTGAGATGCCCAGTATGAAGAAAAGAAACCTCTTGGAAAGTGAAGCAGACTCTAGAAGGCAAAAGCTAGATAAGAAGATAAAACAAAATTAATTCTAAACCTAGATGCATTGTTTGCATACATTTTTATACCAAATAGTAAATAAAAGTTTCTGACAGGCATTTCAATTTTTATACATCAGCCCTGCAGATTAAGCAAAACCAGAATTTTAACAGGATGACTCAAAACCCCAGTACAGTATCTGAGAACCTAGAAAGAGTAGAGCTTTAAATTTATTTTCATAATTTTTAATGAGGATGCTGGCTTTAACTAGTGAATACCTAGTCAGAAGAGTGGTAGATGCTTGCTTTTATATGCATCTCCCACACTGTCTTCCATTAAAAGATGTTACAGACTAGCAGTCTTGTTTGAGAAGTGTAAGATTTCTATAAATATTGCTTTAAAGTGTCTGAATACCAGAGTTCAAAACCAGGTGCTCCTATACAGTTCCTCCTAGGCTCCTTTTGTAGCCTGTCCCTTGGCACTGTTGTGTTTGCCCTTTCCTGGGTAAAGGAAGGATTGAGTGCTGTGTCAAGTCTGGTAGGGACAGAAGCACTAGAGGTCAGTGCCCTTAATCCCACTGATCCTGCTTGGGAGAATTCTTCTCTTTCATGACAACTTGATAACCTTTCAAATAAGCCACGGTTATAAAGAAAACAGAGTCTTTCACTGTTCATTGATACTGAGCTCTGCCTCTGAAAATAAAAACATTAAGTGGCCACTAGCAAAACGTAATATTGCTGAAGATGGCATTAATACCATAAATCTTCCAGGTGACCAAATGGGAGGCAGCCGTGAGTGAAACAGCCCATTCCTGTTAGTTTATCTTTGCAAAATTGGCAGTGTGGTGGAGAGTGGCTTCTGGGGGCTACGCATGTATTACACTTGCTTTTTCTGTGTGGATCTGCTCTGGCTTCCTGTGTGATTTTGCCTTTCCCTTATCTTTAGAGCAATGAAAGGAATTACTTCAGTTTTGCAAAGAAACCCACAAAACTATAAAGTTGTTTCACAGTTCACATCTAACAAAAAGTTCTAGTCAGATATTCTGAATCTTCTCCTGTAATTAATTACAAGGAAGGAAAAAAATACAATCTCTGTCAGCAGGAAGACAGGTGTATAAATGTAATCAGATGTTATGCAAACCATTTGATACATTTTTAAGTGCCAGTGGTTTGAATTCATTTGACAAGCATGTGAAATGCAAATTATCCTGCCCACACATTTTTAGAATAAATTAAAATACACTTAACATCATATTTGTTAGTCTTATTCTAATAGGAAGCCTATGTGCTCTGAAGTGTATATGTGTGTATTTAAATGGCATTGTTATTCCACCTGCTCCAAGATGAATCCCAGCTGCTTTCTAAGCACTGTTCCATTTTTCTTAATTTGATCCCCTTCTTTCTGGACTCACTTAGATGTGTTATCTTTAAAAGTGAGCTGTACTTTTAAGATTTTTTGATAAAACATTTTCCTTGTGTCTTAGAGATTTTCATGTGAAGAAGTAGTCTTTTCAAACGTGGCTCCTTGTTCTCCTAGAGCTCTTTGATATCCCACAACATGGGCTGAAAAACTGGACAGATCCATTTGAAAATAACAGCACGAAACTGTCCCTGCACTGTCTGTGACTGAAAGCACACAAATAATTCTTAGTAGTCTTTCTTTCCTAGTGTGAAGAGACTTTTGGAGTGCTGTGAAACATTTTGCCTTGATTTAATCATTCAGAGGGCATTTGAAGCCTGATAACTATTTTGCATGCCTTGAGGAAGCCATATGATATAGATGGTAGCACTTCTTTCAAATAGGTGTGTGTACTAGGGCAATAAACATAAGACATAAACTTCAGCATTTAATTTCCATCTTCACTCCTTCTTGTGGCAGTCCTGTACACATAAACTATGTAAAATTTTATTTAGCTATCTCACAACCCCCCCTCTTTCATGTTAATAAATATATTTTTGATTGACTGTAGAGTTTAAATTTTAAGTAACATAACTACTTAAGGCAGCATCCCAGATATTGTCACTACTGATTCAGGACTAAAATGTTAGTCTCAAACTTTTTCATCCCTTGCCAAATCCCGTAAACCTTATGGCCCACAGTTAATTAGTCTCTCCATCCTAAAAGACTAATAATGCTTTTTCTCAAAGGAGATTTGAGCTGTATTTTCTTTATGTTTGTACTGCACTTTGTAAGTATTAGTTGTATTTAGATGTTACCTAATGTTAATTTAGTGTCTCTCTTAAGCCCCAACATGTGTTGGGGTCAGAGAGGAACATTTCTGAGTCAAGAAAAAGCATTTTTCCACTGGGTTTCCTGGCTGTTGAAAAGTTAGGGTGAGAGCATCTCAAGGTATATACAATGGTAAAATAAGAAGGCATGTGAGGAAGAAGTGTGTCTAGGCAGAATTATTTGGTAGTGAGAGAAGTAAGAGAAAATAAATCTTAAAGATGTAAACGTATTCAAAATTGTCTCCTTTTTTTCAAGCTGACTATTATGCATTTTACTGTGCAAATATTTCAATAAAGGCCTGTGGAAGAATCCCAAAGTTATTCAATCCCTACAAGTAGATTTCATCCTTTGTAGTTTCCTACCAGGCACAACTTCGTTAACACCATTGTGAAAATTAACCAGTTCTGGACTGATTTTGAATTTCCTCTCTTTTTTAAATTTGTTTTAGGTGTTTAAGTCCTATTACTTCTCTGCTACCTGTTTTGGCTCTCATATTACTGTGGATATTTTAGAAAATTGAAATAGTTTTCAAACTAGAGGCTTTAAACTTTAGTTTGTTCCTCAGATCTCTTAAAATTCATCAGACAGGTCATGTGTATTGTTTCATATGTTTAAAGAAAAATTCTTGTCATGTTTTCCTTTCTATATATGTACATAAACTGAAATATTAGCTGGATGGATTTATTATTTCCTGCTTTTAAAATCATGAAATCTACCTGTCTGTGGTAGAGTCTGGAAACTTTCATAAAGCGAAAGCTGTTATTGTTTATTCTGTTTAAAATACAGTTGATTTTGTTAAAATGATGATGATCTTTATTTTTGCCATACAAAGCCTTGACAGACATCATGACATAAAAGCTTCTAATTTAACTCAACGTTTTTGAATGCACCTTTCTTGTTTTATGTATTCGTCTAGGTTGCTTTCACAGTTCTGTTTGATTTAGAAGCTCTCCTGAAGATCTGGTGTTTGGGTTTCACAGGATACATCAGCTCATCTCTTCACAAGTTTGAATTGCTACTTGTAGTTGGTACCACTCTCCATATTTATCCAGACCTCTATCACTCTCAATTTACATATTTTCAGGTATGATCAGCTACTTTTACTTTTTACCCTATATACCAATTTTAAAAAAATTACCCATCAGCTTTCACATGAATTTCAGTTTTCTCACTATATTGACTCATTTTGAGAATAACTTTAAAATAACAAATCTCTCTGTTCCTAACTATGTTCATTGAGTGGGATTCTTTCTAATTTTGCTGAGAATCCTTTCTGTTTTCAGTAACTCAAATTTCTTATCTGAGCTGCACTGTTCAGTAAGTTCTTGATTATTTTCTTCACTGTCCTTCACTGAGCCTTGACCCTGTATACAGCTATTTACAACTCTGCCTTCCTGTAGTGTCCATCTCTGCTTACCTGGATGCCCTCCCAGCAGCCTCAGTCATTTCTCCAGAATCATCTTAGAGCTGGTTTTATAGCTCCCCAGTCATTCCTTGTCAGAGGGAAACTGTGTTTATTGAGGCTCTTCCTACATTTTCACTTTGAGTAAGAGCAGGAAAGAGAGACAAAAAAAGACTGATTAATTCAGACTTCTGATGCTGCCTGTCAGCCAGCCCAACCAGTTCTCCATTCATCCCCCTTGAAGTGCTTAGGGTTGCTCCAGTTTTGGGAGAAAGCACTGTGATTTATTACAATGTGTTATATTCTACAGTGCTAAAGAAAGGGAATTTTAAAAATATGTGTGTTAAAGGATTCATATCTGTTTGTTATTCAGCAATGGATTGGCATGGTGAATAAGTAATAATCAGTAAAGGAAAATAATAAATTATCAGGCAGAGTCATGTCAATAAATGTAATTAGTATACAGTGACACATACTGTGAGTACCACTCAAGTTTGGGTTGAAATATAAAGGCCTTTTCAGATTTCTGCAAATGTCATCCTCTATTTTTTCTAAATGGTTCTAAAAACCTGCTCAAGAAATCTTTCAAGATAATTTTTTTTCACCTGATATTATTTGAATACTTTTAGCATTGATATCATTATAGCATTGATTTTGATGTCCCAATATGTAAGAAGTTGTTACTCAGTGCAGCATAATACATCTAACCTGCAAGAAAGGATGATCTGTCAGGAGCGTGCCATTGCACTCTTGTGTCAAAAGCACACAGGAATGTAGCTGGGAGCTCTCAATTAAAGCAGTTAACAACTTGGTTAATAGTTGGCCCATATTTATTAAGGAAAAGTCTACTTACAACGGCTGGTTTCTTTCTAAGAATTTTAAGTATAAATTATGAACATTTAGGACTAAATGGGTAACATTATCACTAACTCATAGAATTGAAAGTATAATTAAAATGTAGCTAGGTGTTGATAATAAAATAAGCATTTTCTTTTTAATGTATTTAATTAGTTTTGTGGAGCAGGGGTAGTGGTGGTGGGTTTTTAATTACAAAGTGCTAGCTTTTATGACAGAAGATTCCAAGATGTGATTTTTTTTTTTCCACAATATATGAAAGACATACATTTTACAAGCAGAAACACCTGCTGCACTGAAAGATTTGGGTTGTATTTTGCAATCCAAATCCGCTAAGAGGCAAATGATGGAAAGGTTGGAGAATACCTTTGATGTCAGTGTGTTAAAGGTACACATCATATTTCTCTGCAATTAAGTTCTGGGCAAGCTAGATAACACATTTCCAAATCAACCAAGGTCAAAAAGTCTTTTCCACATGAATACATCTTGATGTTAGGCAGATTTTTAGGCCTTTAGGTATTCATGATGACAGGTTAAATGTGTTCCTTGTCAAAACAGATTACTGAGAAGAGAAGTCTGACTTGACACACTCCAGGATATCAAGCAGATTTATTGTTTGGCTTGTCTAGTCTTCCTTGTATATATTTCAGTTTGCATTATTCATTGGTCTTTACCATTACCTTTTGCCAACACATCATTCACTCTTTACTACATTGGCTGCTGTCCACCCTCACACCTATCTTTCTTGCATTCACTGTGCATTCATTCCAAACACTTTGCAAAGCTCTCTGTGAAAGACTAAGCAAAAGACTGGCTATAATCTACAGGACACAAAATTAGTGAAATGACAGACTTTGCATTTTATTGCAGAGACCTGTAATGAACCAGCATAAAAGGGGGAGATTTAAACAGAATTTGACCTATACTGGACTGAAGAGATGGTGTACTTGTGTTTGGGGAAAATATTGCTGAGTCATTTTCTGAATAACTATTATTTCCTGTAGGAGATGTGACCATTCTGTGTAACAAAGCTCTGGTTCCTTTTTTGTATTACTCATTTTGATTTGTTCTTTAACATATCTTTATATTTAATCCAAATAGTGCATCTTCCACAGCTCCCAAATTTAATACAATTTGCAATCCAATTATACAAAATGCATAAATGTTCATTAGAGTGTACTTTTGCTAGATTCAATTTGTCAGCTAATGAAAACAAATGACTAAACCAAATACTATCAATAAGATTAGTGTGTTGCTTAAAGGTCAATTAAAGTTCCCCAAAGAAAGGGGGAAAAAGTAAGGCAGATAATTAGTTTATCTAAAACCCAGCTCAGAAATCTGATTAGCTGAATCTTCACTTCACTGGGATCTGTGGGAACAGAGCTAACACAAGTAAATCTTCTAAGTAAGAAGGCACCATGTTTACATGTTCATAGTACTTGGATATCTCCCTCGTTTCACTGTTTGCCTTGGTAACCAGCTTCATGTACTCAGATTATATGTAATGTAACCATGGTACCAATATGAAAGAAAGGACTTTGTATCACCTTGTGCTAATGTTGTGAAAGTTGAGCTGTCCAGCCTAACCTCTGATCTGGGACCCTTGTTTACTACTGAAGGCAGCGGAGGTTCATCCCATCTCAAACAAGGAGTCTGATTTGTTTGGAATAAGTTGGTCTCTTGAGTTGACTTTCTCTCTCTGCTTTGGCAGTAAAGTCCAGATAACAAGCGTGTTCTGCATACCTTACCTTGCACGTAAGGTCAGCCAATAATTGGATTGTAATTCCTACCTTTCCGTTTCAGTATGATTCTTGTGGAAATCCATGTGATACCTCAGGCTAGAGAGTGTTTTTCTTCCTAACATCTGCAGAATCTCAGTAGCCTCAAATGCTTCTGTCTGTTGTCTTCAGCAGCTACTTTTGCTACCCCTGCCTCTTGTTGATACTGATGTTCATGTTGCTGTGCCACCATCAGTGGCAGAAATAGGAGACTCAGAACTCTTTCAGAACTCTGTCAGCAGCTCTTTCAAGTCAGGCTCAGCAGTGAATGGGTCAGGAGTTCCACACAAGATCAAAGATTTGCTGCCAACACTAATACTTGAGAGGTGTCAAATATGTCAGTAGCACACAGTGCTGTTTCCTCTGATACTGAGAAATGCAACCCAAAGTTTCCCATGTTATATATAAGGTGAAAAAACAAAAACAAAGTATGTTCATTGCCAGGCTTGCTAGGTTACATGGTACACAGTGCCAAATGGTTTTGCCTTGCGTCACTGAAATGGAAAGATGACCTGTGGAAGAAGACTTGGCAGTTCTTTATGTGAATATGTAATCGGGTATAACAAATATCATAGAAGCATAGAAAAACCTAGGTTGGAAGTGACCTTTCAAAGTCATATCCTCTAGCCTGCTGCTCAAAGCAAAGCTTTCAGTGAAGAATGTTCAGGACCCTGTCCATTTAGAATAAGGATGAATTTTTACAAGGGATGATAATCAAGCAGGAGCAATGTTCCTTGCACTGCAGTAGATTCTCATTTGCCAAATCTAGACTGGTGTGCTTTGACTCTTGTCTGGAGCCATTCTTATGTTTAGTAACACACTGTGAGTCTGCATTGGTCTCTCATTCCACATTACATTCAGATCTACCATCTATGGTTTGTTTTGTCTATGTCTTTGTACCCTTTCTTAACCCAAAGCCAGCTTTATCCAATTGCATTTCCACAATGACTCTTCATGATCGGTGAGCTGATTACAGCCCTGGGGGCCTTGAGTCCTCCCATGCCTGTACTATCAAGACTTCTGCTGTCATCCCATGCCTGAGTACCTCAATGCTGCTTATGTGCCAGGTCTTATATTTTTAACCTAACACACTTTTTATTTGTTAGAAGTGGTGGCAACCCGGTATTTATTGGACTACAGGACTGCAAGTCCCTTTTTGGCCATGATTGATGTTTCGAAAAGTTTTAATTAATGTGCTAATCAAAAAACTGCTACAATTGTGTTTTCTTTTTGTTTGCAGGTTCTTAGAGTAGTTCGTCTTATAAAGATTTCTCCTGCTCTGGAGGACTTTGTGTATAAGATATTTGGACCAGGAAAAAAACTTGGGAGTTTGGTAGTATTTACTGCCAGCCTTTTAATCGTAATGTCTGCAATCAGTTTACAGATGTTTTGCTTTGTGGAAGAACTGGATAGATTTACAACATTTCCACGGGCAAGTATAAAAAGCATTTATTACTCATTGCTTGTTGCTGTTTTCTTATCATTGATATTTTCTTACCATTGATGATAAACATGGCAATGTTGGGTTAATGATTGGACTCGGAGATCTTAGAGGTTCTTCTTATCCTAAATGATTCTGTGATTCTGTCATGGTTTAACCCAGCTAGTGGCTAAACATCACACAGCCACTCTTTTTATCCTCCCCCTGCAGTGGGATGGGTGAGAGAACTGAGGAAACAAAAAGGTAAAATTCATGGGCTGAGATAAATTTTAGTAGAACCAAAGCGGAAGGGAAAACAAGAATAATAAAATAATTAGAATATACAAAAGAAGTGGCGTACATTGCCATTGCTTACTCTCTGTTGGCCGATGCCCAGCCAGTTCCCAGTCTGCAGCCACCAGCCAGCTTTCCCCCTAGTTAATACGCTGATCACGTAGCCATATGGTATGGGATATCCCTGCAAGCAGTTGGGGTCAGATGTCCAGCTGTGGACCCTCCCAACCTCTTGTGCACCCACAGCTTGCTCGCTGGTGGGGTGGGGTGAGAAGCAGAAAAGGCCTTGACTCAGTGCAAGCACTGCTCAGCAGCAACTAAAATGTAGGGGTGTTATCAACATTATTCTCATCCTAAACCCAAAATACAGCATTGTACCAGTTACGAGGAAGAAAATTAACCTCTACCCCAGCCAAACCCAAGACAGAATCTATCATATTTGTAATTACACTAGCGGTCTTCCTTTCCTTCTGAAAATCATGAAGCAATTCATCTCCATATCTATAGATAAAAGAATTATCTTTTCTGGGTGTAATAGTCTTCCTGTAGTCTTTCTGTAGAGAAGGCTGTCTTTCTTTCCATGAGGTATTCAATTTCTGCTGTCAAGATAATATAGAGAAATTTTACCTATGCACTATGATGCTAACACAACACATCATATGGCTTAATAGTACTCTAGCATGTTGCAGAAAGATGATTCATGCCCACAAGTGTGAATATTAGTCACAAAATTTATATAAAACATGCCTACACGTGATTTGTATCTTCATGTTGTTCTTGATTTGTACAGGAATGGTTGTTTTACATAGGGTTATAAAATCTGCATGCATTGACAAAACAAGTGTGTTCCTTTTGGGTATAAATAATGGATATTTATGAGCATTACATTAATTCAAAACAGAACATTGAAAATCAGTGGAAATTGGAGCTAACGTATTTATTGAAGCACACTGTTCCGAATGAAAATACTGCCATTTCTTTAATAGTGGATTAGACTGAGTGTACATGGATTGGTTCCAGTGACAATTTATTTGTTTCTGTCATTCCAGCTTGGTTATCCAATGTATCTATTTTAGTGAAAGTGCACTGGTTGGAACAATTAAATAACAATGAATAAGGCAGCCTCAAGGGTCATGCATTTTGCAAACAAAATGGCTAAGCAGCAATTTGTAATTATCAACCTGAACTTGATGTATGGGAAGCTGGCCATCAAATCTGAGACAAAAAATGCCTACCCACAGGGAATGCTTTCTATTTTGGAAAATGTGCTTATAAAAGCAGCCAGTACAATTAAATATTCAGTACAATTAATTGTTTAAATACCGAAGAAAGGAAAATAAAACCAGAAAAAAACCAAACAAGATTTTCTGATGCATGCCCAACTCCCATGTGTAATTTCTGAAAAAAACTTCCAACTTCAGGTTTCAAATCACCATGGAATTTTGTTTTAAAATTATTTTATTATTTATACAGAGTGACAGTAAAAGTCCTGAAAGAATTATTGTAGTATTTCAATAAGACAGATTCACAATCACTGCACATTTTAACTGGATAAATTGACATCTGAGTAAAGATCCACTTGCAGTGAAAAATTGCCAATATATATCAGTACTGTAGTAAAGTTTTGCATTATTTTAAGCATTTTAATCTGCTGCAGTTTAAGCTACATTAAAAGCTTCTAGCATATTGAATTTTAGCAGATATATGTATATCCTAAGTGCACAATTTCAAAAGACAGAAAATATTCTGTCCAGCGAATTATACAGTTTTTACAGACAGAAGATATCTTTACTTGTTTTCTGTTTTCTGACTTAAGTTTTGAAAAATCAGAAGACCTGTTACCATCAATAAAGGGGTTTTCTAGCAATACTGATATGAAAATTTTTTAATATTTTTCCTATGATGGCCAGAAGCAAGGGTCTCTCTTTTTCTTTTTATTTTGTATACGTATTTGATGCCTTAAGACAACATATTCACCTTGTTATGATTTTCAGAAGTGTATAATTTACAGTATGTGGTTTATTTTTGCAGTTTTATAGGGAAACATCTCTTAATGGGTTAAAAGTCAATGGAAATTTTCTACTCAAAATTTTTGATTAATTGTGTGAATAGTGGTGTCCCTCCAAAGGTATGTGAGGATTTCACGTGTTTTCTGCCCTGAATAAAGACCACAGAATCAGTTTGCAATAAAACAATTATAATTATTTTCAAAACATGACTTAAGATGCACTATATAATGTAGCTGATGATATGAGGTCTGCAATACCAGAATTTGCTAAGATAAATTTTTAGGAGTTTACCCTCAAAGAAAAGCAAATCTCAAATGGCCAGAACTGTTGCTGAGGGTTTGTTTGTTGGTTTGTGTTTTTTTTGTTACAAATACAGAGAAGACAAGCATGATAACAAAAATGGTGACACTAGAGGCTAAATTTTGAGTCTGTACAGTCAAGTGCTTTCTACACTGAAACAGACAAAACCTGAAATCATTTTGAAACTCTAAGTGCTTTATAAAAAGGCACAGTATGGGTTCTGGAACAAGTAGACCTCCTCCTTTTGCTAATGCCTCTAAATTGCATGTTTTCACATGGTTTCCTGATGACAGTCAATAGGCACAAGCTCTGTGTTGCCATGGCTACTAATTTCACCCTTCTTTTGGCCATTATGACTTCCCCAGTGGACTGGCTTTCTCTCTAATACCAAGTATAAAAATACAGACGTTTCCTATAATGTTTTTAACTGATCAGTCATCTCGTATTTTTACATGTCTTCTTGGGCTGCACATAGTGAGCCATGAGAAAGGACAGGGGTAGCTGGGCCCCTGAAGAAGGAATGGGAAGGGAAGACTGTTGGAAGGCACATGTGTAAGGAGGCCGCTTAGAAAATTCACTGTATGGAGAACAAAACACATTGTTAGTGTATCTGACTTCCATGTCCTGGTATCTCGTGGAGTGTCAGACATACACTGACTGCTCTGTTTCTCAGGTTACAAAGCTGTGAATGCTGACTTTCTTTTAAATGGGTCAGCACAAGATAACATCCAGGCCCAACTGATCTCAGCAGCAAAAGTCCTCAAGTCTACACAAAACCAGGTCTCTGCTTCTAGCCTTGAGCTTGGAGAAAGTTCCAAATGTGAAATGTTAGCTCAACCTAAGCAACATCCATTAAAAAAGTCTTAATTCTCTGGTGCAGTTAAAGTCTCTGCATCACTGCCACATTTTTATAGGACAGCTACTCTTCTCTCGGGTCATTACTGAATGTCCATGACTGTGTTAGGAGGAAAATGTAAGGTGGTAGAGCAGATTGCAATGATGTTATAGCAATGTCCTAAATCCTTTAAACTTAATTTGCAGAAGTAATCCCACTGACTGTAGAACTGCTTCCATGAATATGACCATTGGGATTTGGCCTCTAAAATTTTGTGGACAAGCACCAGTTACAAGACAAGTACATGATAACTGTTAAGTAGTAATTTGTGTGGCACTACCCCTGTAACAGTTGGACAAGATATCAGAACTGGCAGTTGGGCTCATATATTTCTACCAATCTTCTACTATAAATAAAACAGGTAGTTTGACTTCCATCATCAAAACAGCTCGTTAAGTAATAGGCCATGAATACTCAAAGAAATTGGCAGTGTTTTCTGTAACACAAATTAATTCAGAAAATCACCATTTGCATAAATCTCTAAGTCTGGTCTTCACAGATGTTAATTCTGTCAGCTAGTTGCATTTCAAATTCATTTAAAAATAAACAGTGGGAAATATACCTTTCAGCTAAAAATAAAATAACTTGCTCCAAAGGAGATTGCTAGGTCCAAAGCACATACTCATTGTGCACTGCCTTATTTACTTAACTAATGTTTTGTCATGTACTGGATTTTAATGGTATAATAAAATGCTTAAATTATATTGAAAGGTCATTTTATATAAGTATATGCTTTATAGACAACTGGTTTAGATGGAAGATTAGATTTTTATGATGCTAAAAGGATGTCCTCTCCACATTAAACTAGTGCTTGTATTAACGAGGGGTCAAAACCTAGTATTGGAAGTGTCTTTACACCTTGAAGAATTAAGTAAAATACATATTTTTTAAAACACCCTCACAGCATGCTTTGTACTTGCAGACCATCATTTCAGATTCTAAGCAAATAACCCTTGATTTCATTATACAGAAATAGAATATAGCAAGTCATGCCACATCCTTCTTATTATTTCAGTTAGCTGGAACCAGCTCCTTGTCACCAAATATTAGTGGTGTGTTACACGCATAGGGACATCCCATAGTCCAGAACCAAGCGCTTTCTGTATGCACAAGGATAGTCTTCTCTAGAGTAAAATGGCCTTCACTGCAGGTGAGAAATCACAGTCTGGAGTGCACTCCATTAAGGGTGTGAGTGTAACCTGTTTGCATTGAAAGAAACTGCTTAAAGAAGTAATTCTTTTGTTTGAAAAACTGCAAACTTGATAAGGAGCCCAAGTATTTGCCGGTAGTTTATAACAGGAATATAAACCTAAAGTCTCCCACACAGTTATTTTTGCCTGCAGTTTTAAAAATTAATTAGAACCCATTTTATTGTTTGCTGAGCATGCAGGTTTATATATCTACATGTTTTCAGCTTTTCCAGCATGCATTTTGGCTTAGGGTAAATTGATGTGAAGGACCGTCTGGGTACTGTTTTCCCACGGGTTTGACAAGAAGAATCCTGTTCTTTATGTGCCATTGCATTAATGTGTTAATCCACTGTTGTTGGGAGTGTCAGGCACACTGAGCACAGACCTAATATATCTTTATAACTGTGTTAACATCTTGAATTTTACAAATCCTATTAGCTGCAAGCTGCATTGTTCATGTCTTCAGTTTCTAACACTTTTTTGTTATGCATAAACTTCAGTAAGATATCAGCTTTGATCCTTGATGTCTGGAAAGAGAGTACTTTTGATATCAGGTTAAAGCAAAAGAAACTTACACAATAGATTGGCCTCATTGAGACAGTTAAGACTATCATGAGCCACACTTCATTTTGATACCATAGTCCAACTTCTGTTTCCTAGGCAAGCCTGCAGTCTTTAGTACCTGTGTAAGATGTACGTGTTGCAACTACGCTTTGCTCACGTTGAGTTTGATTTTGGTTGGTGCTGGAGGCTCCAGCTGGGGTTTCAAAGGGGTAAGGCATCTGGGTTCTAGACTTACCTGATTTCATATGTTCTTATCACCAAATAAACTGTTTGAAACATTTCCATTATTTCCTCTATTTCTGGCATGCATGCCTGGTCTGAAGGGATTTGAAAATGTTACAGGAACAGTTCCACAAAGAGTGCTATTTACAAAGTATAGAGGAACAATCTGACTGACTGAATCAATTGCAAGTACTGAAACCTTGCCTTTTGTTGGCTAATGTCATCTGTGGGGGGCCTAATTTCCTTCTGCTATTAAGATTACATAAATGTATGATCACATTTAATTATAATACTTTTTTATAGGCATATTTATAGAGAGGCAGCACAGAAGAAAAACAATCACAATGCAGTATAACATTCAAAACAATAATCTCTGATGCTCAGAATATTTCTCCTCTTCTTGCAGCCCTGAAGAAAACCATAAAGCTCTTCATATGGGCTAATAGAACTAGGACTATGTTACAAATTGCAGATTATAGTTCAAAGGTCAAGCCATTGATTTCTCCTGTAGCTCGTGAATAGCCTTTCACTTGGCTTTAAAAGTTGAAATACATTTGTTAAGATTTAAAAAGAAAACCAAAACACTTCCACTCTGTTGAATCAACTTTAGGAATGTGTCAATAATACAATATTAATTTAATTTGTTAATATGTTGGTAATTCTCTTTCTTGCAGGCGTTCATGTCAATGTTTCAGATTCTCACACAGGAAGGATGGGTGGATGTCATGGATCAAACACTGAATGCCGTAGGACATATGTGGGCACCAGTAGTTGCTATTTATTTTATATTGTATCATCTTTTTGCTACTCTGGTAAGTTTTCCCTCATAAATTTACTCTACTTTTGAATTATTCTCATAGCTCTTGTATTACTTAATAATCTCAGCTAGTTAAAACTAACTGTGATGCTCATTTTTAGCATAGGGCTTTAGGAATAATTCTGTGATGTGGTAGAATTAATTTACCCTTCATCCATAAGGTAGTGGCCTTTGTTGTGGTGTGATGTGTTTTTATAACTAAGTCACACTGGTGGATTATCAATATAATTGTTATCTGTCTTGTACCTTCACAGCTCTAATGATCGCAAAGTTAAGCGAGTGATTTGTTTTTATCATGTAGAAATGGTCTCCTCAGCTTCCATTGCATTCTCTTTGCAACAGTAATAAAAGGAGGAAGTATAAAGGCTTAGGATATAAACTATTAAATAGTAATCACTGGATTCCTGTTGCTGGATGCAAAATCAATGCATGTATATCATATATACAATATAGAATATCAAGCAATAATTTGGCAAGAACTAACACAGCAGTTCCTGCATGTATACAGAAATGTATATCTAAAAGCACATTTTTGTCTATGCATTTCAAATGGGATTATTACATTATTTTTTAGAGAAAATGGGAAGGAAAACATCTCTTTGGTTATCCTATATCAATGAGGCTTCAGTATTGTGTTTTGAATACCAACACAGAGAAAATACCACAATCAGGGGAATAACCATTTTATGCATCCTTAATTCACTCCTACTATTGCTCATTTTGTATCTTCCATGCAGTGTAGGTATTGATGCACTTACTCTTATTTTTACTTTCTTCATTCTATTTTCATTCTTCGCTCAGTTGTTTACTTATATAAAGTACTAACTAAATTTATACAATCTCCATCAATTTCTGTTTATTTCTTTTACTTTACAGTACGTCCTCTTTCACTTCTAAGGATTGAGTAATCTGACTGTAATTGTAGGTGCTGCAGATTCCTTCACATGGATTGAACACTTGACCAGTTTATAAATGGCAATAAAGTGCATTTCATGCTTGGAGCTGCTTAGCCAAATTAAAGTAAAAGCCAAACTAATGTAGGTATCAGCAGATATATAGGACACATAATTTGCTCACAAGGGTCAGGAAAAACAACTTTTCATACTGCAGTGGTCTTTAACATTCTTCAGGAACTAGGGATAGAAAGCAAAAGAGAAGTGAGTTTTGGTCATTGATTTTAAAGCTGCTGTTGGTAAGAGAATCTTGTTGATGTTTGGTGATTCTTCATCAAAAACATTGTCTGATCTGGAATCTATTTTTACCTCTTACATGAGCATTAAGCAAGTCCATAAAGTGTCAAGTGGTCTCTGTGCTAAAAAAGTCACTTCTTAATTGAGAAGTAACTTAGCTAAAGGAGCAATTTCAGTATTCTGCTTCATGTTTCATGTTTTGAAAGAGTCATCTGGGACTTCTCTATTTGTTTACTCAAAGCACTTATTTTGCTAGAAGCAAAGTCTCTTTTCAATACACCATCCTCAGCCCTTTTGCAGGGAATTTGCATTTAAGTACACAGTCCTTGCTTTGCTTTTTTCTCATTCACCTATGCAAATATTACATGAATGAAGAAATTCTGCAAAGACAACATTACAGAATTAACTGGGCTTACAAAGTTTTTAGTTTCAGTTCTAAGATCTTCTGCAGATCCTGGAAGAGAAAAACTATGTAGGACAGAGTTGCATGCAGGGAAAAGAAGTTTAAAGAAAGAAAATAACATGGAACTGTTAAGGGAACATGAAAATGGTCGGGCTGCTACTAAAACCAAAAAGTAGCATTCTAAGAATAAACAGCCATCAGTAAATAATGAGAGAAGTCAAATGAAGAAATTACTTTCACCAACTAGAAGAGGGAGGAGGGTTAGAATTGAGAAGAGATAATTGCAGGCATTTGGCAAAGCACACTGTAGAGCCTTGGAAATAAATGAATAGGTTTCACATTAGACAGCAAAGAAAAGTTGAAGCTCAAAAACAAGTCCCACTGTTGGAAACAAGGACTGTTATTAGTTGAGATGGCAGCAGAGGAAGTTAAATAAATAACAAGTTTCCATTTAACTTTTGTGGTACATCAACTTTGGTTCTTGTTGAAAAAAAGAAAAAAGGGAGCAAGAAAGTCTTGCCTTGCATGCCAGTGCATGAATCAGCAGGCTGTAAGGGGTGGTATCTTTAATGGATGCTCTAATTCTTTTTAGTGTGGAACTGTACTTTCTTAACTGGTATGTGTGGGGCTGCAGGTACTGGAGTATCATAGAATGTATAACATACCTGAAGAAGGAAAACACCGTACTGTAAAATTCTGAGAGAATTATAGCACAACTTGTTCATCAGCAATTAGGCATCAAAGTAGTTTGCATGTGACAACCCTCCCTTGTTGGGAGAGGAAGGAAGCACCTAAGATTCATAACTCCTTGATCATTGAGAGGAACAACAAAAGCCAGAGGGTCCACAAACAATCAGAAGGTTCCAATTGGCATGGAAATTGGTGTGTTAGTCCCTGACCTACTATATAAGCACATGGCAGGGGGTATTGGATAAAGGGGTGGGGTGAAAGGGAAGAGAGAAACTAAAAAGGTAGAGATGAATTAAAGACAGAAAGAGGAAAAGAGAAAAAGAGATTACCAGTCCTGTTTCCAGTGTCCATCCAGCTGGGAGGATGCCAGTCCTCATTTCAGCATCTATCCAGCTGTGTCAGTCTGGCCACCGGAGTACTGGAGGGCACCCCCCACGCTTGGGTGGATACCTTTTTGTGGACAGGACAGGTTTCTCCACCCAGAAGACCGATTTCTCGCTTCCTATGCTTATTAGTTGTCATGCATAGTCTGTTCTTTCAGGCTTTTCTGGAAATACGGTGGGGGCCTTTGGTGGTGTCAATCCCACCCTCCAGTCCATGACCACTTCCTGCCACTCTTGCTCCTGCACTGTATTGTGATTTTTTCTCACAGAAAAGGGCTGCCCTATCTCTGTCTGGCCCTCCTTCTCCAGCCAAATCTTGTTGTTTCTCATGACAGGTTAATACCAACCGTTCTGGTCTGTTGTTACTAATAGTCCTTGGCTGGCTCCACAGTCATCCAGTCATTGAAGTTTGAGACATGCACATTAGCCCCTTCTGGGAACTGAGAGCTCAAAAAGGATCTCGCTTTGGACCACTGTTTATAGGGTCATTAGAGAGTGGGCTTTAAGTCATAGTAATTTTCCATCCTGGACGTGATTTGAGTCAGTAACTTTCTTTGAAGTTTCAACAACAACAATTTTATTCCACTTGGGCTGTTGCTCAGGCAAGAAAATTAAATTTCCAAGGCTGTTCATTAAAAACCAGGTGCTCATTAGATACCTGTTAGTTCCTGGAAATAGACAATGTTTCTGATAAGCTCAAGAGGAGCTTAGTCCAACGTCAAGGCCAAAGCCTAATGAGCATTTCTCAGATCATAGTGTGTCCTGGGGGAGGCAGAGGAGGGTGCATCACCACTGTCAATCCTATGACTAAAATCAGCTTCTCTGGGTGTCTACATTGTGCCAGGGATTATGTATTTTCTCAGAATTCTGTCTTACTTTGCCATTCTGAATGCCATTTTTATTCCATTGTTCATAGTAGTTGGATTGTTGAAAAGTGTATGAGGTACCGTTTAAGTATGTGGCACATACGTCTTTGTTAACAGTTGTAGGAAATTCTACATATTGCTAATGCCAGTCTCCTGTTAAAAGAACATTGTTTTTTCTGAACACTGGCAGTTCTTAAATTCATAGGCAGGAGGCCTTCCTGTGTCTTCTGTGCCTTTATAAATCACACAATGAAAGAAAATCTTGCCTTGGAATAAGATCCAGACACTCAACTCAGATGCAGTTTGGGTTCCAAACCCCTTTCTGGTGTACTAAGACACTTAAATTTCGTGTCGTATATAAGTGGGAAATAAGCTACCAGTGTGACAGGTAAACTTACCCTTCATTTACAACAGTGGTGGAAGGAAGTCTGCTCTGGTTGTCACTCCGTGGTCCAAGACCACAGAAATATTCTAGGACTGCAACTCTTTTTTAAAAGAGCTAAGATTCCTTCTGGTACCTAGGAACTTGGTGGCTGCCTGTAGGGAGCTCAGGATGTTAGAGGATGTTTGCACTGAACCTGAGATACTAAAATCTTTGCAGTTGCTGACAGCTGTTAATCTATGTATTTATGTATTTATTGCCTTAAGATGTGAATTGTCTGAGGACATATGCTGAGCGGTGGTATCTTCCCTCACCTACCACACTCTCCTAATTCCATCTCCTTCTGTCCCATTTTAAGCTTCTTTGCCCTCTGGTCAATATTTGTACACAAAGAAAATATAATAATCTGATACACACTGTTTTTTTCCCCCAGATTCTTCCTCCTAGAAACATACCTGCACGATATTTAATGTATAGTAAATGGAGGTACATAAGTTTTCTGTGCTGGGGCTGCCAAGCATGCAAATAAGGAGGCAGCTTACTTTTCTTTTGAAGTAAAATTAGACAATTTTCACAGAGCCAATCTGAGCATAAAGGAAGTCTATAAAGTAAATTACTGTGTTAAGTGGCTGAAAACTCACACCTTAATTGAAAACTACCTTAGCTTTACAAGCTGTTTTAGGATTTTGCTTTGTGGGGTTTTTTAATTGTATTTATAATTAATTTAATTTTCTTTTCATGTGAAATATATTTTCGTGAGTATTTAATGCATTGGTCATCAAACCTAGAATTCAACATTTTTAAACTCATGATAATTGTATGGTAAGATAAAAAAAAATATTACTACTTGCAAAATGGCTAGCAGATATTATAGTAGCAGGTGATATTTGTTCAAAAGATGTCAAAGGCAAGAATCCTGTTTAGATCAGTAGGGCCATCATTTCATTTTTCCATGTTGTCTAATAATACTTGTTAAGAAAAATAAGATAAACTTTAACAAATTCTTTACAATTGTTTCGTAGATTCTACTCAGCTTGTTTGTTGCTGTTATTTTGGACAACTTAGAACTCGATGAAGATCTGAAGAAACTTAAACAAGTAAGAACATATTTTTATTGTGCTTGGAAGTAGTTTCAATAAAGCATTATTTTACTGGTATGTTATGTGGTAAAAGATGGGAAACATTTTCATCACAGTGAGTAAAACAGTGGATGTGGAAGAGAATAGCAGTATTTTGTTAGATAGTTTTATCATCCCACTGTGTGAGGGAAAAAATTAAAATACTATAAAAGAGATTTCGAAATTGGTTTAAGTACTCAATGTAAGTCAATTTAGATTCTCATGTAATTGAAATAATTTAAAAATCACAGCTAGGTCATCTTTTTGCTTATAAACTAATGAAAGATGTCTGTGCCCATGCTTTATGAGCACAGCACAGCTTCACTGTAGGGGAGAGCACTGCCAGGGGGCTGCAGACAGGAAGGGGTAGAGTGTGCTCGGGTCAGTATGTCAGGGGAGGGCTAAAGATCCTTGGCAAAGTTAACTTGCTTGATTGGGTACCAAGAAGTCATTCTCTCATGCTTGAAACCCCAAACATCAATCACATAAAACAAATGTAACTAGAGAGTTCACATGGGCCTCTCTGATCTTGTGGACAAATCACCACAGAGGAAGGTATCTGTAGCTTTTACGTAAATCTATAGCTGTGCTTTAATCTACGAAAGGAGCAGCAAAGTCATCAATGTTTCGTGCACAAAATAGCAGGAGCTAACACATGGGAAACTCTTTTGTAAAATTTGCCTTACAACCTTCTTTCACCCACCATTTGCTGGTTTTGTTCATTTTTAATGTGCATTGGCAATTGTCATCAATTCTTGAAGAATAATCACCCAGACAATTGAGATATTTTACATGGAACTCTTACATGAGAATATTTTATGCTTACTTTAAATTTATAGAAATCAATACAGAAATCAATATGGCTTTTGCTGATGCAGTATTAAATATCAGTATGTATGGCAAACTTGAAATAAGTTAAAAGGCTAAGTATTTTCTGCCACAAAGAAATACAAATACTCAATTTCAGTTAATCAGCTCCTATAAGTGAGACATCTTACAGTTGATTTTGGGATGGCCTGACAGTCTTGAGTGCAAACTGAGCAGGCCAAATCAAATGCATTCATTTTTCTCTTTACCAGTCTCAAGAGGTAAAATGATCTGAAATGAAAATGGTTCAGTTGTACGACAAGCAATGTCATATCATCCTGATCCTCTTAAAAGAAATTTTTCATAATGTCTGCATGAGTTAGAAGCACAACTCAGCTTTCTGAGGTGAAGATGTTATTATGTGAAATCCAGTGGCATTTCCATGAAATGTAGCATCTTTGATGCATAAACCACTTTAATAATCTATATCTTTGCTTCTTAAATGGCAGGAGCATGGCATTGTGCTTTAGTAGCTAGCTCTGGAACTGGTGAACAAAAAGCAGTGATAAGAGGCCACTGTGTCAGTCTGAAATCTTGTTAACCTGGTAGGAGATCTGTCTCTGTGATGGCAGTAGAGTACGCTCCAGTAAAAGACATAATTTTTTATTAAGTCCCTCAACTTCATAGACTGCAGCAGAATAACTACATGAATGTGGTGCTAGGCTAGAATTAAACTGCTTCCTCAGTCACCAGACCTTCTAGTTACCATGCCACTGACAGACTGTTTCTGTAACCTCAGTGGTCATTTAATCACAGCATAGCACTTTACCATTGGATATACCAGTTCTGTTGACTGGCATAATGTTATATGCATTATATGCCATTTTGATGTATAAAAATATCCAGGATGGCTGGCACTGGTTCACTTGTACTTACGCTTTTGAAATGTTCTTTTAAACAGTAGCTTCTCTTCAAAGACTATTACTCCATACTGCATTCCCTTCTGGTATTTTATGCAAATTAATGTTATATGAAGTGTTGTATATTTTAAAAATGCCCAAGGTAAAAGGGAATAAGCGTTTGGTTCTTGAAGCTGAATGATGTAGAATTACTGGAATAAAGGTACAACTGATTAAGTATCTAGAACATAAATTATTTCCTGTGGGGTAAATACGATGGTATCACAGGCTCAGTGCTGATGGTGACTGTGGTCTGTTATGCTGAAATATTGATTGCCTTATCTCAGAAGATAAAGCAAAGAGTTTTTTATTCAATGATATTTTGAACTCTCCACTAAAAAGTCGACCATAAGAAGAAGGAGGATTGTAAGATAATTCTTGCTTTAATCAAGAATATTTCTGTAAAGAAATAGTTCTGTATTGCTGCACAAGAAAATTTTTGACATCTATAATTAAAAGATGAATGGTGTTCCAAAGGAGGAGTCAAATAATTCAAATTGTTAATGTAAAAGGCATTGGTTGATAATGGTGAAACTATAATGCTCTACAAAGGATTTCCATCACCATGGTTGTACTTTTTACCTACCTTTACAGGCTGTAAAGCTCAAGGCTAAAAGCTCAAGGCCCTGGACATTTTGAGATGATGAAATACTGAATGTTTTTCAAGGAAGGAACGAGAGTATATTTAGGCTAGAAATGACACCTAGCTAATAATCCCTTTTGGGCTGTATTCCTCTTAATTATGACTTAATTTCTTTTCTGGAACTTGATAAGAAATATTTTATTACTTATTTTTCAGATTATTATGAAAGGACTAATTAGCTAATATTTGCAAAATGTAAAATGATATGTAAACACCAGTTTCAGTAAACGTGTTTAAATATGAATAAATCAAAGCAAAAATGCATTAAATGACTCAGAGATTCTAAATAAGATTGTAAAATAATGTATTTAAACGCAAGTAAACTTTTAGAATTAAATTTACCAGTGCAAATTTAGTTAAGGATATACATCATGATTCAGTTTTTAATTACATCATTACATAATACTCTTTCCAAAAGTCTGGCCTCATTTACTGCAAGGAGTAGATAGAGCTCATTTTTATAAACCATCAGTCAATATTGTTCCTCTTTATTGTACAGTGTGTGATCTTGTGCATTATTTATTGCACAGTATTCAAGCTTTGCTATAAAGACAAAACTATTAATCTCCTTTCAGACTTTTTTATGGTACCCCTCATAAGTATGTAGAACAAACATAAACCTTGTGAAATATTTATTTTGAGTGATTTACTTAGCTGCACAGGTACACATAGAAGTAGAATCTGTTTTTCCAAGACACCGTTCAGCTGGTTTAAGAACAGAATAATTCTTTGTATTCTTACAGCTTATTTCATTTGCAATGCATCTCCCATCATCTGCCATGTGTCTTCCTCTCATCTGTCTGCCATGAGAGCTCAAGTGAAAAGGGTTTGTACTATAGCTCACAGTCAGCATCTATCTGTGTAACAAACTTGAACCTCTGCAGTAATCCAGACTGACCCTAACACGCTACTTAATGTCCACATATGACATTGATGCTGCTCATCTTCCTGGGAGGTCCTTTTCTCTGGAGTTCAGTACATCAGTTATGCAGACAGTATCAATCTTAGGCACAAGAAATCTGTCAGCTACAGTACTGACTTCTTTCTCTTTTATACCTGTCTTCTCCACCTTCTCTGTGAACTCTTGCTCCAAATTTAAAAAAGAGAGGATTTCTTTGATTTTTTTGCCTTTTGTGATAAAGTTATAACTTTATTTTAAATTCAATATACTTAGCAGCATTTGAAGCATGAATTTCCTTTGTAGCAGCTGTGTCAGTTTTTCACATCATATTTTTCACATATTTACTAATTCTATTATTAATGTATTTCTATCAAATGGCCTAGATATGAAGTCAGACTGATTAGTTTCTCATTTCCCATGCTTTATCCTCAATCACTTTTAAAAAAAGTTAGTCATATTTACCACTTTCCTTTCTCTCACTCCAGAGTTTATTTAATGACAAATTATTTACCACTGCTGTATGTCAACCTTTTTATATTTGAGATCCTTCAGAAGTCTTGAGTGAGTGTTATCAGGTGTTGGAGAGTGACAAATTGACTTTGTGTCAGTTATCTTCCAAAAGTTTTTTGATGACGTTTTTGTAGTGGATCAGTTTTTGGCGTGGTTTAGGGTCTCTTTTCACTTCATCTGTGGTCAACACTATTCATTTTTCTTTCTTGTTTGGGTTTTATTTTTCAGAACACACTTGATTAATAGTATGTTGCTCTTTTACACTTGGTGCTTTCTTTATGTTCTTGAAAGCTTCCTTATTAGATTTTATTTCTTTGGATAGTTTCTTGGATTCTTTCATGATCTGCCATTATTTTTATACCAAAAAAAGATTACTAATATTTATGCTCTTTATTCTCTTGCTTAGCATATGGCTTCTCTTTCTGAAACATACCCGTTTACTTTTTAAAATCTTTTTTGTCCTCCAGTTGACATTGCTGGCCTTTTTGACCTTTTTGGAATTTTTCTGTAGGTGGTAGATGTATTCTGTGCTTCTAAAAAAGGATATTTAAGGTTATTCCATACACGCCCCTTCCCAGTTTCTGTCATTTGACCATTCCTTTAAATTTCTTTTCAAAAGATTTATGATTTTAAGTCATCAAATTTTTAAATTCAATGTCGTAGATGAATTATACCTTCTACTTGTAAAATAAAATCTGAATTTAAAAGCATTTTTATCACTGTTACAGAATAGCTTTTTGATATTTATGTCATGAACTAGATCTTGGTCAGTAATAAACCATTATGTCCTTCTTCACTTAGGTGTTTTCTGGCTATATAATTCAGCAAGTAGTCCCTGATGAGTTAAAGGTTAATTCCTTTCTCCTACCTAAACATAAATAAGGATAAACAAATGCTTCCCACTATTATTACTGCTTGTCTTTAGGCCTTGAATACTACTTCGCATATTGAATTTACTTTCTAATCCTCATTTACGTGTGCAGAATATTTCTTCTAGTTTGGCACACAATTTCAAGGCAGAGGGATCCTGTGCTGTTTATATATGCATTTACCTTATTCTCTTCATTGACTGCAGAATTTCTGTATCAAATAACACCAGTCTTTCATTGGTGCCTTCTACTATCAATCTGAATAACATGTGTGTTCTGCATATTCTGGTTCTGTAGGATCCTATTGCTTCTACTTAGTTTATGAGGTGTTTTGTGTCAACATCGTGGAGTTTTTAATAACAGGAAGTCTAATTCGACCATTTTTTAGAGGTTTTACTCTTAATATAAAAGCCTGTATATATGTTATTCATGTCTATTTTCGTGTCCCCTCCTTAATATGGCTTTATTTCTTATGTTTTCTGTTTCCTATTAGGATTTTGTAAACTTTTAGGATTCCCATAGCCTCCTGGTGTACTGAGAAACTCGTGTTTATCTTGTTGATTACTCCATTCTGGGCTTACTCTACTTTTTCAGTACCTGCTCCCTTAAGCAGCTTTCACAGCCAGTGACGTTCTTTTAAAGTGTTACAGAGGTTTAAGCGCTTAGGTAGAATTCATCTTGCTTCACCAATTCATTATAAAGTTTCCTATGCACTAGTCACTGAAGAGTAGTAAGTAGATTCTTTTGAAGGGCAATTTGGAGAGACATGGATTTTGTTTGTAGGGCAGCTACAAGAAAATTTGGAGCTAGCCATAAGGTTATCCTCAAGCCACCCTGGCTATATGAATCATCTTTCCTTCATCTGCAGCACACTTTGTAGCTTACAGCAATGACACCTGTGTGACACTGCTACTCAAGTGTACATCCCAGCTTCCTTTGCACCATACAAAGTGAACCCCTTCCAAGCTTACATAAGTTAAGTGAAATAGCTGTGGAATAATGAAGAAAAAGAAAAAAAAGATGAAACCAAAGGTAAAGGATAAATTACTGTCTTTCATAACAGAGGAAAGGTACTGCTAGAAGTCCATGATGATCTTGTCTGGGATCTGTGCTGCTCAGTATTCATGAGTTATCTAAAAACGGGGTGAATAGTGAGGTGAGAGCATTTGCAGATGGTGCAAAGTTAGTAAAAGAATGCAAAATTAAAGCTTACAGTGAAGTATTTATGTTTGTGATTGAGAAATAAATTTTCAGATGAAGCATATTGCAAATAAATATACATAGAGAAGCAGCCCCTTAGATACATAAATGTAGGCTTTAATTAAGCTGTCACCAGTCCAGAAAGATTTTTAAATCATTGTAGGTATTCACTATCATATCAGTTCAGTGTTTATCAAAAGGCAAACGCATTCTTTTAGATTATTAGAGAAAATTGTTAAAAAGAAGTGAAAACATTACTATTCTGTCATCTGCATCCAAGATGCTTCCTTGTCTTGAATACTGCATGCAGGTCAGATCAAAACATCCTTTTAAAAATAAGATATAATAAACCAAGAAAAGGTATCGTCAAGGATAATGAGGATGATATTCAGCTTGTAAATGAGATGATGGAGGAGCAGGCTAAGTTAGCGTTAAATCACAACAGGTATGAGAAGTTGCATAGGAAAAGACAATTTTATTTCTTCTACAGTAAGAAAAAGGGAGGGCACTTAAGCAAATCAAATGGGTTTAGTTTTAACACAAATTAATGGAATGAAAATCCTATATGGGCTGATAGTTTAGATGTAGCTTTTAGCCCCAGAGGTTGTCAAAACTGGGAAAGCACACAGGGAGTAAAACTACTCTATCTTTGATCTGTTCTTAGACTCCTTTAGCTGGTCATTATCAGAGACAGGGTAATGGAGAGATGAACCTTTGATCTAACTAGTGCACTCACTCTTACACCCCTGATGTTTCATCATTTGAATGGGATTTCAGAAGCAATTTTCAAATAGCATAAAGACGAACTCACTGGTGGCTAAAACCATGTGTGTCACCACTTCACTGCTTTGTAACTCCACAAGGGAAAGAGCAAGCATCTCAAGCATCTCTGAGCGTGAATCATGGTCTAACTTCCTTGGTGTGTAATCTTACTTCTGTAATCCTATTGCCTGCAATTCCACTCTTAAAATATATATATTTATAATTTTAATAGTATTAAAATACAAAATTTTCTTTGTTTACCTTATGCCTGTGATAACAACCCTAGTTTACCTCACTAACATTGGAGTGTTTATCTTACAGTTTGTATCAGCCAAGATTATTGTGTCCCTTGTTTACTACTGGAGAATCAAAGCTGAAGTGACATCTCTGGGTTCATACACAAATTCCCAGTAGGATGAGAAAACAAATAAAGTCTCTTCTATTGCTTGGGCCCCTCAAGTTAATCAGGAACATACATGCACTTTTATATTGTTGAAATCTCATATAAGTGTAGTTCTGCTGATTCAAAGAAGCATTCCCTTAAGGAAGATCAGATTTCTGTCATACCACGCATGTGCTGTCTGTGCTTGCTAGTGCACACTCACGAGTGCAGATGATATTCATTACTAAAAAGATTTTCCCCATGCCTTACTACCTGGCAACAGAAATTCTTGGAGGAGTAAACAACAATATGCAGTAGAGACATTTTTTTCTAATTTAATTAAATTCACGCTCTCACCAGTGAAGGTACTTGACTGAAGTACATACTCCTTTCCCTCCACTTCTGCTGCACACCATGAAATATATACAAGATTTTTTTTTCTTCCTAAATCCGTATGACAGCAGCAAATCCTGTATATCTCTACTATATCATGGTGTGTATATATATATATGTTTATATATATATATACACACGCATACTTACCCGTATCTTTTTAGAATTACATTATTTTGCCTTTGTGCTGTTAAAAATAACAGATTTTTGCAATGTTCATTTTCTCTCTTTTAAATCTCACTTTTAACTATCTGATGTTGAAACAAACTTTCATAAACAAAGAAGCTTGGAGATAATGATAGATTCTTTGCTGGTTTTGTTTGTTGAGATAGATTCTTGCTTTCAACAGTGTTTAATGTCTGAACAGCTCAATTGATGCCAGTGGTTCAGGGTCACATTTTGAAACAGAAGCTTTGCAAAAAAGAGGCAATTAAAAAACATTAGTGGTCTTGACAAAGCTTTCACAACAAAAGTGTAAAAGTAATAAAAGGCAATCTGTCTCATAAGAAGGCTCAATTGCAGTAGAAGAAAGTTAATCAGGACTTGAGTGCCATAAAAAATGGCAGAACTATCCTGGGATCTAGTTCCATGATGCTTGGGGTTTTTGGTGGTGGTGGTTGTAGCAGTGGTGGGATGGGAGGATGGGGAGGTCTATACTGACATCTACTACCAGTACTATAGTCCAGCACTACAGCAGCAGGGTACAGAAGTCTTTGAAAAGAATTCAAAGAAAATAACAATTTTTAGGTGTTAATCCCTCTGATCTTGAGCTCTTGTTTTTTCTGGTCTTATTGTCAGGGAAACAGAGCAATTAATAATTTTTTTCTCACTAAGTAGTTACTTTCCCTTCTTCACTACTCAGATTAGAAAACCTGATTTATAATGAGACTTTTGGTTTCCTGCTATCTAAAGGGAGAGTATCTGATTTCTGAACATTGTTCAAGATAATTCTGGCACATATATTTTAAATATGTATTTGACGCTGTTTACCTTTCATGCAAGAATACATTAAAAGAATTTTGGTTAATCTCAGTCAAGACAAAGCAAATTACTCTCTAAAGAGATTATGCTTAGACCTACATTTTTCTCTACAGTGAGTTTGAATAAAAGTTTCAAATCCAACACTCATAGTAAGTGGAATAAAATATTTTCCAGTGTTGCAGGACTCTGATCACTACAGCATCCTGTTGATTTTGAGAAAGTCACAGTTACTCAGTTGCTTATGGAGTTGGAATCCTTATTAAACAAAAGCACTATTCACATGCCAAACAGTTCAAACTTACATCCTCAAAGCAAACATAAAATTTTCTTTTTGTGATTGTTATAGTATTCAGCTTTGCTTATCTCCAAGCTGGAGAGAAGCAGCACAATTTCTACCTTTGATCCTAAATTTGTGTGCAATCAGTTGTTGATTTTGGAATTTTTACTTTGATTCCAGTGCCTGCTTTTCATATCTCACTCAGTAATTGGATTCACATTTTTAATCCATGTAAAAGGAACCTCCCAAGAATAAAAAACTTCATGCAGTTACTTTTAAGAAAGACTCAGACTGGAAAAAAAATCATGAGGATACTGTGTGCTTGTGCAGTAAGCAGCATAACAAAATTTCTAATGCTTTTAATCTGACACTCAGAAGTTTAGAAGCAACTATTCTCAAGGTTTTGAACAATTATGTACAAAGAATAAAATTCTCATTCATTTAGATAAAGGTTGGAATTTTCTAAAGTGTCAAGGGATAGGATTCATGTCACCTTATTATCCATGCCAAAAGTTTGTCATGTAGTCTAAGCTAGTCATTTGGGCTTGCCTGTAGTCATAGTTACCCTCCAGGGTAACATTCATCCCATCCAAGCAGGGTGCTCCCTTTTTTCTGTTACAGAGGGAGTCTAGACTGCTAATTAGGCAAAATGCCTGATTTTCAGTAGATAAAATTAAATTACATGAATATCCAAGTTTAATGAATTAGAACCCCACATTTCATTGACATTTAATCATATGGGTTCTTTTACATTATTGAAGCCAAAAAATCAGTGTATAGTGACACCTCACTGAAATTTCTAGGTTGGGATACTAATTGAGGTTAGGAACTTAGAGGATAATAGCAACAAAGAAGGATAAAAGTCAACATTCAAAGATTGTCATCTCTCTTCACTTACAGCAGAAAACGAAGTCTGTGTTTATGAACTCAGGTTAATAAAATAGCAGGTCCTTTGCATTGGCACTTGAGTTAGTTTTCTAATGGTGTGTGGCAAAAATATAGCAGGATCACTGTAGAGGTTCCTGATTTCCACCTGGGTTGACTCAGAAGATAATACAGGCCCTGGCTCACTTCTGGAGCAAAAGGCAAAAGCAGTGTAGTCAGTGTGAAAGTAGGTATTCACCATTTGCTATGGCAATATATCAGAAATGTGGCTCACACATTTTAATGTATCCTAAGACTTTGTAGTTATGTTTGGTCTTAAAAGACTAAGATGCACATAATTGCTTCCCCAGAGGTTAAAGGCTCTCACTGCACTTCCAATGCTGTTGAGGATATCTGTCTCATGTTCTCTGCAATGATATCGTAACAAGTGTTGCTGCATCATTATCAAGATGCTGGGGTTTATTTCTTTTATTTACTGTGTCACTCCAGTATTATTCTTGTTTGACATCTTTCTCTCCTCAGCCATCATCATTATGGTTTCCTTTTCCTCAGCTATTGGTTCTTTTTCTCTCACATCCAGGCACTGTTAGTGCAGTCTTTTGTTTACATTAGATCATATATTTCTTTCTGCCTGTGATCACTTCCCCATGATTATTGTCAAAGGAGTTTACTCATCCATCCATTGTTGGAAATGTGCAAACAACCATCTGTTTATTAGGAGAGTTCCCATGAATTCATGGGTGCAGCACTGGTTTCCCTGAAAGTTTTCAAGGTGCCTCTCATTTTTAAAGTTGACTCTTGCTCCAGGATTGATCACTGCTATCTTTTTGAGACTAAAAAATAATTCTAAAAATTGATTCTCAGTATTTCTGTGTACCAGGCATATACCTATTGCTGAAATTCATGATGCAAGAGAAAGCTTTCTGTGCTGGTTTCAAGGTAAACCAGCAGGAGAAATGAGCTCAACAGAGAGAGATTATAAATCAGAGCTACAATTTA
>JAWWEV010000001.1:80143107-80186250 GCA_035583235.1 Hafferia zeledoni | reverse complement strand
TGAATAGAGGGGGTAGAATACACGACCTTGATCACCCCCACACAGTGCCAGCTGGTCTCACCTGCTAAACTAGGACACTTTCAAACAAACTAGGCTTCCAATATGAAAGACACACTGACAAAGAGATTTTTTCCAGAATGAAATACAAAAGTCAGGTCTGCAACCTAATCTTCCATTAGCTTCTTTGTCTCTCGCACACATAGTATGTTTCTACTTTCACTGCTGGGCATGGTTAAAAATTTTAAGCCATTTTCAGGTTTGTTGTTGTCATTCTGTTGCAATCAGATGGCCAGGGAGAAAGGGCCAAAGTTTTGCTACTGACCTCTTGAGTGATGATGATTGCTGAAGCGGTCGATCTGTATATTTATACCTTTCCGGGTTTTGCGTTTTTAACTGTTTCTAGATACTAAGCTGTGAAATTTGGTTTCCATACAGTCTTGCCTTCCAGATACTCTTCCTGTCTTCATGTAGAGCAGTTCTAACAACTGAAACAGCTCACTCCTCTTCTAGCTAGTGAAAATACATGCTATTTTTATAGCTTCTGTTAGACGTTCCTGCTGCTGTCTTCTTATATTATTGTCTGTAGAACAAATGAAAGAAGCAACCTGAGTTAAGTGTACTGCTTATGTTTCTTTATCATTTTACTGTGAGCTTCTAAGAATAAATATTTCTGCATTGATCCATGGGGTTTTGTCAAGAAATCTTCATAATTAAACCCCTGTGAGAGCTTTGCAGAGGTGAGCGCTAAGATGAGCAGAACTGGTCATAGAAAGACAATAAGTCAAAATGTGATTGTCAGCCAAACTGAAGTCCATGTTTTCCTGTACCGTGAATGAGGCCATGTTCTACCTAATCTTGGTTCTGATAGAAGAAGGAAATCTAGATTGTATAGTGTGAAGGATAATTGACATGGAATGCTGGAAACAGTGCAAAAGCAAAAGCTTTTCCTTAATGTGAATTTGGGAATTGAGAAAATACAGTTACACACTGTAGGAGAGCTCTGAAAAAACCAATTGTCTTCATTTCTGTTAAAATGAAAGCACACAAGCCAGCTAAGGCTCAACTTGGCTTTTTTTTCCCCATGCAGGACCCTGGTTTCTCGTAGAATGTATTCACATGGCAGGTAGCCAGTGGTCTCAACACACTATCATGCATTACTTAATTAAAAGCAAAGTACTTTCCTCCATGAAAATCAAGCCATTTTAAAGAGGACTGTGCTTTCTTCCTATTATGAAGACAAAATCAAAACCAATTCAGGTTTCAGAGTAAAGCACAGTTACAAAGCTATTTGCAGGCCAAACCGTCTGTGATTTGATATTCAAAGTGCACAAACCTCCGTTATTCTGAAACCAGAACATGTGCAATATTGAAGCTTTAAGCAGTTGACACTTTTACCAGCATTACCAAAAAAAAAAAAAAGTTTGTATTGAACAAGGTAAACTGTTCAATTCAGTAGCCTGTTGTCTCAGAATGTTTCTTATGTTAAGTAGAAGCCTTATGCATTGGTGTCTGGATAGCCATATGGATAACAGAAGAGGAAAATGTAATGCTTTCATAGAATATGCTGAGTGGGAAGGGACCTATCAGGATCATCAAGTCCAGCTCCTGGCCCGGTGCAGGATGCCCCAAGAATCACCATGTGCCTGAGTCTGTTGTCTATTTTTGCTCATTGGTTCACTCTCTGTCTTCAGTAAGTTCCTGATGTACATGATGTAACTATAGATTCATGAAAAGACTGATATGAGCTGAGAGAAAACAAACTACTTGCAATAGCTGCAACTAATTTTCAGACTTGGCAGAGCTACTCTGGGAATTAAAACTTTTAATGCTGTCTGTCATTTTTAATCTTTCAATTGTGATATCAACAGATCTGCATAAAGCTTTGAAAACACTTTCTGATGTCAGGTCTTATCCATTTGCCACATCCTGTAAAGGTAACACAGGCTTAAACTAAAGACATACAAGAAGGAAAGGGTGCGCAATTTGCATGGGATATATAGGATGCAGTCCTTGACATTATAAAACTGTATTTCAGCTCTATGGTTCTGGACTGTTCTTAATCCTCTTCTTCTTCATGTGAAACTTAATCTCTCAAAATTCTTAGAATATGTTTCTATTTAAAGTGATGGGAAGAAAATTATTTTCTGGTTCAGTTCTCAGAGATCCAACTTTCCCAGTTCATTTGCTGAAGCTGTAGCTTGTATAGGAGTTCAGGAGTTGTAACAGATTTTCTCCATGAGAGGCTGCATTTATATTTGGCACCACTTATATTTTCTTTTCCTTTCAAATGTGTCTGGCTTGAAAAACTGACTTGAAAACCTATAATACATTTAAGTATTAGTGAAATTAAGTAGAAGAATACTTGTGGAAACTTGTTGAAAGTTGTCATTTGTAAGAGATGGTAAGAGTTTCAACAGATACCTTTTTTAACTTAAAGTGTTACTGAGAATGCATATGTGTGGGCATTTCACTGGTTCTGCCTAAACTCACAATAATATGGCATTTTGAACTAAACAGGAGCAGGAGAAAGTTGTAAAATTTGCATACAAAGTGAGATCACAAAATCAAAGAATTATTAGAGTTGGAAAGGACCTTTGAAGATCACCTAGTCCAAGGCAGAGTCACCTATAGGAGGAGACACAGCAACGCATCCAGGTGGATTCTGGATGTTTACAGAGAGGAAGACTCTGTGACCCCACTGGGCAGCCTGTTCCAGTGCTCTGCCGCTCTCAATTAAAAGAAATTCTTCACCATATTGAGGTGGAAACTCTTGTGTTTTAGTTTATGGCCATTATTCCTCATCCTCTTGCTGGGCACCACTGAAATGGTAAAGGTGGTTGTTCTTTTGTTTTGCAATATACAGCAATTAAATTTTCTTTGTCTTGTTAGTGTTTCCTTGAAAATTAATAGTGTGTTAATCTTAATTTGTAAAACACTGTTCTGTTAAACTTCCTCTGTGTACACGCGTATGTGCACACACACACAGATACACGCATACATCTGCTATGAAGTTTTATATTAAGTCTTTCAGGACTGTCTTCACTATGCCATGCCCATCCCAGCAAAAGTGACCCCTTCCATGGTTTCAAATAACAAGGGTGACCCATAGGCCTGACTTGATCTGTTCAGACACGCATTTGTTTCGTGCCTCGCCCACTACTCCTTTTCATTCCGGAGCTCCAGAACAGCTTGCATTATCCTTGCAAAGTCTGGAGGAAAGAGTGAGACCCAACCGTTTGTTGGGTTTTTTTTAATTTATTACCTTTAACTTCTGGCCTTGGCAATACAGTTATATGAGCTCTCTGAGGAATATCTTCTTCAGAGACAGTGATACTTAGGTATATTAAATTGTCTTTCTATCACATTCTTTCCTGTAGCTGGAGTGCAGGATACTTGTTTCAAAAAGCTAGGTGCCTTTACTTTTTTGCTTATAGGTCAGAGGATTCCAGGTTAAAAGCTCAGATGGGAGTGCTCAGACTTAAGCAAGGAGCTTGTAGAAAAGGTATAATTCAGCACCTAGCAAAGAATGCATTCATTTGCAATGACCACATCCTTCTGAAAGGAAACATTTACTTCAGTCATATTTAAAATATTTCACTAAGGTTTTAAAAAAACAGAGGGGAAAAAAACAAATAAAGAATCTCAATATTTATCTTCTAAAACATCTTTTCTACAAAAAGAACTCTGAATCAGATACATTTTGGTTATAAAGTCAGAGCCTTTGGGTAGTTAAAAAGCTTGCAATGTACTACATTCCATTTTGCACTAAAAATAACATGTGAATTCCGGGAGGAAGAGGTGCCCTCTAGGCAGTAGTGTAAGCAATTATGTTTAGGGCAAAAAAACACTCATCAAAATGTCAAGACAAGCTCTTCTTTTTGCAGTTGTTTCCATGTTCTTTGAAAAGAGTTAAGAAAATTAAGACCTCCTGAGTGTACTTGCTGATGCATATTTTTCTGTTCTCGGCGTCTTATCCTAAATGTATGTTCTGGGTCTGTTTACCATGAAAACATAATATCTATTTTTGCTGTCTAATACAAGCAGCCTGTGTGATTTTGAAACTACACAGACACACGCGTATGTGCCAACCATTTCAGAATCATAAAAGTTTTCCTCTATTTTGGGTCCTGCAAATACCTTTGCTACATATGCATGTGCAGATGTGCACACACACACACACACTAAACTTGTCCAATATACAAATATACAGAGTTTTTCAAAGTGACCTGATTTTTACAGGTTGTAGAATGACAACAGATCCCTTTTAAAATCAGGCCAATTTTATATAAGTGCTGAATATATTCCCAAAGCTTGAAAATGTATCGGCATGCCTTATATTGTTCTTTAAAACATCAGGGGAAAGCCTTCTACATCCTGTTAATCCATAGCTTCATGTCTGTCTTATAGCTCTAATTATATCACTATCAATGTCACCTGAAAGTAGAAACAAGGTATTCACAGTCACTTGGCAGGTCTTTGTGACCAATGATTGGTAGGATCTCACTATATATGTTTCTAGTAAAAAAATAATGCCAAGATCATCCTTAGAAATTTATTAAGAGGCTTACTAAGGAAGAAGCTTACTGAGGAAGAACCTCAGAATATACCAGGAAAGGCTTGGAATATACCAGCAGGTCTACTGGGTCAAAGCAAAGTTCCTCCTAGTTGAATATCTAGTCTCTGACGGTGGCCAGGAAAGCATGTTTAGGAACTAACACTAAAACAGAGAAGGCACACAGTGGTATTTCGTTCTCCAGTGATATTTCATTCTTGAGTGACAGTCACTCTTCAGGGACTTAGGAACTTCCAGTGTCCAACATGGTCTGTCTTTGTCTAGTAGTTCTTAATGGATTTTTTTCTTGCAGGTCTGTTAAATCTATTTTCAAATCTTTGTATATTCTAGCATTTACTACTTGCAGTAGCAAAGATAAATTTAACAATGCACTGTGTGAAAATATACTTCTTTTGCTACTTATGAATCTGCCACTTGATTATTTCATTTGATGCCCTCTGACCTATGATGTACAGTCACTCCAGTCAAATGCTTCCTCAGTGCTTACTCCTCCCTACCATGTCTGTTATTACCTCCTGGTTTTTATCTTTGTGCACCTGTTCATGCAGCTTTATAATCAGACCTAAGTTTCTTTTCACTGGCTAAGTCTATTTGAAGTGATCTGCATTTGCAAGAAAATTTGACAGTTTAATTAACACAGGTTGAAAAAAGTAATGTTTAATATTTCTTACAAGCCCCCTCATTTTTTTCTCAAAGTAAATAAATCAGTATGTGGAATTACT
Source organism: Hafferia zeledoni (assembly GCA_035583235.1). Lineage (NCBI taxonomy): Eukaryota > Metazoa > Chordata > Aves > Passeriformes > Thamnophilidae > Hafferia > Hafferia zeledoni. The sequence continues at coordinate 80,180,955 of JAWWEV010000001.1, read as the reverse complement.
AGGATAGAATTTCTGTAACATTATTACTTGGAAGTTGGTTTGTTTTTAACAAGAATTCAAAATGCTTAGTCCATAATAGAAAAAGTATTAGGAAGTCAGTCTGAAATAATAAAAAATCCTGTCTCCCTGCATGCAGCTAGCTTGCTGATGCTTTGCTGGTACTGTTTTTCATGGATTTCATCTTTTGCATTCCCTTTGTCTCCATTTGCTCTCCTCAGATCTCTTTTCTGGTGAGGCAGCTTCATATTTGAAAACAAGGTCTTTCTAGGGATACTCCAGGACATGCAGATACAGTCATTATTCATTCAGTAGACAGTTTTGACCTTACTCCTGTTAATACCAAGGAGTCTTACTGTCCTGACAATGCAAATACCATTTTGACAGACCTATTAACAACTCCTTTATTCAGTGAGGAGCAAAACTGAGCTCACACTTTATGACCCAGTATTACTTTTCAGTGTGAAGGAGCTTTTCTTCTCCCCTACCTCTTTCTCCCCTGATTCTTGTTAAGTAGAACCAAAGCACGTAGCTCACTACTGCCTTTACTATGAACAATGAACTATTGAGACTATGAACAACGACAGGTCAAACACTGGTACTCTTTTTTTTTGAGTACATGGCTCCAAAAGGCATGCTGAGTGTTATCTCAGAAGTGGCATTTTTTCTATCAGTAGAGGAGGAGATGGAAAAGATAGGATTTGGAATGCTGAACACATTTGGTCGGGACACATTGCTGGAGCCCTCTGCCTTTCACCCAGCACCTCTGGGCATTCAGCACATCGAGGAAGATGTCAATGACAATTTCAGCAGTTGCATCACTTCCAAATTTTATGTGCTGAGATTTCAGCATTAAAGTGGGAGTTTCAGCATGGGGATTTTTCATGAACATATTGTGTGAACAGGGCTTTATAATTGGTATCTCTAATTTAAACATACTCAGCATAAAATTTTATATATGTGAATGTGTGTGTGAAAATCAAGGTGCTTTTTTAAGCCTACTTAGATTTACTTGCCTCCAGAGTATTTTTATTCTTAGGACAGTCCTTGAGGTAATTCTAAATGGAAAGTAACTATAAAATAGAATAAAAATGAGAAATTACCTTTTCATAATATCTGATCCCATGTAAATGGATTTTTAACAAGTGGCAGGAAAGATAAGTGTCGAACACATTTTATTAACAAATGAAAAGTGCAGTAATGGTTCCAAAATGAATTTTAAGTATTACACAAAATGCATAAAATCCTTCTTTTCATCATAGAGGGAAGATAGTAGAAATTTCACAAAATTCAAATTGTTCCCCCATTCCTGGGCCATATGCAGAGCATTTAAAGTAGTCCTATTTCAGAAGTAGTAGGGTTTACAGAGACTGTGTCCATTTCTAGAAAACGAGCTGACCTTTCAAGACTGGAAAACATGATCATCTGGAAAACTGCTCATGTTAGACTGTTTCTTTTTTAATAACTAAGAACGTTTTGAGGGTCTCCTGAAGGCTCAAAACACCTTTGTTGTTTGAATTTTTTCTCTACCTCTTACCTCATCTATCACCTTTCTTAAAAACAGTATCAATGGATCACAAATTATGACTGATATGTTTTATTCCCAATGGTGAAATGAACACATAAGTATTAATTCAGAAGTTGCATACAGTGTTGCATACAGTATTATCTGTCAAGACAACTCAGTAAATTCAAGACTTTTTCTCTTGGAAGAAGGTTTTATGGTATGAAATAGAGACCTTTGAAAATTCTTGGCAAATATCATATTCAAAGCACACACTTTTCAAGGAGAGATGGGAGTCATATTTGCTATGAATGTATGAATAAGAGTAACAAAAATATAAATGTAAGTCTCTGCTGCTTCATTTATATCACCAGGAAATAAAATGCTTACCTAGCTTTTATGTTACCAGGAGCTCATCTAATCTTTAATTTTGTTTTATTTGGTTGATAGCAAAGGAAAATATGAGTGCTTGTCAGGGCACATATGTGCTTCTAGATGCTCCATCCTCTGAAACAGGGAATAGTCCTGCAGCAGTTTGGAATGAAGGACAGGGCTTTTTTTTTTTTTTTTTTTTTTTGTCTGCATCATCTTTTCTGAACTGAACTGTGGTTTAGGCCCATGGGAGCATATGAACCTAGGCACTTATGCACACATTGTAATTAACTTCTGTATACTCAAAAAAAAATTAGAGGCCTGGCCCTTGCATGTGATTTAATTCCTTATTCAGTCATTAAAAATTACTAGCTGCTTAGAAAAACTATTTCATTTTATTTTTACTGCCATTTTTAGGTAGACTGCGTGTAAGTCAGTCACTTCTTTTCTACATAGAATTCAGAAGACTTCTCCTTTTATAGTTCCTCAAGAATGGATCAGACACTCTTAAAAACAAGACAGGAGACGAGGAAGCCTGCATGGTTTTCCTGCGTAATATCCAATGAGTGGGAGCGCTATTTCAAAATTAAGGGAGAAATCTTACCTGGATCTTTAAAGAGGCAGTCCATCACCACAAGGACACAAAGTAAACTATGTCTATCTTTTGTGAAAGGGAATAACAGAATGCAGCAATCTAGGTCTGGCTAAAGTTTTGTCAGCAAACTTGTGTGGAAGAAAGGGCAGCCGGTAAGACCAAGTTATCTTTGTTTTTATCTGGTCCAACCAAGAAGGTTTCTGAAGTAGTTTGGATTAGCCTCTGTGACCTCTCCGTTACCACTCATGTAGGTTTGCCTCTTCATGTCCTTTGGTAAAATTAGTTTTCTGTCTGAATTCCCATACTGCAGAAGTACTATGAAACTGCAATGAATCTAAAACTCTGGCCGCTTATGTCAAATTAAATGTTCTGCCTCTAGTTCAAAATGAACAAACCAACCACCAACCACAAAAAGGAAAGAGGCAGCTAATTTGTGCAAAGACATATAAGAAACATTAAAGAAATATACTGGATTCTGGCTGAGGGATGATGTATGCATATACACAACAATGAAACTGAAGAGCATAATTATCTGTTGTCTTGCAGTTCCTAGCTATCACCAACTCATAGAATCATTAAAAACTCTAGGATGGAAGGGACTTTCGAAGAACATCAGGTCCAACCTGCTGTTTAAAGAAGGCTATTAGAAAAGGTTAGCCAGAGTCCTATCAGGTCAGTTCCTGAATATCTCCAGTGATTAAATTTCCATGGCTTCTCTGGGTAACTTATTCCTGTGATTGCCTTCATAGTGAAGAATTACTTTATTCTGTATAAAGAGACTGGGGTTTTTTTCATGAAGCAAATGATGCTCTTTGCCTCCTGTGCTGTGACCAAGTCTCCTTGTGAAGAATATTCCTCTAGAACTACATTATAGATAAAATTTCTGTGGCCCCTCCACAAACCCTCTCCAATTTTCCAGTCCCAAACAAATTGATTACCTGGAGATCAAATCAAGTGTATGGCTGCATGCATATTAAGCTGAATACATTTTGAGGAAACAAATGCACATGATAATGGAGTTTACACTAAAAGCACTTGGGAAAAAAATACAGGAAAAAACATGCTGTGCACTGTGGTTGATGTTTGCTTACTCCTGTGAGTAAAGACCAAGAATAATGCATTCATTATCACATTTGGTACTTACGTTGAGGTATTTTTAGGAATATTTATCTGGTGTCTCATCTAAATTGTGTTCCATGTTCCAGATGAGACATTTTTCTCTAACCTACCTCGGTCATCCATTTTGTCTTTGTAGGGATCCTTTATGTGTTAGAAGATATTGTCATATTGGTCTGTGCCAGCAAAGTGTCCATGTACAAGACTGTCTAAACACACTGTAGTATACCTAAAAAGGAGTAAACATTGCCACAGCCAACAGAAACAAAATGCAACCTGCTGCACATGTGCCTGCATCACCATCTGTGACAAATATTTTTCAGCATATAACTGCTTCCACCTGAAGCAACACTCACAAATTCATAGGGATCACATAGGTTGGCTTTGAAATCTGGAAGTAAGTCAACATAGCATAGGGTAGGTGTTGAGGTTTAATCCCAGCCACACAGCTGCACATTCACTCTCCCCTCCCCAGCCCTGGTGGGATGGGGGGGAGAATCAGAAGAGTAAAAGTGAGAAAAAGCGTGGATCTAGATAAAGATGGCTTAATAGGTAAAGCAAAAGCCATACATGCATTCAAAGCAAAACAAGAGATTCATTCACCACTTCCCATGGGCAGGCAGGTGTTCAGCCATCCCCAGCGATTTGGGCTCCATCATACATAACAGTGATTTGGGAAGAGAAATGCCATCGCTCCAAACATCCCTTCTTCCTTCTTCTTTCACCGGCTTTATATACTGAAGATGATGCCATATGGTATGGGATATCCCTCTGGTGAGTTGTGGTCAGCTCCCAACCTCTTGTGCGCCCCCAGCCTGCTCACTGGTGGGGGGGGTTTAGCAGCAGAAGAGACCTTGACAGCATGCAAGCACTGCACAGCAATAAGGAAAACATCCCTATGTTGTCAGCACTGTTTTCAGCAAGAGTACAAGACACAGCCCCATGTCAGATACTATGAAGGCAATTAACTCTACCCCAGCCAAAACCAGCAATGTGTTTGCTACCATGAAGGTTCAACTAAGTAGTAAATCCAGTTGGATATGCCTTACATCCATAAGAGTTTAGCGGAGATCCATCTCATGTAATACTCCTGACAATGCATAGAGCATCCTTTACAAATCATATGTAATAAAGGTTTTGCATGTATATGTCAAATTCCAGGTTTTGCTATACTTAGATATTAAGAGGGCCTAGCTAAAAGTTATCATGTTTGTTAAACTATGAGCATGGACACACAGATTTTCTGCATATTGAGTCATTTATCCCTATGAACTCTCTGCTCTTCACCATTTTATATACCTCTCAATGTCTGTATCCTGATAGGAAGTCAAGATGATGACTTCCTCATTCAATGACATCCTGGTTCACTGAGTGTCTTCAGCTCTTTTTTGCATTAATGGGAGCTACCTGCATTAAGAACCTTTGAAAGTCTGTCCACAATGATAATTTCCCAGACTGACTGTTTTTCTGTGAACCCAGCGGGGCAGATGAAGTTGTATGTCTCAGCTACATTTAGGTAAACACCATTTACAAAGCTACCTCCAAAAATCTTCTTTTGTGTAGAGTCTAGAATAGGAAAGCAAACATTAAGAGTGTCTGAATTGTCTTGCAATGGTACATTTCTGCTTCCTGTGCAGAAGCACCTTTTCAGGTTGCACTGAATTTTACCCTGAATCTCAAGCACATTGTAATTAGTCTGTATTAAATGATTACAGTTGTACAAGAGCAGAATTCATACATATTGTGCTTTTGTTCACTTGAAAATATTTTAGTTCCTTATTCTTCATCAAATATACAGTTCATAATAAATAATGATGCCTAGTTTAAATGAAGTCTCAAGCAGTTTCCATTGATGAAATGAAGCATGTAATGCCTTTTTTATTATAATGGGTGTTTTTTTGGAACTCACTAACCTTTGTATGGAAACAAAAATATTTCTGCTACTTATTTCAAGAGAAAAATAATGAATATGAAAATGGTAAAGCTGCATTTATATGTGAAATGGCTATTAAAAGAAGAGTCATGCATGTTAGCATTAGATTTATGTTTCATTTTCATTATCTAAATTAAAATTTACCTAGCCCTGAACTGTTTTAAAATAAAGGTGGGGTTTATCTTATCTAAGATAAAATAAGTCTTTAGAGTGTTAGATAAATGGTTTGACTCAATGGTCTTAGGAGTTTTTTCCAACCTAAATTATTCTGTGAGTCTATAAACTATTTACTTAAACCATCTTACCTAAACTAGAGCATCTTCTCAAAGCTAGTAATTTAGCTGATGTGTGTCAAGAGAGATGACCAGGACTTGCTCTCTGTCCTTGAAGCTGGCCATAGAAAGTGTCCATACTGCCTACAAGAAACATTCCTAGCTGGCATAAGCCCCAAGCTGTGCTCAGGCATGATCAGTGATAGTGCTAGCTGGCCAAGGCCAAGACTGTGCAGTCAGTCTTGCTGACAGTACAGACAATCTTATTCCAAGTCTTAGGCCCATACCCCCCTACATTACTGGTATAGATGTATCCTTGTACTGTTTCTACATTCAGTGAGGAATTACCATGAGATTATAGTCTATCTGAATTGTCTTACTTATGTGCTAGCATGTGGTGAGTCAGTATCTGGAGATACCTTTTTCAGTTAAATATAAGAGCCTAATGACTGTACAATTTACTTCACATTTGGGCAACTATAATTAACTGAGATGAATATCATCATAGATGCTATAGCCTAGATCCATCCTGCCTAACATTGGGAATCAGTCATCTGATGTAAAGAACATACTGGATTCAAGTTGCCTAGTTATTCAATGGGAAAAGATAAGTATGTGTGAAATATATAGCCCAACCCAAGATCTGACCTTACCTCTAGAAGTGTCTCTTCATCACTTTTGGCTATAAGAGAGACCATAACTGAGATGGGAACCTCAGCCTAAGGGCAAGAGGGTTGAATTTGGTCTGGTAAGCACATTCCTGGTGCTCTGATTACAAACACTGACTGCACAGAATCTTTTATCACCTGTTTTTTTTTTAAATTATATAATTCTTGCTACTGCAGGGGGAAGATTTGTAAATGTGGCTAAAGTGTAATCCATGTATCAATGTTTGCCAGTCTGTAGACAGTATGAAGCAATAGCTTGGAAAAATTCATCTTATTTATCTCAGTTGATCCAAGGGATACTCTATGAAAATTTGGATTTCTGTCCTCTTTTAGATTACATCGTAGCCAAATTTTGCTAGATAGATTTTGCACTGTTTGAATTGGAATCATATCTTGTCACCAGGATTTGGTCCTGAAGGACTGATAGGAGCTACAATTACTGGAAGGAAGTTATTTAAAACTTCACATTTGAAAAGTTGAAGAAAAAATTATCTAAATGAACAATTAGGAAGTAGCAGTCCCAGCACCAAATTGTATTACACACAGCATATAAACCCTGTGACAGAAAAAAGTTGTTTATAAGGAAAACAGATCTTGTGTGTATGAGAAATACATGTAATCTTGTTCCTCCATCTGCCAGGAAGTTTTGCAGTTTATTTTACCTTATCATTATCAACAATGCAGTCTCTGCTCTTAACACCAGCACAACTGTAATCATAGCTTTTGGTATATTTCATGGAAAATTCCCCCTGGCAGTGCAGAATGTGATTAAAATCAACTGAGGTTCTGTTTTACAGTATCTACATGGGAGAATTTTGTATTGCTTGCAATGTTCCCATTTGTTTATGTGAGCCCAAAGGAAAAAAATCCCTACTGGTACATCTAACCGGTTAACTAAAAGAGGGCAAGAGAGCAAGCTCAAGTATTGACTGCTTGTCTGTGCATGCTGCTTGACTCTTCCCTCACTGCTGGCTCTCTTCTGTAGCTCCTGGTACTTTCTTCCCGACAATATTTTTATGTAGTTCAGGGAATATTTTAATTGAGGGACTTCTTTCAAAGAAAGCAGAGACAAGGCTTCACCAGGTTGGACTCCAAGACACACACAGAGTCCTGTAATGCTCTCCCACCTCCTGCCAAACCACCTCTCAAAGTAGGCAATACACAACCCAAGTGTCATTCTATGGAAATGCTGCACAAGAATTGCTCATAAAAGCTCATTAAAGCTCACATGTTGTGTGATGCCCTGAAGAACTGGAAAACCTGTAGAAAAATAATTGGTGTAATTATGTCTCAGGGCCACCACACAGGGCCTAGAAGAACCAAGAGCCAAATATTACAGCTTGAAGTTACCCTGTACTGTCTGACTTTAGGCAAGGGGTTAGGCATTTGTCAGTCTTTTGTCTAACACTACTCATACTCATAAGATCTACAGTTCATAAATACTTCAACACTGTTGAGTGTAAGTTTTATATAAATTCTATTTATCAAATTTTTTTACCTTAATTTCCAGATTGATTTTGCCTTTCTCTTTTCAGGATGCTCAAACAAAATCAAGCATTTTCTTCACCATAAATGAAATTCCATGTGTAAATAATAGTAACTGAACATCTTATTTGTGTTGAATTTTAAATCAAATGCAAGTACAAAAATGTTGTTACAATTTGATGCTGAAGCTGAGTGGCTGTCAAAGCTTACCCATATGCATATTTTTTAAGTATAGCTCATTCATGTCCAAAAATTTACCAGATCCACAGGATTTCAGAATAACAACAGAAAAGAAAGATGTGGCTTCTTTAATCTGCCTTTCTTATTTAGTTGTTTAATTTATATGTTATTTAATGCTAATTGTATGGATTTCATTCAAAGGTCATTTGGACAAGCCAAAGGTGATGGTAAATCTGAGAATTTGGATAAGTAAACAATGTGGCAAAACTGTTATTTGGGACCTGGTATCCATTTGTAATGTCTTTCATCCATGTGCACTTTTGTGCTTAAGGTGTTTGGCTCAAAGGTTGGAGCACGTAGCATACCTTGCTAAGCATGAAGCGCAGATGCTGTATAGTCATTTTATTCTTCAAATGCAGCCCCTAAAGATTTGCAGTGAAAAATGTTGATATTTAGCAGCACACTGTAATGTACCAAACCCTATTAATTTAAAACCATTCACTAGTGAGACCCCCTGAACTTCCACAAAAGGTTTGAACTTTTCAGTCACCATGAAATTACTCTGGGCAGCTGTCCAGTTCCTAAATAGGCTGGGTGTCCATCAGTAGCAAAGCTTTTAGTCTGGAACGTGATTGATCTCAGGCTGTTTTGAAAACTGTCAACCAAAATGAAAGAGTTAGAGCATTGCTGCAAATTTTTATAATCTTTGATTTTACTGAAATATTTACTGAGTGTTTTAAGTGAATTTCACATACGTTTGCCTCATAGACCACATGAAAACTGCATTTTTCACTCTTCAAGTTTTGCACATTACTGACTTTTCTACTGTACACATTGTGCTACTAAATCTGCTCCTGCAAACACAAGCATCGTGGAAGTGGTGGAAATAGACACAAATTCCTTCAATGGCCTTACAGACGTAAATGGTTTTTACAATCCACAAGTGAATTTAGCAAGGCCAGTCTGGCAAAATATCATATAACTGTTTCCAGAAGGCTATTGGGGCTGGAGATTGAGGGCCATGCAGAGCAAATCAGGACAGTGAGCATTTCCTTGCCAATTGTAAGAGCAATAAATCAAGCCTAAAATCATTGAGAAAAATGTCCTAATATTTTATTTGCGTTATTTAATTATTTGGGTCTAGCTGTTACTAGAAACTCTCTGCACCATCATAATCCCATTTCAACAAAGTCCTGTACCTTTAAAAATATATGTGTTTATTATGTGTTGAAGAAAGTTGAAATAAAAAGGTTTTAAGCAGCAATACAAAACAGGATGTACGTCATGTGGAGCAACAATTACACCCTAAGTGCATGGAGAAGAACTCAGTAAAGCCAAATGCCTCATGCTCCCCAATATGTAATATTATCACAGCATGAGTAATTTGAGATATTCTATAGAACTGCTTTGACTTTAGGTTATTTTAAAGCCTATCTTTAATCATTCTCCTGTCCTCTTGTTTACCTTTTGAACTATACAGTTTCCTGCTTTCAAGCTCTCCCTGATATGTTCTGCACTAAGACTTCAGAAAACATTGCAATGTTCTCTATTCTGTATACACTGACTTCTGAAAACAGGAGTTCATAGCTGTAAGTGGCATGGTCCATGCCAAAATGTGCATATATGTGCAATGTTTTTGTACAGAAAAAGAAGTATCAGAAACTGGAAACCTTTTTTCCTCTAAAAATAACCCTTTCCTGAATCTTTTCAACCGAACAATGTTGCAGAAAAGCCTGGTTTCCTTGTCAGTGAGAGATTTCTTTCAGCAATACTCTGGCATTTCAGGGGTTCTGAATAGTCTAAATTTGAAATGATGAGGCACTCCCCTCCAGAGATCTCTCTGAACACTCAGAGATTTCCCCATAAGGCTGATAATCTTTATTCTCATCCTAGAAATTCTTTCAAGATTTCATCCTCTCATTCCTTTGTATGGTGTACACTATTATATTCTTGAAATAATTTGTTTTCAAATATTTCTTATATAAATTTGCATCATCTCCCCTGCCCTTACTTTATTATCAGATATCGTAGATGTGGAATAAATCTTATAAATAGACCTTCTTTCCTTTTGTCTCCCTTGCCCCAGTTGGTTTACATAGTGCTTCCCTGGTTTTCATGGCTCTCTTCAGCACCATTTGGGCTTGTCAGTATGAAAATGGTAAAATGGTATTTAGAAATTTGTGCATACCCAGATATGGTCTCTTTAAAGCAGCACAGAGAGGAGCTGTGGACTTCTGTACTCTTTTTCATACCTCTGTAGTATCTAGCCAATAGAGCTTGGTTGTGAACATAGCCCTTGTCTGGTAATGTAATTGATGCCCAAATTGGCCTTTTGATGCTATATTGAAGTCCAAGTTGTTGTTGTTTAGTTTCTGCTCTTATTCTTTATCTAGATTTTTTCAGTTATTTCCTGCCTCTGTTTCTAAATGTGTCCTTTTCCTAGTCTAATATAGTATTTGCAGCTCTTCACATTTTAATACCAAGTGTGTGCTAATGTCATCAGTTTTAAGGATCATTAATAAGGCAATGAAACAGGACTGGACATAATACAGATGCATGCAATATTGCCCTTTTATTTTGACTCAGTGCTTTACCATTAATCATTAGTCTTTTTTTGTGGGTCTTCAGTTTTCAGTCCACGTGACAACTTACATCCAACTAAATATGAATTGATTCTCAGTTTAAGCTGTCCTGTGGCTGGAAGTGATGATATTGCTGATAGCATGACAGTGCAGCAGAGCTGTTGTTCTTCTATGGCATGCTGTGGGAGCATGCCTTTCACTGGGCAAGGCAAATGGGAGTTAAAACTCTGTTCAACTTTCTGTGTGATTGCCACTGGTAAAAATCTATAGCTGATGTCTATCAGCAGTATTCCCTGCAGGTGCTGATGGTGAAAATCTCTTCTAAAATATAAGCTTCTAATCCTTTCCTCACAAGCAGGGGTGAGAAGGAGAAATGAAATTTCAGTTAGAGGAATGCTTCTTGAAATAGTATGCAATGCACATACTGTTTAAAATAAATATGAAAATTAATTTCACTGCTTATTTTTGACATGGTATTGTTTTGCAATGGCACAGTTGAATTGCTAGATAAGGTAATCAGAATTCAGGAATCATATGTCTCTATCATATCTTTTTTATCTTACATCATTTGATTTAGCCATCATCTGTCTACAAAGTACATACATCTGCCTTTTCTGTACTTGGATGTGTGATATTCTATGGAATAACTGTTTGGGGATAATTATAAATCCAAAATTTGTTTTGTGATTTGCCGCAGCTCAGTATCGCTGATGTAGATGGATTCTTTTGAGTTCTTTGTTATTGCTTATAATACTCATCTGAATGTAATTTTCCTGTTATTTTTGTGTTCTGAGAGCTGGATTTCTTCAAAATTTCCGCCTTTTGGAGTGCTGTGGTGTCTTTAAATATTAAAAAGCTGTCAGCATTTACAGAAAAATGTGCCTAATAAAAGATCATGGATGTTTATTTGCTTGATAAAGTGTTCGGGATCTGTGAAGAAAACATAGAAATAAGCATATTGAATACAACACTAATATGCTTTGTATTTTAAAATTAAAATTATTAGCAATCCTCCCATTTTATGTCTTTCAGTTAAAGGCATGGCATTGTTAGGTATTTGTCATCTTCTAGTGAAAGCAGACCACTCGTAAGTATCAAGTTTACCCTCTGTAGGTCTTTGCTGCCATCTTCTGTTTCTTTCAATGATTGCCGTTATTATTTGGATTCTGAAAAATAAGAGTGGGATATTATGGAGTAAAATCTCCCTTTCCGTAATTATTTTTATTCCCTTGTTTTCAGCTAAAGCAAAGTGAGGCTAATGCAGATACAAAGGAGAAGCTTCCGTTGCGTCTACGCATATTTGAAAAATTTCCGAACAGGCCGCAAATGGTGAAAATCTCCAAGCTTCCTTCAGATTTCACAGTTCCTAAAATAAGGTATTGAAATATTTCCTTTGCTACTATGCTGTAAATTTTTCTGTGGCCACGTAGCACCCAAAATATTTAACCTTTTTTTCTTGTGGATTAGGGAGATAGTTCAAAAAGTCAGAAATTAATCAGAATTAACACAGGCATTCAAAAGATGTGACATTTTGGGTTTACCTTGTTTTCACTTTTGGGGGGAAAAAATTGTAGCACTCCTCACAACTTACTGATAATAGCAGCTAGACTGACCAAAACTGACACAAGTACAGTATAATTGAAAGGTTGGTTGTTTCTCCAGTTCCATTTGAATTTTAGATTCTTGGCTCACATGGACAACTAGCACCTTCATCGATTCACATGTGGGTTTTTAGAGATAGGGTGAACTGGCAGCAAATATTAGAGGGGATAACACAGACCATCCAGTACCAGTTACTCTGATGACCTTGTCCTTATTTCTATTTGCATAGTTATCACTTTCCTGTAAAATTCACCTTAACAAAGGATCAGTCTCTCAGTTATTTTCTAGATCATTCTTTACTGTGACGGTGGTGAAGCACTGAAACAGGTTCCCCAGAGAAGTTGTGGATGCCCCATTCTTGGAAGTGTTTAAGGCCAGGTTGAATGGGGCTCTGAGCAACCTGATCTAGTGGAAGGTGTCCCTCGCTGCCCATGGCAAGGGAACTGGAGCAAGATGGTCTTTACGGTCCCTTCCAATCCAAACCATTCTATCATTCTGTGATTATCAGTTACAGTACAAATATTTTAGCTTGGTGTCAAAAAAGGTTTACATAAATCTGAGGGCTGTTCTAACTTATGCAGTCTGCAAAGTTTGCTGAAACAGCACAGTTTAGCTAAACAGGTCCTCTGGCCATGCCCATTCCAATATCCTCAACAATCACATGATGGGAGGAAGGATGATTTGAAAGATTGCTGCCATTGTTCTGAGTCTCCTGAGATTACATTTCTTTTGATTAAATTCACAAGAAAGCTAAGGCAACTCGTTTGTACTGTTTATAGTATCTTAGATGAATGAAAGGAATAATGCTGTTCGGGAGAGTCAGGAATAACAACCTTCCAAACCTCAAGGAAGCAATCATAAATGTTTTGCTTTTAGTATCAAAGTACTGTTTGGTTATATATGGAGGGCATTCTTGTCCTAGTCTTAGTCTTTCTTTGGTATTTCTTTCTAGCTGTGTTTTTCCCAGGGTACTCTGTACTAATTCATAATCATACTAACTACTGAAACAGACTTCAAAATAGCAGTAACAAATCATATCTTTATATCTGAAACTATTGTACCATGTAAAAATATCTCTCCAGAGAAAAATTAGTTTTGACGTAGTCAGTTTGCACTGAAAAGCAGCAACTCTACTGAAATACAGCAAGATAAATATACATTTGTTTTAAACAGAAATGCTTCTGTGTTTTAAACATGACATATGTGAGGCACAGAATTGCTGAAGCGCCTTAATACTGGCATTCAGACTAGTCATATGAACAGATGTTGTTTGAAATCTTCAAGAAAGAATTTCATGCAGAGAGACTGTTTCCTTTAGATTGTATCAAAATTTGATTTACATTCAAGGAACAACTTACTATTTAATGTGCTCAAAAGAACGAAAAACTGCAAAAGACACTTCAAATATTTAGCACTGTAACTGGTAAATAAATAAATAATAAAAGCAATAGAATTATTTTCCTTAAATCTACAGGCAAACGACCCACCTCTCAAATCAGTTTTATGGATTTCTTTAATAAATCAGTTCAAGTGTTATCAGTTGTTCTGGCACTCTTAGTTTATACATCTGTAGCCCAGTACTTTTTCTCGGCAGTTTGTCCATCTTAGCAGTAATGGGTTGTGATATGTCATAAGGAAAAACAAATATTAACTCTTCCTGGGCTGTTAATACATCCATATCTTCTGTTTGTTCACAAGGGAAAGTTTTATGAAGCAGTTTATCGATCGCCAGCAACAAGATACCAGCTGTTTGCTGAGAAGACTTCCTTCAGCATCTTCTTCCTCATGTGACCACTCTAAAAGATCAGCAATTGAAGAAAATAAATATATTGATCAAAAGGTAAATCAAGAGTATAGGGCAGTGTATGTCTTTCCTTGAGTATTGTGAGGAAAGACTTCAGATTATTCAGTTTGTCAAACTACATAAAAAGTGAATACAAGCTAGAATGATTGAACACAGGCTAAAAGGTTATATTTAATTTAGCCTAAAACAGATTTCATAGCAGATCCTTATTTGGTTTAAATTTTCCCATCTCCTTTGAATTCAAAATTCAGGATTTGATACAATATTTTGCTTAATGCATGCATCTTCCAAATTTCTTTTATTGAAGCACTTTTGTTGTTTATCACTGAGAAGTTAGTGGAAAGTTACAGTTTCTGAATATCACACTGGATTTCTGAGTGCCTGGGTACTAATACAACAGTGAAAACACACTTCACTGAAGCAAAGTCTCTCTGTAATCACTGAAGATGACTAAAAATTTAATAATTATTCTAATTATTTAGAGAACATTAATCTGTCAGCCTGAGAATCACTAGAAAACAGGTGCTGAACACATAAAATTTATACCCATCTTCCTAAATGCTGCTGGTCTCCCAGTCAGACTGATGGATGGTTGGGTTTGAAAAATACCAAGACTGCTTGGAATGATGACAGTGATGATGATGGAGCAGCATAAGTGACTTCTGACACCTCACAAAACTACAGAGGAGAAAAGCATTTTCACAGGCATCCTGGAATATACTGGTTTCCCAGATTTCTAGTGGCATCTACACTGATATCAGTCTTTGATCATTTGTAATATTGTTCAACTTAGTGACATTTTAAAAGACAAAAGAAAAACACTATCAGTATTGTTACACGGTGTTTGAATCCTCTTTGAATATTAACATCTGGGGCTTTTAGATGTGTTTTAAGTATCTAAATCACAGACAAGAAGGAGTCTTTGTGTTGTAGTTACACAGTATAACTGGCTTTTCTAGTGTGTGGTTTGCAACTGTGAGTCAGGACAGCATTCATACAGGCAGGAAGCAGAGTTGGGGAAAACATTACTCTTCTAATAATAAATGAAAATAGACAATTTGCAAACTACTGTTAATTGCCTTCTCTGTTTTGGTGCGAGAACCCATTGCTATTGCTGATGTCTTCTGTGGCATTAGTAAGCCAAAGCTGAACAGCATGGCCCAGAAGGAAGTCTGTGGCAAAATCAGACCAGGAAGGTCATAGGAAGGACTCAAGCCTAAATAAAAATCACCTGCTTTAACAAACACAGCAGAACAATTGCATAAATTACTAAATGACAAGCCTAGGGTTAGCAGAACTATGCCAAATATTGCTAATAATGGATTTCAAACACTATGCCTGGGAAATCAGAGTACATTTCTACCAGATAATGAATAGATGAACAAAGTCCTTAAAGTTGTCTCAGCCACACAGGTAAGTCCACAATATGCAATGCAGAGCTGTGCAATGATGCACTAGATCTGTTTACATGAATATAGCTTAGGTATTTTAAGTTGCATCTGAATTGCTTCTGCCTGCTGTTCACAAAAGTGAATTGTTATTGTGTCTGAAGACAGATGAACACATGGCACAGTTTATTAAATGTGATCTTGCAATATGAAAACAGAATGCTTCATTCTTTTCAAATTTTCACTTCTGTTTAAGAGCGTATGCATGATCTGATTTTCGTTTTTTACTTGAAATAAGCATCTGCAAATTGGTTTTGCACTATTCAACCAGCTTTAAACATGTACTTTAGGATTCTGATGCCTTAAGGGTAGAAACAGCAATGAGTAATGTTTCTGATAAATGTAGTTTAAAATAAAGTATTTACACATCCCTATTAAGAGGAGAAAGTACTAGGAAGGACTTGTGAAAGTAATTACTCTGGTTTTCTACAGTTACAGTTGCCAAGGCAACCTCACTTTTGCATGAACAAATCTTGTTAAAAATATCCTTAAAACAAGCTTGGAATGACTGGTTGTGCTGAAGTATAAACCTTACATACATACTTTACTTTTCTTTGTAAAAAAAGAAACACAACAAAACATTTTACTAGTCTCAGTGCCTAGTAGGACGCATTCTCACTGTTCCTGACACCAGGGGGATGGCTTCAGAAACTTTTCACATATTTTTGCATTGTAGTTGAAAAAAAATGTGGAATGAAAAGGTGGAACAAAAAGGTGACATCTGACTGTCAGATTTGACTCTCTTCTTTCTTTGTGCTGCCTGAACTGTGGCTAATTCCTCCAGTTACTCCTGGACTTTAGTCAGTATTTCTGTGTTCCACAACTGCTCAAGTGATAAAAAATACTTAATCCATACATCCACTTATTTTTTCCCTTATTTCCACTTCAGCAATATTCTTTTTTTCTTCCTTTAAAAATCTACCACTATATATATATATGTATAGCGTTGGGTTTGTGTTTGGAATCAATCTGACCCATCATTTTTGATGATTAATAGAGCAGATCTTACATATATTTTCTTATTTAGTGTATTCATTGAGTGTTTTCAGTATTATAATTATCTACTTCCTTTAAAAGTTGTTTTAAATTATAAAAGGAGAGTAGGTTTTCAGTATTATAATTATCCACTTCCTTTAAATGTTGTTTTAAATTATAAAAGGAGAGTAGATTTTCATTGAATTGAAAAAATTATTTGTGTATATTACTGTAACCATGTCTAAATTCCGTTACAAATCTTTTTCATCTATGTCGAATCGAACAGCTTTAAAAAACAGATTTCTCTGCTATACTCCTTTTTTTTCTAGGCAAGTCTGTGAATTCCAACGGTTTTTCTAACTCTTCTATATTTTTAAATTATTATGCAAGTAATAAACTAACCAAACAAAAAATTCACTTTTAGATGCCTAAATGTCATGGGTGTGTGTCTGCAGACTGTACCATGTTCATCCTTCTACATCCCATTCCATCAGCACCTGAGCTGCTTGATAGGCAGTTTAGCACAATGCTTTGTTTGAGTTGTTTGTTATCTGTGATGTTTTATGTCTAAAACTGGGATTCTCTGAACTTAACACTACTGGAAATTCAGGATGATCATTTTCTGCTCTCTGTTTGAGGTCCTGCAGAGCAAATTTTCTTAAACTCATTGATCTTGCCATGGAATTCCTCCACTGCATGCTGGTCTAGTTTGTCCTGATGTGGTCTGCAGGCCACAAGTTGAAGAGCTCTGGGTCAGATTAGAGGAACCAGGACTGTTCAGTCTACTACTGTTGTAGTAGAAATTACTGTGAAGGTAATTTCTGGTAGAAAAAGAAAGACTTCTTGGAAAACGTGCAACAAGACAGTGCCCTCAAAAATTAATTGAAAAGATACCTGAGGAAAGAGTCAAAAAAAGTAAAAGAGGGAGTTGTTGTCTTAAATGTACATTGTAGATGGTGGAGAGAAGTTTTAGGGACAGAGAGGGAAGTGTTATTTTTTACTTCTATTTTGAATGAAAATTATTCACAATATCCTGTGAATTTTCTTAGATAACCAATATTTCAGTTAAGTCTTGAACAGAAGAACTGGATGAAGTATGGAAACATGCAGTTTTAGAGGGAGTGGGTGGACAAGAAGAAAGGAAGTTGGCATAAAATAAGGATGTCTCACTGTGATGGCTTTCACAAGAGACTGAGGGATTGTTGCAGCAAGTTTTAGGGGATGAAGAACTAAACAAACCCTGAGATTTACAACAAATAAGGTGTTCAGTAAAATACATCTGAGTTGTCTGTTGAGCACTGGCCTTGCCTTCTTAACTTCAAGACTAGAATCAGAGGGGTACAGAGTCACTTCGCTTTCCTAAGAGACATACAACTTTTAGGAAGCCTTGCAGCAAAGTATTGTGAGAGGGACACTTCTGAACAGGTTACTTATCTTTGGCCACAAAATACAGCACATGGCTGCTAAATTGAAGCCTACAACTGACAGGCTCATGAGATGAACTTTGAAAATGCCTGTGGCCCAATATGTACAGATAATCCATATGGATGTTTACAGCAGTGGCACAGCAGGAGCGAATTACAAAAGAAAGTACAAGAGCATTTGATATATCCATGTATTTTATGGTTCAGACTTTGAGCCTTTCCCATATAATTGAAGGACTATAAGCAAGCCAGCTCCCTTATTTAGTTGGATAGTAGCAAACATAATTTCTCTTTTCTCTCTTCTTTATCATTCCATTTCCATTCTCATTCATTTCACAGGTATGTTCTGCAAGCAGTGCAGTTAATAGCCATTCCTTTTTTCCTCTGGGAGTCAGATTCATAGTTAAGGTCTAGTTGCTGGGAAAGCTTGACCTCCCACACCATATGCTTCTCCCACTGATTTCCTGCTTAGGGCAGAATGTACCTGTGTGATGGGAGGTCATGGTTAGGAAGTGAGAGATGATCTCAGAGGTAGCCAGAGCCATTACCTTGAAGGATTATAGATATTAAGCAGCAGACCTCATGCTGGATTCTGTGTTTAATGTGTGTTTGGTTAACATCATGCATGAGCTACTGAGATATGAGAAATGCTTTATCTTGATAAGACATTGTTGTTTAACCTGGTTAATTTGTTACATCATGGTTTTTTTCTCCTGTTCTGTGCTCAGCTTCTACTTTTCCTTGCATAAAGTATTTGTAATTGTAAAAGCTGAAAAGCCTTTTGGTTTTTCTAAGGCATAGCTTTTAGTATGAAAGATAGGGTGTCCCAAGATATATTTCAGAAATCATCAGGTGTGAAGACTTACTCATATATCTTATTTGTATTTTTTCCTTGTTAGAAAAGAACCAAGGGTAGAATATTTATTCATAAATTCCAATTTCCAGAATTTCTATTTCTTACTGTGATAAACTTATGTCCCAAGTTAATCAACCTCTCTGAACTTTATTTTGTGCATTCTATTGTGCAAAGCAGAGTTTTAGCACCAAAAGTACGATACTACTCTATTGTGTTCCTGATTCTTTTCTCTAAATAATTTGAAAGAATAATTTTATCACAATCATTTCAAATATTGCAGAAACTAATATAGTGTAATTGCACATGAAGTCCAAGTAGAAGAGAATATTTATTTTTAAATATTAATAAATACTTCATTTTTCCAGAAGTAACTCTCGGAGAACTGTGTGCATAAGTATCAGCAAAAATCATTCAAGCTTTTTCTTAATTTACTGAGCCTCAAGTCTTCTCTATTTATGTCATTCACAGGATAATGCCAAAATCTATCTTGTTATAACAGTCAGAAAAGCCATTAAAACAATCTACCTGCTGGAATCCTAATGGCCTATGGATCCAGCATTTTCTTCCTCATTACAGTGATGATTTTCAAAGATTTTTGTCCCACATCTTTTCTCATCAGGTCTTTCAAATGAAGTTAATATATGTAAATGCAGTGATGTATTTCAGGTTTACTGAAAATCAAATGACCTCATTGTCTGTTTTTCATTTTTAAAGATTTTGTTTATTTTCAGATAAAATGGTTGTGTAACAAAGTCCCTATGTCTAAATAACCAATTTATAGATTTCTTTCTCATTAAGCATTTTATCAAATATACATTTGAGCTGGTAACGTTTTACTTCTCTGACCATGTTTGCAATAATAGCAAGACTCTGTTCTTGTTATATGATCTGTCTCTGACTTCTGATGATTTTAAATTGCTTTGTCACTCTTGTCCTTACTTAGTATGTTCAAAATGCTGCCTGGAAAAATGCCAATTTTCAACTACATTCTGAGGAAAAGAAGGTGGGGGACTGGATACTTAGCCATTTTCCAAAAGAGCCATAACTCAGCACTTCATTCTGGCATATACTTTCTACTTCATCTGTTTTATAGTAAAATATTTAAAGTCTTTGATACAAAGGCTGTGAAGATACATTAAAATACAAGGAGATGATTGCAGTGCTCCGTTTTCTTCAATCAAACAAAATACAGACATGGCAAAATTTTTAGTGCTGTTGTATTTTAACAGATAAGAGCCCGCATTAATTTGGAGTGAAGGGAAAGGCAATGAGGGACTGAGTTACAGGAAAGCCCTTCTCTTTGAGCCTTGTACTGTCCCTTTCCCCAGTTTTGTCAAGGAATCCAGATCTCTATCTCCAGGCCCTTCAGACTCCAGCACCCACTCACAGGACTCATTGACAAGAACTGATTAACAGCAACAGTCATGATCGCTTCTTTCTAGTGAACAGAATTATGTGCATGTGCTTGTACAACCAGGAATACTATTCTTCCTTGCATCCCTCTTGAAACTCCATGTCCATATCTTCCATTGCCAGTCCAGCCCAGTCTGCCAGTCTCTTTTTCCCTAGAACCTCAAGTTCCCCAGCTCTAGGTGTGGAGTGGAGCCTTCTCCTCCACCACTGTGCACCCAGCAGAAGGTATGAAAACCCCACATCAGCTTGGCCAGGAGTCCTCAGTTCCACCCTGCTGTTGGCTGCCATAAGTAATCTACCCAGCCTTTACTAGCTCTTCACAGGGTCTCCCTGTCTCCTGCATTGAGTAAAGGTAGAAAATAAAAGGAAAGAAACTTATCCAAGGCTGCACTTTCCAAAATGAGCAGAGGGATGGATCACCTCTCCTATGAGAACAAGCTGAGTTAGGAATTTTCAGCCTGGAGAAGAGAAGATTCTGGGATTACCATAGAGCAGTGTTTCAATAGTTAAATGGGGCTTATAAAATGAGGACTGATTTTTTTTTTTTTTTTTACAGGGGCCTGTAGCAATAGAACAGGGGGTAATGGCTTTAAACTAAACGAGGGTAGATTCAGACCAGGTATAAGGAAGAAATTTTTTATTGTGACAGTAGTAAAACACTGAAACAGGTTGCCCAGAGAAGTGGTGAGTTTCCCATCCCTGGAAAACGGTCATTGTCAGGTTGGATGGGGCTCTGAGCAACCTGGTCTAGTTGAAGATTTTGCTGCTTATGGCAAAGGGATTGGACTAGATGACATTTAAAGGTCCCTTCCAGCCCAAAACATTCTATGTTTTTATGAAAAATCTACACATTAAACTTCTGAAAGTTAAAAACCCAAGTAAGCCAAAAGGAAAAAAACTCAAGCACATTATTACAAGACATAAAAGAAAGGGATTCTTCTCCCTCCCCTGTGTGTCTGAGATGGATTATTATCATCCCCTTTAAGTCTTGGGAGGTTTTATAAGTATGGTAATATTATCCTTGTCCACATTCTCAGACTTAATTGAAAAAGGTTCTTGGTTATGAAAGGACATGTAGATTTTCCAGACCAGTAGTCAACTAATTAGAAGAACATTGCTTTCCTTAAGACAGAGGCAGCAATCAAGGGCTACAAAATGCATGAAGGCTATTTCAGGTCAATGACTCCCAAGACTTAAGGAGATTATGCCCACTTCTCATTTGAGACATCGGATCCAATGATCAAGGACAGCCTTTGAGTCCTTCTGGCACTTACCTAATGCTAGTCCACTTTCTTGACTGTTTAGCGAGCCTGTTTCTTATACAGGACAACCTCACAAAGGGCCAGATTTTCAAAATCCAAATGAAAATAGTTCTACTTTGAGAGAAGGAAATGGATTAGGTCATCTCTAGAAGCCCCGTGTAATTTCATCCTTTATGATTCTGTAGGCATTAACCAAAGTTTTCAAAAGAGCTTAAGAAATTCCATACTACCTATAGGATTTAGTCATTTAACCTGCTTAAATTCTTGTGAACATTTTGTTTGGTGTCTACCCTAAACTTGCAGTCTGGCCTTCCATCTCTCTTCATGTGACTTTTGTCACATTCATTTTGAAAGAGTCCAATCTCTTCAAAGATGCATAGGCGGAATGTTGTTGAATAAATAATACCATTTGCATTTGAGAGGCTACACTGCAAACTCCTGTGGGCCAAGAATATCCTATATCTAATGGAATGCTAAAACTTTGAATGGATTCTTCCCAAATATTTCCCTGCTCTTCCTTAAAAATGATTCTGGTATATTGTTTGTTGTACTGACTCTTCATATTTTCCCTAGAATCTATACCTGTTTAAATAACAATGTAATGCCTTACGATCTGTTCATTCTGAAAGTCTGCATAAACCATCTATTGGCATATAACAAATTACAAATTGAAACAGAAGCTTTGGATGATTTTTTTTTTTCTTCCTTGGAATTTCTGGCGTGGCACAGTAGACTATTCCCCTATGGTCCTGCAGTTGTCTAGAAAAGATTTCTATCATCAGCACTAAGCAAAAATTCCTAATTTTTATATAACACTTAAGAAATTGACTTAGAAAAATATATTACATGCACTTTTTTTTTCCATTGTCAAGCAAACATTTCAGATATTTGTATCTCATTATTTACTTAGGAGCTTGTCTCACCTGGTGTTGCAGAACACCCACCAACGCTTGTCTCTTCTGTCAACTCTAAAGTAGTCTGATACAAAATAATAAATTCAGTTTGAAAATAATTGCTATATATAGTGTTCACAGGGGTTTGTGCAGTGCAGACATCTGGCTCGAAAAATACATCAAAACCTTGACAATGAATAGCATTTCTCAAAACTTAAAAACTTTAAAACTTAGCTGGCATAGATCCCTCTGAAGTCAGCAGTACTGTGCCAGTACACCTAGGCTGTAGGACTGGTCCAGAGTCATTACCTGACACCTCCCAAAGGTATCATCCTGTGTTGCTGTGCGTTTAATCTTTTTTTTTTATTATTTTATTACATAAAAATTATCATTGAAAATGTTGCAGTACCGTTTCGGAGCAGTGGGTGGCACTTGCAGAGCAACAATGTTCTGTGATTTAGCTCCTTTTACAACAGTTACTGTGGTTTATTGCTTTGTCCTTGTCAACAAACGGGATTTCATAGGATGTAGTGTTCAGACCAAGTTCACACGGACTGGACTGAGTCTTTTTATCTGCCCAAAGTCTGCAGCAGAGAAGGGTGCCAGCACTTGTGGAAGAGAAGCACTACCTGCAGATTTCTTAAATCTATGGCTATGGACATATATGTGGAAATAAAGGACTATGGGAACCAAGACATGAACTTTATTCATGGTTCCATAGAAGCCTATACTTTCCATCTAAACCTTTCATCCAGGAAATACTATTGGTAATTTGCTAACTTGCCACAGTGATTTTAAGTTTTTAAAATCACTTACAGTTTTAAGTAACCTGCAAGAGTTTTTAAAAATATGTTGCTGAAAGCATATCTAAAAGTAATCAGATGCTGCTCGGTGGTTTCAGGACAGTGTAATAAGCTAAGAAATAATGTTCTATAGCAGAAAACTATATGACATTGTTATTTCTGCACTGAGTGTACTCATAGGTTGCATAAAAAAGTACATAAATAAATAAAGAAATAAAGGCTAATAAAGATACACTGAGGGTGTCCTCACAGTACAGCACAATCTGTAATAAAAAAACCCAGCAGGCTAAACAGATATGCCTACAATAACCTCAGCAGAGTATACTGTACTTATTTAATTCCACATCATCTGATTGAGTAATGTCTTTTATACATTAGCACTGCTCATAATTTCCTCTGCAACATTCAGGAACTCCGCAGGTATCACAAATTTTAATTGCCAGTCTCATTCTACACCAGCATGTGGCATCTAGACATTATTAAACAAAATACTGATCATTGCCTCCATTTTCTGTTTGTACAGTTCCATCGCATTTGCCTGGTGTGCTATGCAGATTTGGAAAATTAAATGGGAAGCAGTTTGGTTTATTTATCTAATATAGAAGTAAGGATACATATTTGAAAAATCTATAGTATTGCTTGATTTTCTTCAACATGAATATTGACATACTTGTGTTGCTATTTGACTGACTGACTGCTAACTCCTTTAAATATGAGAAATGGATCAATTGTGCTTATCTAAAAATATTATCTTGTATTACTTCTTCTGGATATTTTAAACTCAGGATAAATTCACCAGAGTTCTGCTGAAGGAAGGGCTTCTGAATTCTGAAGAGAAATGAGGACCATTAGCTTCAAAAGTGCCTACATTGGTTTTTTATTTTCCTTTTTGGACCACTGAGACCCCTAGGCACCAAACTGTAGGATCTCACACATGCCTATGTATTCCAGGATTAAAGAAGTGGATAACTGGCTCCAATCTAAATTCTGACACAATGCAGAGGCAAACAGGACGGTAACAAACCTTAAAAACTTCACCTAAGCCACATTCCATTAGATATGCTTTAGACCAAGGTCAGTGCCCAAGGATGTCTTGCCTTGGGTGCAAGTTTCACAGTTAGTCATTAAAAAAAGTGAAGGAAAAGTAAATACACTCTGTCCAAATAACATGGTCCAACATCCTGTGTTCTGACCTGTTTATCCATTCCCATGACTTCTTAGGCATAGAGAGGAGGCCTTTGTTAGTCTTGCTACTTAGAGGGAGGATTCGGCAGCCCTTGAGAGTATGTAAGTAGCCCTTGCCCAAGGCCTCACAACACCTTTTCTTGAGATATTCTTCTTCCTTGGGGGCATTAGCTGGTTTAATGCTTGGCTTGGGGAAACATTAAGCGAATCAGTTCAAGCGCTCAACATCCTTGTGGAGTCTGAAAATACATAGACTCCTCATTCCTGATTTTCCAGGGCACGTTCCCTTGCTTATAACCTGGGTGAATTTCCTTGCTTGGGCTACAAGCTTTAATGCCAAGGTGTTTTGTCACCTAGTTTAAACACTGAAAAGTCGTCTATGCCAGATAGGGAGCTGTAGACAATGTCAGGAAAATTTATTTGCCTGAGCTTTTTTTATTGAAATCAGATGAGCAAAAACTGGAAATTGGGAAGGAAATTAATGCTTCCTGTGTTTAAAATCTTTTCAATGTCTAAGATGTTCGCAAGAATTTTTATTACAAATAAATGGACATAACACATTACTAGGCAGCACACTTTTTTTTCCTGATGTTTGATGTAATTGCAAATACTCTAAAGCACATATTTATAACAGGAAAAAAACAACTCCAGCAAAATTGCTGATTTTCTACCTTTATTATTCCCAAAATCTGATGTTCCCAGTTGAGCCCTAAAAAAATTATAACCTAACATCTTGCAAAAAAGATACTCCTATTGTTTAGAGGCTTCTTTCTTCAGTCCTGATGAGAGCAAAAAACAGTTATATGGGATTCCACTGACAATAATTTCACTGACTCTGAGAGACCAGGTTTTTATCTCACTGGGTTGTTAGATTTTTGGGTCAAATCAACCATCTTGTCTCTGTGTATCAGGGAGGGGAGGCAGGAGAGAGGCTTGGCCTCCAGTAGTGGTGTCTACATGGTAAGGTCTGAAGCCAATGTGGCTGATTTCGGGGAGCACATGTGGCTTGGGAGCCACATGGCTGAGCTATCAATCAAACATGGCCCACCTGGTAGCCAGACCACACCACACCCCCTGGTGCTAGGAGGGCACTGAGTAGTCAGGGAACCAGATGTCTCACATGGGAGGGGTGGCCATGGTAGCTAGACAATGTAAATAGAGGCACACAGGGCCTCCATCATGTCCTGCCTTCTCTTCTGGAACCTGCCATCATGTGACCTTGTAACTGTACAAGTCTTGTTCTAACCTCTTTCGGTCTTTCTTTCCTTCCTTCCTTAATCTCTTGTGGGTAGCTTAAAACTGATGGGTTGTATTTCACTAAGTTGGTGTTTGCTGGGTGCTTTGTGGAAAGTTTGTCCTTCGTTGTTTGTTACTCCTGTAAGACCCTTTTGCCAAAATGCTTATTTTCTCACGAAATTAAAATAAGTTCTCTTGGGGAAAAGTGCATAGCTTTTTATGCAATTCAAGGTATCAAAGAACTTAAAGGCTTTGCTAGGTTCATGAGGATGAAACTCTTGGAGTCTTAAATATAAGTAAACCACCCAGGCAAGTGTATGGCTTAGACCCAGACCTTTACTAGGACATGAGAAGAAAAAAATATGTGAAAGAGTTGCAATTGCATTTAGCATTCTCAGTTATATCTAAATCCATAATAAAGTACCATGCTGTTATAACCACTAAACCTGTGTTGAGATACTGCAAATGAGTTAAAACCTATACAATATTTTTCAGTATATGAAATATTTATACCTACATAATATTTATTATAAAGGTATGTTAAGGGAACTTTTCTCTCTGACCATCCGGGAGCCACTCTGGCAGTCACGCTGGGACCAAGGCCCTTCGCATCTACACATCCACACTCACAGTCAGACCAGGTTTCTTTACCATCTCAACCCCAGATTTCCCATAACAGAGTCTCAGACATCCAGATCCTTAAAGTAATTTAATCTTGGTGCAATAACTAAATAACAAAATAACAGCTTGAGCTGGTGCCTCTGAGGGGGGACATCGAACAAAGGAGCCCCTGGGCTTTGATACCCTGAAGGTCTAAGCGAGCAAAAGTCTGGGGGTCATCAGTTCCTGTCGTGGCTCAGTCCCTTGACTGGGAGGCAGGTCCCTGTGCCCTTTGTTAGCCAAAGGGTCAGCAGTTCACAGCTCTTACCTCAGGCTCTCACCACCCAGACAGAGCACAATCTGCAGCTTCACACCAAGCTACCTGCACTAAATATATTCCTCAACACGTATATCTCATACTATGATTTTTTGGTTTATATTTATGTTAACCATATCCAGGGAATGGAATAAATTTTTTGTTTATATTCAATAAGCCTATTAATAATTTTTTGCTCTTACCTGAAAGTCCAGTATGTTATTTTCCAAACTACCTTCTGAAGTGTTGCATACTTTATTTCAGCTTTCAAGTTGTAGGCCTTTTGAGAAACCCACAGATTCTCAACATAGGGGTGTTTTCAAATCATCTGTGTTCTTACTTCCACAGGCTCTACAAAGATGGGTTAGAACATGAGAAATGTTAAAGGGGCCACGCTTCAAAAGGCAAGAGGTAGAAAGGAGATTGTAGCTTGCAGGTGTGGGTTAAAAGCAATAGGCATTGTATTAAGAACAGCCAGTATAATTAACAAGTTTTAAGGTGTTTTCTAGGCTTCTGTTTCTCTCAAAAGATACCTTACTGTGACTCAGAGTCAATCCGAGTCTTGAGAGAAGTTCTAGCAAAATTATTTGTCAAATGACTGGAGGTAGCGTTTTAGAAACATGTAAAGATAATTTAAAGCGATGCGCTTAAAGATTCCATTTCGGATTGATGAAAAACAGAGTCCACATTGCTAAGAGTTTCCAAATCCCTCTCAACTATTTTCTTCAAGATAACAATCTCCAAACACTTGACAGATTTAAGTCTTACAAGGTGCCAGAGGCTTTCTGTTCATCACAGGTGCAACTCCTGAGCTAAATTGTTCAGCTGTGATTTTTATCTTGATTTGCCGTATTTGTTAATCATTTTCTTAGGAATTAAAGTTCTTGTTTTTTCATTTATCTCAGTCCTTTCATTTCACATTCAGGAAGTCCTGTTCACAAGAATATGCCTGAAATACTGTTCATGACCAGAAGCAAACACAAGCACATTTTGCTCACCACATTTTTTTCCTCTACTTCTGTGGGGAAAACAAAGGGACCTACTTTCATCTTGTCTAGCTCTATACACTTAAATGGTACATCTGAGCTTTTTTAACTGGCTCTTTTCTGTAGTCAAGGCATCTCCAGAGTATGATCCAGCCCAGTCAAAATCCAAAGCAAAGAGTGAGTAGCAAAAATGTTTGACTTGGCCAACTGGAGAAGAAAAAAATATGTAATAAAGAAAATAATATTTGTGCTAGTCAACAAAACTATTTGCTTCATTCTACACAGAACTACCTAAGGGTTGGGATAGGGAGACCAAAAGCTGCAAGATAAGGATAAGACCTTCCTTGAGGAATTTGCTCTGTATATAAACCTTTAGATTTTTTTCCACCCATCCTTTTCCTGGGAAAGAACACCCATGCCACAGACTGTGAAAAATAGCTTTATCATCAAGACCTTTGTGTTTAATATTACATGCACTCAGCTTCATATTGGTTCATTGGTCTGTCATGTACATGTGCTATATTTTACAACAATTAAAAAGTACACTCTCTTTGTCTTCATTTTATAGCTCCGTAAATCTGTTTTCAGCATCAGAGCAAGAAACCTTCTGGAAAAAGAGACCGCAATCAATAAAATTCTAAGGTAAGAGTCAGATGTGATTTGATATTGTTTTCACTGTTGTCTGATTTCTCATAACCTTGTTTTTCACAAGTGTTACTGAATATAAAATATTTATAATAATGTGTCCCTTCGTAGTACATCTATTGCCTTCATTATCAAAGAGAAATTGCTCTTTTCTCTGGCTATATTATGTGCTTGAACAGCAGCAAGAGAGAGATTATTCTTCTTTGGTATGTATTTGAATTCTGTATCCTGCAGAAAGATCACGTTTAAGCTCTTTTTGCTTCTTCCTTCTAAATTAACCCAAACACGTCTCTTCATTAGTGGTGTTATTTTACCTAAAGAATTCTAGCCTGGTTTTTGCAAATATATGCGCATAAATGTTCAGAGGGATTGTACACTAGGAAACATAGACTACAACTAATGATATTCCAAGTACCAAATAGACAATGAAGATTTCAGACTGTGACTTCTGTAGAGGATTTCTTGAATGTTTTTATAATAATCACTCCTTTCTGTATTCCATATCAAGTAAGTACTTGGTACCATAAGTGAATAATGGAAGTCTAAGGCTCTAAGTTAGAATGTCTGAAGTTATCATATTGTGCTGGTTTAAAGGTAAACCAGCAGGAGAACTGAACTCAACACAAAAGGGATTGTAAATCAGAGTTACAATTTAATAACAATATTACAATAAATGCAATGGCACAGAGAGAAATTGGTTTTAACCCACAAACCCCAGTATGACCCAGCACCCTGGGGTACAAACCCCACATGGTTCCCCCAAGTCCAAAGCAGAAGGAAGCAAGAAACCTGTTGGTGCAGATGACAGTCCCAGTCTGGTTGAGAGTGGTGGTCTCTTCCTGTCGAGGTTCTGCTGCTCCTTTGGATCCAACAAGTGGTTCCTGAGGTCTTCTTACCCCAAGATATGTACCTGCATATCCGGGTGGGAGCACCCAGTCCCTCCCCCAGGGTGGGGAGTCACACAATGGGTGATCTGACTCTCTGAGTCATGGGGTATTTTTGGAACCATTGATGGCCCATTAGCAGACATGCCCCCTCAGGCTGGGTGTGAAGGAGCTAACAAATCCTGGAGGGGAGTTATCACAGCTCTTATCTCACAGGTGTCTTTCACACCCAGCTCACACCCTGAGGGGTCAGGTGTGCTCTGGGCAGCTGCAAATGGTCTATTGTTCTTGGGAAATGAATAGAGGGGTAGAATACATAGCCTTGATCACCCCCACACAGTGATAAACTGGTCCCACCTGCTGATCTAGGACACATATACATAACACCATGCTGAAGTTTTTCCTGCCTCTGTTGGTTTTATGTTAGAGTGACTGTTTGATATAAGGTGCATTAGCAATGCCTACGATTTATAGATATTTATATTTACATGCCTAGCAAAGCAGTTGCATCTCCAGAGGGTTGTCAGTGAGAGGTCCCAGGTAAATACACAGGGGAAAAAAAGGAATAACTTTTCTGAAAAGTACAAATTAAGTAAGGAGCAGTGAACTCGGAGTTCAGTGTGATTTCTGAATTATGAAATTTATTGAATACATGGCATTTGAGAAGTATTACCACTCTGGTTCTTTTTAATGCTCTATCAGAATACAACACAGGAAGAACTGTAGAAATTAACATGACACTTTTTCTGTCTTAAAATCCATATAATGAAAACATTAACAGTTACTAACTCAAATGAATGCTCATTTAAAAAATATTGTCAATAAATATAAATGCAATACCATAAGTATATAATTTTAACAAATTTAGGGCTCTATTTGTAAGCATTTCTTTCAGTTACATGATTATACCTTGATTTTACAAACATTACTGTTACAGATAGATTAATCAAAAATCTTCTAAAAATATGGGTTTAGATACAGGTGTCCTGGCATCATTCCAATAAGACATTTTTAAATAAATTCTGTGTTATGTGAGAACTGTGCAATGTTAGTCACATCTACAGGGTTACACAAATGTCAGTTTGTTTGGTGTGATTCCTATAACAAGATAAAAAGCATAGACAAAGAAAATACCCTACTTTTATATACTTAAATTTATTTTTAAATGAAATCTGTAGTGGCTCCATTCTTTCTTAGACAGAAGAAAAAAATTAAGTCCTGCAAATTGAAATTCAGAATTCTGATGAATTCTCCCATCAGCACAGATTCTTCCCCTTTTCAGGAGAAGTCTGCAACAGAATGGGAGGAGAATCCAAGCAAACCATTGTTTGGACTTCACCAAGTTCTCAAAAATACCACGACAGGATCAGATATCAGTCCTGCCAGTTTCAGTCCTACTGAATTCCACTTGGTCCTTCAGATCATGGCTTTCTGCCAAAGTCTTGTATCTAGGACTTCTTATCAATTCACCCGAATTCCTCTGAAGACAAGTTTCTGAGGCAGAGGAAGAAAGTTTTCATTTACTAATCTATTGTTTTATTTGTAATTAATCTATTTAATCTATTCATTTAATCTGCATTTACTGCTCTTTCCCATCTATTTCCTGGTTCATCAGCAATGAACTTTGAGAAGCACATGGAAAAGGAGGGAACTTCTGTCAAGTAAGAAAAACATGGGATCACAGGTCCTCTAATGCTTTCTTGGGATGCTTGTAAGTCATTTACAAAGAGGCAGTCTTACTCTCCTCCTGAGAAAAAGGAAAAAACTCTATTTATTGTTCCTTGGGTTTGCCTCAAAATTGTTAAATAAGCTCTGATCTATGACATTTCCAGTGCATCTGTTCCTGCACAAAAATATTGTGTTCGTGGCCTCTCTGGTGAGTGTGCTGGTAGCATTGCCAGTGATGGGCTGACTGGTCCAGAGGACGGCCAGTGTTTCCATGTTGATGACAGTGTTGCCACTGTTGATGCAAGGAAGTTTTACAAACAAAGTGATAAGATTTACAACTGAAACTTAGAATCAGTTCACATAACACACGAAAATTCAAACTCTCAACACATTAGAGATTCTTTTTCTTATTTTTGCTTTAGTTCTAAATTATGTAAACTCCTTCATAAAATTAGGTGAGTCTCAACTATTCAAAGTATCTGAGAAGAAATGGCATTTATGCCAAGAACAATAAGAAATAACTCAGGATGTCCCTTCAGAAAAGATTACTTCTAACTTCTTTTTAGTTTTTGTCTACCTGAATTAAGGAACATTTATGTAAAGCAATGCCTTTACATAGTGAAGCTGCCCATAGGCAACTTCAGCTTGATAAAATTGCTGCACTGAAAGAGAATTTTAAGTCTGTTCTAGCTTAAGTCCACCTCTAACCTTTTGCCCCCTCCTTTTTAAACCTTGTCAAATTATATTTTAATCAAATTGTGATTGTTTTAATATAACCAACTGTACTATGCATTATACAAAGGTACCTCTAAGTCTCTCTTGCGCATCTTTCTCTATCCAAACCTTGTTTTTCACTTTGTATGCTGTACTGCAGCGTAACATTTACTTCCCCAAGAAAAGGGAGAAGGACATGAATAGCTCTTGACTGTCCAGAGGCAGTTCATACATTCAGTCCTAGTTGTCTCACTTGTCATCTGGTGTTACATTATACAGTAAAATGGGACTCTTGGCTCTCTTCATTTTCCTGAAGCTTTCTTGCTGCACTCCAGGGGAACTATCTAGTTTCCGAACATCCTTCTTTAGAAACCAGCCCTCACTTTGCCTCCTTGAGATCTTTGTTCAATTAGCCATGAGAACCAAGTAAAGGATGTAGCAACTACTGTCCTGGATACTTTGACCAGTGGTTTTCATCTTTGCTCTGCCAGGGTCAGAGCACAGAGGGGTTTAAGTTTTCATATAAATCCATTCTGAGGTGGGGACTTTGCTGTTGGAAAATTAAACAAGGCAAAAGTGAATATAGACAGTTGGAACAACTTTTTTAACACAGAATCTCATTTAGCAGTGCCTCTGAATTGCAGACAGCTCCATTCCTTTCTGAAAATTATGATACATTCCCTCAGCAGCAATAACCACTTCTAGCAAATGTAATTCCTCTTGCATATCTTCAGTGCTTCACACAAACTCACTTTAACTTGCTGTGAGCAGTACTATTCCTCTTAAAAGCATGTTTTGTGCCTGTGTTCTTGTGACCCTCGTTCCTTGCAGGATCATTATCTAAGAATGAGATCTAGTCCTTTAGTCCTCTAGTTCCCTTGGCCTTCTGAAGTAGAGGCAATGGAGTAGGTCCAGTCAAAACATTGTGTACAAATGAATCCATTCTCTCCAGTTGAGGATAAGTTGTAAACAGCACAAAATGGTGGGGAAACTGAGCAAATTAGAATTGGTTTCACATAGTCCAAAATATAATAACAGTGTCAGTAATGCAAAACCTTTTTCTGGTGTCTATTAAACTGTGCTTCATAGAATGGTTGAGATTGGAAGGCACCTCTGGAGGTCATGTGGTAACCTCCCTGCTCAAGCAGGGCTACCTAGAGCCAGCTGTGCTGGACCATGTCCAGAATACCTTTTGAATATCTCCAGGGAATAAGATTCCACAACACATGTATATAAAACTATGTATCGTGACAGTCTGGGAAACTAACTTTTTTTTTTTTTTTTAAGAGCAGGTTTTTATTTGCTTTTAATTACAGCTGATGCTATAGTCAGACTGTATGCTAGGGGTGTGCAATAGGATTATCACTGTTCTAGACAAGGTTTGTCTGATGTGTTTCCCTGGGCCTGAGGGAATAACATAACTCATATGTAAGTGGAATGTTCAGTTTCATAAACACCTAATTGAGTGAAGTGCTTTTATCTCACATTTCAAACCTAAATGATTCTATGATGCTATGATCCTAGAAGACATACCTTTGCTATCCTTTATTAGAGTTTTGCTTGCATTAAATAAGTGACTTGTATTGGTCAGTTCTGAATCACTTGCAACAAATTTCTAGGCATATATTTTGTGTTTTCTCTCTAAAGAGTATGACTTTTTTCTTCATAACTTTGAGTGTTTGGTACCATGCATTTCTCAGAACGAGTGGTCCAGGTAAGTTGGTAATTGTTGTCATCAGGTGCAAAATCCAGACTCAGTAACCACCTTCTTCAAGATCTACAAGCATCATTGGATTTCAACTGCCTAATGCAAAGACAAACAAAAGGAAATACTGGAATGCACATATTCATTGGTAAGAAGTTACTCTGTTTTATGGGGTTTATGCCAAATGATCACCATGTTATGGATCACTGCAGAGCACCATTGGGAAGCAGAGTTATTGGGCTATGGAGTCTCCAGCACTGCAGGTGTGGAAAAAGAAGTTAGACAAACATCAGCCCCAAATAGTGTAGCTATCTTTGATCACATTTTGAGAGGCATGATAGGCTGGATGGCCACACCTCTTCTTCTACATTCCTTTTATCATTTTTTCTACAATCCAATAAAATTATCTGTAGGAGGAGAAGTCAAAACAGCAAGACAAGAAGGACAATCACAATAAAAAATTGCTAAAGAGAGAAATTCTGCTACCACAACTCAGCTGGCTGAGCAGACACTAAAGAAATAAGTGACTATTTAGGTTTTTTTCTTTAGAGACATATGTAAGGAAACAAGAAAAAACATGGAAAAGAAAAATCATGAGTTGTCCAAGTTGCATTAATAATCCATTTTATTTCACCAGCCAAATTTGGATTTCTTTAAAAAACAGTATATTTTTTACCAAAGAACAGTAATGTAGCTGTGGTGAAAATGTGCATTTTGCTTGCCGTTCAAAAAGTGCCTTATTGAATTCAATTTACAAATGAAAGAAAGAAACACCTCAACACTTATCAGGTAGATTCCCCATGAATCTCAGATTGTCACACTCCACCATGTATTCTGAGAAAGATTTAGTAAGGATAGAGTCATAGAGAGTGGAAACCATGCTGAATGAGGCTGATAACTGAGTGTTATACTGAAGGATCCCACACTGCTGAGACTTCAGTGTGAGCACATTTCAGGGACAACAAGAGCAAAAGTACATAGTAATATATGCAGTTGCTACAGTTACTACATATGTACTCACTCATTAAAATAACACAGAAAAAAGAACCCAAATCGGTGTTATACTGGAATGCAAGATGAGTTAACACTTGTTTGTGGAAAGGATGCCTGACTAAAAAGTGCAAGTGTGACCCACATGCATACCCTCTGCAAGAGACTTCAGAATACTCATTAAAGGTATAGTATTTTGAAATATTGATAAAAACATTTAACATTTTACATTAGGTCAAAGAATGTTGTTTGAACACTCTCTTCACTACTTATTTTTCAGGGATTCCAAAACATGAAATATTTTGAAGGACTTCAGAAGTTTGCACCTCCTAATTGCTTGCAGGTAATACAAACTATGTGGTCCAAACTGTGTAGTATTGCAATATCATATTGTTCTGTGTGATCTTCCTCTGGCTTTCTGATAACCTATCAAATTGCATTTTCTTTTTCAGGATATTTTATTACAATTGTGCTTTTCAAGGCAGATTTGGACCATGTATTTTGCAGCTGCTGGACTGTGTTTAGAATTCTGAAAAGTGAGTCCAGAAGCTTGACATATTTCTTGTCTCTTCTCCTTTGTTTCATGACTTCCTTATTCCTCCACAAGTGAATGTGAACCTCACTAATATTTCATAGAGGTGGAATAGGAAGATGAAAAGGACAATTTTAGCTAAAAAAAGGAATTTTGCCTCTCTTGTTCAAAGAAAGGTCAAAAGATTCTGACCAGTTGTATTTAGGTAAAGATGTATCAAGGCAAGAAAAGCATTTTTTTTTTAAACTCCAATTTTCAAACCACATAGGACTGAATTTTTAACACTGTGGCACAGTGATTGTCCGTAGTGTGGGATTCAGCTCCAGGCATTTAGTTGACAGAGGTCTAAGTCAATAAAGGTAGTGGAGCCCAGTGAGATATTTAGCTGACTACTTTGTCTTTCAGTGTCCACTTTGTGGTTACTTTAATACCTTCCAAACATCGTTAATTAAATTAATTGGTTAGGCAATCAATGAAGCTGTTCACATATGGACATATAGTAATTATGAGATGCCAGAGGATGTCCAAGACATCCTCTTGAATTTAGCAGGTAATACAGAAATTTGTCGGGAGATTGTACACTGCTGGAGCAGCAGCTGGAAGCAAGACAAAATACTCCAAGGCACAGCAGGTGCTGCTGGACACCTCTGTACAACCCATTTAATTGAGTCGTACGTCTCTGTAGGCTGTGAGGGAAGCCTGGAAATATGGATCACATGCAGCCACTGAGGGTAAGTATGTAAGTGTACATATTTACCATCAGAACACAAATCCTCTTGTAGACTTTAAAAATGGCAACTATGCAATTCTGGAAATTTCATGGCACCTGCCTTCTTTTTCAAAAGTCCTCAAAGATCTGCAACTCTAAGCAGCTGAAAAATATCCAGATTCTGAGTCAAAAGGATAACAAAGTGTGGCTTTTACTAATAGTTCATACAAGGAAGATGGAGACACTAATTCCCATGAAGTAGAGAATGCCAGGAGAGAGGCTGTCAGAAGTAGTCATGACCTTTTCAACACAGCATCTTTTTCTCTGGAAATACAAAAAAGTTTCTTTGCAATTACTTGATAAATATTCTGATCTCTGTGCTATACCACTGACATTTCATTATTTCTCTCTTCACTTCAGTAAGAGCTACAGGGCTTCCAGAGGTATTGAAAATAAGGCAATGGATGTAAATTCTAAATATGGATTTAGTAGTCTAACTTAAAGATCAGAAACAATGCTAAGTCTTTCTACAGTTGTTAGTTACTCTTTATGCATGCCTGTTCTGCCATGGTATGCCCATGCTATATAGCTAAGTCTATTTTATTATACAATTAAAAGCAAATAAGTCATCATGTTCATTAGTCAGATAAAGAATGTATTGCTTGAACATTTAAAATTCTCCTATATTATGAACACTAAGGGCTTATGTAACTTGGTATTCATGAAGTTGTGTGCAGGTCACTTTTTGATCTCAAGAAAATAATTTCTAGCTGTTAAAAGCAGAGCACAATAATTTACATATACAGAGGGGAAAAAAAGATGTTATCCTGTTTGTCACAGCAAGAAGCCTTTATACAGAACTTTCCATTGTCTCTGCTAGGAAAAACTGGATTGTCATTTTGATGGAGTTAGATAGGATCTATTTTTAGGAAATGATTTTGCTTTTCTCTTTTTTTAATCAAAAATTGCAGAGGTATTTAAATATCTCTTTTGTTTTCTGACAATGTTATATGGTATCATCTCCATAATATAATGCTTAAAATCCGTTGGTATTAAAATGTTCATGATTTGCCTAAGATGAGCTGTGTTTTATAAGACATGTAGTAATTTTCTTAAATGTCATGATGCTTCAGTTCAAAAACGGAAACCTTTCTATAACAAGGGTAGCACAATGTATTTTTTCCCTAGCATGCTAATCTGTTTGGCAGTGATGACACTGAAAGGCATTCTAAGATTCTCGTTTTTGTTCCAGATCTCCCTTTGGATTCCTACTTGTACCAGTTATGTATTTAAATCCAGAAGAAGGAACAAAAGCAGAGAAGAGTGAAAAACAAAGTCACAGTGGGGAAAGAACATGCCATGGACACCTTTTGCCATCAAGCATGATCATTCCATGCTGTCAAGGATAGCATTTATCTAAGCCTTACAGCAGACTGGCAAACAGAGTAGTTACTCAAACAGTGTATAGTTTTTTTTCATCCTTTCAGAAAAAATGGAGCTTCAGCTCAATAAAATGTATGGACTAATACCAGTTGGGTCTTGTGTTTCTCTGAATGGTTGCACAACACAAAATGAGCAATAAGGATTGCACAGTGTAAACTTAAAATTGAAGCATTCTTGGAATGTTAAAATATGTTTCCAGTGTTTAAATTCCATTTCACAGGTATCAGAAGATTTATGTGAGCTCTTTCCATGGAAACCTCTCTTTTCCTTAAGCAAATCAGTTTTGTTGTAGCCACTGAGATAAAGGTATGCATGCTCTGTTTAGCTGTAGCACACTTACTAGCCAACAAATACTCTTTTCTGCCAAAATATTTAAAATGTAAAATGTGTTTGCCAAAAGAAAATGAACCATGAGTAAACAAGTGAGAAAACCCACAGAAAAAATGCTGCAAGTTGAATGCATTCTCAGAGAACAGACATTTCATATTGCAGGATATCAGAGCTTGTTCTTTCCATACCTCATAGCCTGGTCTGTTTCCCACAGATATCAGCCATGTGCAACTTTTCATTTCATACTATATATGGTTCTAGTTATTTAAAACACTGAGTTATGCTGTAAGTCTTAAGTGTGTAGGTACAGCCCTGAAAGGGACTAAAATTGTTCTTATACTTACCCTATTCCCTTCTTTATTGCTGAGAAGCTGTTTCTACTGTTGCCGTAAAAGTCTGCAAAAAGGAATCCAAGCCAAGTTTTTGTATGAGATAAGATAATGGACAGGCACTTTAATGAGCAAACCCTGCTCATCCAGGAATACAAAGATGCGCGTGTATACAAGCTCTAACTTCTACAGCTTTTATAATATAATCTATCCAATCACTACTGTCCACATGTCCAGTTCCACCTCTGTCCCCTCCCAGTTCCCACTCCCTGTTGAATTGAGGCTGGGGTCGTTGGGACCCTCTGTCTTCATCCCCCTCCTCTTCTTCAGCACACAAAGGTTCTTTGGATGCTCTCCAGGGCTTCGGGTCACTGTGCTCCATGTTTATGTTC
>JAWWEV010000001.1:80098203-80143007 GCA_035583235.1 Hafferia zeledoni | reverse complement strand
TTTATGCTATAAGCTGCTAAATATTAGTCCACTAAAAGCTACAGTGTTACATTTACTATGTTCCTAAAATCTACAAAGTATGAAAATTAAAAAATCAAAAATCTCTTCGGCATCACTACTGATAGTTAGTGCATTGCTTGACCCCTTTCAAACTTTATGAAGTTTTGAGGGACCATAAATTCTACAGCAAACTGAAAAAAAAGGCCCTTGCTAAGGCATGGAGAAGGTTTATCAAATGACTGGTTGTATTGCAGAGTGGGTACCATTGCTTTGGAAATGTTTTCCTGGAAAGTGCATTGCTCTTTTATTGGTTTGGTGTGTTGCTGTTGAAGCACTTGCTTCCTACAAAGCCAAGCTGACTTCTCTGAATGTGCTACTTCTGAAATTACCATTTATACTGAAAACTCTGTGTCTTCATTTTTGTATTTCTTCACAGGGCCTGCACTAGGCAACGCATGCTCAGTGGATCATTTGAGGGGCAGCCAGCAAAGGAAAGGTCGATACTTAGTGTCCAGCATCATATAAGACAAGAACGCAGGTAAACATGGACAGAAAAGATGGTTTTAAAATATTCTTTTTAAAAAGGTTACAAAAAGAATTAAATTTGAGCTATACCCAAGATGTGAAAAACCGAAACTACCTGCTTGTACAAAGAACTGAATTCTACATTCTTCATTGTAACCATAATGAAATTCATTGTACTATATGAATGGGAAAAATGCCTTTTATTTCAAATGTCATTTCTTTTGTCAACTACAAAGCTATCAATTTAAAGATCAGAAGGAAAGAAATTGGCTTATGTTAGACCAGATTGAAAACAATTGAAGAGCATATAAGCTTCTGATGTTAGCGAGAGAAAAATGATAAGAATTTCAGATACTGGGTGGCTGGAGAGCAGTGCTTTATAATGATCATCTTATAAAGGTTAAAATTTCATCTCGAGATGTATTTTTAAATTGATTATTATTGTTTCAGGTCACTGAGACATGGTTCCAATAGCCAGCGAATCAGCAGAGGAAAATCTCTTGAAACTTTGACTCAAGATGTAAGTCCTCATAGAAACAGTGGTTTCAGTTTGAGAATCTAAGAAATAAGAATACATAATATCAAACAAATGCTTCTGTAAGACTAATTTCTATTTATGAACTACCTTACAATTTGGCTTTTGAAATCTTGAAAGGAAGTCATGTAACAAATACTGTAACTGCATTAGAATTATCCTCAAAATAATTGCAATGGTTATTTCACTGATAGACTTACTGGTTTTGGAACACTTGCTGAGATAGATTCACTGAAGCTGTAGACACTACATTAGGAACACAATAATTGCTACCCAGGACACCTTAAAAAGCCTTACTCTAGAATTGCACAAATCACTCAGGCTGGCAAAGCAGCACTTCAAAATTTCTGATAGTCTAGCAATATTTTTCAAGCAGCAGAACTGTCAGATGAAAGGACAAAAAGGGAGAACAATAATAACGTTGGTGTAGTTTCATGCAGTTAAAAGCATTTTCATTTCTGGAAGTTCATACAGTATATTGTGGATCTCTGTGACCATGAAAATTCAAGGGGCAATATTAGTCCACCCATTTCCAAACTATCACAGTCTTCAAAGAAACAGAACCACAGAATCACAGAATCAACTGGGTTGGAAATGACCTCTGAGATCATTGAGTCCAACCTGTGACCTAACACCACCTTTTCAACTAGACGATGGCATTAAGTGCCATATCCAGTCTTTTCTTAAAGACCTCTAGGCTACCATCTCCCTGGGCAGCCCATTCCAATGCCCAGTCACTCTTTCTGTGAAGGACTTCTTCCAAATGTTCAGTCTAAATGTCCCTTGGTGCAGCTTAAGACTGTGTCCTCTTGTTCTGTTGCTCCTTGTCTGGGAGAAGAGACCAACCCCCACCTGGCCACAACTTCCTTTCAGGTGGTTGTAGAGAGTGATGAGGTCTCCCCTGAGCTTCCTCTTCTCCAGGTTAAACACCCCCAACTCCTTCAGCCACTCCTCATGGAACTTGTGCTCCAGACCTTTCACCAGCCCCATTGCCCTTCTTTGGACCCACTTCCAGCACCTCAATATCCTTCCTGAACTGAGGGGCCCAGAACTGGAACTGGACACAGAACTCGAGATGTGGCCTCACCAGTGCCAAGTACAGAGGAAGAATCACTTCCCTGGTCCTGCTGGCCTGCTATTTCTGATAAAGGCCAGGTTGCCATTGGCCTTCTTGGCCACATGGTCACACTTCTGGCTGATGTTCAGCCTGCTGCCAACCAGCATTCCCAGGTCCCTTTCCACCTGGCTACTCTCCCACCACTCTGTCCCCAGCCTGTAGCACTGCATGGGGTTGTCGTGGCCAAAAACAGGACCTGGCACTTAACCATGTTGAACCTAAACTGTAGGTAACTAAAGCAGATGTAGCTTTGCTAGTGTCCAATAGCAAGGATAACACCCAGCATTACCCCACCAGGAGTGAGAATAATAATACTGATTGTAGCCTCCACTGAATGAGCTCTGACAGCATCCTCGCTCCCTCTCCCCCGTCCCT
Source organism: Hafferia zeledoni (assembly GCA_035583235.1). Taxonomy (NCBI): domain Eukaryota; kingdom Metazoa; phylum Chordata; class Aves; order Passeriformes; family Thamnophilidae; genus Hafferia; species Hafferia zeledoni. The sequence goes on along the minus strand of JAWWEV010000001.1, from coordinate 80,140,455 downwards.
GCACTTAGCAGTCACTGGCTGTACATTCTGCATGCCTTGCAAGCTGGCAGCCATGCAGCAGGCTTGAGAAGGGGTATCTAAAGCCTTTTCTTTCCCAGTCTTTGCCCTTAGTAACTTCAATGGTATTCATTCCAGTTCAGAGAGATTGGCTGAGCTTACAGAACATCTGTTTTTAAAGTTAAGATTGGATGGAACCTCAAGAAAATTAGAACTGAAATTAACCTTGATGAAAATAAGGAGCCTTATGTTGTAGATAGAAAATACTATACAATATCCTTGACTGAGTTGATGTGCAGTACATTTAGAAATAAAGACCTTTCATTTGAATATTTCTATGTAAAATACCATATCTTTCATCTGAAACATTAAAAATCAACAACCCTCAGAACCTCATTTAAAAGGAATCATTTTGCTTCTAGCACTCTAACACAGTGAGATACAGAAATGCACAGAGAGAAGACAGTGAGATAAAGATGATCCAAGAAAAAAAGGAACAAGCTGAAATGAAAAGGTATTTAAAAATCAAAGTCTGAGTTCACATTTTCTGTATTAACTATTCTCTGTATGAAATAGAATGTATTGAGAGTTAACATGAAAAAAAGAACAAAGTGTAAGGGATATTTTTGCTAGGTATAATACATAACACTTAATAATTTGTGTTTTTTCAAAAGGAAAGTCCAGGAGGAAGAGCTGCGAGAGAATCACCCATATTTTGATAAACCCCTTTTCATAGTTGGTCGTGAGCACAGATTCAGGAATTTCTGCCGAGTGGTGGTACGAGCTCGCTTTAATGCGTAAGTTCATTTCATATCAACATTGATTCTAACAGGTGTTTACCTCCATGTCCTCGGAAACGAAGTTCTAACTTTTCTTTTGCAAGGAAACCTGCATATAGCGTGGTCACCAGACAAGCTGGCAGTCAGTTGTCTGTGGCGTAGTCTTGCTGTTGGAAGAAAGGAAGCAGTAAAGTACTTTGTAAGGGCAGATGTGTTTGAGCAGTCTGTGATGCTGAGGTGGGACAAGACTGGGGAATCTGTGGGCGTGAACTGAAGGGCTAATGTTTCCCATTTTTAGACCTTAGGGATTTAGCTTGCTATTCCCTTCCTATTCCTCATCACAAGGCGAGAAGTTTTTATTCACCAGCAGTTACTCATAGAACAGAAAAAGGTGAAGAGATATGAATTGCACTTATCCTCACCTAAAGACTCCATAGCCCATAATTAGGGACCCAGGATGGGGTGGGGAGGTGCTCAGCTCTGAGAGGTAAAAGGAGAATTGCTGAAACCAGGTGAAAACCAGAAAGACTCAGCAACTAAACTGTAGGTGTGTCTGAGCATGGCAGATAGAGATCTATATACAAGCAGCTTGATATAAAATCATCTTACAGGTCTTCTTTTAAACCTCTGTCTGTGACTGACACGCTAATTTTGGAGGGTTGATGCATGTCACCTTGCAAACAGACAGTGTAAGACACAAGATAGCTCAAGGCTATGAGCTTGGTACTTGGAAGAACTGGATCAGCACCCACTTTACCATTGATTTTTTCTGTGCCCTTCAAGAAATTAGTTAGCATGACAGGAAGGTTAGCTACTCAGTTTTAACAATGCCTATATGTAAGTGTTCTGCCATGTGTATAGAGGCATGTCCTTGAGTTACATCCCCGCTTTTCTATGCAACTGTTTACTTGATTGTGGTGCACTGGTGCCTTAAGCATTGCAAATTAAAATGGAAAAAATCCCTCACAAACAATCATTCCAATCCACTTGTCAAAAACTTGTCAGTGCCTCTTAACATTGTGGAGTGCCCAATGGTTATAGGATATTTATATTAAAACAGCTTAAAGAAAATACTTGCAATTATAATAAGCTGATTTTCTTAGTCTTATTTTTTTTCATTTATTTAAATCCTATCTGCTTTATTCATTGTCCTGCCTACCTTGCCAAGTAAGATATTTTAAATATCTTTTTCAAACTAGTAAGGATATATATTTTCTTCTAGTAAAAATGGCTGAGGAATGCTACTATATACAATGTGGGGAAAAGGTGTGAGCTTGAGAAGAAGCAAAAGTCAGTGAGTTCAGTTGGAAGGCACCTAGTCCAGTATGTTTTGAGTACTGACTCATGTAAGTGGGTGAACCTGGCCTGTGGAAGATGCTTCTTGTTCTTCTTGTATGCCTTGTGCATTCCTGTAATTCATAACCATGAAATCTCTCTGGTAGTAATTCCTCAAGTCTGTTCAGTCCATTTTTCACTTTAAGCTCATCAAGGAAATTATGTCAATTTCATATCCCAATGGCTGGATCCCTCCAATGGAATATAGGATATATCAGTGCAGATCCTGTCTTGGCACGATTTACTACAGGATTTGAAAGATAAGTAAAAGTGCCCATAACCACTGGCTCAGGGGAGGCTTCTTGGAGAGTATTCTTGTAGCTTCTCCTGCTGCAGTCATTCTGTTCCTCAAGTAAAAACTTCAAGTAAAATCCAAAAATAATTGCTGCAGCAAGAACTTAACTTGTGTTGCCTATATATGTGCAAACTACATACAGAGTGGTTCTCACTCTTTCTGATTGCTTAATGAGTGTTTGGATATGGTGGGTCGAGCACAACAATTACATAGGAAAGTTCAGATATGGAGAATCTAAAAATATTAATCAGAAAAAGACTGAGGAAGTAATAAAAGTAGGGCTTGTGGAAGTATTTGTGTGTGTGTGTGTGTATGTTTATGTTAACTGAGAATATCATAGAACCCCGGGATCATATAGAGTTATTTGAGTTGGAAAGGCCCTTAAAGATCACGTAGCTCCAACCCATCTGCCATGGACAGGGACACCTTTCCTAGGCCAGGATGTTCAGAGTCCCATCCAGCCATGGTCCAAGAAGTTTTGAAGTAAAAATAAAGACCTCCTGAGGAAGTATTTTGGTACATAAAACTGAGTAGCAGGTTATCCCACTCATTCCCAAGAAAAAATTTAAATTAAGCCCTTGTTTACAAAAGCAAGGCCCAAGACACTAGTAGTTCACGGAATCATTAAGAGGATTTACAGCTAGGCAACAAATTAAAATGATATGGGCTGTGTTGATTACGTGACTGAAATTGCATAGCATTAAATGAAACTTATACAGACATTTTAAATTAAGAGAAGATAAAATGGATCCTTAATTTTGGACAGAAAATACTTTGAGATGATGAATGCATGGTATAATTATAATGCTAACTAAAATAAAATGTAAATTACTCTATCTTTTCTTCTTTTTATAGTTCTAAAACAGATCCTGTTACTGGAGCTGTGAAAAATACCAAATACCATCAGCTTTAGTAAGCATTGCAAAAGTAACTTTGCTTGGTCACATAAGACTGCAGTATAAGTGTGTGAACACACACATGCATGTATGTGTGTGTGTATGTGCATGCACATGTGTATTTCTTTTTGTTTTCCACAAGAATTTTTTTCTTTCCCTGGTGCTGTTTGGGGAGGAGGATGAATAGGAAAAGGATTTTTTAATCAGACTTTTCTTCTTTGCTTGCATGTAACTTCCCTGGTTTTACTGTGCATTTCTGAAACACTGAAATCTTTCACACTCCTCAGTTTAATTTATTTTTCATAGGAAAGCACTTAACTGTGGTGTAGGCAGAAAACAAGGACACAGCACTCTAGGCATTTCTGTAATGAAATTTCCTTATGTGTTGTTTGCAGTGACTTGCTTGGTTTGGTTACTTACCTGGACTGGGTCATGATCATTGTTACTATATGCTCCTGCATTTCCATGATGTTTGAATCCCCTTTTAGAAGAGTTATGCATGCTCCAACACTCCAGGTACTGCCACTGAATCCTTTTACAATTAACAAAGCACAGTCACCTTGGTTTTCTCCTCTGCCTATTCCTCAATAATGACTGTTCTCTGCTTTGATTTTCAGATTGCTGAATATGTTTTTGTGATATTCATGAGCATTGAGCTTAATCTGAAGATTATGGCAGATGGCTTGTTTTTTACACCAACAGCTGTCATTAGGGACTTTGGAGGTGTTATGGACATATTTATATATCTTGTAAGTTTTTATATTTATGGGAGGTTTTTGTAGCATTCTTAATTTTGATTCCTGCCTTATAGAAGGTGTTTCAAAAACCTTTACCCTTTGATAAAGGGCACATCCTTGTTGCTAGTGTTGCTATAGCAGAAAATGGAACAACATCCCATACCTATCAGTAGTGGTTCTCAGGGAAAAAAAAAATCGCTCTACTATTGCCTTTCTCCCTGGGAAATTTCTTGCATTCCATTCAAATGCAGGAGAAGGGCAGCTGTTTCCTCTTCACCAATGACAATAAACACCACAGAATGTGTCAAAACCCGTGCACAGTATAAAACAGTATGAAATATTTTCATTTGTAGTTGGGCAGTGGAAGAGGCTCCCCATGGAACTGGTCACAGCACCAAGCCTGACAGAGTGCAAGAACTGTTTGGACAATATTCTCAGGCACATGGTGTGGCTCTTGGGGATGGTCCTGTCCAGGGCTGAGGGTTGGATTTGATGATCTGTGTGGGTCCCTTCCAACTCAGCATATTCTGTTACTCTGTTATTTTGTAGCTGAAGAAATTAGTGAGAAAAATGGCTTTGATGGATTTAGATTAAAGCTTTCAGAGATTAATCCACCAGGCAGATGTGCTGCATAAAATTTGTCACGACCAATTTGTATCAAAGATTCAATTGTTAGCATAAATGAAAATATGCATACTTGTAGAAAACTCCTGCTGTAGTATGTGTAATTCCTATATGCATTAGTTCCTTCAAATCTCTTAGAATCCTTCTGCTTGTCTGAAGGAAAATTTAGGTCATGTAGCTTGGATATTCCATATGTGCCTGTGGTGGTCATAAAAGCATATGAAAGAAAGTCAGAAGCACTGGCAAATCTTCTTGTTTTGATGGAGCAGCTGTCTTTTTTCACTGTTGTTTTAACAATTTATATGTTTGAAATCATTTTGGTGATACCAGCTTGATCCTTCATTTTATGTGCACTTACTTCTTTGTAACACTGTCACCTCTTTCCCCCTGCAATAACACTGGCTTTTAAAAAATAAGAAATAATTAACAGACTTTAAATCAATAACCATTTGTCAGAGATTGTTGAGGTTACAAGACACAACTATGCTGTTTGAAAAAGTTTTCAGATACATAACATTCATGTGATGAAAGCACATGGTGACAAAACTATTTGTGCCTGTAACAAAGTGGTAGGAAAAACTGTCAAGAAAACTGTTACCAGACTTTCCAGGTGAGGATTTCTCAGTTTCAGGATAGAATCTCTGAAATGAGAAGAGGGGAAAGAAATAATGCTGCCTGCTCCAAGAATATAGTTTGTGTCCCTATTCTGAGTCAGCCAAATTGAGTTCTTCTTTTGAAACTGTTCCATCTGCAGAAAAGTATAAAGTAGATTATGAGTCAAAGGGGAAGACAGAGACTGAAGCTGATGCCCATTAGTTAGGACAATAAGCCAGGACACAGGAGGTATGAGTCATTTTTCTAAATTAGGCTCTTTTTTTTGCTTTATTCTTTAATTTTATGGAAAAGAGTTCATTGTTCTTCTGTGCTGTGTATATGTCAAGTAAGACACTGTAAGCCTAATCTTTCTTTCCTTTCCTGCCCTATCACCTCTAGGTGAGTCTGATATTTCTGTGCTGGATGCCTCAGAACGTCCCTGCCAAATCCGGAGCTCAGCTCTTAATGGTACTTCGCTGCCTCCGACCTCTTCGAATTTTCAAACTGGTCCCACAGATGAGGAAAGTGGTGCGAGAGCTCTTTAGTGGCTTTAAGGAGATTTTTTTGGTATGTGCCCATTTTTTGTTCTAATTAAAATACAAGGATGGTAAGATAACGTTTTGCTATAACGCTCACGTTTACTATTCTTTTCACCACTATTGTCTACTTACTTTATATTGTGGCTATCGCTGCAGGTGACCACAGAACAGGTTAAAAATTACAAATATTAGTAACTCATACTGAATAAAGGTTCTGTAATAATTCTTTTATAAATTATATTATGTGTTCAGCATACATTTGGCCTTAATTACAGCACGAAAATACTGAAAAAAAAATCTATTGCTTATTCACAGTTCTAGATGGTCAAGGAAGATGAGAATTAGCATATGGCAACTCTGCAAGAACAAAAGTAAACCTGGTTTCTGAGCTGAAGGTCTCTACCTTCAAGTTTTTTGAGGGGCCACTGGAGACAATTCAGTTGTTCATCAAAGATCTGGATCTCATTGTTATGTTGTTGTTATTATTATGATCATTATTATGCACTTATAGTAATAATAACAGTAATGGAATCTGTGATTGCTTGATCAGAATCTAATCTATTGCCTTGGGACCCTCTGTGATATCTGTCAGCCTAAACAACAGATATTTTCTTCCTTAACAGGATGCTGTATTAGGTCAGATTGATATAAAAGGCTAAACTGCAAAATATTTGCAGACAGTAATAAAGCAAGGACAAAAAGTGCAAAGATAGTTAGCAATTCATAGATATAGTATTCTGTTAAAGATATTTACATCACAATTTGCTTGTGCATATCGTTATTGTAGCTACTCTGGAATTAAATGGCTTACTCAGTTTAATTAGTAAAGCCTGATTCAGCGAAACAGAAGCAGCACATACTTAAGTACTTGAAGAGTTCTCTTTAAAGTGAGTGGCACTTCTCATGCATACAGAATTTAGCAAGGTGGTAACTGAGTGCAAAAAAGCTTTGATCCTTATCTGCTATTTTTAGATATTTTTATTTTGTTAGTAATAAGACTAATAATAACGCAGCACGTGATTACTGGATCAGAACCTAAGGTAACATACCTGCCACGAAAACCATATCTCCAAGTTTATGCCACAAGACCATGTTCACTATGCTTCACCAAAGGAAATGACCCTCTTTTTCAAGTCTGCAGAAATAGAGCTTAATGAGTCTAACTTAATCTTTACAGGTTTCTATTCTTTTGCTGACGTTAATGCTCGTTTTTGCAAGCTTTGGAGTGCAGCTGTTTGCTGGAAAACTGGCTAAATGCAATGATCCTCACATCATCTCTAGGGTAAGAACTGCTTTTCTGCTTCAAAATATTGGTATGTTGAGCAATTTCTGCCTGCTAGGGGAAGTAAGTGGAGCAATCAGAGCTGTCATATGAGAAATGGAGATGTTGGGCATGTTCTTGTTGAGAAGCAGGATGATGGAGGGAAAGGTGGAAAAGGATTCAGAGAATGGGGGTAAGGATGGGTTTTCATGTAAAAAAGTAAAGCAGGTTGAAATATTGGGGATTATCTTAAAGAAAGTTTTCAAATGAATGCCATATTATCTGCAAAGGACTGGATAGCACATGGAATTAACCATGAAAAATGAGACCTATGTATTCCTAGGTTAACAACTGAAGAACAGGTTAGACAGCTAGAGGTCCAAAGCACTGGGTAATACTGTATGGCTTACATGGAGAAAGCTTCCTGTGTTTCTTACTCTGTTTGGAGAAATATCATCACCTAAAGAGAGCAATGGTCTTTAGCAAAGAGTCTACATATTTTTGGAAATTGAAAAGCACTGTCAGTTCTGGAAGGAAAAGAGTATTTTGAATCCTTTCTAAGATACATTTTTTCTCTGGGTAAAGGTCCATGATTATTAATTACAGACCTGTAAATAACCCTTAAATTCTGTTTACATTGCTTTCCCATCATGGCAAATGTGCTGTTTATGCTGGTATGTTGGCATCGCTCACAGGCCTTTGTTTAATCTCAGGCTATTGTTTATTTCACTACAGGAAGATTGTCATGGCATCTTCAGAATAAATGTAAGTGTTTCCAAAAATCTCAATTTAAAGTTAAGACCTGGAGAGAAAAAGCCTGGATTTTGGGTGCCACGAGTCTGGTGAGTTGCTATATAGTGGCCTTTCTTTCTTCCAAAACTCAGCTGTTGATGTAGAAAAATGACTCAACTCTCATGGCATTAAACTACTGATGGATTGGTTTTATTGTAATTCAAATCATATTAAGGGTAAAAATTCTGGCATAATTAGTAAAAAAACTTTTATACAAAACTTTTCTGGACTTAACCTTAACTTCATAAACCAGAAATGAAAAAAACCCCAACCTGTAGGTATTAAGGCAGTACTGCAGGAATTAGATTTTATTTGGTTATTATTACAGTGGGAGTTCTTTAGTACTATTATGACATTGTGAGAGCCACACAGCAACAACGGAACCTAAGAATAAATAGGAAAAGATGGAAGAAAAAGAAATGGAAATCAACTTGCATACAGCTAGCCATAAAAACAAATGAACAAGTCGTGTCTAAAACCAGACTTTCTTTTCTACGGCCATCAACCATGGTAGCTAGCAGCTTCTTTCTTATTCCAGTGCGGGGAGTCCTTGTGGTCTATCTGTTGCAGAAGTGCAGTAAAAATTATTTAAAAGCTAATGTATATTTTTGATTAGTATTCTGATAAACTCCATTTCATATTTCCCCTCTTTTCAATTTTTATATTTTTCACTTGGTTAGCATTTTGCAAAATCAGCTTAGCCGCCACAATTATTTTAATTGGCCATGTGTATGGATAAAGAATGTACCAGCAGTGGTAGATTCAGAGCCTCCCTGCACTAATGAAATAATATGCCGTGATTTGAACAGTCAGTGAAACTCTGACATCTGCAGAAGTCTTTGTTTCTGTATGCTTCAGACAAATTCTTCCTTGGGTAAGCAAATTCAATCCTGTTCAGCTTGATCCAGAAATAAGCAAAAACTGCCTTAATCAGCGTAACTGTAAACTTTGGGGAATGTTTTGTTCTTGCAGAAAAGTATTTTACCACAAGGACATTTATACCACCTGTTGGATGTGTTAGGCCAGGTTTTCAAGAGCCAGATGTCAATATAAGGACTGCATTGAAAAGAAATATCTATATCTTTTCACTGAATGATTGGATTTAAGAAGCACAAAACACTTAATAACTCTTCTGGAATACAACTATTTGCTTCATAAACTGTTGGAAAGTCATTGGATTCCCTGGCTTATCAAGTCTTGGATTGCAGAGACAGAGCACTGTGCTGACCTAGCCCAAAGAGGGTGCTTTTAATGTTCAGCTGGAAACACTCTTGAATCATAATTGATAAAAAAGATCAGAGCATACAGTATTGGTAAACCAAGAAGATATGATGTCTTTTAAGCAAGTTTTGCTTTAGCCTATCAGTTCCTGATGATAGTGAAATAGGGAACTGCATTTTCTAAATGATCTTGCTGACTTGGGAGTCCAAATTTTCTATGCGGGTTAGAGAATAATCTCTTACAGGTACATTTATTTTAGAATCTGGCCAATGCCATCAGATCTGGTTTTTGGTGAATACTGTATTTTTCATTAGCAAAAACATTAAAATGCAGCAACATAGTCATAGAATGGTTTGGGTTGGAAGGGACCTAAAGATCCCCTTGTTCCAACCCCTCTGCCATGGGCAGAAACACCTTCTAGTAGACCAAGTTGCTCAATGCCCCATTCAACCTGCCCTTGAACATGTTATAAGCTTTAACACTGTGAATCAGATTCTGACTAAGAAAATAAACCATACATAGGGATCTAAAAAATTATGCTTGAAGTATTTATTGCTGTTGCTACTTTTGTTTTATTCTTGATACAGAACTTTGATCTGTTTCAGAGGCTTTCACACCAACTTCACAAGATATTTAAATGTTAACTATCAAGAATGAAGGTAGCAAATAGAACAACTTTATTGCTGAAGTTACAGCTATTTGTGTACTGCATTTCAGGGCAAATCCTCGAAATTTTAATTTCGACAATGTGGGCAATGCAATGCTGGCACTATTCGAAGTTCTTTCATTAAAAGGCTGGGTGGAAGTCAGAGATGTTATCATTCATCGTGTTGGGCCGGTAAGGAAACACAGTCTTTGAATTCTGCAACACCTAACTTTGATTTGTCTTAACTATTAATCTTATTTTTGTCTATTTAGATCCATGGAATCTACATTCATGTTTTTGTATTCCTTGGCTGCATGATTGGACTGACCCTTTTTGTTGGAGTTGTCATCGCTAATTTTAATGAAAACAAGGTACTAAGTGAAGTAGTTTATTCTGAGTGAGGTGGTTTATTGAGTAGAACTCTCTCTGTAAGAAACCTGAAACTGCTACTACACTGTTTACATTACCTGGTAAGGCTGCCTGTAAGACTGGCTTCCCCGTCTTGCATTTCTGCAAGACTGCAAGTCTTCAGCTACACCTGATCCATCGTTGATACAAAACTGAAACCTGTGATGATAGGAATCCATCACACACTCTGTCAAAGGTATCAGAGTTTATTTATAGTGCAGCCATGCTGCTGGATGGAGATTGAAGCTAAAGCATGGTGTATTCACAGATGCTGCTGGTTTAGTTAGATGTGGGCATACATGCAGTGGCAGATAAAAAGACATGCTTGTATGTGTTGCGACTAAGAGATCTCATTAGAGCCCTCCCATTGCAGAGTAAAGCTATGTGACCTTTTTAATGGCAAACAGCAGATCACATTGTAAAAATAGTTGTCCATCACTCAAACAAAAAGTTTGCTAATTTTTTAGAAGGGTTCACAAGGGCTTGTTGGATTACCCTGAAAAGTAGAAAAACCTGTCCTCAGGGGAGTTTTTGCAGAGCAGGTTGTGTCTACACTTACTTAGAAATTTCCAGGTGGGAGTGCTGCATACTCACTGTGCAATTCTTAATCTGAGGGGTTTGTCTGAGCCTCTTGTGATGCCTCTGAGGCATAGAAACATAATTATTAATTTTTTTTGTCCTTGGTTCAAAGTCACAAAAATAATGAGGTACGATATTTTTATCACTTGTGGCACTGGAGGGGAAGGATGATTGCACGCTGTGGTGTGTGGAGATGTGTGACAACCCAGTGTGCTAGTGCTGGAGTCTGGTTGCTGGCTATGGCCCTGACCCAAACTCTGTAACAAACACAACTGTTGAGTTTGTCCTTCAGGGAAACCACTTGACTCCTAGAAGGGAGCTGAGCAACACACTACTGTTTATCTGATGTGGGCAAACAGGGCATTATGAAATTGAGTCAAGCATGTTTTGAGCCAAATAAAAAGCCTAAAACCTCTCTTATTGTGAAGGTATTTTTGTAATTGCATAACTCCAGTGTAATTTTGGTGAGACAAAGTGTGGTCATTCCTGTTAAAATGTATCTGTTCTAGAGAACAAGGAGCAATGTGCAATTCATTTATTTTCTTATTCACTAAATTTTGACTGGTGAGTTAACAAAGCCAAAATTTCTACAGTATGATAATTCCACTGGACTTTTATGGACAGTAGTCCTCCTTCTTGTTCCTTCTAATATGTCAGTACTCATGTATTAGCTGCCACTTTGAGCTGAAGTCCAAATGCAAGCACAGCTCCTCCGGATCACAGGGCTTTGCTCTGTGGTCCCCTTACTATGATCCCACTTGTGGCACTGGCAGCTTCTGAGCAGCAAAGCAACTTGGCACCATTGTTTTTAAGATCTAATTTTACAGAATTAATTATTCACTCTTTTTTGCCAACTTTTGTCTTGTTTGCAGTGAAGGCTCTCCACAAACATAAACCAGACACGCTCATTAGGGTGAATAAGTTGTCTTTTAATTTAAGCATTTCTAAATGATACAATTTGGGTCTGACATAAGTAGTCCTTTCATCTATCACTTTGTCCACATTGTGTTGGAAGGTACTTCTTCCCAGGGTGATATCTGGGGACACAGGTCCATAAAGAGATTATGTCCACTAAGAGGGAGGAATCTTGACCTTGTCAGTTACACAGCCAGCCACAGTTCAAGCATCTACAAAAGCCAATGCCCAGGTGAGCCCCAAAGATCACGCCAGCCCTCACCCAGCTTAGTGTGGTTTCATTCTGATGGAGAGAGCAGCAAAGTATCTGGGAGACAGGCTTTTGACATTTACCTTGAGAAGGTCTCCCTTGTTTTTGTAATTCTAGACTTTTTCCATGAGATTTTACAGTTCTCTGAAGTGATAAGGAGCTCATTTTGCTTTGAAGGTCATTTTGGGTAACACTGAATTCTGTTTGGAGTTTGCTTGTTTCTTCCTATGTTATGAGAACACTTACACACATTACCAGCTACCAGCACTCCACCACCCCAAGGGTGTGTCTCCACCTCTCTTTGTGCTTACTCTGTGGAGAGCTCTTGTAGATTCATAGCATACTATTATTTTATTTCAATTACACCCCAAGCAGAATTGCTGTGGAGAGCAGCAGTGATCTCCTGGAGGGCTCATTCCCTGAGAAACTGTAGCGGCACTGAGGAGCCGCAGGATTTTCTGCTGCGAAGTCCAGACAAAATCAACCACTCTTTAAAACGGTGCTTCCTAGCAAATGATGTTCAGTCAAATGGAAGACCTCCTGCAGTGTTTCATTGCCCACACTGGGCTGCTGCTACAAAGAACAACTGTGCCTGCTGAGTTGAGTCCCAGAAACTCACAGTTAATGCATCCAGAAATCCTCTTGAGTAACAGCCGATACTTAAGACTCCTTTACCCGAACAGTGTGTTATTTAAGGAAAGTTGCATATGTAACTTTATTTCAGGCACCAAAGAGAATGTTGTTTTCGTGTTACAGCATTGAATGTTCTAGCTGTTAAATGACAAAAGCTTTCTACGCTTCTCTTTGTTTATTAAGGGGACAGCTTTACTGACTGTAGATCAGAGACGATGGGAAGATCTGAAAAGCAGACTGAAGATAGCACAACCTCTTCATCTCCCACCTCGTCCGGGTATCAAAGATATTTTGATTTTATTCATGTTAGGCCTTAGCGTTCATAATTCCCCAGGAGTCTGCAATTCAAATTAAAACTGTAATCGTGAGGCCACTAGGAGGTTGTGCATAAGTTAATGTGGAAACAGGCTCCAACTACAGATCTCTCCATAAGGCTATTAAAATCAACCCAAAAAAAAAGGTTGTGCTTCGATAGGTTTAGGATAAGCCTTAATGATAAAATGAATTTCTAAATGAAAAATATTTGCAGTTGGCTGTAATGATATGAATGGAATGTATTAACCTGAGAGCAGTTGAATGATGCACTTGCGCTAAAAGTACCAAAGCCTTCATGCAACACTGGTGTTCAGTTTTTGAAATTATATGTTCAGAAGCCCTATTTGATATGGAAAATTGTAGCAGAAAATTGGAAATGTGTTTTGAAAGTAGTAAAGGATTATTTTGCTAGTAATGGACATGGAAAATCTGTTAAGAAATAAGGGGGAAATATCATTGTGTATTCTAACACTCCTCCTCTAAATCTTTCTTTTCAGATAATGATGGCTTTAGAGCTAAGATGTATGATATAACTCAGCATCCATTTTTTAAGAGAACTATTGCTGTACTTGTTCTGGCCCAGTCTGTGTTGTTATCAGTTAAGGTAATTGTGGGGGTTTTAAGCGTTTCATTATAGTAGTACAAGCATGTGTTGCACATTTCCTAACACCAATTAACAATCAACTGAGCCATTACTGTGGTGAATATTAGTAAACATTATTTCTAGATACAACAATCTCAGTTGGCACAGATCACTGTAGATCAGTGGTAACTTGTAGAGCACAGTCAATTTCTGCCTTTTTGTAGTCTGGTCCACTATTTTTAATTTCTAGTTAAACTTTAAATCTGTGAGAGAAGAGTACACCAAGATTCAATTCCTGTCGGAGTATATTTTAAATTGAAATCTATTCATTAACAAAATCTTTAAGAACAGTTAAGGCAATGTAGAGGCATTTATTCTGTTTAACAGCTACTCTTCTATGAATGGATTTTGTTTGCATTTCAGTGGGATGCTGCAGATCCAGTGACTGTACCTTTAGCAACAATGTCTGTTGTTTTCACCTTCATTTTTGTCCTTGAGGTAAAGTAATATATTTTGAAACTTCTTGAGATTAAGACTCGGATGTACATACTTCATTTGTCTTTAGGGATGCTGTCTCATTCTTGACTATGGTGTTTATTTCTGAACATGTACATTCAGGGTTTTCCATGTCACTTGTCTTTAAACATGTACTGTAAGAAGAAACTTTTAATGTATTATAGTAATACTTCTATACAACCTTGAGCTTTGTGTTGTTTTATATATATTCACGTCTGAGCATTTAAAAGTGTGTTTTGGTAAACCCAGTGAACTCTTTTCTTGCAGAACATCTCAGATTAAATTTCCTCCATATAACACAAGGTCTGTGTTGTCTCATGGAAGTGCTGCTTGATCCATTTATATTTTGCTTGGTGTGTTGATCCCTACTATTCCATACCTATGACTTCATTAAACCGCTCTCAGTTTTGTTTTGGTTTGTTTTAAGTATGATACTTCATTTTAATACCTTTTCATAAGCTATGTCCAGTTCCGGTATTGTCTTATCTTTTGTGGCACAGATCTGGCTCTTGTGTGGTAGATATTCTCTTTCTATGACAATATTGTTATTGCAAACAACTGTGCAAGGTGTCTTTAGCCTATTTTGATAAGATTGGAATCTAATGATTTAACCGCATTTTGAAGTGCATGCATTTTTTAATGTATAAGGATATCCATAGTGTAACAAAGCACACATTTATGATGTTAAAGATGTTTCCTCTGTGGTTGGGTTAGTGCATAATTCTTTAGAAGTTTATGGTTGACTACTTTTCTTTCCAGTCCCCTCTGAACAGCTGATACTGACCACTATCAGAAGCAGGATAGTAGACTGTGTTTCCCACTGCGCTAATCCAATATGACAGTTCCTATGTTCCATTGATAGGTTTTGCCAGCACTGATGAATAAACAATGAAGTGAATACCTTGTAGCAGCTGTAGCTAGAGTATGTTGCTTTTTTCTTCCCTACCCAGGAGAAATCAGTATCTTTAGAGAGACTGAGCAAACACAGAAAAGTTTTGTGTCATACGCAGACAGGTTTTAATTTACTTAGTAATGGTGTCTTTGGAAATACTATTTTCTCTTATACTGCCAGGGGAAACAAATACACTTCTAAAATTTCAAAGGAACTTTGTCAGAGCCAAGAAAAGATTGTTGATTGTCTCAACAGGCAAGATGTCACACTGTGAGTGCACATAATTTATGGAGAGGAAGCAGCTTCCTGCCCAGGATCTTCCCTAAGGCAGCATAGTCTGGTTACAGAGTCTGCTATGTACACGATCTGCTACCACCACCAGGCATGATCCATGAAAAAGCCCAAAGCTTTAAGTGTAGCTAATGGCCCTGTGTCCAATTTAACAACTCCTGATTCAGTCTTAAACCTGTACTGCTCACATTAGTATATGTGGTATAGAAGAACAAGAAGAATTTTAAGATCTCACTTTTTTTACCACACTGATGATGACGGAATAAAGGGAGATGCAATTTTTTATTTGCATAGATTGGTATTCAATTCAAGATTATAGACAACTCAATTTAGGTGCTTAAATTCTACATGTGCTATAGGTGTTTAAGCTGTAACTGTGATCAAGGAGGATGAATGGTGAAAGTCAGTTACCTCCACCAGCCACTACAGAAGGGTAGGGATGTTTACAGGTCTTAATGTCATCCCTGCCAACTGCATCCATCTATTTCCAATTCTATGGGGCACCTTATCTAGTTGGGTAAAAGAAGGCAAGATATTTTCAGGTGCCTCAAATGATAATTAGGAATTCAGAGTCCCTATTTTTCATTTTCTAGTCATGCTCCAGAAAACATTATAAGGCAAAAAACTAACTGGAAAGTCAGCCTTTTACCTCAGGCTAGTGCCATCTTATATGTGGCTTAGGTTTCCAAAATGTTAAATGGGGGTTGCAAGGTGGAATGGAAAAAATAATGCAATGAATGCCTGATATTTATAGACTTTATTTGGTAACTCTTAACTTGCTTTTCTCTTACTTGTGTATGAGAAACTCTCTGGTGTTCCCTCTACATGCCTCACCCTGTGTCAGTATCTATTAGCTGTTGTAACTACTTCTTACTAGTATCTATTCTTGAACTTGCTGTCTGCATTCCTATTACCTGTATTGGCACTTTGGCAGCTGTCTTTTAGCAGGTACATTATAAAATGTACTCCCTTTGCTGTTCTTAGCTTTCTCCTCTTACATGCTACTGAGTACAGATGGTGCTGAGTACAGAATATTCCTTAAAGCAAGAAATATTTGTAATATGGGAAAACTTTTTAATTAATCTGAACAGTCAATTAATTGTGCTACAGACCACAAGTATATTCCTGAGTTCAAATGTGCTTGTGTAATTTTAGCCTGCTTACAGACAGCTAGCTAACTAAGATACTACTGCCTCTTTTAGCTACATATTATTGATATAAACATTTTATAACTTCCTGACTTGATTAACTTCAAAAAATCTTAAGCCCATATTCACCTCAGCAATCTATATATTAAGCATTCAGTCTGAAGGGGTCAGCTGAATGCCTGTCTTCAATATTTGATGGAGACAGAGAGATATTGTTTATCCACTGGTCTTGGTCATCTCTGGTCTTCCACCAGCTTTTCTCCAGCTAAGAGAAGCTTGTATTATCTGGTTAGTCCACGTGGGAACCTTTAGCTGACATGAAACCTGCGCTTGGTTGTTTGAAACTATTTCATAAGATGAACTCAATCAAACATTTTAGAGAATGAAGGAGGAATCTCATTGCAAAAAATAACCATTTCTTGATTAAAAGTGAGCTTTTTTTTTATCCTTAGGTCACGATGAAGATTATTGCCATGTCACCTTCTGGCTTCTGGCAAAGCAGAAGAAATCGGTATGATCTCTTGGTGACATCTCTTGGAGTTATATGGGTGATACTTCATTTTGCCTTACTGGTAAGATTTACAGAATGCAATTCCAGTGATTAAAGTGATTTTGTTTGTTAAGCACCAGCAGTAGAATTGCTGCTATACATCCAGAGAAACTCATGGTAGTTTAATAAGGCTGAAATATGGCTGGAAGAAATTAAACTTGGTGCTACAAGGTAGGAATCACTGTTTGTACAATGATGTAGTGCAAAAGTTGTCTTACTGATACACGTTAGAGTCTGTAAATGTGGTTAAAAACAAGTCTTTAAGAGGGATGTGAAGTGAGAAAAGAAAGGAGACTGAAGAAACTGAGAGCTCTTGCCAACAACAGTCTCATGAGCATGGTGGAAGAAAGAGGCAATTCACAGAATGCAAACAGGAGCAGAGGACTGGTCAAAATTCCTGAACAATACAAACTGTCTAAAACCCAGCAGCAATTCTTTACCACTGGTTTTGATTAAGGGGCGATGTTTAATCCAAGAAGACATAGAGGAGAGGAGAGAAAAAGTTGTTGGAAGTCACAAGCCTATAATGATTGTGGGATTCTCTCTTGTATGCCCCAAGCTCCATTTGAAGGAAAACCTGTCTTGTGTGACTAGTCATTTTGCCCTGACATTCACAGTTTGTCCCCTGCTGCTAAGTAGCTTCGAAGGCCTGAGGAGTTCCTGTAATCTAGCAGCTTCCTAGACAAGCAGACTGGGCCTGATGGACATAATTAATAGAGGATTGAAGGTTTCTGATTTAGTATGTGGGGAGGTTGGGTTTGAGTTTTTTTATATTGTTGCTACTTGTTATGATTTCTCTTATTTCATATGGGGATTGCCCTATATTATTAAGAGATCAACAATCATGATCTTTCCAAGAGATCCGTGGGGCGCAATGTATTAAGTCTCCTGTGTTTGTGTTCCAGAATGCATACACATACATGATGGGGGCATGCGTAATTGTCTTCAGGTTTTTCTCAATTTGTGGGAAGCACGTAAGTATGAACTAGAAACTACAACTATTGAAGTGTTCATTTATAAGTTAAAGGACTAGATGCTATGCATCTCTAGTGAAAATTCGGTAAGGTTCTTTTTTGTAGGGAAAAAAAGGAGACTTCAAGCAGCAGTCTCCAATTTTACGTGCTGTCTTTAGAATGTCAGGATTTTAGGTATATTTTGAGAGAGTGCATTTTTTTCAGAAAACAAAGTGCAACTGCAATACCACGTTTTTTAAAAATGCTCTTACAACTCTGAACATTCTTTGTGCTACTTTCAGCCCTTGCCATTTCAGTGTGATGTGATGTGCATGCTAGTTATTTATTTTCAGTGCAAGACTAGGGTAGTGGTGGTTGATGCATTTGTCGTGTTATGACAGTGCTCTCTTACAGAGCTGTCTTCCTCCAGAGGGCAGGTCTGTGTCTTTTGTCTCTACAATGTATGTCTTATCATGGTAGAGGATTTATGTTCAATTTTAAAACAATATTGGGCCAAGATGTTCTTCTGGAAACACTTGAGTAGTGACAAAGCAAGTCACTTCTCAAGTTTACATTTCTTTTGTGTTTGGATTTGCTCTGGTGTAATTGAGAGTAGACTGCAGAATAAGTATAGACTGAGAGCAAACACATTTATTTAATGAGTAGTGACACTGCATTCCGTTGCTGTGGAGCTTCTTAGACTATCCAAATATTTTCTGTCAGTGTGATGAAAAGACTAGCTTGCCAGGGTTAAGAACAGCAAGTCAAAGGGTTTGTTCAGTAAAGATAAAAAGTTTTTTCTATCAAACTACACAGACCCTGAAGAGCCTTAGAAGTCAAATGAAAAATCGTTGTTTCTTCTATACAGCCAGACCAAGTGATTGTCTTCAAAGCTTTCAGATTGATCCTAAAGTTTTTTTGACGTTTTAACCTGGTAGTTTGTGCTTTCATGTTGGGAGCTGTATCGATTTCACTACTTTACTTGTTCTGATGCAACATGATGGCTAAAGGTTAACATGAATTTGGTGTGATTATAAAGAAAACTGACACCCTCCATCCCATTAAAGGGAATTTTCCATTCCATCCAAAATCGTTAAGGGTGTTAGAACAACCTAGGGCAATAACTTTATCAAGAGTAAAATGTACAATATACATACATGAGAGAGTAATACATATTATCTAGGCCTATGGCCTAGATAATTTCCCTAATTATGCTCTCATCTTAAGCTCTTTGGCACACTTCACAGAATCATAGACTCACAGAATGGTTTGGTTTGTAAGGGGCCTTAAAGATCATTTAGTTCCAAGCCTCCTGCCATGGGCAGGGATAACTTCCACTAGGCTAGGTTACTCAAAGTCCCATCCAACCTGGTGCTCAACACTTGCAGGAATGGGGCATCTGCAGATTATCTGGGTGACTTGTTCCAGTGCCTCAGCACTCTCACTGTAAAGAATTTCTTCCTAATATCTAATCTAAACCTGCCTTCTTTCAGTTTAAAGCTATTTGCCCTAGTCCTGTCACTAGATGCCCTTGTAAAAAGTCCCTCTCCAGCTCTCTTGTTGGCCACCTAAAGATACTGGAAGGCTGCTAGGTGGTCTCCCTCCCTGGTCTCCCACAGACTTGCATGAGAAATTACAAGTTTAAATAAGCTGTACTGATTTTAAGGAAATCCCTTCTCTATACATCAGCCCATTCCTTTAAGTAGGCTGCAGTATCTGTAGTTTCTATCTAACAGTTAGGTTCCCCTTCAGATAAGCCCAGAGTAGTTTACTGCACCACAGTTCATGCAATGCTAATTCTGATACTTCAGGAGTATACTGATCCTAGAGTATTACAGTTAAGTTTGTGCTGTTATCACTGTATTATCCTAAACTGTATTGCCCTATATATACTTTTTGAGGAGCAACATCTTGACCTTGTAAATGAGAAAGATATGCTCATGTCTGTAACAATTAAAAATCGCACACAATTCAAATAGATTTATAATGTAACTTTTTACTGGGCTCATTCATTAATGTGTGTGTAAAAAATTTGTTGTCAAAATGGCAAGTGCATGAAATGTCTTTGCTTTCCTGAGTCATGGGTTGCTTTTTCCCTGTCCTTCCAGGTGACACTAAAAATGCTGCTCCTGACTGTCGTTGTCAGCATGTACAAGAGTTTCTTCATCATAGTGGGAATGTTCTTACTTCTCCTTTGCTATGCCTTTGCTGGAGTGGTTTTATTTGGTACAGTGAAATATGGAGAGAACATTAATAGGTACAGTATGTACTTCCTACCTTGTGGAGATGTTCTTTTAACAGCCTGAAGAAATCACATTCTGCTAGAGAGAAGTTTATCCATGGTAAAAACCAGACAAATTTCCAGCTGTAGCTGAAGAGCTCTAAACAGAATTTCTGATAGGAGGCACTGAATCATCTTTTCAGTCCTTGTGCATTGGACCAAATGACTCCTGATCCAAGCAGAGCAGACTGAGAGCTGTTCTTCATTATGCCAGCTGGAATATGGTTTAAAGCAGCACTGCACTAGCACACAAGCTGCTGAAACAGAGTGTACCTACTATGTCTTATTGGCATCACCCAGGAACAGGATCCATTTACCAGGATGATACAGAGAGGAGTCAGTTCTCTGAACAGGCTGTTAACTGGAGCTTACAGAAGGAAGTGGAGACAGGAAATAGGATCTGGCCTTGAGTTTGCTTTAGCTCTCTAATAAAATGCACTAAAATACTCAGACCTCTGTCTGAGTTATTATATCTTAAGTCATGAAATAAATAATTCACTGATCTCATTCAAATAATACTGTAACTATTTTTAGTTTAAAGTAGTAGAACTAAAGAAACTGGAAACATTTTTTCTTGCCAATGTTTTATTTCTGGGAACTGAAATGATATCTCTCTTTTTTTTTAAACAGGCATGCAAATTTTTCATCAGCTGGAAAAGCTATTACTGTACTCTTCAGAATAGTTACTGGAGAAGACTGGAACAAAATTATGCATGACTGCATGGTAATTACAATACTGCCAGAGATAAAGTAGACAAGAAATGAGAGACGCCCTTCCATCTCAAACTGTTTGCTGTATCTTAGCTTTGTACAAGGAATGTTGTGCTTGCCTTTGTCTTGTCAAGAGATAAAATGTTCACTAAACCTCAAAATGTGACATGCAAATTGCAGCTCCAATCCCATACCAGCAGTGTAGTATTTCATGGAGCTAGGCTATTAGGTGATTTAAAAACAAAAATAGAATGATTGTTGCAAAATCGGACGTGCAGTAACTTACTTTTTCACTCATATCTTTTTTGATTGGGGCAAAGTGTCTTTTCAGATTAACTTTGTCTTTGATGCCTGCTTATTCCATGTGACTGATAGTCTTGACCTCAAAATTAATCCTCAAATCATTATATTTTGCCCAAGTAAATGTTTGTCTGTGCTTTACAGTGAAAAGAAAATCACAAGCCTTTCCTTTTAAAATGAATGAGCAGGGAAAAAGATTTTTGAAAACTACCATATTTCAGAGCACCAGGTTGTTTCTGTACAGTGGCATAACGTAAAATGTGTTCTCTATGTGGTACTGAGATCCATGCCTAAGCCTTTTTTGTCATGCCTCTCTGTTTTCTGGTTTTTGACTACTAAAGGAAGGAAAAAAATATGCCCACACTAATGCCCACAGTATTATTCCTTAATTGGGATGCTTTAAAGAAATAATAGTCTTAATTATTGTATTGATTGCAAAGAAATTAAGAATATCTTTTTATTATTATTCTATTTTGTTTTCTTTTGTTTTGAAGGTTCAGCCTCCGTTTTGTACGCCAGATAACAGCACCTACTGGAAAACGGACTGTGGAAATTATGCTGGTGCTCTTATGTATTTCTGTTCTTTCTATGTCATCATTGCATACATCATGCTAAATTTGCTTGTTGGTAAGTGAAAATATACATTAATAACAAAAAGGTCCATCTTGGCATATAGTGTGTTAGATGTGAGTCTGTTGTGCTATTCAGGTATGAGGCTACCTTGTACCTTCACTGTTACCTTGTATGGATATAATGTTGTTGATATTTCTTTGGCATGGTGTATGCTAAAACTCAGGAAGTTTGGGAATAGAAGTTTTTTGAACAGAGTTATGCTGTATTTGCAAAGTACAGTTTCCCTACGAAATACTCTTTTCTGACCTTTTCTTTCTTCAGTTAGCCTTTTTTGAACATCATTGGAATTCACTTAATTGATCATAGAAGATGTTAGATTAGGCATCTCACCAGTGTTTAAGATACTGCTTTTAATAAGTGAGCACAGTGAATAGTTATGTGGCACAACAGTGTATTATGCATTCAAAATCCTTATCTGAACATACTGGCATTTATTAATGTGAAGTTGGCACAACAGAATTAGACTTTAACCAGTTAGAAACAGGTTTATGCTTTCTTTATGCTTCATTTTGTTCTTGTGGTTTTCAGCTATCATTGTGGAGAACTTCTCATTGTTTTACTCAACTGAAGAAGACCAGCTTCTAAGTTATAATGATCTAAGGCATTTTCAAATTATATGGAACATGGTTGATGACAAAAGAGAGGTAAGAAACTTGATAATAAGCACAGCAATCCGGTCAATTTCCATTTTTCCTTGAAAAAAACCTGTGGGTAAAACAGTGTGTTGACAAAACTCACTGAGCAGTTGCTGTTCAAATTTTAGAAGTTCAGTGAGCATGATCTAATGTTGTTCATGGCCCTTTGAATACTAACCTGTATTCTGTGAGGTATGTATAGTAGCAGATTTACAAACAAATGTACCTATTTATAGGATCAATGTAATAGCATCTTTCCACCCAGCTCCCTGAGAGTTGTTCCCTTGGAAGCGTACAGGCTCATATCCATTTTTGTGTCAGATCTTCAGAAAAGCTTTGCTGAAACTTCAGCACTGTCTCCTGTAAGTTTCATATGGAGAAACTGATGAAGCATGGGCTGAGTGATAAGACAATGAAGTGTACTGAAAACTGTCTGCATAACCAGGCTCAGAGGATGGCGATCAGCAGCACAGATTGTAGTTGGAGGCCAGAACTAGTTGTGTACCCTGGGGGTCAGTGCTGGGTCCAGTCCTGTTCAACATCTCCATTAACGACCTGGGTGATGGAGCAGAGGGCACCCTCAGCATGTTTGATGATGACACCAAAATGGGAGGAGTGGCCAGTATACCAGAGGGTCTTGCTGCCTTCCAGAGGACCTTGACAGGCTGCAGAAATGGGATCACAGGAGCCTCATGAAGTTCAACAAAGAGAACTGCAAAGTCTTGCACGTGGAGAATAAACCAAGGCACAGTACCTTCTGGGAGCCCCCCAACTAGAAAACAGATAGTCAGTAAAGGACCTGGGGGTCCTGGTGGACACCAAGTTGAACATGAGCCACCAATGTGCCCTTGTGTCAAAGAAGGCCTATGGTACCCTGCAGTGTATTAGTCAAAGTACTGCCCTCAGGTCCCTGGTGAGGCCACACTTGGAATCCTCAGTTCACTTTTGGGCTCCTCTGTACATAGAGACACAGATTTACTGGATAGAGTCCAGCAAAGGGGCACAAAGATGATGAAGGAACTGGAGCATGTTGGGACTGTTCAGCCTGGAAAAGGCTCAGGGACAGCTCACCAATGTATATTAATCCTGAAGGGAGTGTGCAAAGAGCACAGAGCAAGGCTCTGCTTGGTACTGCCCAGTGACATGACTGGAGGCTACAGGCACAACCTGAAACACAGGAAGTTCCCTCTGAACATCAGGGAACACTTTTTCACTGTGAGAGTGACTGAGCACTGGCACAGGTTTCCCAGGGAGCTTGTGGAGTCTCCGTCCTTGGAGATATTCAAAAGTCATCTGGATATGGTCCTTGGAAACGGGCTTTAGAAAGCCCTGTTTAAGTAGAGAGGGTCAGACAAGGTGAGCTCGAGAGGTCCCTTCCAGACTCAACCATTTTGTGATTCTGGAATGAGAATAGCATCTGGGAGACTGAGCTGTTCAGATGCCCACACAAATTAAATCATCATCTGAATGATTCATGACATCACTAAGATTTGAATATGAGCAACATGGCAAGAAGTTGGTTGCTTGTAGTTAGCACATGTATGTGCTGGAGATGGAAGCCATGGTCTGTACTGATGGAGGTAGGCAGTTCTGGATCCATCATGCCCAGCAGACTGGCAGTATCTCTCTGATGTGGGGCAACACATTACAGCAAAAATAGGTCTGGTCAGGCTCATTTAGCGGAACAAAGCATTTGAATATTATGAATACCATGGTTTCAGAGAGAAGGAGTTTCAGTCCTAACTACAAAATAAAATAAAAGTTGTCACAGGAAGTGCAACATGTGCTAAGCTGCCTCTTAGAGCAGATAACCTCTGAAAGCCAGCAAACTCTCAACATTCTCCTGTTCAAAGATGCACAGAGAAGGGGAGAAGTTTACAGTGAGACAGAGGCTTGGCTTATAAGTGTTTAAATTGTAGTTTAATTTCCTTTTTTCAAAGGCATCTTTTCGGGCATAAGATTGCTCATGACAGATAAATGGAAATGGAGAAACTCAATCCCCAGGCAATTTTGAAAAATTCTGGCAAAATTAATGGCATAGATTCTCATTGTGTTTGAGTCAAATAACAGCGAAGTCTTCTGTGAATGTGCTGAAGAGCTGGCTTAATATGCATATTTTTCAGTACTGTGTTCACAGTGACTTAAATAGGCTAGGATTTGGCATGGAGTCTTTGGAGAATTTGTGTTTTATTGATCAAGTTGAATGTCTGAGTTGATTGTTATGTCACAGTATTTACCATCTATTATGCAATTTTACACAGGGAGTAATCCCTACATTTCGAGTGAAATTTCTGCTGAGGCTTCTGCGAGGGAGGCTGGAGGTGGATCTTGACAAGGACAAGCTGCTGTTCAAGCATATGTGTTATGAGATGGAGCGGCTCCATAATGGTGGTGATGTCACTTTTCATGATGTGCTCAGGTACTCTGAGATTTTCTCCATATTTTTAGAAGAGATGTAGTGGCCCGTGTTTCTCTTCAAGCTGACAGGAAGTCATTAGACTTGGGAAAAGGCAAAACTGGTAGCCACAAAGGCACTGCAAATTTAAATGCAGTACAAAAATTAATTTCCCCTTCTTTCCTGTAAAAACATTAGTGATGGAAAACACAGGTCCTAGGGAATCAACTCTAAGTATTTTAAATTTTTTGTTGGAGACAGTTTGTCACAAACAGCAGTCAAGTGTTATTCTTGTATCTCTAATGATATGTTGCATCTTCAAGTGTAGCAACATGACAGTGAGCCTGACTAGAAATGAAACAGGAACATTATCCCCTGATTGCTTACAGTTCAGCAGCTCACCAGTACTAAATAGCTAGATGAACATGATAAGGTCTTTGTTTTGAGCACCACAAGTCTGTCCTGGAATCATCTGAGCAAATTTTTAGCTTCAAATGTGAATTTATTGCACACACCTGAATTACTTATTTTTGCACCAAGGTCTTAAGTATGAGCTTTGATTTTCTAAATTAAAATGTATGGACACCAGCATTTATAAATAAATAATTTTTTCTTCCAGCATGCTTTCATATAGGTCTGTTGATATCAGAAAAAGTCTTCAGCTGGAAGAGCTGCTTGCTAGGGAACAACTGGAATATACCATAGAAGAGGAGGTGGCCAAACAGACCATACGCATGTGGCTGAAGAAGTGCTTAAAGCGAATCAGAGCAGTAAGTCAAGCAAAACCAGGATCTATATGGTTGCATAAATTCTACAGTTTAACAATGATGGAATTTGCTGCCACTATGCTTCATTAACTCTGGAGTCGTTATAATACTTACTTGAAGAAGTGTGTAGCATTTGCTAACTCTGCAAAAAAATCTATGTTAGAGGGCAATTGAAAGCACTACAAAATCTTTTGAAGGTAAAAGCTGTCTTTCTCCCAAAAATTTATCTGCTTTTCCAATAGAGCAGGAAGATGCATGTTCAGAGACCAAAGTCAAAGGAAAAAATTAAAAAACAATGTAATTTGATGAAACTTCATAGGCCTAATCCTTCCTCACAGAATGTAATTGTATAATTTCCTTGCCTCTGCCAGCAGATCAGTCACCTGTAGATGACTTTCCTAATGGAACCTGTATTAAGATAAATCATTTGAGTGAACCATGACAGTTACTGTGTGTGCAAATGAGCAGTGTGAGTTCATGCAAAGCAGGTATAGGAACCATGGCACACCATAGCCAGTAAACTAAGCAGGGGCAAGGCCTTGTCTCAGGACTGGGATGGGGTCAATAGCATGTTCCTCTGCATAATTTTGGCCAGTTTTGGCCTGTGCCTACTTATATTACCCCAGACCAGTGCCATGGTCCGTCCTGACCCATGCCAGCGTCACTGTCCTCCAGGCATGGGTCAGGATGGAGACCACTCCCAGTAGGCAATGGCTGAAGCTAGAGCTAGAGGGAAAGTTAGTCAGATCACACCAGTCCTGGCCTGTCACTTGGCTTCAACATGGCAGGAAATCCCAATCTCTTTAACTTACTAGTATAGATCTAGCCAGTGCTTCTGTGTTTTGTTTTCACAGTACTTCTGAACGTCAGAGACATTTTTACCTTTGCTCAGGATAGCTACAATATATCCTGGTGGAAGTTTGGCTTGGTTTAAATTTAGATTTTTACAAATCAAGAAATTTTGTTTAGGTTTTGCAGTTATCCTGATCTTTTCTTCTAAAAACCAACTCTTGCTTTATATAAAAAGTCACAACCTGGTTCCATTGGTGATTGATTTTCAGTTACTGTAAGTCTGAGTCCAGGTTTTGACACATACATAGTTTATTTTTATTAAAAAATTGCTTCTTATGATTGGACGTTTTCCACAGAAATCTGTGATCATGACATCTGTCTTCTTCTGTTTGTAAATTTATAAAAATTATAACAGGACATTTTGAATGTAATGTACATTCCAGCTGAAATGTCAGTGTACAATGATCATTTTGATCTCATCTCTGTAATAATAATGGCAGTAAATTTAATCTCAGCTCTCAATTCTGTGTTTGTCCAACTCTGTTGTTCATTTCATTATGATACTGAACTGCACTATGTTAAAGTAAATATGCTATTCATTTCACTCTAATAATATGGTTCAGATCATTTCACATTATATGAACCTTTTATAAACTGAATGTAATTATGGAAGTTAATATGTATTTTCAAATTCTCTTGTTATTCTCTAAGTCTCTCTAGAGGGAGCATCTGAAAACTACCCAGGAAAGTGAAACCCTTCCTGAGGGTTGTTTATTTTAATTTAAAAGCAAATTAGATTTTAAAATCATAATGGTAGTATGTTTGCTTTTCTATTTGTAGTATAAATCTATACTCAGTCCCAAGGTTTTCCCTACTGTTTTGTTCAGTCTTATTGATGGCCATGAAAGTCCATGAAAGAAAATGGAATTTTTGCATTTCCTTCATGTAATTCCCTGTGAATCTTTATCAATTTCCTTGTTTCTTTTTGTTTGCAAGAAATTTTAACTCCTAAACTGAAAACTTGTGTGTTTAAACTGTAAATTTAAACCAACAACTGAGCAACATGCCTTCCACTTAATATAATTCATGATTTTCATTCTCTATTCCGTACATAAAGGTTAGAAACATGCTGGAAGTCACTTTATTTAGATAGCAACATCTGATACATGGATCCTTATTGATGCACCTGGTATTCACATCGGGTGCTCATTGTTCAGTTAAATATTTAGAATGCTTT
Organism: Hafferia zeledoni; assembly: GCA_035583235.1. Classification (NCBI taxonomy): domain Eukaryota; kingdom Metazoa; phylum Chordata; class Aves; order Passeriformes; family Thamnophilidae; genus Hafferia; species Hafferia zeledoni. Next base: position 80,112,955 of record JAWWEV010000001.1, on the reverse strand, counting down.
TAAAAAAATCAAACACTGTGACCCACCAGTGAGAACATTTTTTTCGTCACATATTGTACCTTGATAGAAACAGCAGCAGTCATGCAGCATTATCCATAGTCTCCGAGAGAGTCAACAGCAGGAGTTGAGCCGATTTCTGAATCCTCCCAGCATTGAGACAACACAGCCAAGTGAAGATATGAATGCAATTAATCAAGATAACACTGCACAGCCAGAGGTATGTTACACCAGAAGACTATCAGCTCCTCATAACAAATTCAAAAAACTTCCATGTTTCTTACTTGTTCTTCTTTTAAGACATCATTTTAACTGAAAAAGTTGAAAGCAGTCCTTTGTTTTGCTTCAGTCTTTGCCATCAGATGTAAAGGCAAGATGGTTTAAGGGAGTAACTCCCCAACATAATTAGCTGTTTTGTTATCACCATAATGGGCAGTTGTACAACTCTGGCAGCACAAACTTTCAGCTCTAGCATGAGCTTTGTACAGGCTTGGGGATGTGAAGCTTTCCGGTTCAGGCATCCTGAACTAGAGTGAGGTAATACTGGGCATGCTGGGACCTCCGAGTAGGAGCCCTCAGCTCTTCCGGTGATGGGGAATTTAGAAAGTACAACGTAAGGTTAACTTTCTATGGTGAATGTGGAACGCTGAGAAGGATTTTGTACCCTTCAGTGAGACTATAGAGTGGCATTGAGTGCACATGGTCTTTTTACTTTTGTCTGTTAGTGGTAATATTCTGGGATGTTAAATAAAACTGCCTTAACAAATGGCAATATGTTTTGTTTGTATTCATGGCAAAACTTGAAATAGAATAGAAAGATAACCCTTCTTGGGATTATAGCCATGCAGTGGGGAACTATGACTGGATTCTTTTATCTCTGTTCAGACGAGTAGCCAGCAGCAGCTCCTTAGCCCCACACTTTCAGACAGAGGTGGCTATCGCCAAGACTCTGGAGATGCTGGGAAACCTCAGCGGAAGTTTGGACAATGGCGCTTGCCATCAGGTAAGGGAAAAAGGTTTATCAGTAGAGCCTCCAATGCAAAATCGCTGCCTGTGCAATAATGAGGCCATAACAGGCTTTATGAATCACAGTTCTGCCCCCTGCACCTACATCAGGGCTTTCCTACCCTAATACCTGTTGAAATAAAGCAGTTTCTCCCCTTCTTCACAATTCTGGAAGTTTGAAGGTGGGCTCAAAAACTGTCTTCTGCAGGTGGTTGTGATTTTCACTTTTTCATACATTTACTCAGGACCTTTGGGTTGGGGGCTGTACTATCCCATTTGTTTGGATAGCATCTTGTGCATTTAGAGTTCTCTTTTATCATGTAAATTATAGTGAAAATTAATCAAGTTTTTCCTCATAATAGTAATAATTTCTGACTGCATTGTCTTGTCTAAGCATGCCAGATGTAGGTTTTATAACTTACACCATAATAACACAATTTTAGATCTTCAGACAGGAATTGGCTAGGGGTACAATAAGTTTCCCATTTATTTTCTCAGAAACAGGAAACATTCTCAAGGTACTCTAGTAACTGCAGTCCTGTAGGAATTAAAAGGCTAGGCTATGCCATATAGGAGGATGGGAAAGGTACATAGCTACAATCTTATACCTTATTAAGTAGCTCAAGAGCATTTTCCATCACCTCAAATGTTCTCTCTTAAAGTGCATATTTACCTCTACAACCAGCCACATCCATGACCAGCAGGTTAGATGTGTGCACATGGACCTGCTTTCAGCTGTCATCAGCTGTTCTGAGTCAAAGCGCTGCCTTCAAAGGCTGCCACTGCTCAGATCCTGATCCTTCTTAAGTAGAAGTAGAAGAGATAGTCATGCTATCATGACTACCATTGACCCTACTTTTGTGACCAGTGTATTTGTCCAAGAAACAGGACAGTTTAATAGAGAACTTTGCAGCCATGTTTTCCATTTAAACATCACCAAGCAGCACAGATCAACATCTTGTTGGAAAAGAGAGAAAGAGTGAAAGAGGAAGCATGCTAAGGAGAGACCATACTACTGTAGCCAACTGGACAGGTTTTTTCAAGTGAGAATGAGGAGCTCAGGATTTCCTTTCTTAGCACTGATGTGGTCCATGTTAATCTTGAATGTTCCTCAGTAGATCATCCTAAAAAGGAGGGTCATCTCTATGCACAGTGCAGCTCAACAGATAAATAGTCTGCCTCCAGTCCAACAAGGACATGTATTTAGGATCTTGAATAGCATAATTAAGAACAATTGTGGGGTTTATGTACTTAGACATGTTTTTGTGCCACACCAGCACCTCGTACTGACTTCAACCCCCTAGGCCAAAATAAAGTATCACTTTCTAGGTGTAGCTGCAACCCCTAAAAGCAGTTTTCTCCCCCTCTTCCTCACATTTACCACTTCCACCATTTTGCCAGCAGGTCAGCTCATGTAAGTACTGCCTAAATCATTTAGGTTGCAATTAGCTGGATAAGAAGATCTCTCTAGTGTCAGTTATCCCAGCAGAAGGAAATGAGGCACTGCTCATTTAAACTCCTTTATCAGCAGATTAGTGGGAGCAGTGTGAACAGCTGGAGCTGGGAAAAAACAAACAAACAAAACTCACAAAAGAAACAAACAAGCAACCCCCCTCAAAAAGAAACAAAAGACCACAACATTGGAACAGAGACCTACTCTTTCTACACTAAATCACTTTAAAGGTGTCCCAGTCCAGCTAGTTCTGTATACCTTAATTTTAAGCAAAAATGCTCAAGGAGGAGATCTGCTCTGATACAAATCTTTTTGTTTAATTCATAGCCCCCAAACCAATAAGCCATTCAGTGTCTTCAGTCAACCTCCGTTTTGGTGGACGTTCAACTATGAAATCTGTTGCATGCAAAATGAATCCCATGTCTGATGCTGCTTCTTGTGGATCAGAAGTCAAGAAATGGTGGACAAGACAATTAACTGTGGAGAGTGATGAGAGTGGAGAGGACCTTCTTGACATCTGAGAAACACTTAAGTCATACTACAACAACAACCACTTCAAGTACAGTTTCATTTTCTATGTTTAGAATTAAAGACACTGTGTGATGTATGATTCCTTTAAAATCAATGTCATAAATTTTTTCCTATGCTTATCCTTCTGCCATGTGAAGCATAGCACACACTTACATGTTAGAATAGACCTCTGTAGGTATTAACTGTACATTAAGAAACCCGTATACTATAGCAGCACTAACAAAGCCAGAAAGACTATATTGCCTTTCGCAGAGTATTGAAAGATTTCATGTGGTCTGTAGAATCATAGTGAAAATATATTTTGATATACACACCTTTGTGTTTTTCTTCAACCTATACTGTACTTTAAAGTGGCAACACTTTCTAATACAGGGGTAATGTATTCGGGTGTTTTCCCTCAGTTCTTATTTAGTAACATTTCTTTAGAAAGATTTTTATTCACAAATGACCTGAAGAGGTCAGCACTGACTTCATGTTCAAGGGAAGTATTTTTACAAAGTACAGATTCTGAATTACAATTCTAAGCTTTTTCTGGACTTTTTTTTAAATATGCAAGGTACAAAATACTCATTTTAAAATCAGAAGGTGAAGGATTGGCTTTTAAAATGTAAATATCTTTGAGGTTTAGTTAATTATGCAAAGAGCTTGATTTTCATAGAGAAAACAGAAAAAGGAAAAAAAAATCAAGAAAAAAACTCCATGATAACTGTGCATTTAAGCATCCAGCAAGACCTCCACATGAAAGACATGGATTTATGCTTCATTTTCACAATATACTGGTTACATATATGTGCGATGTCATTATTCTCCTGTTAATTGGGTCCCATTTCCTTGTGTAGTCATAAAATAATTTTCTCCTTGTGATAAAAATTAGCATGTTATGGATTCTAATTACAGAATAGTATTGAATGTCTTTAAAAATACGTTCAGTTTTGCCTGTGCAGGTAGAAGTAAGTTTTACTTACCCATGTTACTACTCATGCTACAGCCCTGTGAAGGTAAGGCATGACACTGTACTGTGGTTAAGTACCTTTGTCCCTTTTATCTCAATGCATCATATGTGTTAGCCTTCATTTATTTTATGAACCACTCATAATGTTTCATTATCACCAGTGAAAAAGCAGCTATTGCTTCATTCAAAGTTGCTCTAGTGAAAGGCCTATGCTATACAAATAAGGAGGTGGAGAACAAAAGACACAAAACGCAACAGCATTTGTTAGTTTCAGAATTTAAGGCTGTCAAAAAATGTGGGGTAAAGATGTGCCCTTCCCTCAGGGAAGAACTAAGAGTTTGCAGATTTTGTTGCTTGGCCCCTGACAGGGTTCTTTAGCGTAGCTGGGACCTTTCTGTCACCATTGTTTCCTATGGAAATGATAGTTTGCTCTAACATGGCCTAATGTGAAATCTTGTAAGAGGCTCACTGTTTATTTACATCACCACTTCAAAAACATATCCTTTCAAAAGCAGATAAAAGCCAGTGTTTTGCAATTTTTTCTGGACAAGACATTAATGTAGAACAGTCAGAATACAACAGTGAAAACACACAGATGCCTTCACCAAAAATGCAAAATTAGTTTTGGCCATAAAATACAGTTTTCTTGGCATTTATCAATGCTTCGTTCCCAGTATATGGTTGAATATTGTTCAGATTTTTTTTCTAAAGCAGTCATATGGGACACATCTCTATTTTCTGAGGATTTAATGTGTTTTGGGGTATATTTAAGTTTAAATCTAGTCAAATGTAACTCTATAGTAACAGAAGGTGTGCATTCTATTGTTTACTAGATTATGAACCATCAACAAAACTTCATATGCAAATCCATTTTTTGTGTTCTGTTTTGTGCTTGTTTAAGTTGAGCTTTTGTATATATGTCAAAAAAGATAAATATTGGATTTATAAAAGATAGTATCTCTGAAAGTTCAATAATATATTGAAGTGCAGATCATTCTTGCTGCAAACCTTCTTTTTAAAAAATCTGGCAAACATTTTTTCCTTGCCTTACAGTACACTGTCAATAAAAGTGAGTTGCTTTAACCAATATTCCTCCCTTTAGTTTTCATTCTAAGTGCATTTACTATACCTGGCTTCTCTGTGATAATGCTACATAGTAACTGTCTCTGTGGTTTGTGCATGGTTATTTAGAGATGCTTTTAAGCTCTTGTAATTGGAGGACTTTCTTTTTTTTACTCCAGCAACTGACCTCATCAGTACCACCACAAGGGGTCTCAGTCCAAAGATAGGACTAAGTAAGACTGTTCATTATTTTTATTTAATCCACTTTTTCTTTTTTTTGCTTTAGAGCCTGGGTGTGAGTGTGTGTATTTCTGTCCCATTTTACTTTTACAGATATAGGAAACAAAATGAAGAAATAAAGATATGAAAATAATACATACTAGAGCACCCAGGTTAAGGTGAAAACTTCCTTAGTATGGCACACCTGTCATAACTAAAGAAGGTGATAACCTCCTACTCTGCAGCAGAGCAACCAATGCACATTTGAGCATGAGGGTAAAGAAGCAGAGAAGAGAGTTGAAGAATGCCTGAAATTCAAATAGGTTGCACAAACAATAGAGACACAAAGTGGAAATAGTGCATCAGGAAATCAGTCAGTGCACACAACCTGAGAGAAAAGCTCAAACAAGAATAGATCCTAAGCAAAGGTAAACAGAAGAATTGCCAGGGGACTATTACTACCCACAAAGTTATTCTATACAAATAAAACCAGGAAGGTGTTTAAACTTCTTTTCATCCACTAAGAGCTCTGCTCCATAGGAAGCAAGTTGTAAAAGTCTTCATGGCTTGGGTGGGAAAAGTGTAATGCCTATTGTCAGTGCTGAAATAAAAAACAACTTGTGGGAAGTCTGAGAAAGTGCAGCAAAATTCTATCTCAATATCATTCCAAAGTCAGGTCAGATTTCAGACAACCAGTTTTGTAATGAAGAAACTAATAACCTGAAACCGTTTGCTATTGGAAGGTAGCCAACTGAATTGAGAGCTGAAAACATACAGTATGCTTTCATCTGGCAAGCTGAAAATACCATATTTGCTTTAACTAATGTGGAGCAATCAGGCTTAAACATCTTCAAAACAACATTACATTCAGTATTGTCTGCATTCGAAGACCGGTATCACAACTTCTGAAAAGCCAAAGAAGATTTAGATGCCAAAAGCAAGCGAATGACTTTGTGTGAATAATCTATTTTGTTCTCTTCTTTCACAACATGCCCACAGCTCTTGTTAGTGCTCAGATTAGAGTGTCCATGAATAATTGAAGTAGAAGAGTTCATACTTTTGTAACAGTACCTTTGGAGCAGTAGCAAACAACCTCCCATCCAAGAATGCCCATTCCTTCTCCTACGATATTTCCACAAGTGAAAAAAACTCTGGCCTGAGTTGTCAATCAAAATTTCCAGTAGGATTATCTCAATCTTTCTGAATATAGCCTTTGGAGGCTAAATTCATTCCTTTGTTTAATCACACCGCAGATGAACTTGCCACAATGCATAGGCTTGTGCTGGGAGGTTGGCTGCTCTAGTTTGTTCTATTGCTCTGCAACACAAAAGGAGCTTCACTAGAATTCAGTCAACCTTCCTCTTCATCCCAAGGGCACTGATGTCGGACCCCATTAGCAGCTGTTGCCCATTGTTCTCAATGAAGAACCTCTAAGCACCAAGTTATTAACCCATCAGTGAGCTAAGTGTACAAGCAGTGGCATTTTGTCCCCCTTCCACAGGTTCCTGTCTCAGATGCTTATTCCAATACCCTCACTGGTTTCATACTGCTACTTGACTTGCATATCTGCCCTGGGGAATTTGGGTGAGTTACCTGAACACCTACAACAGTGTGTTTCATAAAAGAGTAGCTTACTGGAGAGGCAAGAAAAGTCCTAAGTACAGGTAGAAAAGGGAAAAAAAAAAACCAACTCATTATCGGCCTGAAGAGCTGTTGACATTAGACTTTTCTTCTTTCTGAATTCAAGCAGCAGCCACCAGTGGCCAAGCCTCCAGTGTTTCAGTGGGCATTTGCTTCATGAAAAATTTTGCCCAGATTGGAAACAAACTGGTTTACACTCCATGGACATCAGAAAGTCCTAGAGACCTGGGCAGTTGGGTTCTAACTGGGTCCTCCCTGTGCTGGAAGTCATTGTTGGGGAACTGCTGTTTGTAAGTCCATCTTCCTCCGAAGGTAAAGGAAGAAAGCTGGTCCTTGAGTTCATTGGTAGAGAAACTGAATGTCACATCCTCTCTCATGCCCTGTTTTTTTGTTTTCTTTTAGGTTTTGATCTCTAATTTCATGTAAGATGGACAGTGTCTAAGCATATTCTCTATTCTCAGTATGTGCTCCCAAGAAATGAGGGCTTCGGTACAGTTATGTTTTCACTTTAATGCATCTAATGCCAGTTTATAAGTGTAAAGAATCTTGCTTTTTTGTCTCAGCACCTGTTTCACAGAACTGCATGTTTTACAGATCAGGTATTTTCACCTCTCAGATTTTCTAAATTCATGCTGTCTAGGGGGTCTGTTCACTGCACATTTAAAAACAAGGGGGGAAAAGTGAAAAAGAAAAGGAAAGGGGGGGGAGGAAGAAGAAGAAAGAAAAAGTGATTACCTGGATATTGGGTTTTGTTTTCTTTTTTTTTCCTTTTTAATTTTAGCAGCAATTTTAAAATACATAAATCTTTGTTTCTTCATAAAGACAAGTTTCTCGGTTGTTCTGACCAATCTAACAAAAAAATTTTACTTTTTTAATTAATGTGTCCATTTCTCCAAGGAAGAGTTTTCATATCTTTACTCTTTAGTTTTAAATATCATCAAAACCTATTTGTTCTATTTGACTAAAACTTGTCAATATTTTGGTTGCAAAAAACTGATTTTCCCCATAAATTTTTGTCATGCACAAAAATTCACCCAGATTAATTATCTTTTTAAGTCCACAAGGAAAAAGTTCATCTGGCTGAAAAACTGGACATGACCCAGAAATGTGAGCTTCCATCCCAGAAAGCCAACCATATCCTGGGCTGCATCAGAAGCCCAGTGCCCAGCAGGTCAAGGGAGGTGATTCTGCCCCTCTGCTCTGCTCTGTGAGACCTCACCTGGAGTGCTGCATCCAGCTCAGGGACCAACACAAGAAAGACCTAGATCTGCTGAAGCAAGTCCAGAGGAGGGTCACCAAGATGATCAGAGGGTTGGAGCACCTCTCCTATGAACACAGGCTGATCATCAGCATAGGGCTTGTTCAGCCAGGAAAAGAGAAGGCTCAGGGGAGTCTTTATAGCAGCCTTCCAGTACCTAAAGGGGGATGATAAGGCACAGAGAGACATTTTACCAAAGTAGTGACAAGTAGTGACATTTCACCTGTAGTGACAAGACATGGGTGAATGGCCTTAAACTGAAAGAGGGTAGGTTTAATTTATATGTTAGCAAGAAATTCTTTACTGTGAGGGTGGTGAGACACTGGAACAGGTTGCCCAGGGAATTTGTGGATGCCCCATCCCTGGAAGTGTTCGAGGCCATGTTGGATGAAGCTTTCAGCAATTTGTTTTAGTGGAAGATATCTCTGCCTATTACAGGGGGCTTGAACTAGATGACCTTTGAAGATTCTTCTAAACCAAACCATTCCATGTCTCCTGATTTTTTTTTCATCTGGCATAAGAATAATGTCATACAGAAAAATGGCACCCAGGAGAAAGAGGAACACTGCCTTTGTTATCACTATGTTGAAAACTGTAAAACAATTAACATTTTTCTCCATTTACTGAAATTGATCCAGAGAAAATGTTGGTTTGCTGACATCACCAAGTCTTCTTCCTAAGTACTTCAATTATTTCAAAAACTAAACATCACCAAGGAAAGAAAAATCACTTTTCCAGTTCCTCCTCAGCTGCCTGCCAATCCTCCAGTGCAACCAGACACTTAGTGGTGAGTTTTGCAGTGCCTGTAGGCACTACTGGCCTTGGCCACCCAGGTGTTAGAGACAACAACCTCCTTATCAGAGCTGGTAGATGCAAATAGGTGCCTGTGCCTCTGTCCTCCATGACAAAACTTAACTTTTCCTCTGCACCCACAGTAGAGGGGCGTTAAAGCTCTAAAGAGTTCAGAAGGTCCCCTCAGGCTGCTCCACCAGGAGAGGCACACCCGTGTCACCATGGTGCTTGGGCAGCCAAGAGCAGCCAACAGGCACAGAAAGGCTTGCCTAAGCTTTTCTGCTAAAACTTTCAGATCAGTAATGTCAGGTGTTCGGTTTATCCACTGCTGTGCTGTGGACATTCCTGAGGGTGTGCTCCACTGAATTGGTTTGGCTGCTGTGATTGAGGAGATGTCAAATGCAGCTGCTCATTGCCAACTTTGCTCTTCCACCTGAAAGTACAATGTCCTGAACTTGGCCAACTCTTCAGCCAGTTGCCTCTTCTGCTGAGCTCTGTAAAATACTCCAGATGTAAAAATCCAAGTGTTAAAACCTTCATCTTAATTGGATCAGCAACAGCAAGAATATTTATCTGATGTTTGCCTATAGATGTATTTCAACTTTATATGCATTCATCAATTCAGCATGTATCTGTAAGGGATTATTTATGTGAGGAAGTTGCACCAGCTTAAATTTAACCTGTTATTGCAAATTGATTTCTCTAAATCAGTTTGAATACCTGTGGGAATGCTTTTTTCGGTTTAAAGATTTTTTTCTATTGATCTGTGTTTAAACCCAAATAACCTTGCTTTTATTCTAATGGCAAGAGTGCTCCCACAGGTCTACACATCAGCCACCCTAATACCTGCAACTTTAATTACATAGTTCTAAGTCCTTTGTGTAGAGGAGGCCCTTCTGGAAGCAGCTATGGTGATAACTAAAAGTAGTCTCAGGAGCAGCTTAAACCCTGCTCCCTGAGCATCTGTGGAACCTGGTGCCAGGACAGCCCTGGCTCTGCCATGTGCTGCTCCAATGGCTTTGCCAAAAGATATTGTTGGGGAGTTTGGGGTAATTTACACCAGGAACCACCCCCCAGGATTCATTTGAGATGAAACTGTACTGGGTATGGTTTCCTCCACCTTGTACAGCCCTTGGATATGATGTGAGTAGCTCTGTAGCGCCAGGTATCCCTACAAGCTCCCCTGACACACCACAGAGCATTCAGGACATCCTTTCACGCTATGGCTGGTACAATACTTCCTTGCCTTGTTCCAGATCAATGAGCTGAACAATGCACACAAAGAATATATCAATTATTTCCTAGACCCACATAAACACCAAATGGGGCCCAGGGTATGGGCTGTGGATGTGATGGGACTTCTGCAGAGGGTCTCACCCCACACAGCTCCTCCACATGCACTCGAGAACCAGAGTCACCTGTCTCTGTCTTCACCTGTAGATAAAACCAGTGAGCTTGAGCTCAGATTGCTTTCACAAAAGCCTTTCTTTTTTCCAATTAAATCAGTGCTTTTCATTAGGAAAAGGCTTTAGTACAACCTGTAAGACCAGTTTTCTGAACCAGTCTGACTACAGAGCTTTAGCAGATGTTCAGCCATCCACAATTGTAATCAAACATTATATTACCCCGGACTGGATAGTCAGAAATGACAAAGACAGACCATTTCAGCCATTTCTGATAGCTGAGCCTTCTACTGAAATATCACAGAACTACGACAAATGTAAACTCTTTTTTAACACTAGAGGGCTGGAGTTACTTTACATTGGCCTCTGCACACACGCAGAATATAAATAGCTTGAACCTCCTTGTGGTAGTGGTTTTATATTGGTTTAATTATTTTGGTTTGTAGAATCTTTAGATACTGAAGTGACAAGATAGATCTATATAAAAAGAGATCTTCTATTAACCTTACAGTAGTTCTAGGAAAACTGCTTTATTTTGTTTATGGAAGCATGACTTTTGGGGAAACTAATGACATTTGAATTCCCTCTTGTTATGATGTGCACGGAAGTTGGTAATAGAAGATTGAATGAGCAACAACATTCCATTTTCTCTGTCTCCATTGATTGTGGTATTTGCATGTCAGCTGGAATGCAGCTCATATTTGCATTTCAACTCCCAGGAAAATTCAGGAGTGAGACCATTTTCAAAATCCAGGTACTGAAGTCAAATAATTAGTTTAGGACCCCAGAAACCGTATGCCACAAAATAAGTGCGTATTTCTTTTCTTGGACACAGAAATTATGCTGAATCATTAGAACTGTGACACCTGCTTTTTATGATGCCTGCTTTTCATTTCTGGATTTTCTTTACATGACTGTAATCATCTACATATGCTCACTTACAGGCTATGATTAGATAAGAAATACCATTACAGATTGTGTTTGTTGATGGATAGTTAATCATTTTGAGAAATATTTGAGAGTTCATCTTGCTTTCTGTTCTTTTAACATGAAAAGCAGGGAGTGCTTGAGTTCATTTTTTCATAACAATTTTTACAATAAGAGGGAAAGGGGCGGGGGGGGGGGCGGGGGGGGCGGGGCGGGCAGACACAGGATGGTGTACAGAGTCCACTAAAAACAGCATGAAATTTCCCTTTGGCTGCAGTGAGCCCATGGTGTTCCTCCTTAGTGGACATTTTGGACTAATGTGGTTCATTTCCGTTTCAGCTGCCCACATGTGTGCAGTATCCAGCTGTGTGCAGTGACTTGGCCATTTGTGGTTCACCCACATTTCTGTTACATGCCCAGATCTTCACTTCACATTAATTATTCTGAGCTTCCTCTTCAAGTGTTCATCTGACACAAACCACAAGACTTTATGCCCTATCAAAATATTTGCTGGGAAAACTGTTGCACCAAGGGATTAGTCAACTTGAACTGTGCATGAATTTCATTTAAAAACTTCAGTGCACATCTGCATCTGAAAATTGCTGCAAGTGCACTGCAAAGCGGTGTCCAGGAATTGGCCCACCTGTGAGCGTTGCTACCTTGCAGTGAGGGCACGTTTGCTGTTGTGATCATCTATGGCATTTGGTGTTACAGCTGAACACTGCCTGCATTGCTTAGAGGAGCTGAGAGGAGCAGCAAGAGAGAGATTTTTCTTCCTGTGTACAGTGGGATACCTACCAGCAGGAAATGTAATCTGGAACCCAAATCAGTGTAAAAAACTTCCGTTGTTTCTTTCCATTTTCAGCATTTAGCTGGGAGGAAGGAGCTGGGGGTTAGCCCATGTGGAGAAACTGCTGGAAACTTCTGTGATCGTCCTGTTGATAAATGCAAGCAGGCTGCGGCAAAGTTAAAGTTGTGCAGTGGTCAGAGGATGATGCAGCAAAGGCACAGAGAAAAGATGAAGGAGAGAAATATATAGAATCATGGAATTATGAAATCATAGAATGGTTCAGATTGAAAGGAACCTTAAAGATCGTCTAGTTCCAACCCCTGGCCATGAGCAGGGACACCTTCCACTGTACCAGGTTTCTCAGAGCTCCATTCCTCCAGGCCTTGAACACTTCCAGGGATGAGTTCTCCAGAACTTCTCTGGGCAACCTGTTCCAGTTCCTTACTTCCCTCAACCCACAAAGAAGAGGCTGAGGATGTTTTTTTCCCTGAGTATGTCTCCTTGGGAAAGCCCTGTAATGGCTGTGAGTCCTGCTAAAGCTGTGCAATGGCCAGCAGCAAAGGCAGAATGTAAGATGCATAGAATAATTTTTCAGGAAATCTTTACAGAATGTCCCTGCAGCCATTAATTTTCTTTAGAAGTGAGTAGGCAAGGCCTGGCAGGAGTCTGCTGTTCCACTGTCACCATTGACTGGTAGTTAGCTGGCATGGGGCTGGTCCTTAAGGTGCCAGGGGTGTCATGGCAGTGATGGGTACAGCCATGAAGAGGGTATCTAACTCAAGGATCATTCTGGTAGCCAGTGGGCTTTAGGGGTTATTTACAAGGGACATGGGACCACACTGGGACTACTGTCAGACATGGTAGTAAGGCTAAATTCACCACATCAGCAGTGCAAGGCTGGGTAATCAGAGGCAACTCTTGTCTCAGATATGTCTCCAGTAGCTTCTGTTTGAAATTCTAGGAAGCAGCTCAGGAAGACAGGTCTTGCCACTGTTTATCATGGCACTATCCACAAACCTGAGATGCAGAAATAAGTGGGAAACTTATGTTCTCCAGGCAGGAGAAAAGCAACTTGCAAAGCTGTAAGATCTCTGTGCCAAGTCAGAGCTTTAATTGACACAAAAATTATCTTTACTTAAACCTGCAAGCGAGTACATAGTACCCTGCAAAATTAATAGTCAGAAGGAGAATGAATTCCTTAGAGCACAAAAGAAAAACATTTCCTTTTGGAGATGATGGTGTATCAGGTATCTCAGGCTGCTTCAAAGCCAAGGGCATTAGTGAAACCAAGAACCAGAACTGTGACACCCTGCTTTATTTCAAGTGTGAAACTCTTCAGTAAAAGTGCTGTCCCTCAAGCACAGCAATCTGACTGAAGATGTATGAGCTTGTCAGCATTGAGGCTAGTCAGGTGAGAAGGAGTGATATACAAGCACAGCTGAAAAGAAGTCTGGAATATGTTGAGATATTGGAAAGAGAGTGATGTTGGTCTCTGTTGAGGCTTTTCTGTTAACAGAGCAATATATGAAAGAGATGTCAAAAGCTTAAGTAGCAATGCTGTATTATGGCAGCCTTCTAATTGAAGGTGCTTGCTGCCATCCTTTATAGGTGTCATACATGTTTCCTCCCTTGCCCTTCACAAAGGGGTTGAACAGGATCTTCCAAATCCTTTACTTTCACTAGTCTGCCTTTTTACAAGTGTTCATGGATGATGAACATGCACATGCCAGCAGGTAGAGCATGTTTCTGAATTTCTCTTCAGGGGCTGGAAAACCTTCAGGGATGCTTCACGTCTGTGGCAAAACAGCATGCAGCAGAGAGGAGCTCACCTGGGGTGGCTGAAATGTCTCTTATTGTCTTGGGTTGAGCTGGCAAAATGCCAACTGCCCAACACAGAGAAAAAGGGAGTTCCCCCCCGCCTCCCCCAAACCAGGAGAGAAAGAGGGAGGAAAACAAACCCCAGAACCTGAATTATATTATATTATACAAAAGAATCTTATATTATACAAAATCTTATATTATACAAAAAAAAGACAATTAAAAACAGAATATGATATAATACATTGTCTTGGTTTTGTTTTGGCTTCCCAGCCCCCAAGCTGCCCCTCCTTCTCCCTCCGCTCCTCAAAGCAGGGGTAAAGAAAAGAAAAAAAACTTGAAAGAAACTGAATTAATCAGATTAAGTCAGAGTTTATATGTATATTTCTAAACATTTACAATTATATATATACAATCTGCACACACGATGGGAAAAGGGAAAGGGAAGGGAAAAGGGAGGGGGGGAACCGGGACAACAAAGGGACAAAACAGAACAAATAGATACAATTAGACACCCCCACCCACCCCCCAAGCAAACCAGTACAATACAATCCTACCAATGACTCTCAGAAGAAGACCAGCTCTTTCTCACACTCTCTCTCTCTCACGTTCTCTCTCTGATCTCCTGCGTGGCCCCGACAAGGGACCGTAAGCCACAAACTCCCTGCTCCCAACCCTCGCCGGAAGAAGAAGACCTGGCCACTTCCTATCTCCCTCTCTCATATCCTCCCTTGTCACGTGGGAGGGAAAAAACAAGTGGGGAATACCTAGGAGATGAGCCTTTCCCTAGTTACACCTGGTTATTAGGGAAGGCCTGGATCAAAACTATAATATAATGGCCAACCTTCGCGAATGCAGATTTGGGCAGGGCTCTCCCCCTGTGGGTGTGCCCTTCCAGCCTGCG
>JAWWEV010000001.1:80065447-80098103 GCA_035583235.1 Hafferia zeledoni | reverse complement strand
CCACCATTTAAGTCCTGAGGTCCATCTGCCACGGCTGAGCGAGCTTGGACAGTGACAGTGAAGTCCTCGGGACTGTCTACAGCGTACATAAATATACAAATGTGAGGAAAAACAAGCTAATAACTATCGAGTCACCCCACCAAATAATACAGATTCCAACCACCCAAACCCCACAAAACCTCCCGAAAACTCTTCCAGAGAAACCTCCCAGCAAGAGAGGAGAAAATTAACATGAAAATGTTCACCTCCCTACATAGCACAGTGGGGATGGCGGCAAGGCCTAATCTCGGTAGAGGCAGGCAGTGCGTCCTCACGAGTCTGAGGCAAAGACCAAAAGAGGCAGAAGCTCCACCTCCCTCTCTTTTTACACTCCTTCACACTTCTTTATGATGTCAGATGATATGAAATACCTTTTTGGTTGCTTAAGTCAGGTGATGTGTGTCCCTTCTGATCTATGTCACATCCTTTGGGCCTGCTAAGGCCTAGCTAAAACTAAAGCCAAAACTGCCACACCTCCATGACCCAGTCCTTTGCCTAAGAGATCCCTATTTGCAATTTGAAAGCTACAGGTTTCTCCTGCCAGTTGACCCAGCCAGTTGCTCAAAGCCTGGGATGTGAGGGGCCAGCAGAGTCTCAACAGCTGTGTCTGCCTTGAAGCAAACAGGTTGTTTCATTCTTGAATTTGAATCAATTAGACCTTCCCAAAAATGCGGTGTGTAAGGGCTGAGCCCATCAGCAGGTATATGGATGTGGGTTTTTTCACTGCAATGCAGCAGCCCCAAGACCTCTAACTCTCTAATTCTTAAGCTTTAGTTTGCTGATTGACTGCTGCACAGGCCATTGCTTCAGTTTTATCCCTAGTGCTGATATGGTCAAGTTCACAAATGGAAAAGTTCCAGATGGAAAAATTTTAAAAACTCACACATCTCCATAATAGGCAGCCTTGAGGGAGCCCTGATGAGGGACCCGGGAGGAAGCTGAGCCCAGCAGGGCTTCCTACAGGTGTGACCACAGGCCATTTAAGTGACATACAGCTTGTCCATGGCTCCAGAAGGAAAAGATTTATACATTTTTATTATTAGGGGGTTTTGGTGGTGGTGGTTATTAGTATTAGTATTAGTATTATTCCTCTCTTCTTTTACCTCCTGGGGACCTGGGCAGGTGCACAATCCAAGGACACTGAGCCAGAAGTCTGACCCCTTTGCATCAGGGCTGTCCCTCACCCCATGTGGATACATGTTACATACAACCATAACACCCTCAGACACTTAGCAAGGCCTCTCATGACCCTCCAGTTGTGAGGGTCAAAAAAAACCCCTACACGATCCCAGATATGGGGGTAGAAACTGGAATGATTTATTGAACCCGCGACGTGCAATTTAAAGGTATCGGGGCAAGGATATGTTAATAAGTAGGATGGAAGGATGGATAATGGTAACATATGACAAGTAGGGGATTATACAAGTTTTGGCTACGCCACACAATTAGTTAATATTTTCTATAACAGGGATTTACATTGGGGGAAGAGAACAAACAGTTTCAACATGAATTGATAACATTCATCTCAAAATCCATCTCTGTCTTGGAGCTGGAGACAGCTAATCAGCATGGTTGAACATCAACAGGCCTTGTTGTCTTTAAGTGATGGGATTTTGTCTCAGCCTCTGTTGACCATGGCTTACCGCTTAAGCTAGTCAGACTGCGGGAAGCTGAATTTCAGATCCCAGCAGAGGCTGTCATCATGTCTGAACACAAAGAGAAAAATAATGAAAGTGAAGAAAATCATAGAATTGTCAAAATTGGACTTATCTAATGTATTCTAGAAAATGAGGTCTTAGACTTAAGTGAAGAATCTTAGAATGGTTTGTGTTGGAAGGCACATGGGCAGGGACATCTTTCACTAGACCAGGTTGCTCAAAGCCCCACTAAGCTGCACTGGAACACTTCCAGAGATGGGACATCCACAGCCTCTCTGGGCAACCTGTTCTAGGGCCACATCACCCTCCCAGTAAGAATTCCTTCCAAATATCTAATCCAAACCTACTCTCTTTCAGTTTAAGGCCATCACATTCATTCAGTCACTTAACACATTCATAAAGAAGGATGTTTGGTTCCTAGAAAACTGTATGAGTAAACCATAGGCAAGTCTGCATAAGCTTTACCTCTTTTTCCTGATACATGCAAAATTACAGCTTTCCAGCAATAAAAGCTTTCAGGAAAGCTCCTGGAAAGACTTGTGTTTCATATTTCTTCCTTTTTTTCTTTTTTTTCTGTAATTGTCATTTCACCCCAAGGAACAACATTGCCTAGCAGAGCACCTGTGCCGGGGTGGGTTTGAGGGTGACCGGGGACTCAGCGCACATAGTCACTCGCTGCCTGGGGACCGAGTGAGTGGCAGGTCCACCTTCTGCAGGAGGATGCCAGGCAGGAGGTCTGCCCCAAGGACTGCACCTCAGAGCCCTTTTCAGGAGCCGTCTGGACTCCACGCAGCTCCAGCTGGCACAGAATTACTTGGGACCTAATTTCAGCAACCTGGTGACAGCCCAGTGAGAGGAGTTCCTCATTAAATGTGGCAGTCTGGATGCTGGCACGGAAAACTCTTACATGTTTATTGCTGGAAACAGTAAGTGCATACCAGGGGAAAGATCACTCTATAAATGTGCTATTTCTTACATTATTTCTCCAAGCATCTGTTATTGCTCTCTGACAAAGACAGGATATTGGATCTTTAGATTGACTCAGTGCAGCCAATCTTCTGGTTTTATGGTAGGTCTGCAAGAGCAGCTACAAGAAAAACTCTAAAATACTTGAGTGGAAAAAAATCCTTTAACAGTATTTGTGCCTTTTTGTCTTCTGAAGTATTAAGCAATACAAGGGAGATGCATCAATGTTGACCACAACCATCCCACTAGCAGTATTTGCTTTCTATTTCCATTATATTATAATAATATTTCAAAGGAGTAAACTTAATATATATTGAAATATTACATAAGTAGAAGACAAGCTTTTTCTGGTACAGTTGTACCATAGTGAACAATAGCTCTCACATTGTGTGGCACAGAGTGGAAAAGCTTTTTACCTTTTTACTCTGATGAGCTGGAATAAAAAAGAGGTCTAGCCAGCAGAAATCTGTCTGATCTAAAAATAAACAAAGGGCCTAAAAAAATGCACAGCACCCACAGACCTTTGACAAGGTCTACTCAGGGACTGAACATGTGGCTTCCTGATTTCAGAAATGTGCTTTCCAATTCGTTTTTTCGCCTTGCTAGTTTTGGAAGCCATGAAGCCAGTTGAGTGATTTGGGGCACCAATGGCTCATCATTTGCCAAACACAGAAGTAAAAAGTTTCTGCCTGCATTTGATTATGCTATGAAGATCTCAAATGTTTCTTCTCCATTAGATAAAACATCTCTGTCCAGGCTACCACCAACACGACTATATCTTTGTTTATCCTTCCCAAACATCTTCATACCTGATGTGTCCTATGACTTCTCCAAGCACATGCAGTTGGTTCTCTCCAAGCTGAATTGTTCCTCTAGCTTTTATGTGCTCTCCTGAGGCACCCTTTCATTGATTGCATCCTCTTGGGTGGGTTGTCTCCCTAAAGCAGCAAAGTATGTGATCTCAGTGAAAATATGGCTGTGGGTTCTCTGGCAGGGGCAGTAAGCCTTTGCTACATTGACCTGTAATTAACATTTTATTCCTAGTATCACAAATAATTAAAATTGACCTGAAATGACTCCAGCAGTTTTTTAATTGCTACTCTTCTCCTGTGAATCTCTGTTAGTAACAACAGACAAAACAACAGTGCAACATAGAAGCAGATTTTAATTTCTTTTTTATTATTTTACACTGCTGTTTCCTGCTGATGTGGGGCACTACAGGACATGTAAGCATAAATGCAATATGCGCCACCAAACATGAAAGCCCTGACCACCTATTCTTTTACTGAGATAAGTGATGAAAAAAATCCAGTTAAAATAAATGTTAAAGTCAGTTTGTTTTAAAATTACTCTGAGTTTGCAATGTCAAGCTTTTGAGACTACAAATAATAATTATTTTAGCATCTCCTTATTTTCAGAGAAAGCTCTTCTTGCCAAGAGTGGTCCTTTTTTCTATATTTATCTGGGAGCCACACAGAAGCAATTCTTTCTGTTTGACAGTTCCTGCTAGGCTTGGGTCTCCTTGATGCTCTAAAATATGTAGAAAGATGAAATCTTTACCTGGAGGACTTTAAGACTCATAATCCTTAAGGTCCTGTGGAGAAAAGCCTGGGGCCATACCACTATGGCCATGGAGATCCTTGACACCAGCAGGAACAGAGAGTTTTTAAAAATGCTGTTCCAGGGATGTGTCCAGCCCATGACACACAGCCAGCAGGCACCCAGGCATTGGGGAAAACACTTGCTAAAGCCACCTGCTCAAGGCAGCATTGCAGAGCTCATGTGCCTGTAACTGAGATCCCCAGCACCACCCACACTCTGCTCATGTGTGCCAGCAGCCCACAGCCTAGTGCCCCTCCATGAACTGGGTTTTAAGATACTACCTGTTTAGGAGAACTTGTTTGTTTTTCCCAAATCCCTGAGCAGAAGCACTCCTGCCATGTCATAAATGTTAGGTGATGCTCCCATCCCTGCAAGTGTCTTGCTCCTATTGATTTCAACAGGAGGATCAGTGTGCCTACTTCCAACTAAAAGTGTATTTCTCCAAAATGAGGATCCATTGAAGCACTGGAAGATGTCTCAGCACTTGCTCCTGAGCTATAATATGGAAAGCTATGGAAAAGTTTTCAGTTACAAAAATCTGGAGGTACCTGACTGTGGTTATATAGTGGCTCTCTGCAGACTGCAGTTTATAGAGCTAAACATGACACAGCTCAGTTGGATGGGGGTCTCTACTTACCAGACGATGCCCCTGTCAAATGGGAGATTTACCCAGGTGCTTCCTACTCCACTCACCTCTGCCACTAAGGCTCTGCCTCCTCCTGTGCGATCCCACACACAGAAATATTTGGGGTCTTTGGCATAGCCCCATGTTCAGAAACACAACCACTTAATCAGCTCCTGAACTCCAGAAATAAAACTGCCTTGCATAAATCTATGCATCTATGCATAAATTCTGTCCTGTGCAAAAAGCCAGACTTCCAGCTCAAGTGGTTCATTTCTCAAAAATTCCTGGCACTACATGCTGTGCTGTATGAACCTGAAATCAGAGGAATCAGACTTCAGCAGGAACATCTCCTAATTTTGCCATATGCATTTAAATAAAACTACTTATCATCCAGCTGACTGACTTACCTTGCTCAAGATGATAAACAACCCACACATATAAATCTATTTCCATGGTTTGGTTCATTCTTTTTGATCTGGTTTCACATCCACAAAGTATTTCCATCTATATTCTAAAAACAGAACTTAGAATATAAAAGTTATTAATTTCCAGAACCTCCTGTCCTAGGGCAGTCTTATAAGGTCCCTGACTACCAACAGCAGCTTGCTGCTTGTGATTGTTATGCTGACATGTAAGTTTATTCAAAGACCCCTGGAGGCTTGTTGCACTCATAAATCTCCCAGGGTGTCTCCCAGAGGCATAACGTGATCCCAACTATGTGAAAGTCATGAGTGAAGTCTGAGAAGGCAATATTTAAAACCAAAGTGAATAGTGAATATTTGCACTATATATATATATATATATATGTATATATATATGTGTGTATATATATATATATATATTTATATATATATATTATATTTTTTATATATATATATTTATATATATATTTATATATGTATATAAATACTCAACTTAGTTTCCTGATGTGGTTTGGAAAGTTAATTATATGAAAACTGTGGAAACAATTTTCTCCTCCTCAAATACAGCAAGTTGACTCACTAGCCTAAGGTAAAGGAACTGTTGAAGAGTGCCTGCTTCTTAGGCAAACACAGTCAAAACTAGATGCTATAAACAGAAATCCAGGACAACTGAAAATTGGAAGCGAATCCAGTATGGGTAGGGCATATCTGTAAAGGCACATCCAGGCTTATGTCAGTTTGGAAGGAGCAGCAGAAGCTCTAGAATTTCTTTAGGAATGGCAATGAGAAATTGTGACTTGACTTTGACATCTTATACTAAATTTTGGAGATACATAGGCGTGGTAGTATCCCTAGCCTGGAACAATCAAATCAGAGCTTGTTGCTGCTATTAGCATCAATATTGTTTGTGTCAGAGAAGCATCTGATTGTTTGTTATAGCCGTACATTATGAAAGGAAATAAACTATCCAAACAGAAGCTGAAAATCTTATTCTGGCCATGCATGAAAAAGATACTGTTTGCTCAGCTGAGAACTGATGAGCTTAGGGAGAAGAGAAAGTTGCTGACCTGCCTCCACAGGAGTTTAGTTGATCATGTTGAGACTTGAAGCTGAAACTTCTCAAGGGCCCCTGATCAGAAGGAGGGGGCACAACAGTGAGGTGCAGGCTGTGTTCTGATGTAGAGGCTGTTTGGTAACAGAGTTGCCAACCTCCGCTGTCTCCCAACAGCACCGTAAATGAACACAAGCAGCTCACAGATACAAAGCCACAAAGCACTTCTGCACTTCTCACAGGAGCTGTCAAAGAGGTTCTCCTGGGACAACACATTGACACTGGCAGTGTTCCATTGTTGTGGCCCAGTCCCTGGAAGGAGCTAGAAGCTCCTGCAAGTTTATCTGAGCAAAACAACAAGTCAGTACCACCCCCTGTAAAGGGCTTTGGACATTACCATATATGTCCAAAGACGCAGCCTAAGCCAATGGGGTCAAAGCTGCTGGCCCCTAGGCGGAGTCAGATCAGAGGTCATAAATGTTGTTGTAATTTGAATAAAGTGGAGATTTGCCTGAAGCATCGCACTGGTGTGGTATCTCCCCTTAGGCCGGCCACAACATTCCATGCTGAGTTAAGCATCTTGTATGAAAATTAAAGCAATAGTCTGATTTACCTTTTGTTTAATAAAATGTAAGTTAGTGTAGCTAAATCTCCAGATGAAGATTCAACTTTTTTCAGGAGAGTTTCTTTCTTCCCTTGGAAGCCATCTTGCATCAGGTGTGGGAGATAGGACAATGGCCAAGGAAAATTTGGCTTCCACTCTCAAGTGAAGCTAACTGTGTCCCACTGCATGTAAAATCCTGTATAATAGTGCATTTATTGCTTTTCATCCAGAAATCTTTCCTACTGTTGCTAGCATTCCTCCCCAGCTGAGAGTCTGGCTTCCATGCAGCTCTCACACCAAGCTGTTCCCCCAGCCTTGAAGAATTCCTTGAAAAATGGATTTAGGATGCCCACAAGTCTGCCTGGCTGTTGGAGCTTCCTACCAGGCCTCCAGTGCTGCAGCCTGTGAAATAGCTGTTATTCAGACTAATGAACATTGCTTGTGCAAGCGCTGGTGGGTAGAAAGTGGCCATGAATAAATTTAGAATGGAAATTAAACAAATATTTCTAAGCCTCAGAAAAGGATGGTTCTGAAAAAGCCTTTTGTTGTTGCAGTGGTAGCTAAATCGTGAAATACTTCAATTAAAAATAAAAAGTTCAAGCAGTTTGTACTCTGCCTGCAAAAATGGGAGACTAAAACAGGCTTTTCACTCACTTTTGTTGCCAAGCCCAAGTTTTGACAGAAGCACATCAACACCTCTGCATTGCTCAGTGGGGCTACAAAGCACACCACGAATAACACACAAGTTAAACCTCGTTAATGCAGGGTGTGGGGACACATGCATGAAAGCCACGACCTGATGTTTTAAGTAAAGAGCATGGGTTAAGTTAGACAGCAGAGATGGCTTCCAGGAAATGCCAGGGACCCTGAGGGCTCCCCCAGTGGTTCAGCATGTTGGAGGGAGCAACAGGGGCCAGGAGGCTGAGGCATCCACATGTTGCACTGCAGGATACCCACTGCTGAGGGGACTGCAAGATGGCATGGGATTAAAACATCCTGGGTTTTCTTACAGAATGAGCTTCAAAAACTCCTGGGCATTCATCAAGGTTTCTCAACACCTGTGCTGTGGTTTACCTGTTGCATTTGTCTTGAATGTATGCTTCAGTGGTTTCTTGCTACTTACAAGCCAATAACAAGCAAATAGGCCTCTTTTATCTAAAAGGTTTTCCAAGTAATAAGTAAATCGGATGGAGAAGCACAAGAGACCAGCAAACTGAAATGATGCTGCCACCCATAGCATTAGACAGAGGTGTCCATTCAGCTGCAGCCTGACCGCTGTCAAGTTTTGCTACGGGCATCACAATAGATGACGGATTTTAGATGTGATTAACCACCAGAGCATCTTTATTCTGCATCCTTCTGTGCTTTTGTGTTTTCTCTGCTGGCTCAAAAGCAGCAGGTAAGTAGCTCACATTATTGTCAGAGTTTTTCTTGCTGTTACTGATGATCTGCAGCAGCACAATGAGAGCAAGTAGAGCCTTGGAGAGTAGGGGTCCAAAGAAACAAAACTAAGAAAATCAATGTTTGCTAAGAGAGAAAATAAAATCATCTGCACTGAAAGGAACTGACTGATGGAATGGAGTCTGTGAGTTCCTGTCTCAGCTTCTGTAGGCAATTGCCTATGTTTAAAAAGAGACAGAAGGAAAGAGAAAGACTGTAGGGGTGACAGTGTGTGTGTGGATCTCTTAAGGTCTGAGGTGACTGATGAATGCATCCATTTATTGGGGCATGTCGGGTGTCATCATTTATTGGGGTAACCCTTTATTGGGGTAATGTAGGTTAGCCTAGCAGCGGTCCGAGGAGGCAGAGACAGCTCAGGCTGCAGTGTGATCAGAAGGCTTACCGAAGACAAAGGACTTTATTTTTAGTAACAGCTTCACTTTTAGCTAGTCCTGCATATAACATGCCAGTCAGTAGTTCACCTAACATATATGGAAAGTTTCTACTGGCTACAAGGCATCCACATTCTGCAGGTGGCTCTCTGGTCCTTAAGGATGCATTCATCAGTCACCTCAGACCTTAAGAGATACACACACACACTGTCACCCCCCAAAAGACAGAATGGGCAAATACTGCTGCATGAATTAGGGTAAATACTCCACCCATTCTCAGACGTTTCAGCTTCCTCTGCAGTCTGTTGAGTCAAAGCAGTTTGTGAGACGTGTTTTCATTTGATGCCCAAATAGCTGCACTTTACCTTTTGCATCCCTCTCAGGTGTGCAGTGGCCATGAGCTAACCTGTATCTATAGCAGCACCGAGGGGAAGAGGTAAAATACTGTTCCTAATTTGTGGCAATGGAAAAAAACATCTTTTCTTTATTCTTACTAGCAATCTGTGGAGCCCATGTGAATGCGCTTCTCAGAATGGGGTGGCTAGTTCTTACTCAGAAGTGTGCACTATATGGGAATATTGATTTCTTCTCTGCTTGGAGATAAAAAACTGAATAAGCAGGAAATGGTTTTCACACTTGACCTCATGCATGTTCAGTGCTGAATTGTTTCCTAGCAGGTTCTCATGCATCTGTTTTTAACCTTTAGGTACCACTGTCTTTACAAACTCAGCAAGGGTGCTCCACACAGTTATCTCCTCCTAAACATCAGCTAATTGGGCTTTCTAAAAAGCACCTCATTCAGTCCCAAATCATTAAATCAATGGTGTTTTTTTAAGAAATCATTAATCATTTTATTTCTGCTTGTCTGCTTGATTTTTTTCTTGTTTTCTACACACCCAGCAATGTTATACTAAGCACTAGTTTTAAATTATGCCTATTTTTCCATATTCTGTTACTAAAATAGGAGTAATGTCTGTGTAGACACAGATCTGGAAAAGGAGGAAATTGATTAATTAGTGCACACATGAATAATCACTTGGCTCTCTCTTACTACAATGTAGGAGCAAAGGATTTAGCAACTCTAGAAATAAAAGCCTACTGAGTAACAGTCCCTTTTTATTGAGAAGAACATTTCCATTACAAATTTATTTTAAAACATACAGTGCTCTTGCTTTTCAATTTCGAAATAAATTATTTTGTATAAAAACAATTTTCCTTGCTCACATAGTTGATATACAAGTGTGTGTTAGAGTGTAGGAAAGGATACAGAATTATTCTTGTAAATTGAGAGTTTGTTTCAAATACCTCTTTCTGCTTTGTTTTGAGGGGAGTTGGAGAGTCCCATCATTACTTGTTCACAGTATCAAATGGACACAGGTGACATACACAATCTCTCAGGATATTTCTTGAATTACATACAAAAGCGGGTTTAACCTTGTATGTGCACATGCATATATTTTATCACTCACTATTGCTCACCTTCATGTCTAAAAGCTCTCGTTGAGGTGCAGCAGCAGACAGCCTTACACTGCCAGAAAAGGATACACAGTTCAAGGTCAATATATTTGGAAGCAGATCTGAAGAGTTTTGCCATCATCCTTTGCAGCTGCAGAAAAATATATTTGAAATGCTGAGATGGAAATGTAAAAGTCTTAAATTATGAAAAAGAGAAAAAGATATCATTGATATACTTTAAAACCATGAGTACACAAGCTGGTGGGATTAGTGTCATTTAATTTCAAACCTCATTTTGTGTTCTAAGATACAATAAAAAGTTAAGGAGAAATGACAATATTTTTGGATGGCTTCCATTTGGCCTTGCACTGCTTGTAATGAATATTTTTCTTGGTACTTGATACTGTAACTCCCCAGTTGTTTTAATCCAGCTGGCTCCATCACTAGCAGATATTTACAAAGGAAGCATGGATTTGCTGCAGATAAAGAAGCTGGTGTTTAAGGCAAGTAAATAATTCCATCTAGTTCCTGTTGGGTTTCTGTTGGTGTCATATTTCCATGAACAACAGGACATTTTTAAAATATAAAACAACAATTGAATTGTCACAGTATGGGTGGCATTTCAGTTCTGCACCACTTCCTCACTGGACCAGAAGATAAAATGTTGAAATATTAAGGGACATGGAGCCAGACATGCTTCATCTGTTAGCAACCCAGCATGGCACCAGAAATGGGCTTCTGAGAAAGAAATATTAAAATTAAGTTCCCAGGGATGTTAACCCTTGTGTCACTGTTCTTTACCATTATCCCACACATTCCTCTCCTCAGAAAATGGGAGTAATACCATTGTGGAAGCAAACAGCAGGCCTGTTTTGAATTATGTTGGTGAAGTTGCCTGGAAAAGTGTGAGCTGTCTGCTGAGGACCTCCACCTCTCACCCACAGTTAATTCAGTGGGACTTTCCCTGGAACCTCAACATTGCAACTAAATTCTTGCATGTTCAAACCTTTTTACTTTACCTTTTCTTTTTTTTTCTTTTTCTTTTTTTTTTTTTTTTTAATTATGGTTTTTCCCCTGTGGCTTCTTCAGCTGTTGCAGCTGAAACCCCAGGTTCTCTCTTCAGCCCTTCTCCAGCTCTCTCCCCACGGGCTTTCCAGCGGCTGCTGCAGGGCATCCCCTCACTTATATCTCTGACCTCACCTTACCACGGCAAAGGCAAAACTATTTCCAGCTTTATACCTGTTACTTCCCACACACTTTTTCTTTTCTAAACAGCTTTCTTGGCTGAGGTGTCTGAACTGTGACTTCATCCCAAGAAGTATTTGAAATGTACTTAAAACATGTAATTGAGAGGAATGTAAATATTTGCCAGCTTGCTTAGGAGAACACGAAGCCTGAATCCAGCCCACGCAGTTGAAACTGGTACCCTCTGTGTGGTCTGGCATAGTCCAAAGGTTTGCCCAGCACTGTTATAACAGCTCCCCAGACTGACAGATGCATCCCCATGCCTAGATTCCTGCTCCAACACTTACTATTTTCTTAGTACAGAGGCAGCCCAGATTTATTATTTAGCCACTGATCACCTGTATCTCCATCCATCTAAGGATATAATGTTACTGAGAAGGTCCTGTTTGCATTTCATTGAGAATTAGTCTCTCTTTTAAAGTTAGAGGGAAGCCTGTCTGGTTTCTAATTGTCTCAAGCCAGAAGAGGAATGAGGAAATTAAAAGGAACAAAAATGTAATGTGAATAGTAGCCTTTAAACTGCTTGGGAACCTGAAGTATAATGTAAAATCCTTTTTTAAAAGGTTTTAACAAGGCATTCCTCTCCTCTGTTGAGCCAAAACTGCCAATGTGCAACAACCTCTTACCAGAAGTACACAAAACAAAAACCCCTGTTGTGTTTAAACACCATTGGAAATCATGAGAAAATACACTCTTACAGAGCAGGCAATTTATCATTTAAATAAAATCATATAAATGGAAGGTCACAGTCTCAGTAAGGCTGAATGACAAGAATGAAGAAGATGAGTTCTGTGGACTGAATTTTCAGGGCATTGCCTGGGCAACTGTTTTGTAGGACTCCATCTTTGCATGAAGAGAGAAAATACATCTGAGCAGCACGTAGTGAAGTACCTGCAATCTGAGTTTGTGGGCTTCTATTTGCAATGGGGATCAGGTACCTGCACAAAACTCATCATCAATTCAGTGGTCCCTGGAGAGTCATGTTAATTAGAAAAGCTGGTCTCAGTCAGTAACAGGAGAGGTCACATCTCCCATGCAGATTGCACCACCAGACTCTCCAAGATTTAATTGATGAATTTACACAGGCTCAATGGATTCTTGCCCATAACATTTAAGGTGTTTGCCCTTCTCCCAATCCATTTATTAACAGGTCTTTATGCAACAAACTTTGTTTTTTTAAAGCTTGGCTTTCGTTACTACACATATTTGCAAAAAACCTCTAATTATTGCAAGTATGAATTAAAGACATAACTGAGATTTTTGTGACTCACTCCTGTTGATTTGTACAGATACTTTATATGAATAAAATTATGCCACTTCAACTTAATGAATGACTGAATTACTCAATGTGTTTCTATTATTTATTGACAAATCTGAAAAAGTAATCTCAATATGAAAAAGAAAGTTAGTGTGTGGATTGATCAAGTTATTTGTCCCTGCCTGCAAACATGGTCATTTAGCTCCATCATACTTCAAATTATACCTAAACCCTCAGTACACAGCTGTTCATAGTGCCAATAATAGAGCTAATAATATCTGTTGCCAGAGTTATTGTGCTCCTTGAGAACTTGCTTGAGAACCTACTGCCAGTGCCATCAGTGAAGAAGGTGGAAGAATGAGAATGTATTCCCTCAGCAACACAGTAAAGAAGAAGGAAGGGCTACCTGATAAAAGAAATAGCTTGGATATATAAAAAAGCATGGCTTTTTGTTTGGACTGCTGAGGTGAACCACTTATGACTCCTTGCCAGCAGACAAGACAAGACTTCTGTTGATTTCAGTGGGTTCAGAGTTTTGCTTCAAAAATGGAAACACAATAAAAAGAAAAAAGAGCATCTCAAGAGGATCTTAAGTATATAGCATATGGAATGCAGTTAATAACAGCAGAAACCAAAATGCAAAAGCTTCCCTGTATTATTTAAAGAGACATACAACTTCTCTTATAGTTTTATTCATGGACTCCTCAGTGAAAATCATTTTTGAAAGGAGCTCATGTCTCTAGGTCCTTGTTACTTACAGACCAAAGTCATGTTGCAGAGCCATTGTTCATGTATTTAAGCAATTGCTTCATCACCTACAAAAGGAAATATTATTTTAGGCCATTTTAGTTTTTCTGTGCCATTTTTAAAGATTTTGTTTTACCCAACCTGAGTGTTGGATCCCTGCAGGCTTAATGAACAAAATTCCTTCTCAAGATTACATATTATTGCCATATTATTGTCATCATATAGCTGTCATCTCACTGTCTATTTTGTATGTTCAGTCATCATTTTCTTTCTCTAATTTCTTGGATAGGGCATTATAAAGTATACTAGACAAACAAAAACATCAGCCTTGCCACCAGCTAATGGGTAACAAAACTAGCAAAGCACAGCAAGCCTTTGATTTTAAGGGGCCAAAAACATCCTATCCCTTGTTGATTGTACTATTATTGTACTCTGGTTAAAAGTGGACAGGAAAGTTGTAACAAGGTTGAGAAAGGGCTGGAAAATGCTTACAGCAACAGTCTTCTTCCAAAAACTTCACATGTAATAAAGGGAGTCGTAAAGACAGTGGTGGCTCCCTCTTTCAGTGTTTGACTATTCGCACTTCCAGCTTTTGCTGTGTTTGTGTTGGTTGCACCACAAGAGCTTTCTGCAGCCATGGTGCCATCCCTGGACACCAAAGGCTGGCTTTCAAAAGCTGCATGGCATGGGCAAGACTCAAACTCACCAAGGTTCCTCCAAGACATCAGCTGTCTAGAAAAGTTGATTTCTGATAGAAAAAGAAAAAAAATCTGCAGTGGAAATCTATTTTCTCCTCTCTGTCACTGTTGAAGTGACAATTTAAAAAAACTAATTCTTGCCTGTTATGAGATTTCTCTTTCCCTGTGATTATTCCTGTGAGTCTATGTAATAGTACAACTAATCCAATTAACTAATCTTTTTCACAATAGCCTTATCGCATGGCTCTGTGTTTGTGGGTGGGCAGCTGTAACCACAGCCTGCTGGGGCAAGTCTCAGAGTTACAGCAGAGAGAAAGATTATTTATGCACCATTCACTTCTTACCTGGGGCATAATAAATAGGAGTTCTTGTGATAGCTGTTTGTCTGGCTCAATCAGAAGAAAAGAACATGTAAAACCCTTACAAATCCATTGTTCACCAAAGAGATGGTAGAAATTATTGCTAGCGCCTCAATTAACAAGGATCTATAACAGCTCCATCCTTGGCATCAATTTTTCCCTATCCTTTGCAGTATTTTTTTCATTGCTGACTCACTTCATGCTGAGAAAATCCCTTCTCTTTTGCTTTTTTCACAGGTATTCTTAACTTCAGGGATTCTAGTTTTCTCAGGGCAAATTTCTGGTCTTTTCTTTACAAGGCAGAGTGAAACTCCCTCTGTGTGTGCTGGGAAGACTAGACCAAGACATTTCTTTCGTGAAATACAGTGACTTTCAGAGCTACACTTAGGATGACATAATGTCTCTGCTTTCAATGGTACTAGGAAGACTCAAACTTACATAAATGCAGTATCCCAGGACTCCCCAGAGCAGAGGAATCCTTCAAATATCAGGAGGGAAGGTTCAGACAGCATGGAGAGGACACTAGACATCTGCCAGGCTAAATATGTCCTAATGAACTCAGCAAACAGCAGAACACCAAGGCTTCACTTGTTTGGCTCAATTGCCCACACCAAAGCACCTACCACATTTCAAACACCATCAGGTACTGGACATGATCCCAAGGGATGGCAAAAGCACAGGACCGACAGAAATGTGAGTCCTTGGGAAGAATAAGGAAGATGTGGAAAGGCACACACATCTATAAAAAGAAATCTGGTTGTAGTGTTTTAAAACATATCCTTTCATCCCTGAGTTTTCCATTTTCCCTTTTAATTCATGATCTTTGTGCTTAGGGGTCTATTGATCTCTTGCTTACCTGAGACTAATCCACAGATTCTTATGCTGGAGTCTGACATCACTATTTGGTACTTTAGAAAATGATATTAGCATTTATTAGCATGCATTAGCCTTAATAAAAAGCAACTATGTATTTGCTATTTTATTCTTTCAGACATGATCCACTGGTCTGAAACAATTTTTGAAACTCTGGTAGCAAAACCATAATACAAAGGTCACACAGTAGCGAGCAAATTAGAAGCATGCTCATATTTTTACATAAAAAGCATATGCAAAGAAGCAGATATCCATCTTACAATTGAAAACCCACAATTTTGCGTACTTCTCTAATAATTCATTTGGCAATATAGAAAGTGTGCAATGCAGATTTCAAAAGACGTCACTGAACTAAAAGAAAACACTGGCGTACAAAGCTAAAAAGTAATAATCTGAAAAGTGAGCAAAAAAACCCCCCAACACTGTATATGCAATCAATGTCTTTGATTTTTTTTCTTACACAAAGGAGAATTTCTTATTTTTGTTTGTACAGATGGGTAACATCTGAAAGTACAAATACCACTGGATGGAACATGTGAGTTTCAAATTGTGCAGGTTTGCAGCTTGTAACAATGAAAGGTGGACTCTGTTCACAGATTAAGATAGTTCAAGGTGTGAGCTGCATGTCTTCATTCCAAATCACTCCATGGAAATATAGACAATCTATTCATTTGTCCTCATTTGTCCATGCTCTGTTCTCTGGTTTCATGGCAAAAGGCCTAGGGCATCCCAATATGTTTCCACACCATGCCCTCAAGGCATGAGCACCACACCAGCTCTCTCAGTCCAGTTCAAGTGTCTCACATGCTTTAGGACATCAGAGATAGATGATGTGTCTATATTTAGAATAACTTAACAGACCGCTGCTTATGTGGTGTGTGGAGACAGATTCATCAGCTGACCCATTTCAGATATCCAGGTAGGGCATCCCATAAGGACTGGTGTGCTGGAATGCTCAGAAACCCCAGATATGTGCACAGGTTGGGCAGGCACAACACAAGCTTATGGAAGACTGCTCTTTCTGAAACAGCCTCTGGAGACTGACTGGCCTAAAGTGACTCTATAGGTCTGTGTTTGGCCCCGTCACTTCCTCTGTGATTCTCCATCACCTCCTTGGCACCAGGTTCATAGATAGACACACAAGTGCAGACACTTTGAGTTACTGAATTCCACCTCCATAGTCAGCCTTCAAAAAAAATTAAAATAAGTTTTTTACAGGTCTATTTAAATAGTCATGGGGTTTTTGGGTTCATTAAAAAAAAAAAAAAACCACAAAGCAACAAACCAACAACAACCACAACAGTTTAATCATATTTTTTCAAACCATGGCTCACAGGAAGCCAGAAAACTTCCTTGCAGGCTTGCCATGCCTTA
Source organism: Hafferia zeledoni (assembly GCA_035583235.1). Lineage (NCBI taxonomy): Eukaryota > Metazoa > Chordata > Aves > Passeriformes > Thamnophilidae > Hafferia > Hafferia zeledoni. The sequence continues at coordinate 80,081,295 of JAWWEV010000001.1, read as the reverse complement.
CATCCAAAAATATCCTCCCTCTTTTAAAGATCTGAAGCCAGACATGAAGAAAGTTCAAAGTCTTTCTCCTCAGTGTACAGAAAGCCAAGAGACATAAACTGGAGTAAGACGTCTTCTTACCCAAGGGCTTCTCTTAATCAGAAAGAGGGGGAAAAAAACCATCATTCTTTGAAAAAAACATGTTCAGAAAAGCAACTGAAGAGCAACCTGAGAGCTCTGTCCACAAGTGTAAAGGGGAAAGGGAAGGCAAGGCAAGGCAAGGCAAGGCAAGGCAAGGCAAGGCAAGGCAAGGCAAGGCAAAGCAGGCCAAAAGGCAAAGAGAAGTATCAAGACAACTTTCACAAAAGAATCCTTATGATGATGGCTCATCCAGAATAAGAGCTCATAAAAGAGAAGGAAATAAAAAACCTTTTTTTTTTTTTTAATGGGTTCTTTTCCTTGAAAAGTTCTGGCTTCTAACTCAGTATCACTTACAGGAGTGTGATTTGTAAATTTTGGACATTTGGAGTCAGCTGCATTAAAACATATATGTAACAACAGTAATAAAGAATGATCAGAAGAGTATAATGTGTCTTCAAGTTTTACATCTGATGAATTTCCCTCAAAGAGAAAAGCATTAGAGGGAACATCAATGGTAGTAAAAAGCTTAGCACTTGGATGCCTGCCATGCCCAATTCCCCACTGATGCTGAAGAGCCTGAGATAATGCAGAACAGTACCTTGCAAGACTTTCTTTAGTTCTCCTTCACTGCATGTTTCTCTTTCCTCCTATGGCAACCACTTAAAAAGCTGAGTGGTTATCTTACCCTAGTGTTTCAAATATAAAAACTTCCTGTAAGGTTGGGAACTTATTATAAGTATCTCGTGCTTCACAGAATCATAGAATCACAATGGTTTTCATTGGATGAAAAATCATCTAGTTCCAACCTGCCCTCCCATGGGCAGGGACACCTTCCACTAGATCAAGTTGCTCAAAACCCCATCCACCCACTTCCAGGGGTGGGGTGTATACAATTGCTCTAGGCAGGTTTTCCCTATTTAATGCTGAAATGGATGTTCAATTTTCATCCACTCATGTGTAAAGTGACTTCTTCCTCTCTTAAAACTTAATAAATGGAAATACAGTCTGAACTAATGACTCCTTTCTGACCAAAGGGACATGGAGGCAGATGTTCCAGACTCTGGGTTCAGAACATCAGAAGGTGACTGCCACCCTGGACATCACTGATGTTCCTGCAAGGGCTTAACACAGTCTCTGTGATATGAGCAGTTAGGTAGGGTCAGCTTATCCAGCAAAGAGCAAAAGAGGGAGTAGCAGCTGGTCAGGAGGCTCCAAGATGTAATGTCAGAGGTCCATAGAAGCTATCATGCTCACTCATTTCATCCTTCCTTAGCAGCAGAATTGTCAGGCAGAATCAGACCAATTTTCTATGAAGTCCAAGCTATATTTTTTCCAAGTAGATCATTCCAGAGTCTCAAACTCATCTCCTAGTCACACCTGGCAATGCTGCACTTTCACAAAGGAGGCAGGAGAAGGGCATGCCTTGAAGCTGCCAGTCCAGGAGGAACAGAATGTTCCTGAAACCTTTTTTCCCCTAGGGTGTATACAGATCAAATGGACTGCTTCCCTCACAAAACAAGGAATTCTGAACTGATGTATTACCTCTCTTCCCACTCTGGGGGACTGATCATCTGCTTCTGATAACTTCAAAGTTATGTAAGTTACTTAGATGAATAACTTGTTCAGGTAATTGAATAGTCCATGTCATCAAAATTTAAGCACCATTGCTTAAAGGCATTCCATAATTTTAAATTACTTTACCATGATTGCTCAAAAAAGACATCTACACATTTGACAGTAAATAGCTGCTGTTCAGAGCAAAGAGGTTTTTCTCCCAGGAAAGACTGAGTGCCTGTTTCCTGGGGATGCAGTATTCTACAAGCCAATCTCTGGAACAATATGACCTAAAAATTAACTCTTGCCTATGTAGCAATGATCATGATCTGATTACATGTGTTTTGTACAAACAGACAGGGAACCCACAGATAATGTATAAAGTTATGTCTTTACAAACACCAGTTTTCTAAAAAGTTCTTGTCTTAGTTGACTAATTTTAAATGCGATTCAAAAATGTTCTAGATTCAAAGTTTGCAGAAATCTTATGGGCAAAACCCCATTGCTTTGAAAAAGTGCTTAAGCATGAGTATTTAATAAAAATTTGAAACATATCAGTGTATAAAGATTGGATGCCTAAAGAGTGGATTAAAGGAAATGCCAAAAAATATGGATACGGAAAGCAGTTAATACTGATAAAGGCAATAAAAGCCACTCAAAATATTCTCAGAAGAAAACAAGCTTTCCTTCAAATAACATGTATTGAAATGGCAAAAATAGAAAGCAATGGTCTAAAAATATTCAGTATATACATGCATCTATTCTGTATCTTAAATCAGACAAGAAGAGGTATCCAGCCTGTTTGATACTGATGGAGAATGCTGCTATTGACATCAAAAAGGGTGGTGGGGAAGTATGTTTTAAAGTTCACATTTTCTGTTGCATAAACAAGGTGATACATATCTGAAAAGGAAGCAGGTGTGGACCTTTCTGAAACTATCAGTTTAATTTGGAACAGATATTGGAAAGTAGTGACATTTGCAGTTCAGAATATCAAAACACAAGTCAAAAAGATATACAGCTATTCTTAAAAATATTGATAGTACTTCAAGGTTCTGGTACAAACTAGTGAAACCCCTGAACACAACCAGTGTTATTAAAGCTGTTAAGTGAGCACAGGGGTTTACAAGCTGGTTTGACTCATATGAAAAAACAAGAAAATAAACTAAAAACCCAAGCTAAACCATGGCTATCAGTAGAATTTGACATTAAGTAATTAAAAGCTGAGGGTGAGATGAAAAATTGTTCAAGACATGAGTAAAAATTGAGAAAAAATTTAGATAGCTACCTATCACACATATCTAAGACATGAGGAGTTTTTGATCTACTGGTGCTCTCCAAGTTGCCTAAATGTGCTGCAGTTTTGGTTAAACTAATCCTTAGTTTAGAATAAAAATGTGGTTTGATAAGCTACAAACTCTGCTCCATCAATGGAGATAGACGGTGGAAAACTATGATATCAAGACCAGGCATCTTCATACCTAAGTCGGGAAGAAGAGGCCCTTGCCAGGTATTCTAGGAGCTGTCTGACATGGGAGATCTGGTGCCTCATGATTTTGCAAGTTACTTATCTAGGCCACCCACTTGGCTTCCAGACTATCGGGAACAGCAAGTCCTGAGAGGCTGAGCTTGTTGTGCATTTTACCATATGACCAGGAATGCAAAACAACTTCCAGGTGGAAGTACATATGACTGGGTACAGCACCTGTGTGAGGTGGCTCTGGCAATTCTGCATTAAATCTGGCTTGTGTGCTTCTCAACAGTTTTATAATATTCACTCCCCTATTTACTGAGACAGGTCAGGAAGATCCAAGAAAGGAATGTTTAAGATATTGAATGATGCAAGGGTTTGGAAGCCAACACAAAGAACTTTGGTGAGAAAATGCTGCAGTGCTGAAGTGGGGCCCTAAATTTTTGACCGTGAGGTCCTGGTTTAAATTACACTGCAGTATGTCTTGACTGTAATACATTACTTCTGATGGACTTCTCACTCAAGTGATCCGAAGCATGAGGTTTGCCTCAACTCAGCTCTCAGTGAGAGTGCAATCGGTCTCCGAAGTCCACTGCTCCAACCACCATAAATTGTAGACTCTATCAGGGGATCAACAATTTATCTGTCACAAAAAACTGGCATTTTACTGCTAAAGGTAGGCTTGTCAGATCAGTGCTGAAAACCCTGCCCTGCTTCCCCCCTTGCTGCACCTGTTCTGTGGATAATGAGAGCACTTCAGGCTCCAGGACTGTCAGAATAATATCTTTGACAAGGTCTGAATCCTACAGCAGTGGAGGAATTGCCTGGTTTGGGTCTTTTTTTTTTTTTTTTTTGAACAAACACTATTGACTGCCCAGCCCCAGCAACTGTATGTTGTTGTTACCTATAAACTGCCTTTCTGCTCCTCAGAGATGATGCAGACTGCCTGGAATGCACCTGTACATATCCTGGCTCTTTTGCCAGCTTCCTCCCAGCATTACAATCCTACATCTCAGCCAGTGCAATAGATTTTGCTACAGCAATGACAAATATCACCTTGTGCCGTTGACCTGCAGCCAGAACACCACCACTCAAGTTTTCTCCCTAAAGCCACAACTTTGCCATCTCATGCTGTCTGCATATCCTTTCAGCAACTCTGCTGTGTCAGACAAAAGCCATGTATGCCCTCCTCCTCTGTAGCCCTGTCCTAGTTCAGCAGGTGCGACCAGTTTATCATTGTGTGGGGGTGACCAAACCTATGTATTCTACACCCTCTCTTCATTTCCCAAGAACAATGGACAATTTGCAGCAGCTGCCCAGGGCACACCTGACTCCTCAGGGTGTGAGCTGGGTGTGAAAGACACCTGTGAGATAAGAGCTGTGATAACTCCCCTCCAGGAAGTTGTTAGCACCTTCACACCCAGCCCGAGGGGGCATGTCTGCTGATGGGTTATCAACAATTCCAAAATACCCCCTGACTCAGAGTCAGATCACCCATTGTGGAACTCCCTGCTCTGGGGGAGCTACTGCATGCTCCCACCTGGACCTGAGGGTATATAGTCATGGGGTTTGAAGACCTCAGGGAACCACTCGTTGGACCCAGAGGAGGACCACAACCTTGACAGAAGGAAACCACCACTCTCGATCAGACTGAGAACACCACTCTTCACCCGACTGCAACCATTGTCTGAACCAACAGGTTTTTTACCTCCTTTTGCTTTGGACTTGGGGGAACCATGTGGGGCTCAGCACAGGGGCCAATAAACCCTTTTATGTTTGTGCCCCAGGGCAGTGAGTTATACTAACGGGTTTTGTGGGTTAAAAGCAATTTCTCTTTGTGTCATTGTATTTATTGCAATATTTTTTATTAAATTGTAACTCTGACTTATAATCTCCCCTGAGCTGGGTTCATTTCTCCTGCTGGTTTACCTTTAAACCAGCACAAGCCCCCTCTTCCTTCTTCTTCCCTCAGCACAAGCAGGTCTTGAGCAAGTGCTTGGCCTGCTACCTCTCCTGCATCCCAACATTTTTGCTGTTTCTTTAAGGTCTCTTGTCTGTGGACATTAAAATTGCAGGTTTTGAGAACAGGGACCATCTCTCTGTTCCACATTTGTGTAACACACAGTGACAGAGAAATGCCTCCTAGGCCTGGCTGCTTTGGTAATACAAATTAAACAAGAGCAATGAGATGGCTGCCTAATTACCTTATTTTGTTCCCTGCATCAGCAATAATTTCAATCGGTTAAATTTTGTGATGACAGAGTTAAGAGTGGGCATCATACTGTGTTTCTTTTTTGCCCTCTGATGACTGAGAGCATCTGGGCACAGGTCCTTAAAGAACTAATGGCACAGTGATAAGTCAAAAGCCAGAGTCATCTACTGCTTTTCCAGATACTTAGAGTGATCTGGCATGTTTCTTTTCCCCTTCTTTGACTTAATTCTTCCTTGATCAGTGCCAACTTCATTTTCCTGCTCCAACCCTCTGAAAAAGGAGGCTCTGGGATTCTCCCCCTCACACTCACCCACTGGAGTAGGCAGCTCCTGCTGGTGCCACCAGCCATGTCCTAGGCAAAGACCATTCATGTGTTGCACTCTGAGCACTGGCTGCGCTGCCACGCTACAGCTATTAGATGTTCTGCCACATTACACTTTTAAAAATGTGCAACTTCTGCTTTGATCTTGGCAGCTTGAGACAGTGATTTAGATGCCTCCTACCTCCTTTCCTGAGTGCGTGCTTCGGCATCACTGCTAAGAGGCACAGCTGGCTGACAGCTCTTTGGGAGTCAGCCTCCTGAAACAAGTCCCAGGGAGAGGGAAATATGGCATGATGCCCTGCTTGCTTTTAAGATCTGAAACATGCAGGGCCTCAAATGACTAATTCTTCAAAGTTGTTTTTTCATAAATGACCAGTTTTCTAAATACAGTAGGAGTCCTTGATGCTGGTTCTCACCTAAACAGTTGCCTTCCAGGGAGGACCAGCTGTCCTGTGCTGTTTGTTGGATTTTTTAGTGTGGCAGGCATTTAGGTTCAGGCACTACCCTCTTGTAATGCCATGGGTGCAGGGTGCCTGTGGGTCTTCCTGGGGCACCCCTCTTTGATGGGCTTCTCTCTGCAAGAAACTCAACAACTTCCCAGAGGAGAAGCCTGCACCAGTACTGAACCAAACTTCAATCACCATCTATAATTCACCTCAAAGTTTTCATGTAAACTTTTCAAAGGGATGTTTAAGCTTATTTTTCTTATTGCTCCTAGCTGAAACTTCAGGAAGACTCCATGAATCAGCAAAGTAATTGTCTTTTGTGTTAGCTTTGTGTTTACTGTGAGTGCATAACTAAGCAAATATTGAGATTAGTGCTTTTGGGAGTATGAATTTTCTGCAGATGTTTTGGGTAGAGCTTGAATGGCATCTGATGGCAAGCAAGGAATATTTAAGAGAAGGCATATGTAATACAAAGTAGACTGCACTTAAGGAGTTATTTCAAGAATCAAGAGCAAAAGAAGATGAGTGGTCACAAAAATAATTAATACAAAGGGTTTTCTTTTTTTCTGGAATTTGTGATACTAAGATATAACTTCAATTGGATCTGGCCTCTCAAATACCTTTGATGACCAGACTCTTGTTTCTACAAATAACTCCTACAGAGCTTTGTTTCTTTCATTTGGCATTGTCTGCTAGCCTTTCAAAAAAAAAAAAGTTGTTTGTGCCTTATGAATATAGCCTAGTCTGTTGTTTCTGATGAGATTTGAGGAATGATAATCACTACAAAATTACATGGAAACTGATGCACAGCGCTAGGCAGCAGCAGTGCTGGGTAACTGCATGGACAGCTTCTTCGACAGACTCAGAATACAGATGCACAAAAGGCCATCCTTGAACATTCAGCTGGGAAATCTGCCTGCAGAGCAAAATGTCCCTTTGTATTGACTGATATGAAAATTAACGGTGGTCTTGACTCAGTGGCTTTCTTGTGGCACGGCACAATACTTACAGTGTAATCTAATGAAACCAGACACACCAAGTCTAATTTCCATTTTCTGATGCACTGAGCTTTGCCTAGGGGACCCCAGGTTGGGATACTAGCTTTTCCATTTCAGGTAAGATTTACATTTGCAGAAATATAGGAATTGCCACACAGAACTGGACCAAAATCCTGTTTCGTCCTTTGGCTTGCCTCTGACAATGGCCAGCAAGCAATGCATCCCTAGGAGGTATAAATGCAGCATAATGTCTCTTCCTAAGTCAGCAGGAACCCTTTTTTGCACAAGCAGCCATTTAGCACCTAACAAGGCTTGCTAGATACTGTTTTCAAGGAGCCTTCTCCGAATTGCAGCAATTTACCTGGCTAGATTTTTCATTATGTAGTAACTTTGCCATGCATATGTGTGCTGCGTACATTTTAAAAGCTGCATATTTTACAGCTACAGCTCATAATTTGACAAGGCTTATAGCTTGGTCAAATGAAACCAATTCCCCACACAACAAGCATAGATGCTTCTTTTCAGCAAACACTGTTTTCCTGCCAAATTCCACTTACAGCCTCAAGCCTTTTCACTCATCTCATATAATTTCATTTCCAGCCACTTAAAATTTGGGCCCTTTTTAAATCGTTACGAACTTGAAATTGCCTCATCTACTTTTCCTGTCTCTCTTGCTCAACCCCTTTAGGCAGAAAAGAAATATTGGACTAATTTTTACTTTTTACCTATCTGATTCTGTAGAACACTTGCATAAGCCCTTAGCAATGCTTCACTGTGTTCTTAAAGGGGAGTTCTAGAAATGAAAGCATTTGAAAATTATCAGTTACTAAAAATGAAGACTTCAAGTACTTAACAAAAGGGATTAACACCTATCTTTTAATTGAAGAAAGAACCCAGAGATTCAATTGGAAGCTAGATAAGTAAATGGTCAAGTATATGTTGTGGTTGTTTTCTATGTCTTAATAAAGATAAATCAATGCACCTTTTGTGAAAGATGACTACTTCGTCTCAAAGATTCAGCTGTTATTGTGCACTGATAGTCTATGTCTCTAATTCTTATTACAAGCTTGATTTGCTGAAAATAAAGATGTGTGGAAAGCAAAGAAAATTAGACTTACTTTTGCTATTATGTAGAATTAAATTGACTGGCAAAACTATGAAAGCTTTGAAATGAGGACTGTAGGGGAGTATTAATCTAACATGCATAAATCTGATTGTAAATCTTCATTGCATTTGACTATTTTTTGAAGGTCAAAAAGATAAATTATCTGTGTCCCATTACATACAAAAATGATTCTACCTAGTTCTTTGTCAAGGAGCTGTACTATAGGCAGATCAAGACAGCAGTGTCTGTGCCACAGCCTTCTAGACCTTGTCAAGGCCTCAACAAACATGGTGGCTATTCATCATTTTTAAGGCAGAACAGTAAGCCAGACAGTGTAGTCTTCATTTGAGTAAAACTTCCAGTCACTTCAACCTGACATTGCTTAAATGAAATTTGCCAAATATAGTACTTGGGTGAATCAATCTAATAACCACAGAAAAGTTACAGACCATATGTGAGTCATATAGCACAAGAACTACTATTTTAAACTGCTTAATAGCTTTTTACCACCAAGTAGATATTTTGCAGTGCAGACAGGTGGGGGAAAACACTCTGATCATGCTGATTAGAATGCAAAGTGCTTGTATAAAGGCTGATTTTAGTTAAGTCAAGTCTCGGGGCCATGTAGCATCTGAGCAATCGTGTTTTGCAACAGCTGCAGATCTGAACCATTGTCTCTATATATTTCTTGCTGCATAATTCAAATGAATTTGACTTGTGAACTTCTATTCACCCTAGGAAAAAAAAAAGCTAAACCAGGACACCACTGTCCTAGAGAACAAAATAGTTCTTCCCCCTACACAAGATTTTCCTGATCAAACACCTCATCTAAAAGAAATATGCGCCGACATTTTGTTTGTAGCAGAAGCTTACTGAAAAGTTGTCTCAAGAATGGCAAAGATATGGATTGTCCAACTGGTAGACAAAGCAAACACCTGTACAGGAAAGCAATTGCATATGTCCTGCTTTCCAGTCGGATTTCAAAGGACTGTTCCACCCACCACAGCATCCTTGCCAAGACAGAAGCTGGATGAAAAACAAGAAGTTTGCTCCTGCTGAAGTTGCTTTGAAGGTGTTGCAGAATCTTGAAGCTGAAAATTATGCAGTGCAAAGTACAAAGTGTGTTCTTTATAGCAGACTTTGTGGTCAAGCACAGCTGTCTAGTCAGAGAATGAAACCAGTGGGAACCTTGATCAGAGAAGAGGGATGTGCATTGAGAAAAGCTTTGCAATCGAATGCCAGCAAGTTGTACATGAAGACATGCTAGTTTTTATTGGGGTAGAGTTCATTTGCTACATACCAGCTGGCATGGGGCTGGCATTTGTGCTGGAAACAGTGTTGACAACTCAGGGATGTTTTAGCTTTTGCTGAGCAGGGCTTACACAGAGTCAAGGCCTTTTCTGCTTCTCACCCCATCCTGCCAGCAAGGAGACTGGGGTATGCAAGGATTTGGGAGGGGACACTGCCAGGACAGCTGCCCCCAACTGACCAGAGGGACATCCCATACCATGTGTTGTCATATTCAGCATATAAAGATGGGGGAAGGAAAAGAAAGGGGGGATGTTCATAGTGATGGCATTTGTCTTCCCAAGTCACCATTACGGGTGATGGAGCCTGGCTTTCCTGGGGATGGCTGAACACCTGCCTGCCCATGGGAAGTGGTGAATGAATCCCTTGTTTTGCTTGGCTTGTGTGTGTGGCTTTTGCTTTAGCTATTAACTTGTCTTTATCTCAATCTGTGCTGTGAGTTGCCTCACTTTTACTCTTCTGATTCACTCCCCCATTTGACCAGGGCAGCAGGTGAGTAGCTGTGTGGGCTGAGAGGCCACCTGGGGTTAAACTGCATCAGACCCTCACCACTGTGTTGCATACCCAGCAGCACAAAGGCAACTGCTTCCAGAACACCACACACTTTTGTCCTTCCATTAATTAATGAAAGTGCCTGATCTATGCTGCATTGCTAATGCCAGCAAATTCTCTGCAAACAGCTGTCAAAAAATCATCTGAATCTCAGCATCAAGCAGGAAAATACTGAGGCATTGAAGAGAAGTACTCACAACATCTTCCATATCTGTAATGAGTAAATGGAAAAATTAAAGCTTTCTGTGCTAGCAAAAATCACTGATGCCATCTTAAAATTGAATGAAGGGAAGTCAGGGCTGGCCTTGCTAATAAAAGGCAAAAATATATCAGACTTCTGTGGGTTTGCCTTTTATCCTGTTCTTTATTTCATTGAGTGTGTATGAAGTTTAATTGCCTTGTATTTATCTGAATATACTTGTTTCTTATTTGACTATGAATACAGGACTAGTGAAGATTAAAAAAAAACCAAACAAAAAAAACCCCAAAAAACCAAAAAAACACCAGCAAAACCAAACCCAAAAGACTCCCATTTTTTAACAGACTGCCACAATCTGGATCATTTTCTTGATCAAATTTAGGTCATAGACATACATCTGAGACATCTGAGCAAAATTCAGAAGGAGGGACTGATTGGCCTCCAGAGGACAGGCATGTGTTGCTGGGTTTGAGAAGAGGTAGGAACTTCTTTAGTCAGCTTTAGCCCAAGAAAAATCATTGCATTCAACCACTCCTCAGTGTCAAAGCTTATAGTTAATGCAATTAAACTTCATTAACCTTAAGGTGAACTTGTCACCAGAACAGAATAAAGACAAAGAGAAGCAATGCAGAAAAATAATGGAGCTACTTTTGTTTAAATGCTGTTCTATTCCCAGGAAGGAATTGAGAAATGCATGTGTATTAATAACTATGCTGGAAGAATGGGACAAAAGAGAACCTGCCTTTTTAATTATAAAGTGGATTTGCATAGCATGGGGTTTTTTTAGTCATGGGTACATTTGGTCATACCTTTTCAGGAACAGGACAAATGCAGCCTGTTCTCTTTCTGTACAAAGAGGTGACCTGACATTCTTAGACATCACTCAAACTAGCAAAATGAGAGCTAAGTTTATTTTTGATACTGGGTTTGCTGAGCCATGAAAAAGTGTCACAGAGGTATTTTTACCTCAGTTTCAATGTTCTTTTGGAGAAACTGAACAGTCTTTCTTGAAGACAAGTATGTGCTGTAAATGCACTGCTAAAGCATCTGTTACAATTAGGATAACGCTGCAGGTAATGAACTCAAAGAGTCACTTATTGTACAATCTAATTGATAACATCCTTTTCACTATGACTTAATCCTGTGCAGGGGAAGTTAAGAGGAAAGTCCAGCTGTAATATTTAGGCTTCGATTCACAGTACATCCTTGGAACCTCTCTATGAAATCTAATTGAAATTTTCAAATGTGTGTTCCCCTCACCCAGTAAATGTGGTTTATGTTGCTGTAGAGTTAACTCCAGCATTGTTTTCAAATGCTTATTAGGAGTAATGTAGAAAGAGCAATTATTTTAAATTCCTAACCCAGTTCATCCTGTTTTTCTATGGAAGCACTCTTGCATGACCAGTCTGGATGAGATTCAACCCACCTAACTTCAGATATCTATAACGCAGGTGTTTATATCTAGGTAACCTTACATATGCATCTGTCTTGGAATTGGTTATAATTTCTGTGAAATCAGCCTGCTTAGAAAAGAAAACAAATCCTCTAACTATACAAATCAAGAGAAAGGCTACAGCTGAAGTTCCTCCATTTGCAGCCCTCAGAGAAGCCATACAGATGTGATTTAGCAAAAGTCCCAGGTGGACAGGGGCAGCTAGTTCCTTAAACTGAGCATCTGTCATGGATACAAATCTTCAATAACTAAGGTGAGAGTAAGCTTAGCCTTGGAAGCTATAGCTTTAAAATATAGATGTCAGCATGTGAACTAATCACCTGAGACTTCCTTCTCCATGAAAAAAAGTTCAGGATGCTGCTCATTTGACTCATTTTAGATGTCTAAACGAAACTTAGATTATTACCCCTCATGTATTCCTGTTCATGGATTATAAAGAATTTTAGGATGACTAGCTTAGCTATTCATTTGATATGATTAATTCCTTCTTAGTATCTTAAAACTAATGTTTACCTCCCCACTGTAAGTAGTGAGAGTGGAAGATGCCATTAAATAACTGGAGAGGAGAATACCATCCACCTAAATAAGTTGTCCTTTGATTAAGTGGCAACCTGAGATGCACCGTCCCACTACTTTCCTATAATTTTAAGAACTACCTTGATCCCTAAGTTAGGCAGTCTAGTGTTGGAATTCTATTTGGTATTTGGCTTAAAAAGCAAGCTGTGTGCTGAACTGCATATGTAATTAGGTGCTGTGACTTTAAGAACTATTTTATGAAGTTCGAGATGGCTGCCGCAGAGTTCTTAACAGCTGCATATGGTCAACCAATTATGAAAGAGTTTATAATGTAAACAACATGATTAACCAATTGTCATCTTACAGAGTGCCATCACCTGCGGAAGGTTACAGACTTAAAGAGGTATATAATTGTATGCATAGATGAATAAAGTGCCTGTTCTTGCTAACTCCCATGGAGCCGTCTCGTCAGGTCATAAACCTGTCTCCTCTATCGAAAGACTAGATCTTGCCAATGGATTCATCAATTCTCCTTAGAAAAAAGTATAACAAAAGGATGATTCAGTTTCTGGGCTCTCAGGTTTCCTAAATAGTCTTATCTGAAGACAAGATTGTCATTCCCAGAAAATGCATAGCAGCTAATCCTATCTTCCCCCAAAAAACTCTATCACTATTAATTATTTCTGTCCGACTGTAGTTTGGATGCTTTTCTGTACCAAAATTATACCAAATACTGCAATATGTCCATAGCAAGTTATTCTTACTTTCCCAGGCAAAGGGATAGATTTGTCTCCCTCAGTTTAAATCCTCTAAGAATTAGATATCTGCATTTCCTATAATTACAGGAAAGAGACAGCAAAATCCAAACTGATATTCATCCTGGCTGTGGAATGTTGAAGTGTCACAATTGTTCTTTATCAGGCCATGACTGTTGTACTGTTATAAATCTACCTATCCCATGTTCACCCCATCCAGGTCTCTGGTAAACCCATAGATGGTGCAGATTAATTGAAGAAATTGCATCCAGGCAATCAAAATGAAGACACCCTGAGAGAGACAACCAGTGCTCTCAGCATGTTTCATGAGGAAGTTCACCTTTCCACAGGGATGGACCAAATCAATGCTCCACAGAAAATTTGTTTACCTGCTATAAAGATTTCACTTTTATTTTCTCTTCCATGATGGGAATCTGCAGTGCTTTGCTCCACAGCAGCATTCAGGGAGGGCATGCAGTGATACTTATCTCTTCAGGTGAGCTGCAAACTGCCCATCACTATCTAACCTTATACTCATGGACTGCACGCACACTAAAATCTTGCAAGCAAAATATGCCCATTCATTTCTTTTTTGTTGATTATGTCCTATTTATATCCAAAATTTCCTTCAGCTATCAATAGCTACTATTACCGAGGAACTTTGTAGTGTTCAACTTTGGATGCAGACTGCAGAAATAATGTATTTCTATAAGCTTTAGCTGGTCTTCTGGAAGAAAATCAGATCTGTATTTAGGTTCTTCATAAAAATCTGACAACAATGACATAGTAATATATGCACATAAAAAAATTCTGAAGCACCTTTATCAAGCCTTTCAGATGGATTCTCACCTCACTTGTGCCCCTTTCTCAATTCCACCAACATGAATTGTTGATGCCTTGTTTACACTAGGGTAAGGAAAATCTGAAATAAAAACATGAAATATTAGTCTATTTGGAGGAGGCGAGGACTTGTGATTCTACCATTCATAGACTAAATCACAGTATCGCAAACAACATAGTCACTGACTGATAAATAAGATAATCTTATACTGAGAAAAAGGAAATTGAGGAAGCGAACAAACAAACTTAGAATACAAAGCAGTTTGGTTATATTAGAGACACAAATGTTGTGTGCACACAAAGCTGCTGAAATTTTGACAAATCAGAGTTGCAGTATCTGCTGCCAGTCCCAACCAGAACCTGAAGGGAGAAGAAAGGAAAGTAAGGGTGAAAAAGCTCCATTTGTGTTTGATTTGAGTTTCCTGGAAAAAAAAAAATGTTTATAGACAAATTTGACAAGTACTTGCATAGATGCTGGCACCAGATCAAGTAGTAAACTCCTCAAAAATAGTGACTAAAATAATGAAACTCTGAAGCAGGAGAGAGAAGAGTAAATACTTTCCTGGAAGGCTGTGTAAATGGCCTTGTGAAATGCCTGTTACAACTTTAATGTTACTGGCTCTCTCCCACCATGTCTCAAAGCTGAGACATTAGCCATCAGCCGAACAATTGCCACTAATAATTCATTTGACTGCATTCCAAGTAATAGTGAGCAGTGGGGCAGTCATGGAGTTGTATATATGTGAAGACATGGGAATATTTTCCTAGTTACTGACCAGTTCAGAAAATCCCTAAGGACACATATTAATATCAAACCAAACCAGAGAAGAGTTGTAACGTACATAATGAAAATTTGCTGAAGAAACACCTTTTCAGTACACCGGTCAATACCACTGTTTGCAATAAAGCATGATTAGGTTTCAGTGAGTTGGTAAATGAGAAATCTTCTGAACTACACGGTATCTCAGTTCGATATTTTCAAATTTGACTAACTATGATAAGACTTCTGAAATCAATGCCAGTCTTTCAGTTTTGGAACCTTCCTTTTTAGTCTACATGTAGATTCAGAGATTAACATTTGGACTAAAATCAATGAGGAAAACAAAAAAAACCAGAACACAAAATTTAATTATTTTAATTTATGCTGTTCTAGGATGCAACATAAATTATTTCATTTGAAGATTCAAGCCATATATGATCTGAGTCTATTGTGGTTTTACAATCAGTCACTTCCTAACATAGACAACACAATGTATGGGGGAAATGGTAAAAGTCCCTAAGAACTCAATTAGTATTCACAGAAGGTCCAATCCTAAGCATTCTCATATCAATGGGAGAACTGCTTCTCTAAACAATAGTTGTTATTTGTCTCAGCTAAGCTATTTCTAACTGCTGTGAGATGTACATCTAAGGAGTGTTTTCAGTAGTTGCCCAGGCTTAGGCAGCTCACAACCAAAACTTTTAAAAGTGTAGGTGGGTGAAATGAATTTGATTCAAGACAAGTAATGGTCTTACCAACAGTTCAAGTGACAAAATCAATGTGTTTTATAAATTCATATATAAAGCTTACATTCTGCCTTTGGCTGAAGTAATAAGCCACAGAGCTCACATAAGTTTGGGTTCTTTTGACAGTTAATTTATAAGTGACAGCTCAGAACAGGCAACTAAGACTTCAGGTCTCTCAGTGACAAAAAGTAATTAGTATGAACCTACACGAGTCTGCTTGCAGTTAAAGACAAGCTGAACTGCTTTATATACCCTGTAGAACATCATCCTTTCAACACTGTGCAAATGAGCTCCCTTTGCAGGCTTGCACAAGTCTATTGTAAACTAAAGCCAGACTCTGTCTCAGAGGAATTAAGTGAAATCTACGGGCAGAATTTGACTTATGCTTTTTAATCACCTGCTGTCTTAGTTTGTGGGAAACCAAAATGTTTACCAAAACCAGAGGAGAGGATTCCTCCTCAATAACCACATCACTCCTTATTAAATTTAAG
>JAWWEV010000001.1:80035291-80060890 GCA_035583235.1 Hafferia zeledoni | reverse complement strand
GGAGAGCAATATTGACCTATACTATTGTTAAAGAGACAGCTCCTTCCTAGATCCTGAGTGAAATCCTAAATTTAGATGTGCCATATCCTATGTGCCATATCCTGTGTGCCACTCTTTCCCCGATGCAGTCTGCTCCATTTCATGCTCAGCATCTCCCACAGCCCTCCCTGGGAGATAAGTTGAGTCCTCAGCAACTCCTTTTCCCATCAGAAGAGTGCAGCTGTGCCATGACCAAGAGATGTGACAGAGAATATCAGAGACTATCACTGAAGGAAAGGGTGCTCCCATTTAAAGACCTAAAAGTGTGAGACTCATACCCAGGATGGCAGACCAAGTGCAGTGGCAGTACAGGGGTCAGTACAAGAAGTGCTCAGCACATGCACAGTTGGCTCAGAAAAAGTCCTTCACATCTACCAGGTGGAGTTTTCATATAGGGTTATTTTTTATAAGAAATATAAATTCAAAAATCAGCACTGACAAGTTGCTCCCTTGGGACTGGGGAGCAGAGTGCTGTGGAGATCTCAGGGATGAGAGTTGTGGGCAAAGTTGGGATCAGTAACAGGGACACCAACAGCCTTTAGTAATTTTGGGGAGCAACAAGCTGAGGCTCCAGCCCAGACTGAGTCAGCAGAGAGGCAAGGCTGAGCACAGATGCTCCTGCAGCATTGCTAAAGCTGGGATGAGGAATGGCTGAGCTGAAATGGAGCTCAGGGTTCTAGGTGGCTGGTCTCAGGTTGAGCCCATGGAGGATAGCAAGGACTGGAGGTGCCTTCAGGGCCATGCACTATATCTCAGGAGAAATTTTTAATGCTAAAAGCTTCCTTTGTGAAACCCTTTAATGTCCTAGATCTATGACAGAGCTGCCTGCAAGCAAGACAAGACACACTCTAATATCAATGTAATGAAATCTGTACATAGACACATACATTTTCCAACCAGCATGTTTAACATCAACTTCCCTCTCTTGCTGTGGCCAAACACTCAGGTGAGGTTCTGATGGTCCACTTGGTGTGACACTACCTCCCAAAGGCTGAATCAGACAAGAATTTTTAGACCACAGGAATGCTTTTATTTTCCCTATTGAGCTCCAGAGGTGCTGACTACCCATTGTCAGAAACCATTGCCTAATCTGACAATGGAACAGCGACCTAATTCTTCTCAGCCAAACTCAGACAGATTGCCTTAGGCAGTTTAAATCTTTGGTTGAAGATTACCTGGCTGATTTTGCCTGTAGCAAATTAGAAAACACATGCATGTGTCACTTTGCAGATATGTATCACAGAATCACTGAATATTCTGAGTTGGAAGGGATCCACAAGTATCACCAAGTCCAACTCTTAACCCTGAATGGAATCATCCCCAAGAGTCACACCATGTGCCTGAGAGTATCATCCAAATACTTCTTGAACTCTGTCAGGTTTGGTGCTGTGACCACTGCCCTGGGGAGCCTGTTCAGTGCCCAACCATCCTCTAAGTCAAAAAACACATTCTCATATCCAACCTAAACCTCCCTTGACACAACTTCAGGCCATTCCCTCAGGTCCTGTCACTGCTCACCACAGAGGGAGAGATCAGTGCCTGCCCCTTCTCTTCCCCTCATGAGGAAGTTGTAGACTGCAATGAGTTCTCCCCTCAGTCTCCTCTTCTCCAGGCTGAATAGACCAAGAGACCTCAGCCACTCCTCATACAGCTTCCCCTCAAGGCCCTTCATGATCTCTGTTGCCCTCCTTTGGACACTAAGAGCTTAATATCTTTCTTATATTGCAGCTCTGAAAACTGCACACAATATCCAAGGTGAGGCCTCATCACTGCAGAGCAGAGAGGAAAAACCACTTCCCTCAACTGTCTGATGATGCCTGACGCCTCCCAGGACACAGTTGGCCCTCCTGGCTGCCAGGGCACTGCTGACTCATATTTATCTTGTCATCTACAAAGACCCCCCAAGTCCCTTTCCACAGCACTGCCTTCCAGTATCTCATTCCCCAGTCAGTCCACACATCCACGGTTGCCCGATTCCAGATGAAGAATCTGGCACTTTTCCTTGGTGAACTCCGGGCTGGTGATTGCCCAGCCCTCTAATTTGGAGAGGTCTCTCTGCAGGACCTCCCTGCCTTCAAGGGAGTTAACAGCTCCTCCCAATTTCATACTTGCTTAGTATCCCTTCCAGTCCTGCATCCAATTAATTTATGAAGATGTTGAGAATCACAAGGCCTAAGATGGAACCCTACTAGTTCCAAAGCTTGCTCTTGCTAATATAATTGCCTGCCTTGGCTGTTTGTATATATATAAAGTGGAAGTGTCTGCTTTTGTCTGTTAAACTGTGTTGCTTTGATAGCAACACTTATCTTGTTATCTCTCTGTCTTGCAGCTATACTGAGCAACAGAGAACACGTAAATAACTCACCTCTGTCCTTCTCTCCTGATAATGGTGGAAACTGAGGCAACTTTATCAAGGGGGAATTGAAGAGAACTGGGATTTTGCATTGCCTGTTCTGACATTTATTGACTCTAATTTGGTGGAAGAAGTGGTTTTATGTGACACAAGGTCCACTGGTATTGTCAGATCCACCACTCTCCAGGGACAATCATGACCAATATATGTGTCTCCATCTGGACTCAAAATTCTGACTGATCTTCTCATTCCTGAGAAAGAGCTCTTGGTACCCGGAGTTACAGTAGCCCTCAAAAGTTTTCTGGAGATTCTTGGACCCCACCACATAAGTCACGCACAGTGGTTGATTTCCAATATCTCTCTGAGATGTCAACAAAGATCTGTAAACTGCCCTCATTTCTGAGGGAGGCTACAGCCCAACCTTGAAATGGCCAGAGTTTGTAATGGCTGGGAACAGGAGGGACAATGAAGAGCGGAGATAGATCTAAGGGCCTTCTCAAAGCTACCAAATCAAGATAGGCATAGTTTGAAGAGGAAAGATCCCTCCTTACAAAAATGAGGGGTTGGCATGAAATTCCAAAGAACAAAGTCAAAGAATGCCAAAGTCAAAGAACAACCAACTTTGAAATTATAGCTTTTCTTTTCCTCCTTGCAGGTTAAGAAGCCATGCAGAGCATACACATAGACTTGTCCTTTTTGAAATGTGTAAGATTACTCAGACTTCACGTATATAAAAGGTAGTTCCTCTCCAGGGCCCCAGGAAGAATATTCAAAGAAATAAGTCAAACATAAAAATAGGCTACCTCCTGGCTTGGCTTATTAGAAAATTCATCATTCTGGTGTGAGTGGGATCTCTTAGAATTAGTTGGTGCACATAGAAGGGAATATAAGCTCTCCTCCTACCTTGGCAGCCATTTTCTTCATTTATCTCTTAATTAACTTTTCAATGCACATTAAGAATGGAAAACAACTCATCTTTACCTCACGTTTCAGAAACAATTCTTTAATATTGCCTGTCAGAGGCTTGAAGTTTGTTTAGCACTCTGCAGATAAGTGAGGAAGAACAGGAAAATTATTGGAATGTATTAAAGAGATTTGATCTATATAATAATCCAACAAAGAATGCAACTTGAAATATATTGTCATGTAAGTAGGGAAAAAGTGAGGGAAACTCTTGGACTTCATAATGCTGCTCAGTGCCCAAGATATCTTTTTCATGGCTGTGAGCCCTGCAGTCACAACTCCACAGTCTGTCTTTCACTGCCAGCTCTGTTCCCTCTCACCCAGGCTACCAAGGCAGCATTTTCCAGGTTCTCCAGGGCTGGATTTTCCCTTTTTTGCTCTAATACTATTGCTGTCATGTTTTTATTCTCATGGCCTTGCACTTAAAAAACCTGTTAAGTGTCATTGCAGAAGATTCTTCTTTTTGCCATTGGCATGAGATTCCCCCACTCCTTCCCCTCTTTCTCCTACCTTTGTTTGCAGTGTTTGATTTACATTACAGGAGCTATTAGCATTCAGAGGGACCTTGATGGGCTTAAGAGTTGGGCCAATGTAAACCTCATGAAGTTCAACAACGTGCAAAGTCCTACACCTGGATAGTGGCAATCCCAGACACACGTACAGGTTGGACAGAGAAGTGATAGAGAGTAGCCCTGCAGAGAAGACTTGGGAGTGATGGTTGATGAAAAACTTAAAATGAGCTGGCAGTGTGTACTTGCAGTCCACAAAGCCAACCATGTCCTTGGCTGCAACAAAAGAAGGGTGGCCAGACTGTCAGAGGAGGTGATCTTCACCCTCTACTCAGCTCTTGTGAGATCCCACCTGGAGTACTGCATCCAGCTCTGGTGCCCCCAACATAAGGAGCACATGGAACTGTGACAGGCCCTGTGAAGACAGGCTGAGAAAGTTGGGGCTGTTCAGCCTGAAAAAGAGCAACCTTCCAATATCTGAAGGAGGCCTACAGGGAAGCCTGAGAGGGACTCTTCATAGGAAAAGGAGTAATGGGTACAAATTGAAAGAGAGGAAATTTAGGTTAGATATTAGGAAGAAATTCTTTACTATGAGGGTGGTGAAACACTGGAACAGATTGCCCAGGGATGATGTGGATGCCCCAAACCTGGCAGTGTTCAAAGCCAGGTTTGGATAAGGCTTGAGCAACCTGGTCTAGTGGGAGGTGTCCCTGCCCATGGCAGAGGTGGTTGGAACTAGATGATCTTTAAGGTCCATTTCAACCCTTTAACATTCTATGATTCTATGATAACATTGTATTGAGCTTAAGAATGAAGAGCAGCACCTCCCCTTCATGCTCCTATCATTGCTAATAGCACCATAACCAAGAACAACAAGAGAGTGCTTGAGCAGATTCTGAAAAGGGAAAACGTATTTACCCCAGAAAACTTTTTTTTCTGACAGGGTGACTGCACTGGAGAGGGCATCTGGGAAGAGTATTTGTCAGGGGACCTTCAACAGTTCTTCTGGATGGAGCTGGGGAAAGCCTTTCAGCTTTTTCTGTCACTCACTCTCTCTTCTTCTGTTTCTATTATTTTCCCCAAAAGTAACTTTCACAACTACAGTTGATGTATGTTAGTAGCTACAGACCCTGACAGGAAGTCTTTGAGCATGTGAACCTGGCTCAACATTCTTCTGTGAAGCGATAACAAAGCTATGTCTGCAGTGTTAGAGATACCGTCTTGGTTCACTTGTGGAGTTCCCAAGTGCAGTACAATGGGGATTAGAGATAAAGGCAATTAGAAGAGTCAGAGCAAAGAAGACAGCCTCAGATCAGGACTCAAGGCTTGGAAGTCAATTCAAAACAACACAGAAGTTCACTGAACTATGGGATCATAAACCATTAAGATGATACAGGGCTAGGACAAAACCTCCAGCTAGAAGCCTAAAACATGCAGTCAGAGAGAGTTTGTGAAAAACAGCATGGGAACTGTTCAAAGGATAGAAGCACAGACATTAGAATTGTTCAGTCTTCAGACAGATTTTGTGTTTTTAAGAAGCAAAATCATTTTATGAAAGTCTGGCGAAATGGACTGACAGTACTGAAAAAAAAGCAGAGTGAAAGTGCTATAATAATCTATATTGCTGTTAGCAAGTATTCACCAAGAGTCAAGACTTCTGCAAGCAGGGAATCAAGATTATTTGTTCAAATCTCTACGATGCAGGTACATCCAGGGAATACAATGACATATAATTATTAGGTTTATTAGCATGTTGTAATAAAAATTAAATTATTAATTGTAAAGGTTTGGTAGGATTCAGTGTTTATTTCTGTTGCAAATTAACACATAATGAGTGTTTCAATGTTTTCATTATATTTGGTGTACCAGATAACATAGACTTTTCCACATATAGGTTAGTTGGTAGTCAGAGAGAGTAATCAGTCTAACGAAGACACTAACAAAATGCAAACCCATGACATTTTAACATCTGTGTCACTGTAACACATTCTGAGTAAATGATGGAACACAGAAAGGGTTGTCTGTGTCTGACTACGAAGACGTAACACATGCTTCACTCTGTACCAAATACAACATAAGAAATACACTTCCACATCCTGCTCTTTTCACCAACACCACAGCAAAGAGCAAAGACAGTGACAAAGAGAGGTACCAGACCTGTACAGTAATTGTAGCATCCTACATCTCTCATATATGTTAGATAATTAGCAAGCAGCATTCCTCAATGAAATTTGTAATTCCCTCTTGCTTTTCTCTTTTAATTAAAATAACACCTAATCATACTTTCTTGATTTGTCTGAGGTGATAGCCACAGTTCTGCCTGTCAGCAAACAGCTGTAATTCCACAGCTATCTCCAGGAACCAAATGACACAAGCAAAGGAATAAATCTCCGATGTCAGTGGCTGTTCAACTCATTCTACAGACACTGACAGGCAGTCTGGTACCGTTTCTGAGGTCAGCATACATAAATAGCAGCTTATGCTGTTTTCACCCTCCTAAACCCATATCTTGTATAGATTCATTTCCTGCAAATGAGTTTATAAAGCACCTTCAGAGAATGTTTAGAGATAAACATGATAATGGAGATTACTGCTTTTTTGTTTCTGAGTTTTTCTCCAGCGATAACACCTGGTCTATTCAGCAGTGTGGGAACATGCCATTAAAAACAAACTACTGCCCTTAGAAGTGTTTTGCATTTCTGAGTGGCTGTTGCTTACAGTCTTCAATATAAATAATATGGACAGAACATTTTTAGGAGTATTTAGGTACTGAAATGTATTTTTCACAATTCCTTTGCTCACCCTTAATCAAGATTTTGCTGTAAAATGAACTGGCAATCATGGCTGCAGTCACATGTTCCAGGTCAGGCAGCTGAAGGCAAAAGTTGGTCACCAACAAACTATCCAATGGGGTTTCTGCCTTTGTTCAACACCTCTGGGACCTGGAGAAGTCCTCACTTTCCTGTTATTTTATCCAAAGGTGGCCAAAACTATGGGCAAGCATGGATCAAAATTTTAGATTTTGATTCCTGTAAGGAAGACCAGATTTCAGTTTACAATACTAATTGGAAGAACTGATCAATAGGAAGTACAAAATTGCTCCATTAATTTTTCAGCACAGAACTTACTTGGCTGCAAGATACTGTGTGTTATTTTTCTTTCTAGATCAAAAATGTATAAGAATTTTAAGACATACTGTAAAAGGAATTATGCATGCAACATCATGGAGAAAATAATATGTCTTGATCAAAACATATTTTAAAGAAAAACAAAAGAAAAAGTCTTTTAAAGGTGACAGAACTTACTGACACTGGCATAACTAAACAAACAGAAAGCACAAACTCTAAAATTATTACAGTTTTCTAGATTGACAGATTGTTTTTTATTTAATACTTTTGCCTGAAAGTTTGTATTTTAGTCATATTTTCTACAGAATGCAGTCACAGCAAATGGAAGAAAGGTGTGAGATAGTTGTTTCTACAGTGTAAAGGTTGGTGCAGAGGGTCTCCTGTTTATTAGATGCCCTGTTTATTAAAGGTGTGAGTGGAGTACTGAAGCTTCATACAAGCTTGGTTCAGAGGCCAAGGTCCAAAAGCCTCATAGTGTTGCATTGCATTTCTTGAGAGAAATAATGTTCACATTTGCTTTGAAAGTAGTGATGTCTGGTGGAATTACACAGCTGGTGTGCTGGCTTAGTTCAGCTGTAAAAACAATAATCTGCTCAGTCTGCCCTCAGGACTGTTCTTGCCATTTGGTGTCAATTGGCCATAAAAGAGAACTTTCACTGTGAATCATCAGATGACATTGGGGGATTTAATCATCTAAGTTATTATTTTAGAAGAAAACCCCTTACTAGGATTTTTCTCCTCAGATAAAATAACTTGCAATAAAGCAAAGGCCATAATTAACATTTATGATACTATTTTCTCTCTCATGTAGCCTCATGTGCAATTAAAGGTTTGCACTTCATAGACCTGTAATGATAATCAAATCTCTGGATAGATGCTACCCAATTGCAGGATAAAGTAGAAACAAAATTTTGGACCCACTGAAAACATTTGCTGTTGCTTTGAGTAAGGTAGGATTAAATTTCAAAAGGATAACTTCCATTTGAAGATGAAAAGCTCTTAATTTATGAAAATTGCAACAGAAAAAGTGAACATTTTATGTGCAAAAATAACACATCTACTTTGGAACTATTTCCAGGAGAAGGCATAACAGTTCTTTGCCTTCAGAAAGTTGCAAGTGTTTAGTGTACAAGACCAAGATATAAAAATAGGGTTGATTTAGGTGAGTTAAGATGGATGCTGGTACTGTGCTGCCCAAGCAAGTGGAAAGAGCTCACTGTCTCTATGTGATGTTAAAAAAAAAAAAAAAAAAAAAAAAAAAAAAAAAGAAAAATAAAAAATAGATTTTAAAACCTCCTTTTCTGTACAGCTCTTCACCTTTTCCAGTTACATCACCTTAAATGTCAGTTCTTCTCTAGGCTAAGGATATATAATTTGGAATTGTCTTGATGTAAGCTGAGCTTTTGTCTCAAGCTTATTGTTCATAGTATTGGAGTAAACAATGTCTTTTTCATGACTGTGGACATTGCCTGATGGCAGCCTACCTGTTCTGTTCTGCAGTTACATTTATAAAGCACTCAATGAATAAATCACAGAACATGCTCTGTCTACAAATACAGAAGTAAATATTCAGGATTTTAGAACACATGATTGCTAATTGCTACTCCTCACATTTCAGAAGATGTTTCAGTGAAATTAATGAACAAGTCTCTCTAGTAACTATCTGAGATAAGAATTCATGTTCATCCTATCTCAGATGACAACAATGAAGACTGAGCCCTGAATTCCTTTAAAACTAGCTATCCTCTGTAAAATACAACCTATATAAACAGGAGAAAAGATCAATTCTTTTATTATTAATATTTTGACATTTTTACTGCATGATCGTGTCACTCCTCCTAAATCTCCAGGAAGTTTTCTGCCTCCATACCAGTGCCTTAAAAGTGAACTAAAACCTTTATAAAAATCGACTAAAACTGGTATCATGATCAATAGGTTGGTGTGTATTATGAAATATAATCTTGAAGACTGCATTGATTTCACTGAAATGACCACATATCTTCTTGGTGCCTGAGAGTACAGAATAATCACCTGGGCATACACCACAATTGCAGCTGTCAGAAGAGGTCTGGAATTAGTGGCATTGGTTTGAATAGCAGTCTGGGGCATAGCCACAGATCTGTTTGAGTTTCAAAAAAATGATGGATATGTGACAGAGCTTCGCTAACTATTTTAGTCCATTTCTCCCTTGCATTATCTTTGACTTCTGGATCTCTCCCTTGAAGAAAACATCAAAATGACTCTGATAAAAAAATTATGCAAATATTTGCAGTGTATTTACAGTGTTTATGCCTAACTTTCTTTTTTTTCTTTTTTTTCCCCTTTTTCTTGCTCTGTGCCTGCCTATTAACTCAGCAGGTCTACAAAAGCATTTTGACAGGTTTCAAAAGATGGTACTTCTTGCCATTGTTGAGATAATCTGACAAAAACAAAGACCCCAGGGAGATAACCTATGCTGAAATCTGTGTCTGCCTTTTTTTTTTCCTGGAAAGGTTCACCTAAGATGGTACAAGTGCTTCCTCACAAACATATCTGACAAAGCACAGAAGGAGGTTCCTTTCCAGGGCAGCTCATCCCACCTACCTGACACCACCTGGGAACAAGAAAAATCACCTGCTGCAGCTGCCTCTTTCTCTTTACAGACTCCGTGAGCAGGTAGAACACTTATTTTAAATGTATGCGTAATTTTTTGAAGGAAGACAAACAGAGACAAAAAGAATCACTTCTAGAGTCCCTCAGTCCACCTTCTAACATGAGGGGAAGGTGGGAAAATAAATATTAAGATTTTGTGCCTATATGTTAGAAACCTATATCCTCAGTGTTTCTAATATTATCAAGAAGTTTACAAGATCAATTCTAGAGAGTTTGTTGGTTGCATTAATTCAATCAAGAAATGCTGTGACAACCAACAGACAAAAAAACATTGGCAATATATTGATTTACTGTGTTTTTAATGGAGCTATAGTGGGTTTCCTTCTGAAATAATCTGTACAAAGCTATTTCAAGTAGGCCATTATAAACATTCCTTCTGGAATACGAAATGAAGAAGTCATTTGCTCCAAAATGCCTAGAAATGAACTTCAAAGACAAGATCATGGAGTTTGTTTTCTGTGTACCAAAAATTCAAATGTCAAAGCATTCTTTTGATGTGTCAGTTGTTTCTTCCTTCCTTTTATAAAGGATGAAATGCAAAAAAACCCCCAAAATTAATTTAGAATGTTTTCTGCCTTTCCCTTGGAGGATAGGCAGAATTAAAGAAAAAGGTCAATTAAAGAAAAAGTGAAACACAGGGGCCCCATGTAACTCTGTTGACTTTCCTTGGAAGGTCACTTAAAGTGCTAGCTCAGTCACACAGGAAAAACACAATGATGCTGTGTGTCATTATTTTATCATGTTATATTTTGATTGTTTTTTTTCTTTTTGAGCAGCAACTTCTAGAATGGAAAAGGCCATGATTTTTCCTCTAAGAAAAGGTAATTTTCACAATACTATGAATGCAATGGTCTCTTTATTAAGGAAATGAAAATATATAAGAAGCTAACTTTGAAAGTCAGGGGAAATTGACATTTTGCTCACTGTTAATAACAAAACACTCTGTGAACATCAGATAAAGTACAAATTAAAGAAAATCTAACTAATCTAGAAGATAGGGAAGGCTGTTGACACAGATAATATAAAATAAAACTAAGTAAGATAACAGAAAATAAGTTTGAACTTCTAGACTGGGAGATGGGACAGGACAAGAAAGACAAATTTCATTTTAGGAACCTGATAAATTTATGTTCTTCCTAAGCTTTCAGCGGGCAGTGTTTATAAAAGTCTGGTCTCTGGGTATGGTTATTGTACCTCTTTCACTATTAGCAATACTCAGTCATGACTGATATCTACTGCCAAAGCACAGAAGATGTTTGTTAAGAGAAGATTTTTTTTTTCTCTTTCCTATTACTTAAGTCTTGTGTCTTTGAATGCAGAATTAGATGGAGGCAGATGCAATTATTGCAAAAAAATGCAGGCAGGAGCAATTTATTCCTTTAGAAAAATAAGGTGATTTCCTAATAATTCAAACTGGTTTTTTCAGCATGGTAACACTGTAAATATTCAAATTTATTGTTGATCTAGATTTAATTACAATATTCATTACTTACTGGTTTACTCTGCTTATTTTAACAACTTTGGTACATGTTCAGAGTCTTTATTACAGGTTTAGGATTTTTTTAGTGTGAGCATGCAAGCTTTGCATCACATATGAAAAATTAGTCATTTTCTTCATCATTAGACAAAGGAAAAATCACAATTTGTTTATGTCTGCTACCATTACTGCAACTGTACATTTGATAAATATCAGCTCCAATCTGCAAATACCTACTCAGTCTTAGTATCTACAAGAAATCTCAGTAGAATTGACAAATAGATTTAAAGGATACTCTGGCATCACAGCAATCTTCCTGTTGACTTAAAAGAAATTCAAGTCAGACATCATAAGAAAAACTGGGGAGTTTCTCAATCATTTCTGAGTCATTTATGCATTTCTTAGAAATTCCATGTCAAATATTACTTAGCAGAATGGGAAAACATACCTGTAAATGCCTCTTTCTTTGAAAAGTAGCCCAGGACCACTAATTGCTCATTTGAAATTCTGTTTTTCCAGCATGGCATTGCATTGTACACAGTCTATCAATATTCAGAATACAGTTCTAAAAGCCATTTTTACTGTTATAATCGAGGATGACTATCCCTTCCTACTTTTGTGCACCACCTGCCTTTTACTCGGTGGTAACCACATAACAGCCCCAACTTAACTACAGTAAATTCTTATATAGGAATGTCATGTGAAAACAAAATTTGGTGGGTCATTTTTTCTTATTAAGAATCCATCATTCACAGCAGGACAGCTACCATCCTGCTTGCATTGCCAGTGCTCAGAGTATTCATTCCCAAAACAACCCTAGGCTGAGACAGAAGCTTCAATGAGCACCCATGAGCTGTCTCTTGGCTGCTGGAAGAGAGTTACAACCAGCCTACGCTGTCTCAGACAAAAAAAAAAACAAAACCAAACAAACAAACAAAAAAAAACACACAACACCCACTTATTCTGTAGAGGAACCTTGTATTTGTCACATCCAATTGCCTGCTGATCCTTGAAGAGGTTGGTATTGATTCAGCCTGCTGTCAGCCCAACATCCAGCTTCTCAGGACTAAGCAAGCACAAACAGAAACAAGGCAAAGGCTAACTACACACTCAGCATAAGTTATAACCTGAAAACAGTCAGTTGTGGATGTAGGCTACAAGGTATGATTGATCAGCTGCTTTCAATGCTATTCCCATCTGCTGGGATCTCTCTGCAGCATTTGGAAGTCTTGAGTAGGAGCTGTAGTGATGCCATCTGAAAGTAGGGCTTAAGAAGTTTGCTAAAATGGTTTAAATCTGTCCTGAAGCATAGCAAAAAGAGATTCCACCTCTCTTTTCAATGTCTCTCAGTGCTTACTTCTACTCTTTTCATATTCATCATTTACTTAGAACTACTAACTGAACAATCAATTTGGCAGAAAAGCAAAGGAGAACATTCTGAAAGGTTTGCAGAGAGGGAGATGCACATCCACTGATGTGAATTCAAGTCCCCACACAGTTTTCTTTACTGTCACTAAGCTCTCTTTTAGTACCATTCCTAAGCAGTCAAGTTAGTTGCTAGTTCTGTGTGGTTAGGAGACTGCATTCTATCATCTATCTATTGATTTTCCCTTTTCTATAAATGCCTTTATCACTTCCATATGGACAAAAGCAATGAAATAACCTAGACTTTAATTAGTACAGAATATTCAGCATGCATCTTCAGCAATGCAGCATCCTAGGAGTGTATAAAATAATTTTTCTACTTTCTGATTAGCTTTCAAGAACGCACCAAATGAGGCTCAAATTCTTGCATTTTGTCTTTAAGGCTTCCCCTCTTAAGCCTGCTGCAGGCTGACTCCATAGTGGGCAATTCCATTCTGCTGGCACAATACACTTTTCCATGATAAGTGTGTATCTTTCTCAAGGGTTTGGATGATGCAGGACTACACAGACTGAACTTGCATGGAAACTAAGGACTGTCACAAAACTCAGCACCTGCTGCTTGGCTGCCTCTTTAGTGCAAATAAAGGCTGACTTGAACAGCACAGTAAAGTCTTCAAGTATGTCCCACCAAACATGAACATGCCACTGTACATGTTACTCTTTTCCCAGAGAGAAAGTGAAAGAAAAATTAATCTCAGTATGAGAGATATTATATATGCTTCTTCATACATATCTGAAAAAATGCTGTACTTTTTTGCAGAGTGAGACTAGTATAAAGACCAACACAGTCAGAGGAACAAAACAGAACAGAATAGAATAGCATAGACCACCCTTTAACCAAGAAACTTGGTATCTAATGTAGTTCAAGATGTCACTTCAATGACTTTGCTTTTATATCAATGCAGATATTTATCTTTATCACCTTAGTCTTTAGTGTGGAAATAAGAGCACCTGGACTCACCAGAAGAATCCTAATTCTGTACTAGCTTATAGTCATGAATGCAAAGTGAGTACAGATGTCACGGTGATGCTGTTTTTAAAACAGCTTTGGAAATCTCTTTGCTAAAGTGGAACTGATTGTTCAAAGGAAAAGGCAATAAAGATCCAAATTCAGTAGTGCTGGAGAAAATGGTCTTGTCATCTTGGTTACGTACAGCAACCAGAAGTTTGCCTTTGTCTGTCAATTCAGGTAGGTTTCATCACTCAGTTGTTTTACTAGAATAACAAAAAAAAAAAAGTGGGCTGATGTTTAAACATTTTCACAGGTAAAGAGAATTCCCATGAAAGAAGTGTAACTGAACAGTTGGACAACAAACCTAGTTTTAAAATATGTCCTTGTAACTATTGTGATAACTACATAAAACAGATTTGGTATTGATGTTCAAACACACAAGGATTGAAAATCTGTGATAGGTTAGGATTATCCAAATTTTTTTGTTTGTTTTGCTGCATTTCAGCTTAAAACAGTAATGAGTTTTATTCAGTGAATAAAGAAAACTTTCGAACTGTTGTATTACTTTGATTTTTTTCTTTTATTCTTTAGAAAACTAGAGGGTGTGCCTTTCATATAATTCAAATTTAACCTGAGTGGTAAAAACGTGGTAAATGTTGCAGCTAAGAATTGTTGAAAACCTGTTCTAAATTCAGCCAGTTGCTTTTGTTCATCTAATTAGCTGATCACTAATTTTGGAAGGCCAATGCACAGTTTGACAGACTGTGTCACATTATCAGCATTAATAGCAGGCCTCACAATGAGGAAACATTGCACGTAATTGTATCATGAATTAAAATACAGTTTCTGCACAAATGTATAATCAACAAGCGCATAGCTGCTACAGTAAGCATCACAAGGCTCCAGCCAGAGGGTGGGACCACTTCCAAGTCTGATGAAACTCCAGTTGATACCCAGACATGAAACTAGATCAAACTTGGGTCTGTATCATGTGTTCCCACACTTCACTCTATTTTCATTGGGAAGGCATTTTAATGGTCAAGCATGGATGGAACTATTTTCTACCCTGATAGTCCTTCCAGTCTGACATCTGGAGACCCTGGATGCCAGGGAACACTATGTAGGACAGCAATCTGTATCTCACATAGCTATAATGACTGATGAGTATTAGAAAAAGTTTAGTTTATCTTTATGGGCCATTATCATTAACATTCACTGACATTTTTAAACAATATAAGAAAATTCAGCTGTGTTGCCTGTTGAGAGCCTACCCTCTTGCAGAGCCAAATTGTCTATGCATGCTATAAAGAAACACATTCTGTAATTTCTAAGCACTATGTATGCATATGCTAGATAAATTTTAACTAGTTAATGTTAAACTTGTCATTAGAGAAATTGAGTAACAGAGTTTTGAATTATGAAAACTCTTCTAAAAGTGCAATTTTGGAGAACAAATTGCCTCAGCAAAATGTATTGAAATACTAATCAACATACAACAATTAAAGGCTGGCATTGCTGATAGGATTTGGAGAGCTATTAAAAAAAGACAGTTAAACTCTTCTTTATTTATTGGATTACTTAATCATTTGGCAGTCTGCTATGTGCTAAAATTCATGAGCTCATTAAAAACAATAGTAATTTTATGAATTCTGTGCAACCCAGCAGAATTGAACTACTTTTTATCCCATGTCATAGGTTAAAAAATATCAGAGGAGTTATTGTAAGGAAAATATCAGTTATATTTAGTTGTCAGGTACATTGGTTCTCCATTGAGCACAGGACTTACTGGACAGCATGGTTTACAGTTCAGACATTCACACTATGAAATGTTTCCAAATCCAACCTTAGCCCCAGCTGAATGTTCCTTTTTTATCATTTCCTTTTTATTTATGATTCACCACATTTATTAAGATAAAAGCTGGCTTGCAGAAACAGTCTAAAGGATACCCCCTACATACAAACTGATCTCCAGATTACTAGCAAAATTGCTGCCTTTGTATACTTATGGGCTGACGTGATAACTGAAAATAACTTCCATTAACACTATAAAAACTCCAGCTGATACCAAATGAATTTCATTTGATACCAGCAGAGAAAAATATTGGCTACTGAGATACTCTTTGTTCATGGTTATTTACAGTTAGCTATAATATGTGTGCTGTTCAGGAATCAGAAATCTCCAGTTAGTTTTTCTACATCATGTTGTTAAACACAAGTTTTTCCCTCCCTGACTACCTAACATCTATATATTTATAGGAAAGTTTTATCTCTTAGTCAGTATGGTTTCTGTATCTTTGATTCATTGCAAAAAACCAATACTTGTCAAGGGTCTATAGGAGCTTGGCCACCACCTATTTTGATTTTATCTTACTTCTGCAGAATTTGCTGAAAAGATTGCTCTTTAGATTCATGGAAGGCTGAGGTGGCTGGTGTACAGGCTATGGTGAAATTATCTTTTCCTTGGTGTCCTGTTAAAATATATTTCACATCAAGAACCACAGTACTTTTGAATCAAGACAAGGCCAAGATGCCATGCAAATATTTAATGTCACTGCATCCCTAAGTGAGTGGTCATCTGCTGAAGGGCAAGTCACGGAGATTATGTTAGTGCATTTCAATGAATCAGGAAGAAAAGCATATCTCGGTGAATAATTTGAATGCTCAGGTGTTGTTGGATAGTTCCAATTGCTTTCTCCCAAAGCACAGGGAGGCTTTTTGGTTGTTATGAAAATGCCACTGTGAAACAGTGCTGTTAGATCCATCTGAAGATTATTTTCAGTTCATCTTTGGTGTGCAATTGGCAACAAAAAAAAAAACAACACAAAAAACACAAAAAACAAACAACAAACCCAAGAATCAAAAATCAAAGCATAATCCAAAACCACAGTTAAAATTTGTTGGCTATCTTTTTCTTTATGCAAGAAGTAGGCCATTAAAGGAAAGGTCAGTGGATGTAAGGTTCTTCTTTGCTCAATAGATAATTTAAAAATAGTTCTTTTTTAGTAGTTCATTTTTGTCTTGTCAGTTTCATTCATAAATTTAAGTATATTTAAGAACTATATTTCCACAAAGACCCTTTACACAGAGTTCATTTTATCTAACTGTCTTGTGTTTCTGTATTTTTCCCCTATGTATTTACATATTTTCCAAGTTTTTTATTTTTCTGTTTTGTTTTGTCTATCTAGAACTGATACACAGCTGGCTTCAAATGAAGCCAAATTAGTAAAATCTTTCTTATAGTCAGAAAAGAAATAATGACATGGCTCCTGGAGGGTAAATTCCACATGACAAAGTTTGTTTCATGTTTTCACCAACAGCCCCAGTGATATTTAAAATTATATCATTTAAAATTAGTTGCCTAAATGTAAATGTGTTGGTCAAAACTTGGTTGTAATAATGCCAAGGTCATGGGTTCAATCCCCTGTGTGGGCCATTGACTTAAGAGTTGAACGCAATGATCCTTGTGGGTACCTTCCAACTCAGAATAGTCTGTGATTCTGTGTATCATAAACTAGTATTTATGGAAGTCTCTGCTGGTCCCTTATGGGCTAACTTTCCTATTTACAGATCTAGCAGGCCCTAAATTGATTTGTATTTCTTCCTGTTTTCTCTATATTTTCCTTGAAAAGAATGCTAGACACAAACCCGTATTTAGATCACATTCAATCCCAGCTATGTGAACCCTATTTCTATTGTGTGTTCTCAATTGTTGCTTCCCCTGAAATCAGCATAGTTTGAAAGTATTCTAACTTTCTGAAAACTAAGACAGAAAATGTCTAGAGACTTTTGTGCATTTATTATTATTATTATTGTTGTTTTTCTTTCATACTCACATTTGGATATTTAGATCCGAATAAGTTTGGTCCTGCACCTGGAGGTTGCCAAGGACACAACAGAAATTTTGTAACATGGTTGTTGTCATCACAAATGCTTTCCTACTGTGGAGGGCAGGAGTCTGGA
This sequence comes from Hafferia zeledoni, assembly GCA_035583235.1. NCBI lineage: Eukaryota > Metazoa > Chordata > Aves > Passeriformes > Thamnophilidae > Hafferia > Hafferia zeledoni. The sequence goes on along the minus strand of JAWWEV010000001.1, from coordinate 80,043,432 downwards.
TCTACGATGGGATGGAATACAGAAATCTTCAGTCGAGCTCTGGGCAAACTATTCCACCCATATGGTAATGCAGCACCAACTTAAGTCCCACAAAGGATTCTAAGCCAGGCCCAGCTGTCACTGTGCCCCCAGGCCATTGCAGTGATGGAGGATGGAGTTAAAGTCAGATGAAGGGTTTGTCTCTGCAACACAGTGAGCTGTGCAAATATGCTCTTAGATGCGCTCATATGCATTTCTGGTTCTAAGCCAATTTCTGCAATTTCCAGCTTAGATGTACTGGGTGCTACTAAGGGCTACTCAGCACAAGTAAGGACAGTAGGATTACGTTCCCTGGTAGGTTTCACTAACAAGTATGGAGGGGGAAATCTCAATCTTTAGAAGAGGTCACTCTGCTGGAAAATTATACTGAAACATCAGTTAATTTCATATGTGCATGTCCAGCACTCCTTACTATTTTAGGGACAAACATGTTGAGAAAAAATTGTAAACTTGTACAACTACTATCAACATTTTTAACATTTACATTTACAAATGTTATCTTGAGTGCATTAGATGGTAGGCAATTCCCATTGTCTTTGTTCAAATATTTTTCATCTGTCTCCTTCATGGCGACACTTTTCCAAAGAGAGATTTTTCAGTGGCTATTACTAGAAAATCTTCTTAGCTGTTTAAATATTTGTGGTTTGACTTTGTTTTGGGGTTACAGAATAGTCTTTCCAGTACAAACTTCATGACCACCCAGAAAAAACAGATGAATGGCTTATATCAAACTCAGAAAATAAACAAATTCTACCATTTCTTTACTCTTCAGAATATTGCTAGAATACTTATTTCCTAGGCTTCTTACTTAGATCTACCAGGACAAATAATTGCACTGGTCCTTTCTGCTGAAACATCCATGCAGTTCTAACCTTCAAAAGGAGTTGAAGTTTTTCTGTTTTCTGAACAAAACAAAACCAAAGAAGACAAACAGTGGAACAAATGAAAGCAGGTAACTTGAATATTTTCACAATTTTAGGTTTGTTTCAGCTGGAGAGATTTAAGAAATGATATTTTCTTTTGGTCAGTACGTAGCTCAGTAGAGTCTGATGCCTCATACCTACTACAGATCATCAATGCATTTCTAATAATGACAACTTAAGACCTTGAAACCTGTATTGTTGTCATTAATTTTGCTTCCACAGTGTTCAGGGAACTGAAGCCAGCAAGACTTTTCTGCTTGGAGGCTTCTTATGGAAGACTGTGATAGCAAAAAAAGAGTGAATATAATACCAATGTAGCCAGCACATGAGAAAGAAAGAACCAGCTTTGAGAGTATGATGAAGTCCAAAAAGTAGAACAGGGCAGAGCTTCATTAGCCTTAAAGATAAAGTGAGGAAGTTTAAATTTATTGCTCTACTCAGCATTGAAAAGGGACTTTGTATAGTAGAGGTGAGGCCTAAGTCATAATTAAGGATATATACTCTTTAGTTTACACGTAAACATAAATGTGGGGTGATTTTCATGATCACAAAGGTGGAATGAGATTCATCCCTGACACATATTTTCTGTAGAATCTGTCAACATTTTTGCTGCCAAATCCTCTGTACTGAGCCACTCAATGACCTTTGAAGTGCCGAGTATCAAGGTCCATCCAGCTGATAACTGACCAATTTTCCAAGGTAATGACAATGGAGAAGTAGAGAAGCATATTGTCTGAAAGGCAGCTTAAGCTATATTTACTGTTGAGTAAGTGTTTTGTTTCTATGGGAAAAGCAGAATGGGATTCCTTTAAGCTCCGATCAGATTGACAGATTGGAAACATAATACTGAAAGATTGCTTACCCTGGAGCTAAGCCTATATTTTTAAAATGAGGTTACACACTAAAAAGTCACTGAACAAATGGCCCAATTTTTATTTTATTATTTATTTGGATTTATGAGTATATAAAAAGTGGGTAAACTGTGTTTTGACATTTTAAAACCCCCACAAATCAGACTACAAGGGGAAAATGAGCAGCAAGTACCACTATGTACCAGAGAGTTGTAAGGAGGCAATCCTCATAAAAGATTACAGAGTATCGTATTTTCTGGCTTTTCCAGCCTGAATTACTCTTGAAACTAAGGGAAAATCATTGGTTCTGTGGCACACTATGAGGGCAAGACTAGTTTCTGATGGATCTAGAATACATTCACAGTTGCTCTCCTTTCCTGCCTTTGTTAGCATCTTCGCTGGTAGCAGCTCCAGCATTGTTTTTCACATTTTTCTGTCAATATAGAAACAGGTAATGTTGATTTGTTAAAATTCTGTTCAGATCCTGCTGGATAAGCCAGCCTCTTTCTAATTTGTACAGCTGCAGCAAGACAAACATTACCAAGTGCAGCAGGTGATGTTAGATTAATTAATCATTCTGTCGAGGATGGACATGCTCCAGGGGACATGAGTGCCCCCTCATATGTTTTCTTTGGTTCCACAATGCTAACAGTATAACACACTTTTGGATAACATGAAAAAGGAAGTAGGAAACCTCGCTTCTTACCACCATCACCCTCCAGAGAATGATCTTCTCTACCTCAAAACCTAATCAACACTCAAAGATATGCAAGTCTCTAAGAGAGAATTCAAATTCATCAGAGCTTTATGGACTCCCAGCTTGAGTTCTGGGCATTCCTCATTTATGAGTAAAACAAAGTTCTCAGCCTTGTAAGGGCAACATCTCCTTTCTAGGTCCTTCCTCAGTCCACATTTCTCTGTACAAACACAGAGTGCCACTATGATGTGCAGGAGAGATGTCATCCACTGAAACAATCATTTGGCATCCAAAACCAATTGTTTTATGAATATCTAAGGGCCAATTTCATACTGCCCATATTAATCATCCTGGTAACTGTCAATGCTATCTAAGCTCAAGAGACCAATAAGTGATTCAACTCAGTAGGCATCCAGGGCTTCTAATGTCAGTTCCTCAGGAGGCCATGCAGACTAGTAGTTCTGATGCCTGTTGGACATTTGAAGTTATCATTTCGTGTAAGTTCATCCTGGTTTTTCTCTGATGTCCATTTAAGCAGGAGCTAAGGTCTCCCAGTCATGGATGATTTGTATCTCCACTCCACCTCTTGAACTTCATGCAGCAGCAATTATACCAGTGGTGAAGATCATTTTAAATTCTTATTGCCTACTGATTAGTTATCTGGACTAGGATAACCATCCAACAGTGAAAGGAACAGGCACTTCCAATGGCCAGGTCTTTTCAATTACCTCGGGCATATTCAGTATCTGTCTTACTTGAGATGAATACAACTCTGGAACTGTCCACCTCACAGTTTCTCTCTCAGCTATTAAGTGAGACAAGTGGCTTAGTCCGCCCATTATCCTTGGACAGATAAGGTGATTTTAGCATGACACCAGCTCTGTTAAATTAATGACAATTCTAGCAAACAAATTTATTTACTCAGACAGTTGGTAGATATATTTATTCTCATGCCAAGATTAAATTGCTGTATTATCAATACACTGGAAGAGGTTTCTCTAATATTTGCTTTCTAGAGATCTCTTGTTTTAATCTATTCAATTATTGATTGGTTGATGTTCCCAAGTGGCCACTGAAGTAAATGAAAAGTCAAATCAGCCTGAAGTCTTGCACAATTGTGCCTTACACTGTCCACATACAGTCAAACTTCAGTCATACATATAGTCTCACTTCTACCATATTTAAATTCCAGAGCTAATGAATGCAGAATATATTATTCAGCTGATTAAAAAGTTGGTTTTGTTTATTTTTGGTTTTGGGAGCCTTGTGTTTAGGGTGAGTTCTATAAAATGGCAGGTTCTGTAATATACGCATTGCTTTAATCTCATTCATTTTGCAGTGGAAGAAAGAGAGAAATAACATGAAGAATTATCCACATAATAAGTAATACCACAAGTCTGTAGGATACATGTGTCCAGGTACTGTATTTGGGCATGAAAACTCCTGAACTATTTAATGGACTTCAAAGATAGTTAAAAAAATAAATGCAGTATTTATTTAATTTAGCTTTCCTGATTGGGGAAATAGTCTTTATTTTTGCATATGCCATGAAATGAACAGCATTTCCTCAGGATGGTAGTCCCATGGAGATTAGCAAACCCCACCGTATTTGCTGAAGTTTTTAGGACAACTTGAAGGGTCATTTTTCAAAAGTTTTTATGATTGTTGTTTTGAATTTCATACAATATAAGTATCCATTTTGCCTTTTTGTGTTACTGCACTCACTTTTCTGGTTGTCTAGAATTATCTTTTGAAAAAATCTCTTCATCTCTTCTCTTTTTCACATCTACCACTTTGTGCTATAGGGTTTCTACTCTTCAGTGTTCCTTGGAGTACAGCCAACCTCTGCCACTTCCCACATCCTACTTGCTCATCCCAATCCCATCACCCGGTTTTGCCCTTTCCAAGCCACCAGCTCTACTCTCTTTGCTCACAGCAGTGTGTCCTCCTGAAACAGGAAGGCAGTCTGATAATGACTGTAAAATCTATAAGTAAGTGACTGGTTTAAATTGTAGTCTCTCCCCATGACTTTCTCTGTATATAGACTACTTTCACCTGAATAGAGAAAACCTAGATCCTTATGGAATAGTATGGTGTCTGCATCTTACTCAGAAAGTCTTTGACTTCAGTGCCACCACAACAGTTGCTGCAGTCACACAGACAGGTAACACAACTCCTGTACTCCTTGTTGATGCAATAGAGAGAAAGAACTTGGCTTTCCACAGTCTGCTCAGCTTTGGAGCCTGACTTTGGCATGTCTCAGAAGAAGCTGAGGTTCCTAGTGCTCTGTGAAAGGGGATGGCCTTTCTACCTAACACAGCTGCCAAAACACTTAGAAAGTGCCTATCATGCATTGCTCGTGTAAGGCAACAAAGCACTCAAAATCCATTTCTGGTAAATATTTAATGCTTACATTGAGAGTACAAGAAAACAGCAAGAATATCAAGCTTCTCTTTCAGATCACAGATAACATCTGCCTGTACCCCTTCTGACAATAAACATCCACCAGTGCCACCCTGGGATGGCCTGAGCCATGGGTGGTCATTTTCCAGACAGCAATGCAGGAGACACAGAGTTATATAAAAAGCAAGGGTGATGTCAGCAGGAAGTTGTCACCTCACCAGACTTTTCTGTCTGCCTCAGTGATGGCTGGAGAAGAGCATGCCCTCAGCTGACCTTGCTTTCAGCTTTTTGATCATTCTTTTCCAGTTTCTTCCACTTTGGATAAGTGTTCCAGCTGGTAGACCCCTGCATACAGGGTGAGAAACATTATTAACACAGGTCAAGCTAGACCTGAATGCATCTAGCTTTTTGTCGTTCTCCAGGAATTTAAGCAAGTACCTGCCACATAGCTTTAGGAAAAAAAGTAGGTACATCTCTCAGGAAATAGTTGTTTCAGGGGGACTGTTCACAGACAATTAATAAGCATCAAAGGAGCTTTCAAATTAAGCAGGGAGGTATCTAGAAAGCTGAGGTATATAAAAAAAGTATCAAGCAATACTGCAAAAGGAAGAGACCAGGTTGATGTCTCACCCCAGGATAGGTTTTAAACACTTTTAGTGAGTATTGTTTCCTCCAAGGTCAAAAATGCAAGGTTAGTTTTATTCATGCCTGCCTCTCCCATCAAGAAGAACACATCTACATATCATTTCCAAATGCAGGGCAGGTCCTGATCTTTTCACTACTTGCTGATTGCTGTGACTTTTGTGATTGCTGCATGGACTTGGGTACTGACAGAGAAATAGGCTATTTGGAGGAAGAGGGTTATGTTGCTAATGGCCAAAATCCATTATTTTCTAAAAAATATTTCATCTCTCCTGAAGGTCAATGTACAAATTTGCAGCCATTACAAATGTTTCCTTAACCCTAGTGTATTTATGTGAAAAAACTCTCTTGAATAGCTGGGGAGAAAAAGTATTTACTTTGCAGTGTCAAGACATTAAACTATGAAACACCTCAGCTTATTTAAATCTGTATATGCCAACATGAAGTGTACTTAACCCAAATATTTGAGAAATATGATCTGCAAGTTAATAATTGCATATTTAGAGCCTGGATATCATAACAAACTTACACCTTTACACAAAGTTCTCTTTTTTGTTTGTATGTTAGTGGCTTTTGTTTCTAGGTTGTTAAAAGGCTAATCAGAGAACATCTGATTAGAGAAAATAAACCCCCATTAGCACTGTGGGATATACAACAGTGCAACACCCTGGCTCTGCTACAGCACAGCATCAAATGAAGCCATGATGGAATTAAGTTTTCCATACAGAGAGAAACATACATGCTTTGTTCACAGACCTATGCCCCAAATTCACATGGGGACAGCATGTACTTCTCACCATGCGGAAACTGTTAAGAGGATGTGAAAACAAATGTTTTTAATTGAAATTGTCATTGCTGAGCCAGACTGCTGCCTGGGGTGTCTTGCTGAAAAGTGACAGCAAGAGCAGGGAAACAATGTAAGAGATTGTAAAATGGGTTTTCATTCTGCACCAATTCAGGGACCACATATGGGATGCTATCACATTGTTTATTTTAAGACCTGACATTAAGGATGGAAAGCCTCTTGTTGGTGCAAGGCTGCGAGTTGAGAAGCAAGAACCATCCAGGGCAGAGATCGGAGATCTCTGCCCCTCTGCTGCTGACCTGTTGTATAGTCTTGTGCCACTCGTATCATCCTCCCCACCTGTGTCTCCTCTCAAGCTCTGTGATTATTCTGTCTCTTGGCATCACCATTCCCTTGGGGATGGAGGCAATCTTTTGTAGTGCATGCTTAAGTACCAATGCAGCAACATTGTGAATAATAACAAGTAATAGTTTGCACCAGCAAATTGCCTGTGGAAGAATCACCTTCCCTTTAGTCCAGCTCTCCAAATCCACAGCAAGAATCTGACAGAGACTTTTCAATCTTGGAACAATTCTTTCTGAAAAATAATATGGCTTTAATTTGTGTTCAGAAAACTGTTTTTTATATTTTTTTCTTTTTTACTTGGTGAAATCTTGGAAGTTTGACTATGCGAGTTTTGTTCATACAGGCGTGGGTGCTGTAGACTTGTGTTACCACTGAGCACACCTCATCAAAGTGCCCAGGCACAGAGTCAAGCTGCCACCTTCAACTCACCCAGAGAAGATCAAAGCTGTGACAAATCAGCCCTACCTCTGCTTCTCATGGGAATATTTACAGCCAAACTGCAAGGATAGGTATCTAAAGGTGATCCTGGTTTCTGCATGTTGAGTACAAAGCTGAGCGCTGATGTGTGCGTGGCAAATCTCCAGCACTTCCCCTTCAGTTCCTTCTTGAGTCTTTAAAGCACACTTCAAACTCAGTGTCATCTAGTTTTCTTCAGTTTTTGCATAAATTTACCCAGCAAGGGTGAAGGGCATTGAATCTCAGAACAAGAAAGATTTTGATTTTCCACTTCTGCAAATGAGACAGAACAGCTTTACCTCTTTCATGAAGTCAGGAAAAGCCAGACTGATCTTTCTGAACTCAGAAAGCAGAGGTGTTGCCAATTCGTTCAAAATGGTCTCAGTGAAATGAATAAACCTGATAATTTATCCAGATAGCTAGAACTATCTCTTTCTACATCAGTTCACAGCATGAACAAGCTAAAAGCAACCCTTTTCTGTTTCTGACAAAACAGAACTCAAATCAATGAATGAGTGCAATTTTATATTCCGGTTCAGAGAATTACTTGCCACCACTGAATCCATAAATAGCCTTACTTCTCCTGCATGCTCTTGCCCTCCTACTTCTTGAAATATTAAAACCTTTTTGAGAGCATAGTTTGGATTCTCGGTTTAAACATTGCATGAGCAAATTAAGTTTCTATATATGTGCAATGTAATGTTCATGTGAGGTGCCTCTTAAGTTTGCATATTTGTAGCTTTGATATGGAAATGGGAATGCTTTGGGAACGTAGCATTTTGCAGACCATTGTGGACCAATGCACTTGCTGCATCTTCCTTGTGGGATGGGAAAGCACATTTCAATGCCCTGCTCAAGGTGTGCACTCTGGGCATGCACCATGCTGAGAGTAGCAACCAAAGCGTTCAGTTCTGGGCCCCTCAGTTCAGGAAAGATATTGAGGTGCTGGAGCAGGTCCAGAGAAGAGCAACAAGGCTGGT
>JAWWEV010000001.1:80017118-80035191 GCA_035583235.1 Hafferia zeledoni | reverse complement strand
ATTGGACGTGGCACTGAGTGCCATGATCTGGTAAATGGACTGGAGTTGGACCAAGGGTTGGACTTGATGATCTTGGAAGTCTTTTTCTAACCCAATTGATTCTATGAGTCTATGATTCAAAACCTGAGTACACACCATCTCTCCTGTCCCTATGCCTGCTTTCTAGAGGAAGGAAAGCTTTGAAAATAGAGAGGGTTACATGCAGCTTTCCCAATGTGAGTGACTGGGGAAGCAGGACATGATGCAGCTCACTCTTGCACTTCTGTTTAAACATATCCAAAATCTGTTCAGCATCACTCCCCTTTCAAGGGACTAGACTTGGTCCCCCAAGAAGTCTCATCTATCTTTGTCCCTCAAGTCACATTTTAAGCACATATCCCCCCAGCTCCTGAGGATGCTTCTAATTCTAATTCAAAAGCCATCTGCCTTTGACACAGATTTGTGTCTCCATACTTTTATAATGGAAAATTATGAGCTGAAATAAATCATCATGAGCCTGTGGTACCAGAAAGAATTTGTCCCCTAAAGGAAGGAATCCTCAGCAATTTCAGTTGTCTGCATAATTAATTTTTTTGTGTCCCTCATTTGGAGTTATCTGTCACACTTTGCAAATCCACACCAGGGCACTGCAGCTATTGCTTTAGGGCACAAGCCATTTATATTCTTCAAGTCCCATTTTGGAAGCCTCAGTCCCACTGAGTAGATATTATACATTCAAGGAATCTCACTGCTACCAAAATGACTAACTGTGAGTGTAACTCACAGCATCAATAAGCTACGTGACCTACTAGGTACATTAATACTGCTTTGCAAATGTGTTGCAAAGTAACGTAAGGGCCGTGCATTACTTTGCAGAGGGAACGGGTTGAATCACCTGAGACTCTTACCTTACAGCTGGTTGAGGGGCAGTCTAGGTTTTGTTTTTCCTTAAAGAGTTGTGTGGTTCAAACAGAAAAGCTATTTACTATTCCCTGTTGGGGAATAGTAAAATAGAGTCTGCGTACAGGAAGATGGACTGAGTGATCATGAGACAAGTGAGTGCTGAGTAGATACAATTTTGACACTGTTTCTTTCATTCCTCCAGTTCATATGTGTATTATTGTTAATATTAATCTCAGTGCAAAACTCAGCAACAGACATGAAATGTTAAGCATGCCATCAAAATGGGAGGCTTTGTGTATGTTGTTAAAAAGTCAGTCAGATTCAGACTTGTATCTAAAAATACCTTTCATCTTTTCCCTCTGCTTCTGCAAATATCTGCAGCATCTTATTATTCACATATTCACATTGTGCCATTGCCTACTCTTTAACTGCAAATGCAGAATTTGTAGACTGACATTTTTGTCATTACTTATATTCACTTCAGAAATAGCTCACACTGTTTTGAAATATATTTTCTATGACATAAATTACTTTGTTTGTGAGTTCATAACTATAACTAAAGTGTGTTATTTTTGCCATGACTGTCACATGATATCTCTCATCTTTTTCCATAGCCTCTGTTCTACATAAAGCATGAATAAATTGCTTTTGTTCTGTTTTAACTTGACTTGGTTTGTATTTTTGCTTTTTGTCATTGTTATCAGAACATGCAATGTGCATTTTAGCCAGGGCAGTAAGTGCTCTTGCTGTCCTCCTGTCACAGCAAGCTTTACTAACCTAGAGTCTCCTCTGAATTTAATTTTCATTTCCCTAAAGCTGCTGCTATACTATTTCTCCTTTTAGACTGACCTCACTGAACACAGCTGCTATTTCTTATGCATTCTCCTCTACTAGAGCTTTGACTTATTTAAACAATGAAAAGAAAGCACTGCCTCTACCTTTTTTCCCTTGAGATGGACCTCTGCTCCATAATTATGAATAATTCTCCTAAGATGGCATATGTGATTGGGTTAGCAAGTAAAATATTTGATAAAAGATAACCTGAGCTGATTTTAAAAATAATAGTTTAATAGATTTTTAGGTCGTAGGAGCTACTGTGATGATATGGGTCAAATTCCTACAAAATAGTAGGCTAATTCTTGAGTTAAACAGTACATTTTTGAAGGCCAAATAATTTTTAATTAAAGATAAATCCCTTGATAAATGACTCCAAGGATTAATTACCTTTGCTACTTAAACTGTGAATCTCCCTTGAAATGTCAGGCTTCAGTTGGTAGTCCAAACACATACACGAGCTCTTGCTTCTTCTATGGGGTTGCAATTCATTAGGGTCAGATACTTCCACCCTCTCTAGGGGTGTTCAAAGGCTGCTCTCAGTTCAGCTTAGGATCTTCTCCCTTTTTTTGACAGGCTAAAGAGACTGCTTCCACAAGATCCTTATGGCAGAGTATGTTTGCCATGCTTGCAGTCACAGTTGTTACTTTCTAAAATGCCTTTAGATTCCTAAAATGATCCTTTCTAAAATCTCTCCAGTTTTCATAGTTTTTCCCCCCCTTTTTAAGCCTGGCAGTAGCATGGGGCACAGTATTCTGCAAACATTCCTGATGGTACTATATGGGGGAGGGCAATCCTCACCCCCACTTCTGCCTGACATCCTACTGTTTGCACCTCCTTGGCTCTCATCCACGCTCTCACGCAGCACATCACAATGGGAGCTCATGTTCAGATTGTTAACCAATGAGACATGCCATAAAAACTTAAACTGTAATTCCTTGTTGATAGAAGATATTAAGACTACTTTTCCTGCTTTCCACCATGCTCCAGCACTCACACACATATGGAAGAGTCACAGAAAATAAAATGCTTCAACCGAGACTTGGCTGCTGTAATACCCCTTGGGTACAACAGCTTGTATTCTCCCTTGTGTCCTCAATGGGTGAGGCTTCCTGGTCCAGCTAATAGCTGAGGAGAGGAGATGGAAGTGGAGACAAGAACCAGAACAGGAGGAACACAGCCCTCTGCACAGTAAGGTTCCAATGCCATGCCTCTGCCATGTGCACATCCTCCTGTGAAGAGGAATAGCAGTCGCATGGCATGGTGCCGTCAGAGCTTAAGGATATTGAGGTGTTGGAGTAGGTCCAAAGAGCAACAAGGCTGGTGAAGTCCTATGGGGAGAGGCTGAGGGAGCTGGGGTTGTTTAGTCTGGAGAAGAGGAGGCTCAGAGGTGACCTCATTGCTGTCTAGAACTACGTGAAGAGAAGTTCTAGCCAGGTGGGGGTTGGTCTCTTCTCCCAGGCACTCAGCAATAGGACAAGGGGGTACGGGCTCAAGCTCTGCCAGGGGAAATTTAAGTTGGATATCAGGAAAAAACTTCTTTCCAGAGGGAGTAATCAGGCATTGGAATGGGCTGCCCAGAGAGGTGGTGGATTCCCCATCCCTGGAGGTTATTAAACTGAGATTGGATGTGACACTGAGTGCCATGATCTGGTAAAGGGACTGGAGTGGACCAAGGGTTGGACTTGATGATCTCGAAGGTCTTTTCCAACCCAACTGATTCTATGATTCTATGATTCTAAGTACAGAATGACTCAGCAGCATAAAGTCATCAAAAATTCAAATGTCATAGTGTTCTACAGGCAGGTGTGAGAACTGGGCTTTGTCATTGTTAAATCACAGCAGTTTGTGTTGTCCAGAGACAGACATTCACACCAAAAACTTCCCCAATTCACTAACAGGTTTACCATTTCACCTTTTTTCCTCCTCAAAGTCTCCTTTGGCTGAAGTGCAAACTCCTCCTTCTCCACCCATCAGGTGCACATAACCCTTCTGTAATGTGGTTACAGGTTTGGAAATAGATGTTTGAACTGCACACACAAAGTGCTGTGCAGCAGACTCCTTCAGACTGACCAAGCACACCTGACCTCCCCAGGTGACTGCACTGGGAAAAAGTACCCAACCCTCACTCCACAGCTGTCCCTTCAGGCTTCATCCTGCAACCTTCTTACAGAGGATTATTGCACCCTGGACAGACTTGAGAGCTATACAGCCAATAATACCCTCTCTTGTCACAATTTCATGTCTATACTTCAAGGACTCTTTACTTTGCTCTCCCATAGCAGTCTCTCCTCTGACAGAAATGCTGCTCCCAGGCCCAGCCCTCTACTCTGCTATTAGTTTCTCCCACTGCTGTTTTCTTTATTTCAGCTGAGCTAACATTTTTAATCCAATATGTTCACTTCAAAATCGACCGGTTGCTTATTCTTTGCTTGTCTCACTTTTTTCCCTTCACTTCTTCACGTCTCTGTGTGTCTTTGAGATTAAATACTTGTGCCTACATGTCCAGTATGAGTTATGAAAACAACAAGCAAATGGTTGTTGATCTATGTTGTTCGCCACACTGCACTGATTCAGTTTGCACACATTGTGCAAACTTAAAAAAACTCTTTTTACATATATTATAAAAAATCAACTTTTTGATTGTCACACTTGTAAGGCATGATATGGAAAGTTACATTTCAGAGGAAGCTGAGAACAAATGGCAGTTCAGTAGAGTTTCAGATAAAATTACCTTGGTTTTATTCCTCCCTTGATATAACTTGACAGGATTTGATCTCTTTTTTATGTGTGTGAGTATTCACATTTATAGTTTTGCATATTACCAATAAGAGATGTATTAAATGAAAACAAAATGAGAAAATCAGGAAAAAACAGACAATTATTTTTGCCTCAACTAAATATGTGTGAGTATACCTTATGAGTCAATACAGCCCTGACTCAGCGAAGTTCCCAACCACACATTTAACTGTATGCTTGCAAATAGTCTCATTGACTTTACTTTGCCATATGTTCAAATTTGACTAAGTCAAGACCTCTAACAGATATACATGGGTTTATTAAACACAAAACTGAGGAAAACAAGGTGCCTGGCTTCCTGAACAGTCTGAAAATCAGGCAGGAACATTAGAAACGTTACTCACATTTTTGAGGTTTAGAGTGGAGATAACCAAAATCCATTAACTTTTTCTTTACAAGCATTCCTCTCCTTTCCTGCCCCAGCTATTGACGTCTTGAACAAATACAAACCCAGGTTCACACTATTCTGTCTTGGTTTTGCAAAAGCTGCATCAAAAGGTTTAGTAAAACCAAAAGTACAGTCAGCATAGCAGTGTGTCTAAGACTGAAAAAGAGTGGTAGAAATAAGCTTGGACTCTGCAGCTTAGATGACTCTGATCCCCATCCCCTGCCGCTTTCCCTCTAAGCCTGTCTCAGGTCACTCCACACTTTTCACAATTATATCTCCAAAGGTTTGATTCCAGGAGAGGGCTTGAGGCATTAACTTGTTGTTGGTCCTTTAGTCACCCTTTGAATAAAACCAGAAGTGTCATCTTCAGCTGAAACTACATCCAGCTCCACTTCCTAAAAGGAAAGCAAAATGTGAATGGATGGACACTGAATATGGAAAAGGACAGAACAATGAGGGTCTTCAGTTAACGTAAGATAGCTTTTAAATACCTTAGACCCTAAAATAATAAAACATAAGCGGTGAAATCAGAGCATCAAGTTTTGCATTGCTTTATATCCCTGTTCATCTGCTCTGACCTAGCACTTGATGGAAAGCTAGCTCTGAAAGTTAAGGGCAGGGAACCTTTCACCACTTAAACCTGGAACAATGGGCTGTCTGACTGTGGCATTTAGAACAATCTCTGGTTTCATAATTAAAGTTCAAGGGTGGTCAAAATAAAGAGAATTATATCAATCAGCAGCTGCTAGTAGACACCTGTGAGTCTTCCAACTACACCTACATGAAGATTAATTGTGTTGTGTGGCAGAGGGTTACAACTATGTAACTTTTGCAAATATTGCCTGAAAATTGTGAAAGCAGCAAGACTCGGAAATTGTCTGTGGCCAGAACTTGAATAGTAACCAGCATGGGAAGAGGCATGAGTCCAGGTTAAGCATTGGTCAAATGCTCTTATACTAAATGAGGTGTCATAAAAGAAAAAAGAGTGGAAGTCAAGATTTTGAATCCCTTAACATATCCTGTCAGCTAACTCTAGGAACTTCATAGTCTCTGTGCCAGTGGGTTTTGATGTCATTTGGAGACACGGAACTTGGATATGTTCAGTTGTCATGATAGCATGTTGTGAAGGCATTTGAGCAATCTCTGAGCCAGGCAGTTGAAGTGTGCATCACTGTAATTGTCTTCTGGGGTAACTAGACCTGCTGAGAAAAACAAATCACAGGAGCACTGAAATACGTGTTTCAGAAGTCATATGTGAGTGCTGAATAACTGATTCGGTTCTCTCAGGTGTTTCTGCCTTCACTGGATATAAAGCTGTTTAAGGCTATTTGTAGGTTAAGAATCTGGAGCGTTTCCTGGTACTTAGGTAAATGTCTCAGCAGTGTCCCAACTCCAGAAAAGTCAAGAGCCCTTGATGAGTCTTCATTTCCACAGAAAGGAAATTAATCACTATGCATTGAAAAAGAAATACATAGTCCAGACAGCAATGGGCCAGGATGATGGGTGCAGTAATCCAGATTCAGACGATGTCTCCTAAACCTTTGGATTGTGTCTGATTTTTAATCCCTGAGATAAAAAGCTCCCACAGGCAAGAGAGCACACTGCTTTGTGTGCACAGTGCAGAGCAAGCTGTCAGTGCTGAGTAAATAATACATAACAAGTTTTATAACCAGGATTTAAAGTGTCTAACAGTTCTCTCATGGCAGCTGCTTATTTGCTTACTGTGGGAGTGAGTGACATTTGAATGCATGCATCCAGGCAGCTAGGCAGTCTGGGGAGCTATGCCATCCTTCCTGCCAGATCCTGCCTCTAACATCTGATCCACAACAAAGGGGTGACATTTGGTTCCAGCCCCGAGCAAATTGCTGCAGAGTCATAGATTCGACTCTTCAGAGAGGTTTCTAGGGATGTAGGAGAAGCTGTTTCCCTAAAGCTTCAACAGCTCAGAATATACCGAGTATGGTTGCACCGTCATCCATTGGACAGCAGGGTCCCCTTGCCACATTTGTCTGGCATGGGGAATGGAGACATTTTCCTGTCCCTGAACCCAAATCTACCTCCCTGGAACTGGAAAGAGTTATAAAAATAAAATAATGTCTTCAGTTATGGGCAATATGTGCATTTTGAACCATTTCTCATTTTTTACTTGCACTGATATTACACATTATATTTTCATTCAAAATGGAGAAAGTAAACAAGATCAAATAGTTCACTCAGGTTTTTGGGGGTTTGAAGTAGAAAAAAAAAACATTTTTCATAGGCATACAGACCTGGAAGGAACTTCCCATGGCATCAAATCCTGTTTCTTGCTGTATCTTTCAATCGTGTCACTTTATCCCTTTCTTCACCTGATCATGCTCTATCTTAAATCCACTCAGGCCTCTTGCAGCCCTTAACCCTACCGTGAAGCAGCTCCAGACTCTTGTTCTTCCTCTGCTTATAAACGTATTAATTTGAAGATGATCTACAGTACTAGCTGCTTATGTCACTTAGTTTTGCTCTCTGCCTCATCTTCTGCCTTACAGAATCATGTGTCCCTGAGATACTTGAAGGGAGGAGTCAGTTCCTGTTTCACTTGGCTCAAGTTTCTTTTTTATCTCATCTTCAGCAAAATCAAATCCAAACACAAAATGTCCAAGCAACTTTGCTCCATAACCCTTGGGAATTTGTGCTTGGCAAGGAAAGCCATCTTTCTTGAAAAAAGCTGTGCCACACGGTGACATTTCCACTTGCCTCTCCTTAACACAGGTGTCAATTACCTGAAAATGTAATGAAAATGAGTGCTTACAAGAATGCAGAAGAGCCAGGGTGTAGGTCCATAGTGTATTCCTCACTATTCTTCGGATACTTTTCCTCTGTGGCTCTAGTCTCAGTTCCACTCTTTCAGCTCACTACCTATCTAGAAGTGCCCCCTGAACTGGGGTAACTGTGAAGATGGCTCCATGATGGCCAGGCTTCACGAAGGCAGATTTGGGCAGGGCTCTCCCCACGTGGGTGTGCCCTTTCCAGCCTGCGCAGTGGATTTTTTAGGTGAGGCACAGTGTGCGCAGAACTGGCCCCACTGTTTAAGTCCTGAGGTCCATTTGCCACGGCCGAGTGAGCTTGGACAGTGACAGTGAAGTCTTCAGGACTAGAACCTACAGCCCTCAGCATTCCCAGGAGGTCTCCCATCCAAGCACTAACCGGGGCTGACCCTGCTTGGCTTTTGAGATCTGACAGGATCGGGAGTCAGAGTGGCGTTTAACAGCCTAGATAGCTCCATGCATCAGTCATTATTCTCACAGAGAATCTTATCATTTACACCGCCAGCTTTCTCTGTCTAAGCCTCAAGAGAAAAAGCCCTCCCAATTTAAAGGTTTATGAGATGCCTTTCCTTTGCATGGTGTGGTGAAACAGGCAAGATTTTCATTTCCTGCTCTCCATCTGCCCAAAAATCATTGGAAGCCTTTGTAGACTTGAGCATGTTATTAGGCTAGCATGACTCTCTCAGAGCACTAGAGCTGTAAGATGACCTCTTCTGATGCAGGTTTTAACCTTGTATTTTTCAACACATAGAGAGAATATATCTCTGGATTTAATGTTCGACATAAGAACATGACAGCCAAAGCTTCCTTCTCTAAGAAAAATACAATTATGACTTAAATAAGAATGCTCTTTTTAATGGGTTGTCAAAGATAAGATCAAATCATAGGAGATTGCTAAAAATACATGTCACTCCAGACACTTCAACTTACACCTTGTTTTCAGCAATTCTTGTTCTAATTGGAAAGTTACCTTTGCCATGCTCAATATTATCTGCCATATCTGAATAGGTTTATTTTATATCCTTAGCTTGCTATCTTTAGGTTTGTGTTTTACTTCACTTGTAATTAAATCTTTCTTTTTCTTGGGTTGGCTTTTGATTTGGTCTTTTTTCTTCCCCAAGCAGGTACTGCTACTGAAAAAAAAATTTTAAAAAAATTCACTTACTCATAGGTGATAAAAATTCACAGTAAAGCCACAGATGTAGCAGAGTGAGAATTACTGTCGCAGCAGGAACAGAAGATAAAAGAGGATTACATATGATGAAATGTAGTAATTGACTAGAAGTCACTGAAAAATACCAGATGGATGTCACTATTCCACACATCTCTAATTTGCCTGTAGGCTTTATTGAACTTCACTTGAGCTTTGCTTTTAGTATTTTCCTGAGTGTAATTGGGGTTTATTGATACACTATTATGAGTCAGTTTATATGTGATCATAAAAAAATACATTTTGAGGCCCCAGTATAACCAGGAACATGGTCCTACTCTTCCTAGCTGAAGACAGTCACATTGATGACTGCAATAAGATGAATTCCTGTTTTCTCTCTCAAACCTTTGCATAGAGTATGAACAGTAAATGCTTCACACTGCATTTAAATTGGAGGAGCATTTTCAGTTAGGAATTGCTGCATAAAAAGATCAGGCATGTAATTTCAGGTACTGCCAAAAGAAGCTTATATGAGATTTTGATTTTGGTTTTGTGTATTAAGAAAACAAATCTACATACTATAATGACTTGCCAGAACCAGTTTGGAGCTCTGCTTAGTTATCAAGAATTTATTTTCCTATTTGTTTTAGCGTTAAGGGTGAGGGAGAAAGGAAATACTTGAATTTTGCTCCTTTTTATCTCCTTCCACCTAGCAGAGGATAAAATAAAAGGAAGTGAGGGTCAGCTAGCTGTCTCTCTTCTGACTGAGTGGAAGAGTCCTACTACTTTTTCATGGTTTAGCTGGAGAAATTGTGCCTCAGTGGCCAGGAATTTGCTGTTAGTTGGTACATAAACCTTTCTGTCTTCCTGGAAAAGGTTTAGAACATCACATATGAGAAGAAAAGATGGGCAACCCGCTGTGTCTGGATTTTCACTAAGAACAGAAGCGTTGAGTTTTGAGCAGAAGAAACCAGCTCTCAAATCTGCACCTGCCTCTCAGTAATCCTCCACCACATAGTGGGCTGCACTATTTTGCCTCATCTCTCCCAAAAAGCATTTGAACAAACACCTCAACAAGGGATTTTCCCAGGTATATTGCAAGGAGGCAGCTAAGCCAATGGGAAAGTAGAAAATAGCCCAACTTGGCACCTCTGAAATACAAAAATGTGGGGAGATCCCAGGCTCTAGTCACTGGTTGATCCAGGAGCTGAGTCCTAAAACAAGTCAGAGGAAACACAACTCCTGCAAACACACAGGTGTGTTGCTTTGAGGGCAGGCATAAGGCAATGAGAGGAAATCAGCCCAGAGAGCCCAAGTACCAGGATGACAGATTGGGTGGGCCTGGCTCCTTGGCCAGAGATGAGCCCCTTCCTTCCTTTGGAAAGGCCAGCTGTAAGCCCTCTCTGAGAGTCAGCTTCTCTGGGAACATTCTTTCCTCCTCTTCATCCTCCTCTTCCTCCTCATCTTCATTGTTCATTTGTCTATCCCAGTCGTGCTTCCAAATTCTACATCTGTGGTCTTTTGTACAAGTGTTGCAATGCCAGCTCAGAGGCACACAAGTTTAAAAAGTGAAATCTCGAGGCGTCAACACTCCAGAGTGTGCCACATTGCCCTGCAGCGGAGCAGTCACCCCACAGGCAGCTGGGGGGACAGGGCACAGGCAGGAGGTGGCACCAGCAGGTTCCCATAGGAATTAGCAGGCAGGGTGCCAAGCAGGATGCTTCAGATTTCTGCTGGCCATGGCCTGGAGAGCAGCACTGCAACATCAGCCCTGCAGGACATGCCAGCACATCCAGCCACAGCTACAGATGCCTATCTCTTTCTGTTCATAATTAATTCCTCTAAATCACCAAATCCCAAATCAGCATCACTTGTTAGCTCTCCCCTCCTGACGCAGAGACTTGCACATATGCTCTGCTTCCACACAGCTTTCCTAGAAAGGAGCATAAGGGGGGCACTTCCCACCCTCTCGTAACCTCCTTCGAATCCTCCTTCTTAAAGCATTCATTTAAACTATGATTTGACTGCGAGACATTATGTTAGCTATTTTACTCACACCGGAAAGAAAACAGTTTAATTCTCACATATTGATTATCTTTTATCTTTGTAAAGTCTCTTCTCCCATTTAAACTCTGGAAGACAAACCAGAAGCACCAAGTAGCATAGCCCCGCTCTACTGTGTATGCTAGGTATTCAAATTCCCGCATGCCCCTCTTTTCCTTCTCCCCTACCAGAACACCTGCACTTCTGACAACTGCCACTCTTTTTTCAGTTTATTTTCTCCTTTTCTACACCCAGGCATGCCACAAGGTAATTCCGAAATACATCCAAACCTGTGATGGCTGATTCGACTACTCAGATGAGCTCCTAATGCCAACTATATCACTAACCAAATCAGGGTGCACCATAGCTGTGGCCACTGAGCCACTAATTAAAATTTTGCACTTATTGTATAGTAGATAATATGCCCTGTGTGATATGTATTTTAATAATCCTTCACAAACAAACAAACAAACAATCAAACAAACAAAGAGTCTTTTTGTTGTTGTGGGGTTTTTTCCTGTTAAAACCTCCATAATGAGTGTTAGATTACAGCCAGGAAGAGTATGGTAATTCAGTACTTAGTGGTTTTTACAAATTAAATAGTGGGTGGTTGTCACACATGCTTGCCTTTAAACCTATTTAAATCAATATTTATTTATATAATATAAAATAACTATACTGTATCAGGACACATGTAATTTTCATTTATGCAAATAGGTTCTTTACAGGAAAAATGTGTTGTTCTTGCTCTCCAGACTGTGCATGTTGCCACTGGATGCTCTTCATGGTACAAATGCATCATCGTACAAGGACTTTCATTTCCTCAACAGATATTTTGCTAGAGATGTCATAATGGCACAATGCCATTTTGTAGAAATGCCATTATACAAAATGGTGCCTTCTACAATAGGGTTTGCAGGTCCATATTTTCAAGTAACCCTTTTGTAAATAGTTTTAGCAAATCAAAAACAAATTTTGATGAAAAACCCATATTTTAAAAGTTCCATTTAGGGAAATGAAAAATACTGTTTCTGCTTGAAGGTCTTAACCCATTTCTAGAAATAGAAATTAGGAAAATTTCCTAAGCAAAATCATTTAGAACACATAAAGCCAAATATTTGCCTTAGCAAATAAAAACCCTGAACATTTATATTATTCAGATTTTATGAAGAAAATTATTTATTTATATCTTATATATTACATACTAAGAGTAGTATTTTTTTAATTAAGAAAATTTCTTGGTGACAGTGAAGCAATCTTGCAACATAATTTGATGGTGTAGAATATACACCATAGTTTTAGAGTGGACACTCCTTTTTACAGGAAAACTGTGGAACAAATCACCTTTGCTCTCTACAGTTTTCACATTTAACATTCAGTCACTTCTTACACACAAACAACTATTTTCTCATTGTTTCTCTGGCTTCAGTTTGTTGTTCAAGAAGACACATATTGTCAACATATTTGAGAAAGCACCAATTGCACTGCTGGTATTAAATTAAAAACTGTCACAGGAGCACATAATAAACAGATGCAATGCATAGTTCAACATTTGAAGTTGAAACTTTAAACACCAGCAAGCTGTCACCTTGATATTCTCTTGCATTCATCTGAAAGTCAATTTAAATGTCTTTGACTGTTCACTTCAGTACATTGCCACTGCCTTTCTCTAGAAGGATACATTAAAAAAAATCTAGGAAGAGAGAAGAAAAAAAAGTGTTCAACTAATTTGCAGCCCCACTGCAAATATGAAATTCTGTTCTATAGAAATCCATATAAAGATGTAGTTATAAGGACCCTAACTTAATAGTAACTCTTTGGAGGGGATAAAGGGCTGGACTGGAGCAACATGAGTATGTCAGATGTTTACTGTTTCATTACAGACCATGGGAAATAAAAGTATCTTTAGTGACTTCTCTTGATCCTCACATAAAGACAAGCTCCTGTGTACCCACATATAACACCACACTGTCTGATAAACTGCAGAATGGGGGTTTGGCATCAGCATTAATTATTCCCCAATGACAGCCCCAGCACACCAGGTATTTGCTCATTACCATGCCTCCCTACTGCCAAGGGATGGATTAAATAAAAACAGACACAAGAGAAAAGATAAAAGGAGGTGGATGGGGGGAAAGCCTTTTAACTGTCTGTCTCCCCTTCCTCTGAGGATCTCCCTCCCAAACTACCTTAAGTCAAGTGGCTTACACAGAGGTTGCAGTGCTGCTAGAGATGCAGTACATCTGTCTCAAGTACAGCTATTTGGTACTTTTCACTTTCTCTTTGCCTTCCACAATGGTGATGAGAAGACAGATTATTTCAAGTATTCTCATAATTATGGCAGAGTGAATATGCCTTGTTGCTAATAATAGAAATAATTGCTTTTCCATGTTCTGTGTTTTATTTGGAGCTAATTCTCTCAATTTTAATAATGTCACATTTTCAGAAAGGAATACAATTAGTTTTTTCTTGGCTCAAGTAAAATAAGCAAAATTGTTCTCTCATCGATCAAAAAGAAGTCAGTGAAAAGAAGGCTGATTACAACATGCACGTGGTAATGTCTACTCTCATATTCCACTTTATGAGGGAGAGAAGAATCAGACATGAAGTTTATATCATAATCATATCAAATAAATACATTCCTTCTGTCTTGTCTGCAGTGCTGCAGTGGAATTGGGATGACAGATCCAGTATTTATGAAGTCTGACAGAGGAGCGCAGCTCAAGGGGGTTTGATATATGCTGGCACAAATGCGTCCTTTTTACTTTATTTTGCTGCTTGGATCAGACAGAAATTTATCACCCTGATTAGTAAGTATTTATGTCAGCAAATTCATAATGCTATGAAGCATTTCTCTTCCAACATTTCTGGTTTCACAGTTCTGGAGATTTGTAGAGAAAGAGGGAAAGCCAGAAGGATACTTGTTTTTCATAGCAGACACGATTTTCAACAAGAACTGTAGACAAAAAAACCCAACTTGCAAGGTCATAACCACCATTTAAACAGGTTTGTAGCTCATTTAGGAAAGCTAAGAGACCTTTCTTTCAATTTGTAAGAATAAATAGCTCACTACATAGTAACACGATTTTGCCTTTATGCCTCACTGTGGAGCTGCTTCTTTATGTAACTCTCTCTAAGCAATTTTGGGTCTTCGTGTAGAAAAAGATAACTTCAGTGCACTCATTGCTCATGGAAATGTCAGGTCCCCATCCTGGACACAATCAAATCTTCTAGTAAGTATCAGCAGAATGGTGCTGCTTGGGAGACATTTACAGTCAGATTGTCTAAAGGGTTTCCTTCTTCTGGTATACGGTGTCATAAACAATCTATCTGCAAAATACATTATTAGAGCATCTACCCTTATAATTATATACAGCAGATGTAGGAGTAATGGAATAGTGATGCCTCCGGTTCTGGACATACAGTTCTCCCTTTTTTTAAATCCACCATCATTCATGCAGATGCCCTTTATTTGACACCTCACTGAATTTTGACCTGCCTAGCATTTCAGCTCTGATCAGATCATGTTACTTTTATAGCACTTCTGCTATGAAACCTTTCATTTGGCCTGCAATTTGATTAACAGTTTCAAAGGCCAGAGATGAACTGATGAAAAGATACACATTTTCTAATGTTCGCTACAAAGTGGTCTTTCACTCATGCAGAATAAGTAATTCTATGAGCATCCAATGTGACAAAGCCTCAGTTTCTTGCCATTTGTGTCCTCTGGTATTGTGTTTGCCAAATTACACAATAACTTTCCATTAACACCACAAATACATGCAGTGTCTTCCCACAGAATACATTGGCAGTGATCCTTGGGCTGGCACACTCAGTGATGCCAAGAAACCAGAGGGATCAGACATAAGCCAGGGGTGAATTTGCAAGTGTTCCTACTCCCATTTCTTATCTACCCAAATGCCTGTTTTTATAAAACTGGTCAAAACATAATTACTTTTGAGACCTCTGCCTCTCTGTCAAAACTGGCTGAAAAGGGCTACTGAGTTCAAGAGTTATTAAGAGTGAGGAGAGAGACCCTTGGACAGAAGAAGAGATCATTCCAGGCTTGTTTCCATGGGAAATCAAGATACAAATGTTCAGGAAAAAAAGTGCAGTTTAGCACAGTCCACAGCCTGCATGAGATGAGCTGGGAGCAAGCCAGCCTCACTCCAATGGGGAAAGCTGTCAAGGCTGCTAAGGAAAGGAATGGCATAGGGGAGAAGCCTAGGGTCAGCCAGGAGAAGAACTGCTGGAGTTCCCAAAACAGAAGCAGCTATTTACAGATGAACTCTGCTACACCGCCTGGACTAACAAAACCCTTCACAGCAGTTGTTGGCGAAGCAGAGAGTGACACCAAAACCTTCTGGCTCAGCTCAGATGACAGTAGCAGAAGCCCTGGAAACCAGCCATTCTCACTAACACACCCAAAAGATGGAAAGGGCTCCTGTGCCATCCTCCTCTTGTTCAGCCATCCCCAAGTACTCAGTAGCCTTACTGTTGATCTTCAAAATTACATTTCCCTGTGTAACTTTGCAGATCCTCTCTGTAGGGTACAGACAGATGCTTCATCATGGGCAGGTATACAGTTTTATCTTCCAAGAAACTCTAAATGCTAAACTAAGTTTTCACTCTCTTAGGGGTCTTAACAGACATTTCTCCCTGGTGGTGTCTCAGCTACCCAGTGAGATAAGAAATTATGTTAAAGCTTTATTTTAGAAAAAACTCACAAATTTTACTACTTTCGAGACTTCCAGGCTTCACACTCGGTTGAGTTCAGTCACAGACAGTTCATACAGACCTTGCTTTTTCAGAAAGTAATGATAAAAATGTAGAATCCAACTCTGATTGAGACTGTTTTATGAGGATTCTCCCAGTGCTTTCTACTAAGAGAATAAAGTTTCTATCTGATTTCAGACTAAGACAGTAGAGCTCAGAATACATAATCTGCTTGAGTTTTTGTTTATAATGGTTTGATTTTTAATTTGGTATTTTAAAGAAAGATTTTGCAAGGGAAAAAAAAAAAACCCCAGCAACAAACCCACCAAATTCCATGCCTGATTTCTTTTTAAAGTTAGTAACAGCTGCATTGACAAAGAGAGTAGTATATCTTTGCAGACTGATTCAAGTTTGAATCTGCTATTTTTCTGCTAATTAAAACCATTAATCCAGAAAGATTATTGTAGACAGTAAATCTTTTCAACACGAAATATGTTTCTTTGATAATGAATTGCCTGTTACCTGAAAATCTATCTTGTGCTGTTTTGTTTTTCAGCTCAGCACAGCAGCCTAAATGTGACATCCAATTTTTCTAATTAATTGTCTGTACAGAATGCATTTTCCCCCAGTCTTTTAGAATTGTCTTTGTCAACTTTGGCCCTTCTGTCTGGGTTGAGCCTTTGATGGAGATGTGTATTGCCCTCTGTGCTCATTACCGAGTGAGGGGAATTACAGGCAAGATAATTCCATATTGAAAATACTGTATTTTTGAATCATGTGTCACAGCACCAGTTAGAAGTAGAGCAGGGGAAATGTAGTGCAGCCTGCCTGCAGGTTTGTCAATGTTTATGCATTCCTTCTACTGATGGTACCACTTCGTGTCTGCCTCGTGTTGAATATCCTTTCATCTTCGTCTCTCCTGCCTAGTGACATGTGCTAAGAGACTTAATCGGTTCTGTCCAGATGGATGCTAATGAAGGAGACATTATACAAAACACTATTATAAACTCTTCTTCACCTCTCATTTTCTTTTGTCTCACTCTATTTTTAGAGCTGATTTCTGGAGGTGCAATTACAATCCCAATATTTATCAAGCAAGGAAGCATTATTTCATGTCCACCCACTGTGAATAATTTGCCAACAGCTAATGAACAGGTCCTGCACATATTAGTCATCCACCCCATAATAATATTGACCTTGTGTGACATTTATATAACAAAACCAAAAACATGTTATGGTTTTCGATATGCAATAAAGATGTCTTTTTATCTACATGCTAGGGCAGACGTTTTTTGCAGATATTATTTACACTTGTACATGGGCAGTAGCAGCACATAAACATTCAGTACAGCAACTGGAAAATATTTCAGGTTCCAATTTCAGGAGACGTTAAGAAGGAACAAGTGGTTCTGTGAGATGCTAATAAAGTCTGATTACTGTCAGACTTGAATATTGTAGCTGACTGACTTTGGTCCCTAAGAAGCTGCAAGCACCAGCAAAGCTATTGTCAGAATTGGGACATTTATAGTTCATGTCTTCTATTTAATTTTTATTATGTCAGTAAAGGACAATATCATACTGTTGGGGTCTCAAGAGGACTTCTCTAGAGTAACACTCCTGCCCTGGAGCTGCGGCCTCTGCTAAGACCATTGCTTTAGTATTTATTTTTATAGATATATATGTATATATATGGGGTTCTTTAATACCTTGTGAAAACACCCAGAAAATACACCACAGGCTTGTTTCTAAAGAGGTTTTTTATTAATTTAGGTGAGAAAATAAGGTAACTTAGGAAAGGTTCAAGAAGGGCAGCACGCAGGCTAGAAGAAATGTCCCACAACACCAACTCAGCACATACTAATCCACAACACCCAAGGCAATATTCAAACAATTCACCACACTTAAATCAAATCCAATCCCTCCAGCTCCAAGCCATCTGAAGTGTCAAGAAAAGGAGCAAAGAAAAAAAAATAGAGAGAGCAAAAAAAAGAGAGAAGGAGAAAGAGGGAGAGAGAGCTACCACTGAGAGTTTGTGGCAGAGCAGCTCTCACATGTCCAGGTGTCAGAGCCGTGACATGTGGCACCCCAAAGCCTCTGGCTTTGTCTGCTCTGGTCTTGTCTTGGATTGAGCTGGCAAAATGCCAACTGTCCGAGACAGAGCAAAAAAGGGCTCCTCCCCCCGCCCCCAACCAGCTAAAGGAGAAAGGAGAGGGAGAGGGGAAAAAAAACTCTAAAACCAGGCTTATGCTTGAAACTAACTACATGTATTTATACAGAAAAGAGAAAATTAAAACTACAATATAACACACACATACACAAGTTATGTATAACAAGAAACAACTTCCCGCTTCCCAATTAATACAAAGCTCATTACTCTAGGTTCATAAGTACTCTAAAAGACATTCAGCAAGAGAGAGAAAGCATAACAACAAAATATTTCTACTTCCCTGAACTCAA
>JAWWEV010000001.1:80001544-80017018 GCA_035583235.1 Hafferia zeledoni | reverse complement strand
CAAGTCACCTGACAATTTCAGGCCTAATCTGAACTTTAAAGCCTAAATTTAGCCCACCTGGCCAAACCCATGACAGGTCTCCATAGTCAAACACCCTAAGTGTGGCCTCTGCCTCCCTAGCCACTCTGGGGTCCCAGGCCAGGGTGAGGTCAGAGTGTTCCCACTGTCCCTGCCAATCCAAGCTGGATCAGGGGCTCCAGGAGCTGTGGGGTGTTATAGTTTTCCTGGGATGTTTGTAACTGGCAGCTGCTCCAGGACTTCCCCATGTGGGCTCCAGGGGCTGCCATGAGAGATACAACACCACCCCAGCTCCCTGACGTTCGACCCATCCCTGTCCCCTCTACATACACACACACCTGCATCTACAAGGTGGTTCTGATCCAATAAAAACTGATCTGGTGTCTTAGGCAGAGGTTACATCTAGACGGCACATGCCCTCATAAAGTTCAAAGAAACACAACATTTAGAAATGCAATGTTTATCCTTTTACAAAACAACAGAGACTGTCAATGATGTTCAGGTAAAACAGGTTACCGGATGGTCAAAGATTTGACAGCCTTGCACAAAACTGTGATCACGAGGTGAAGTGCAACTAGTGAAGTCAGGCCACACTGAGCATAGTCCCTAACAAAATGCTTGTGATTCTGTACTAAACACAACTGTTCAAACTTTGGGTTTACTTTTGATTCAAACAATGACATTTTATACAAAAGAACATTTCCTCTTCACATGCTGGGATTTCTTTTCACTGCTGACTTAGAAGTAGACATACCTCCTGAGAAAGGCAAAAACTTGTATTTTTTGATGCTCTAACTGCTGGGATCAGGGGGAAAGGAAGGAAGGGAGTTGGATCTGATGACTGCTGTGATCCTGTAACTGTAAGGAAAAAAAGCAGGCTTGTTTTTGAGAAAAGTGACCTCTGATGTTCTGAGGAAAGAGAAACAGTACTACAGTCAATGCTGGTAGCAAAGACTTGAGTTAAGATTTCCTGACTTTTTTCTCCATTTTTGGTTGCTCAAAACTTTGCCAGGCTCGGGCTTCTCGGGCTGCCCTTTTTCTGTCCAGTACCTACTTCTATTGACACACCCTCATGCCACAGGCAGTGCCCATTGTACCTGTCTGTCTCAAGAGCCAGGTGGGCAGAAGGGATGACACCACCCGAACTTCTTACCTTAAGGAATCCATGTGGTTGTGGCACTGGTGGTGTATAGTGCCCCATACTTTGGAAAAGGGCTTAGTAGTATCAGGGAGGTAATCTTATTAGGATCAAAGTGACATTTTAGCTTTCTGAAATTTGCCCCATATTTGCCATGTGATGAGTGGAGAAATTTCATCTTGCCCTGATTGTTCCTTCCGAAAACATTTATGCTTCCCTGAATCAGCAAGAAGTGCCTCCTTTTCTGTTTTGGGGGTTTCTATTTGTCAGTGGCTGACCCCACTGATTTATCATTTTTATTTCTTCCCAATACTTGTGTTCCACGGGGTGCTGAAAATGCACAGACAGCAGTCAACCCCCCTCCAGGGAAGAGCTGCCAGCCTGAGGAGCACAAGAAGGCAACCAGATTAACTGATTTCAGGCCAAGGAATGGCTCTCTTGCAAAGTTTAAATTATTCACAAGCACTCTTCATAAATTATTAAGTTCCTGGTTCTTAGATTTAGTTCTTTGAGTTTACATGATTCATTTTCAGATGTTCACATCTGTGGCTGGCTGCCATTCATCTCACTGAGAGGATGGCAGCTCAGCCCTTCTGAGTTAAGCATCCTACTTTTGCATTCCTGTTATAATTTTCTTTTGGCTTCTCTGCCCTTTAAAAAGACAGCTACCAAAGGAAGTCAAAGGGAAGGGAGGGCAAAATACTTACAACAACACTTAACCATGCCTCAGATTCCTCTACTCATCCCAGGGGCCTGCTCAATCCTTTACTGCTAAATACCAATAATTTCAGTATCTCCAATGCAAATAAAAAGAAAAGCAAATTTGGCTTTTATCCAGGACTCAGATCTGTGCTGTGTTACGTGGATTACACCATCCCATGCTTGGTGTTACAGGCTGTTACAATCTGCTTAAATATTGTAGAAAGAACTTGGGTTCGAAATATTTTCCCCAGCAAAATTAAAACTCAAACAAGTTATCCATTAATTCCAAAGACTGATTTATTATTTATTAATCAACAAATTGCTAAGAAATGCAGAGAGAGAGAAAGAAAATAAGAACAGTTAGAAAAATGCTAAGATTTCTTTTCAGAAGCAAAGAAAAAGTATACCACCAAACTACCTTTCTGCCAAGCTTGTGTGCGTGTGTGTGTGTGTGTGTGTGTGTGAGAGAGAGAGAGAGAGAGAGAGAGAGAGAGAGAGAGAGAGAGAGAAAGAGAGAGAGAAAGCAGTTTTTACCCTTTTCTTTTCTCTTTGTTCTTTCAATGTTAACTTTGCCACTCTAGGAAGAGGTTGGGAATGCAGCTTTTGAAATGTAGATGGGATGTTCAGTTTCTGCTGCTGGTCTCGGCATCTGGTCTCTTCTGCTCAGGCAGTCATGCAGTTGCAGGGAAGATGCAAGGACAGGCACAACTCCCATGTGGAACACAGCTAGTCCCCGTTGCATGTAGCATGGCAGATCCCAGTTTTCTTCAGGCTGGCAGATCTCAGCCTTCAGTGGCAGGCAGGCAAGCAGCTTGGTTGGCAACAAAAGAAGAAGATGAGGTGAGATGAAGGCGGGAGGGGGGTGGGGGGTCGGGGGGAGATAGGAGAGTGTTTCTCTCTCTCTTTTCTCCAAACACACCTTATCTAATTTCCAAGGTGTCATTTTTATAGAGTCCAAGAAAGCTGAGATTTTGCTTTTCACACGTAGCTTGCAAATTTCGTAAAAACAGGATATGGCTTTAGCTAAGTTGTTACACTAAGATGCTCTGGTGCTGACAAACAGTGTATTTGTGCTAGTAGCAGGAGAGATGTTTGTTTATGAGAATTCTTTGGCTGAATTTGCTGATATGGCACCTAGGATCTTGCAGGATCTGTCTGGCTGGATGTTTGTGAAAGTTTTCTGGCAAAACTACTGATAGAAAGTTTCTAGTAGGATGTTTTTGACAGAGGAAGATGGAGGAATATTATTGATTACATTTCTATGTTGTTTGTCACACAGGCTCAGGCCCTATATTCCCTATATTCCTGCAATTAAGAACAGTACCTGTGACATGTTCATGGACCTTATTCTCTTTCTATAAACATAAATGTTAATCAATAAACAGCAAAAATTTATTATGCTCTGCATTGCTTGGTCATTATTGTAATTCACCTGAAAGGTCACTGAGGATTATTGTCCCATTGGAAGATACCAAGAGATTCATGCCAGCATTTAAAATGTGGATGCCACAAGCCACATTATATTTCATTGAAATTACATTTTAGAATCTCTTACTGCTGGTAAAGGAAGGGCACCAATGTCATCCTTCACAGCAGTACTGTGAAGGAGAGATACCCACTGTCTGTCAGCTGCCCACATCTCAAGTCTCATTTTGAAGCATCCAGTGCTGACAATAGAGGAAGGTACCACAGTGAGTTAGATAGATGGCAAGTCTGATCTGGCTTTGCATTTCCTGTCCTACTGCTTTTCCAGAGTGCTAAGTATCCACAGCATCCGTGCAGGTATCCAGAATTTTCTCATGCTTGCATTGCGGCACATGGAATGCAACACAGTTAAGCAGGGGAAGACTTTCGTTTAGAAGTATCATGAATGAGACTCTGAAACCCCCAAAAATGTTGTCTAAAGCTTAGAAATGTTGCCTTTGTTTCCAGAATAAACTAGCATTTTTTTCTGTCACACTTGTTTGATGGACTCTTTGCTTCTCCCATTCTAATTCTCTGTTGCATAATGGCTTTTCTTGGCATATTTATGTTCCCAACCTTCTCTCTGTATGTTGAGAATTTACTCCCAGCATACCTGAAATTTGTTCCTTGACATAGGCTTACCTCTCTCTGCCTCTTGATGTGTATCCTTTCCTCAATGGTCTCCTTTTAGCTCCTCTTCCAAATGTTTGCTACATGTCCTTTGCACTCCTTTTGCACGACATAAGGTTCAACTTACTTTATAAATCGTGATTAGGGTTTGGAAAGATTGGAAAACTAATCTGACAGGTTATTAACCCAGGCCACAGAGCTTCCAAAGTGAAACTTTGGTTATACAGTGTTACCTTCCTTATCTTTTCCGCGCATTAATGTCACAAACAAGTTTTTTCCCATTTGCTTCAGACCCCTCTACCCACAGTTGTAAGCTGGATCCCTGTAGCTGGCCTAAGGGAGACAGCAAAAGTTCATACCCAATGTTGACTTTGATCCTGAAGGAGCTGAAAAGCAATATGAAGAACCCAGTAAAATTTTTGAGCAGTCAGAATTCCTTATTTCTGAGAATTCCTTCTCCACCATTTCTAAATATTTTTTGTGAGGTGTTTTGGGATTTTTTTTCCACAGAGATAGAAATCTCCATTCTGGAACACTAGAAACATTTTCCCTGTGCCACCTGAGGATTCTGCATTTCCCTGTGACACATACTCAGCTGGTTCCAGCTGTGCTGAGGGAAGAGCTCACCCTCCCTTGCTCACACTCAGTTGCTTTTTCTTATTCTTTGATGGAGGACTTCATGCTGATCAGGTAACCAGCTGAGCCAATTTGCTCACCGTGAAAACAGGAAATGAGTTAGCAAGACCTAGCAGTTAATTTGTCTGGCTTATACTATCTAGGATAAATTAGGGGTCAGCTATGTGAGCAGTACAACAAGCAGATCTGAGGAGGATCCAAGGACCCTCCACCCAGTAGGAGGGTGGTCACAAGTAGCTCTCCACCTTCTAGGAATGACAAGCTCTCAAGTAATTTTGCTGAAACAAGATGTGTGTCCCTAGTCTTAGCAGGGCCACATCAGGCAGAGGCAAACATTTGGAGTATCCACTGTTTCTCTTTATTTCCAGTCTTAAAAAAAAAAAGCTGCACCCTGCTAAAAAGAGCCAGGCAGTGTCACATGCTTGCAAGGAGTCTGCAGTTCTCCCACACATCCAATAAAAGAAGTCAATTAGCAGGTCCTCCCCAGGGCTGCTAGGAGAATTTCTGAACTGTTTGTATAGGAGTAAGCAGCCTGAAAAACAGAAAACAACATTGTCATGTCAGTCAAAAGCTGGCATCAACAAACTGGTTGGCCACATGTAAACAGAGCATTTTTACAGTCTATTTATATTTTATTTATCTTCTGTTGGTTTTCATTTATTTCCCACAGCCTTCCAGTGTTTAGACGCTG
This sequence comes from Hafferia zeledoni, assembly GCA_035583235.1. Lineage (NCBI taxonomy): Eukaryota > Metazoa > Chordata > Aves > Passeriformes > Thamnophilidae > Hafferia > Hafferia zeledoni. The sequence goes on along the minus strand of JAWWEV010000001.1, from coordinate 80,011,739 downwards.
ATAGACAACATTCATGACATTTTCATTTTTTCAGTGTCAGAAAGTAGCAGAAAACAGGGGGGAGGTGCTTCTGAAAATGATTCACTTAGGGTTTTCCCATACAGGCATTTCCGACATGAATTAGTGCCACTGTTGGACTATAATCTGAAAAAGTCACCTCATATATAGCCAGAAGAGATCAGGCATAGTAAGAAGTCCAGTGTTTAGAGCAGAAAAATACCTGGATTACTAAGCCATCTCGTGTCCACTTGTTCATGTTTGTGTCATGATCTCATTTTGCAAAATCCTCCTCCCTGTCATGTTCTGTTGAAGTAGTTAATCAATGCAGTGGATGCCTGTGTCTCTTTGGAGAGCGAAGCCGTTAGTTTTTCCCACTTCCAAAGATGCGCTGTTTGTTATATGGCACAGGAGTCTTTCACAGAGCTGCAAATCGATATCACTCAGATGCTGACCTTCACTTTGTTCAGGCATAGACCAGAAAGAGGAATGAATCCACAGGAGAAACATAAACTAAATTAGTTTTATTTTCATCCGCATGACATAGTTTATAGATACTGTTTATTTCCACCTTCAGGCTATACAGGAAGTACTTGCCAGGCAGGCATCTACAGAAGCTGTGTGCTTACTAACTGAATAGCATCCAAGGAAGATGCTCTCAGCCTTTCTGAGACATCCTTTTCCCCATGATAGGTAAGCAGTTGTATTCCCAAAATAAGAATATAAATTAACTTGCTGGTCTTAAGCCAGGCTCTACACCTCCAGACTGACCAGACAGGAGAACTGTGAGTTGCCACACAATGGAGAGTATGCCAGAGAAAGGTTTATGGGCAAGATATTGTGCTAAAGTAAGAACAGAGTAAAAGTGTGCAAATATGAACAGGAACTCAAGGTAATCCTGCTAACTTTGCAGGGGTTCTTGCTCAAATCTCATTTTGTGAGGCAAAAATGGTAAAAAATAGATAGCCGAAAGCCCAGTCCCTTCACTGTTTCACATAACTTCTCCTGGCCTCACTTCCACAGCAGAAATGACAAGGAACACCTGGTACCATCAGTATGTTTTCTTCATTTTACAGCCATTTGACTCAACTGGGAGAGCCAAAAGAAATGTCAACATCCAAGTTCTTGCAGAGCTCCTTAAAGTGAAAAAAAAACCCCTAAACCATAACTCTAACAAGTTTAAAAGCTGTGAATTAAGTCACAGCTTTGAGGATTGTGCCTCTGCTGCCTATTGCTGTAAGAACAAGCATAAAGGCTTAGGACACAGTTTTGCCTTGTCTCATAACCAAAGGCTTTTGGTACATGACTGAGGAGTCATCTGTGGATTATGTATGGTCACTGTACATTAGAAAAAGAGGGAATACCACTTCAGAGTTATAAGGACAGCAAGAGAGTATGAGAGAACTTGTGTGGGTCTCTCAATAGTGTTTGGGATGGAGAGTCCAACCATTGCCACAGTAAGCTGGAAATGTGAAATTTCTGCCAGAAGGCTTTTCTGCTTTTGTTTTGTTTTTTGGACGGAGAGTGTTGGTTTTGGTTTTGTTTCATCATTGGGGTTTTTGTTGTTGTTTTGGCTTCTGCTAACAGAAAAAGTTTAAGATGATGTGACCCTTAAACAGAGAAACCTTGAAAAATATTTCCTTGCACTTAAACAGGAAGTAACAAAGGTTGGGTAAAATCCTCTCATCCTTTGTCTCCTGGCAGATGAAAAATGGGAATTCATTAGAAATACCATCAGAAGACCTGAGTTCAGGGTGGTTGCAGACTATGTGCTGACTGATACTTATTTGGACTTCTTTTTTTTTCATTATTACTGAATTTAGACATGATTTTAAAAGGGAAAAAAATCAAAGAGGAACAATCCTTTTGTTTGACCTTTTGTTTCAAGGTATGATAATTTTTCTGTTTCAGGCTTCTATTTACCTTAAAGAGGGTATTTAGGACTGCTAGCTCAAGAAAATCAATGAGGAAGGGATCATGCTGCTATGGCAAACACAGCTCAGTGTGCCTGAGCTTGTAGAGATAAATGATTCAGTGTGGTCCTTTATTTTCTTGCCAGGTCTACCACAGCTTCTTCATCTTTTGCGGCTTGGCCTCTCTGTTTAGATTACTAATTCTACAGATTTTTTTTTTAATTAAGTCCTTTTGGCCTTTTGGCATTGTCTTTTCAGGGAAAAAAAAATCTTTCTAATGGGTATATTACTGCCTTCCTATGGAGAAAAAAAGCCCTATTGTTATCTTAAATCCTGAATTTGGAACAAGAATACCTCAAGCCATCCATCCTCGCAGAGTTACAGTAGTGGAGGGTTAATGACTGTACCATTGCTACCTGGCCAGTGGCAATTATTATTACTGGTGGCATCATCCCTCTGCTGTCATCTTGACTGACAGTAACGTACCATTTGCTGTAGATTGGGACAATTGCAAAGTGTATTTATTGCAAAGACAGCAAGATTGCAGACTATTTTCAAGTTAAATTTCTTACTTTTTTTTCCCAGGCCGCAGAAGTTCTCTCTATAATATTCCATAATAAGGAAAGCAAAGTGCCTTTGGGTGCATTTTATGCTCCTGTATTAATCTTCCTGGTCTTTCAGACACATTGTTTAGTGAATTGTTATGATTGACCCAGAGGACAGATTCAAAGCATCCACTTTTGTGAGGTAATTACATGTTAATGTAATGGATAATCCTACTTTTGCAAACTACAGAGAAAGACCGTTTATAGATGATATGTTGAGATTGACTCCAAAACTAAGTTGAGTGAGGAAGTTCACAAGGGAGGCTTTTAGGGCAGCTGGTTTACAGAATTTTCAGACAGAAGAATCCTCTCAGAGTATTTTTTTTTTTAAAGGGGAGAGGAATCAATACCCCAGGCTGAGTAAAAATATGTGCTCTAAATAACACTGATGAATGCAAAAGGAAACCTGTTGGAAGAAAATTGCTTGCAAATAGGATGAGAAATTGCTAATTTCCTATTTTGCACCCAAATGCAAACAAAACCCCAACATATCTGTATACTTGAAAACATCTGTTGCCTGTCTCCCATTTAATCTATTTTCAGACTTTGTATTTTACTGTCTTATCTGCCTGTTTTTCTTGCAGATGACTGTGTACTGAAATTCAATATTTTATAAGCAAAAATGTATAAAAAGCACAAGATGCTGCACTAATGGCAATGAAGTGAAAAAACAACTGTTATTAGCATGGTAGATCAGGCTTGGGCTAATCCAAGCAGATAGGCTCGCTTCACTGAGACTTGTAGTGAACATTGTTTTCAATTGTGCTAACCAGAAGACGAGAAGAACAAAAACCCCAGAGATGCTCAGCTGGCATCTGGGTGTCTTGCTTGCCTGCCTGCTTGATTTTTGTTCTGGGGCAAGAAGAGACATTTAAAGTGAATAAAACACAAGGACAGTAACTTCAAAAGTGACACTCATCCTTTTGCTTTATTTAAATAAGGAGCAGCTAATCATCAGCATGTCTATTCAAAGCAGAAAATAAATGGGGAAAATGAATTACTTTCCTAGCCATAGCATGGTGGTGCAAGGGAGGTTCAGATCTGAAGTAAACTGACATTTCAGTGAAGCCACAAAGGGTTTCCAGTCCCATTCTATACTGGGCTATTGAAAAGCACTTTATTTAATACCATTTGGTATTAGTTGATAACCCAACTGAACATTTTGGGTATCACCATAAAAAATATTGAATGACCTAACATGAAAATAGAAATGGCAACTATGCTGATTCTATTAGTCACATGTAGTCAGAGTACAGTGCCAGGACTCATAAAGCCAAAATCACCTAGCCCTGTTGTCTCAGTTGCTGTGGACATTTAGATGTATATAATGTTCTATTTCAAAATCAGCCAGCATTTCATCAAGGACTGGTAAACTCTTGGATAGATCTAATCAACACAAACCCCACAATTCCATTCTGCCTACTACATTAGCAAACATTGACAGAAAAAACTAGAATCCCATCCTAATATTGGTGAGGACAGAGCTCCCAGTTTTAAAGTACAGTGGAACTTCAATTATTTTACTGTGTGCGTTGGGCTACCTGCGCAGGCCTGCCAGCTGATTACTGATCACTCTACCTTTTGTCCTGAATGTAGCTGTGCACCTGACACTCTGAAAGCTACCATTAAGAAGGACAAATCCTCCTTGATTATCAACCATGTTGAAAGGTTTATCAATGCCAGAGACTTACCCAGGAGGTGTAAGGGAGAAACATTCTGAATTCATCTGGTTGGACTATGCAATTTACTAGCTCTATAATGCACACTCCCTCTATTATTCCTTCTTCCCTAACAATAAGAGCAATCATGTTTATCCTACGGATCACTGTCAAGCACTACCGCTGACTCAATTTTGACAGTTTCACCAAGATGATTCCCTTCTTGCAGCAGTAGGTGCTGAGGCTGACTGTAATGAGCTCAGTCACTGGGCTGAGCTTCTTTCCTGTTTTGAAGGGTTAATGGTAAATGAGTCTTAATGCTGTCAGACTTTCTCAACAAAAGAATGACTAACACCAATAGCTAAAATATCCTGGGTTTGAATCCTGCCTTAGCATATATTGGCATAGTATCACAAAAAATAATATCAAGATAGATTTATATGCACAAGGTTTTACTTGTGAGATCCTGGGCTAGTTGCATACACTGACTTCCAGGTTGACATGACAACTTAGAAAAGTTCATGATGGTCTTTCCCGAGGCTTTTCCCATAGCCCTGGATACTTTTTGTAAGGACCCCTCCTCACTGTTCCCATTGATAGCACTGACTGGAGGACATTCTGATCAGCTGCAGGTGCTGCCCAAACATCTGTTGTCCATCTTTGTACATGCGCATCATTGCCTAATACATATTGATTATTTGCATTTTTGTTATCTACACTGTTATTCAGCAAGTCTTATTTTTCCTCTGATATAAACCATAAGCTTCAAAATAAGGACCATGAAAATGTGGCTATAAAAGAGCCAATTCCATGCAGGTGGTAATTGCTATACATGAGAAACCTGTCATGAAAATCCTAGAATATGATTCTTGGTTGGAACAGATCTTAAAGATCACCTAGTTCGAACCTCCCCACTGTGGGCAGGGTCACCTTTCCTTAGACCAGGTTGCTCAGAGCCCTGTCCAACCCAGCCTCAAACACTTGTGGGTTTTGCAGGTGTAGGATGGTGAGAATAACAGCACAACAGAAGAAAAGGTCATACTACAGGGTTGCAAATAGAACATTAGTATTTCAAAGGCTAAGGCACTGAGCAAGGAGGATGTTCATAACCAGAGGAAAGTGGACTTTACTAGTGATGATTTTCTTTGCTGTGAGACAACTGAGAAGCTCAAGAATGGCAAATGTTTGAATACTTCTCCCACCCATTTGGCAGTCACTGGTTTTTGTTTTAGCTATTCTGCACTGAATCCACTTACAAAGTATTAAAGGATGAGTACATCCTGGGTCACTTGAAATGTCGAGTTGATCTAAATCCAACTGTTGACTAAGCTGGTCTTCTCAAAGCTGAAAGTGCTGCTCTGTACCTCAGAAGGTGAATGGAAGTTGTTCATTCATGGCTTTGACTCCTTGAAGATCATCAATGAAATGAGGGAATATACCAGAAAGTTGTTTCTCATAACACAAAAATCTCACATTTTGCTCAGAAAACACACAATAAGAAAGGCTACAGCAGGATCTGACCATTGTGCACTGGCACTAGGACAAGTCAAAAATCTGAAGAAAAGTGGAAAATATCCTTCTTTTCTTGCCTGCACAGCTCACTGTCCCTGTAGCAGATGGCTGAGTCCATGCATCATCAGACTGATGCTTTCCGATCATTCTCTTCTCCATCCAATTTATAGCAAACAGCAGCTATTTCACCCATTTTAACATGTCTGGTTTTGCAGAAGAAAGAGCTCCAAGCTATATTTACAGGGATCTTTGATAGTTTTAATAATCCAAGTGAAAAAGTGATTTCGATAGCTTTTGGGGGCATTGCCAGAATTGTCATGGACTGCAAGATCGAGGACAAACCTGGTGTGGAATTTGTGAAGACTGCCAGAGTTTCAACACTTCTCAGCTGATGTAAAGCACAAAGCAGACTGATGGGTTTAGTGACTGTTGTTAAAGTTTTAAGGGACTAGTCAAAGTGTGTGTATGTCTGTGCCAGCAGGATAAAAATAGAAGCAAAATCTGATTCTATGGAAAACTGAAAGCATGCTTCAAAAGAACAACTAATTCAGTTATTTCAACCTTGCAGAGCTTGACTTTTCCATTTGCATTTCTGCCAGATACCCCAGCAACAAACAATAATAATAGCAATAGCTGTCTACCATAGTAACAGTAACAGCCAAAACCACTTATGCATAGTAACCCTGAACAGAAAAAGTGAAAACAGAAAAGACTTGCTCCCATAAAAACAGAACATGAATCCTTAAAGGCTGAATGCAAGCCATATACAGAGGTTGTACAGCCTCTACACTTTTTGCTATAAAATAGATGTCGCTGGAATTGATGGAATTACAGCAACATGAAATCAGCACAAAAATAGCATCAAGTGTATAATCTATAATTTACTTAGGATGGCATTACTATGTAGGATCACAGGCTACATAACTATAGGGCATAATATAGCAGACTGGTACCACCCACAAATAAGCCTAGTGCAATAACACATATTGATATGCAAGTCAGAAGTAGAGCTGCTTGTACCAGAGATTTCACCCATGCCTTAATTAGGTAACATTGAGCAGTTGAAGATCAAATCAATCTGTGATTCCTTGAGCTTACAGCATTTTCAAAATGTTTTGGGAATGTTATCTAATTAAGTCTTACTGAGTCCCAGTGCAGTAGGTAAATGTTATTATCTTCATTTGTAGCAATGGGAAAACTAAGACGCAGATGTTTAATGAGTTGCCCAACCAAGGTCACCCTGGGAGCTGCAAATACCCCATAGTATAAACAGTCAAACCTCAGAAGAATGCAAGTGAAAAGCCCTTTAGATAAGACGTTAATACTATTTTTATTTGATTGGATTTAGATTTGAAGTTGTTTGCATTCTACACATGACTGAAATAGAATCTAGTTCCTCACTCTGGCTGCAGTGCTCACAAGACCATGCCTTTTCAAAGCCTCTTCATCAGTGGAAATACTTATTAAAGTCTACATTTTGGCAAATTGAAAACCGTTCTCCTTCTGTCAGTGATTTGTCTGTGCTGTGATTACTCTGTAAAATTGATGAAGCCCTTCCCTGGAGTGTATTTCACAGGAGTGGCACAAAATATGCTGCACTGCATTAAAAATATTTAGATATTTGCTCAGAGCTGTCAATGGGAAAGATAAATTCCTAATAGAAGAGGAAACCCACACTAGCATGGTCTCACTGCTGCTAAATCTGCAGGAGCAGAGTCCTGATGTGATCAAAATAAACGACTTGGCCATTTGTGCTATGGCACTGAAGAACACAAATGCTTGCTAGCTTTCCTAGGACTGCAGAGTGTCACTTATCTCCCATATCAATGGATGAAGAAACGAAGATATTACTCAGGTATTCCCTTCTGATTTCCCAGGTGCTCAGCTCACTGAGAGTGACTCCCTTAAAAAAACCAGATGTGAATGGTTCAGCAGACCATCTGGGGCCAGCAGGCTGTCACCAGGGAACTGATGTGAAAGAAGAATGATAAATTGCCCACTGAGGTCTTTTAATGTTCATTCTCCTAAGTTTCAACTCTCAACTGGCAGTAAACAATACAAAAACATTGTAATTGTCCATCACTATTCATCCTGGAATGTTTTCTTGTGCCCTCTTGTTGTGTGGGCTTGCAAAAGACTGCAAAAGTCTTTTTGGAGAGGTTGAAATGACAGCAAACAATTCAGGAAAAACATCCCCAAGCAACTCGCAAGAAAACCTCACGCAAGCATCTTGGTTTTAATTGTCTGTAAATAAGGGCAACATCTTACACTGTGCTCACCTCAGGTTTTGAGGACCACACTGAAAAGGATGGAAGAGGCTTCACTTTTCCACAAAGTGCTCCAAGAGTTCTCAAATAGCTCTACTTCACTGTGTCTTGAAAAGATGCTCAAATGGAGGACTCCCTCAAAACTGGGAGGGAGAAAACACAGTAAATAACCTTCATTTTACCACAGTGAAGGACTTGAATATTTCCAGACACAGACAAGTACTAGCACTTCACAATATCTTAATTTGAATGTGGTTTGGATTTTTGGGGCTGTTTTTGTTTGTTTGTTTGTGTTTTTTCTGCCTTGCTTGATTTTGTTTTTACAAGAAATAGCCTCAAATTTATAGGACATACACACAAATTTATAGGACATACACGGGAATTTTGCTCTTCAGCAGTCTGCAAATTTTCTGTGGTTTTCCATGTTGAGCAAGGCCTGGGAAGATTATTTGACTTTTTAGACCAGATGAATGGATATCTCAGAAATGCACAAGCTTCCTTAAGCAGAGTTGCCAGGAAATATACAGGCAACTAAAAAATCATTTTCTCTCCTTTCAGAAGCTATCCTCTACTGTGTTGAGAAATCATTCTCATTGTCTGGCAGAAATAATCATGCTTATTCAAAACTACTTGATTTCCTTCACCTTGGGAACTTAACACCAAGAATATAAACAAGAACAGAGGAAACAAACGGTTATGCTACTTCACATTTTCTACCAAAACAGTCCTTCTAAATAGTCCTCACATTCCCTGTAAAGACATCTTGTGTGTTATTACTGGAATAATCACTTTTCTAAAAAAAAAATCTTCCTCCTTATATTGAAAACTGGTGGCAGAATGAAATATCACACCATAGTACTTGAGAACATAAAAAAAAATTACAAGAATTTTTAATTCTTCCTATTACAAATTGAGAATGATCCTTCCAGTTTATGAAAACAACATGGGACAAAAGAAAAAGTGGACTTGTCTCAGTGTGGTATAGAATGCTGGAAAACAAACATTGTTCCTTCTCTTTCACATATAAATATTATTGATACCTGTCTAATGGTAGAGAAAATTATCAAAACGTATTTGTTTCAATTGTGGTGTCTGCTTCTATGGTTGTACAGAATACAGACTCACACTCTGTATGAATAATACACAACCATTTACTTATACTCTCCTGCTCCTCTGCTGCAGTCCAGTTCAGAGCTAGAGCATGAGAGGTTTTTTTCTCTTCAAACAATTTGTCCAAAAAGCGTATTTTTTATATAGCAGTTAATCCTTGAATTTTGCTGGAATTTGCCAGACAGTTTTGATTTTAAATGTCAAGAGCTATGCAAATCTGGAGTGAGAGAAAGAGAACAAGAATAAAAAGGCAGGAGTGAATAAGCTTCTCCAGCTCCCTAATCAGTACTCCTTGATGGTGAATGAGTAGCTTGAAAAAGCCTCATCAATTTCTTTCTTACCACCATCCTGTTTCTGCCCTGTTCTTGCATTTCACACCTCCATTTCTATTGCTCTTCTTCTGTTTAGAGATTCCCAAAATAAGCACAAAATATAAATCTGGTGAGCAGGTATCAGAAAAATGAGGATAGAATGCAGATACAGATTTACAGACTGTTGCCCCTACTCCTTCTGCTCTTACCACATTTTTTTTTATCATAATGGTTTACCATTCTTTTAAGTTCCTGAAGACACTTTTTTGCTTCTTATATTTATCATCAGAAACAGGTTAGAGGCTGCATGCATCATATGTTCTATAGAATGCATCTTAACCCTCCTTTTATAAAAGACAAAATGAAATGTCTTGAATGAAAAGTCTTCTATTCTGTGAGTCTAACAGTCACAATCTCTCATTTCAGGTATTTAACCTTCATTTCAGGCAAGTATGTAACCTCTTCCCTCTGTCATACTTTAGTCGTGTAAAGTCAAGGAATATCTCAATCGTAAACAATCCATGTAATGTGCAAAGAGTGAGAGTAAGATCCTCCAAGAACAAAGAAAGCCTAGAGCTCAGTGGAGCAAAAATGGTAGGACACAGAGAGGTTTCTGGGATACAGCCATAATAATGCAAAACATCTGGCAGCAGCAAGAAGTGTGGAGTCATTCTGGGTACAGCAGTCTGGTATTCAAGAAGTGACCTGCATTTTCTTCTTTGGATCAGATCCTTCTCTTGTACTGTGTGTTGGTGAGGCCACACCTTGAGTATTGTGTTCAGTTCTGGGCCCCTCAGTTCAGAAAGGATATTGAGGTGCTGG
>JAWWEV010000001.1:79972645-79995405 GCA_035583235.1 Hafferia zeledoni | reverse complement strand
TTGCAAAACCTGTAAAGAAAGAACATTTCTGCTCTAACATTTTGACACCTGAACATTTAATTAAAAGGCTGTCATGTCTCTCAAAAAAATATTAACTTTGGCAAGTATCCCAGCACACTCAGGATATCTTAAAGAAAATATCTTACTGCAGACCTCTGTTTACTAAAACTACAAGGGCAAACCTCACAAGTTTGCTTATTCTTGGTTTTCACTAGTTTTTACTCTTTCCACTGCCACTGAGCTCTGGTATAGGGCTAGGTTATACATTTTTGCAGGTGCCATAAACAGAGCACACATAGTTGATAATTTGATTGAAGTCGAGTCATCCTCAGAGCTAGTCCCCTCAGTCATCAATATCATCAATGAACCAGAATAAAGTCCTGGAGTCAAAATGCTTATTACTTTATATGATTACTAATGCATTGCTGAACAGTCTTGGGAGGCAGGTTATGCTGTGAGTTGTAACTTCGTGCTTACTGTTCCTTCATGCTAAGGAAGAATGGGTGACAACTACCATGGAAGACAGTGGACTGATCATTACTATTGTGATTGTGAGTTTGTGTATTCGGTTGAGCCGGCAAAATGCCAATGACTCAGAGAATCAGAGTTCCCCTTCCCTTGCCTTCCCCAAGGGAAAAGGAAAAGAAATAAAAAACCCTAAAACTTAAAACTTGAAACAGAAAACTGGATTATTGTCCTAGTTCAGCAGGTAGGACCAGTTTAGGTGCTGGGGCCTAACTAGCAGAGCAGCAGCAGCGTCCTGTCTCCACTCCAGCCATGATCAGAAGAGAGAGAAGCTCCTCCTCCCCATCCTTTTTATACTTGAGATGATGTTAGAATATGGTATGGAATACCACTGGCCAGTAGAAGTCAGGTGTCAGCTGGCCTGACCCAGCTCGAATCAGCTGATAATCCAAGGCCCACTCTAAAAACTAAAGTCTAAATTTAGGCCCAACTAAACCCAGGACACTCCACCCCTTATTCCATACCATATTACATCACTCATATCTTAAATCTATTTATTCCCTGCACATGAACAGTCCTTGTTCTTTTCAGAGCCATCTTCCTTCCATCTCTCTAAATTGTAGGCTTTTAAAAGTCCATTAGGGTGGATACTTCAGGCAGAAAAAGCAGTCAATTGCTGAGCACCAACACCAGCTTAGCTCAGGTCATCTTCACCCAATGGTTCATTTCCTGCAACACACAACTCAGAATGCTAGTTATTTTTATCCCAAGGTTAAATCTCCTTGGGTCACACACTGGGATCATTCTATCATCTTTTCAGGCGTCTCCACCCCCTCACTGGCGTCTCTATCATAGTCAGCACGTGTTTCACAATCGTGGATAACCTGGGAAATAATGTCCGTGGTTAAATCCATCCCTCAGCCTCGTGACCACCCATAGATGGCATCTCTGCCTTGGTGGCCTGAGGCATCATGGGCCCATCAAGCCAGGAACAACTCTCCCTTATATTGCTAGTCCAGGTGTGATGTTCCTCATTAGCTCGACCTTTGGGCACACGAGAATCCACATAGCGAATCTCCATAGATTCTACTGACGTGGCAGTGGCTCGCCACATATCAGCAGCCCACATGGGCCTCTCTTCACGCTTGCAATTGGTCTTCTTCCATCGGTCTAGACATTCCCACAGGGCATTGGCTATCATCTACAAGTCAGTGTAGAGGTAAAGCCTTGGCCACCTCTCTTGTTCAGCAATGCCCAGTAGACTCAGTTGTCTTTCTCCTCCTCTTGGCTGGAGGCAGGGCAGCCTTATTGCTGCTCATGGCTCTTTTCCACTGTCTCTGCTTCAACTATGTGGACAGCTTTTTTACCAATTTTCTACTGGTTTAATAGTCGTACCCAGGCTTCAAGCTTAGAATTAGATTCACCATCCCACCTCCTCATGTCTTCGCCCGGTCACACAGGAAGGACCACAGTTCATCATGTGACCCACACTTGGGATTTACTCTCCTTTGGGGTGGGGCAGGAGAGAAAGAATATTCTCTTGGGCTGTACTTATATTCTTGGGGTCTTGACACAGGAAAGGTGTCTGAACTCAGACAGACAGTCAAAAGAAGGGTTAACACAAGCATCCAGCACGAAAATATTGTTTATGTTATGATTATTCCATGTACTCAAAACATACAGATAAACTCATGATAGTTTATAAAACAACTCCCAGGAAACCTGCCAAGCTCCCAGGACACTTGCCAAGGTATCATATCTTGTATCAATGAGGGCCACAACCTATCCCATTGTAATAAGAAGTATGTCTAAACTCAGCAGAGAAACTACTCTGAAGAGTTCTGCCTTCCCTCTGTGCATTTCCACTGGTATCAGATGGGAAGGAATATGGTGAAAAGGAATTGCCCGTGAGAATGTCCCATCTTGAGATGGAGAAACTTGAGTGGCAGGTTGGTAGTAAGACTCTTAAGACTGGATAGGCACATTCATAGACACATTGCATTCTTAGCAGAAGTCAGTAGGTGTTTCATTAGAACAATTTTTCGTTTGTTGTACTTTCTGGCACAAGGAAGTGTGGTATGTAAGGAGTTAAATTATTTTGCCATCCCTCCCATCCTGCTTGTCACCTAACTTTTAAAAAAGTTTTTAACTACAAGTGCAGATTTTCATTATGCTGAGTCTTCCATAGAGTAAAGACTTACGCTAATTCCAAAAAAAGACTCAAGGGAAGATGGTTCCTATAGACTAATCACAACCTCAGGGAATTGGCATATCTATCTTGCATGTTGCTATGCCCCACAGATGCAATTATCTCACTCCAGCCGCACAATTTATTGTGACTGTTAATGAAGGAGTAATACATGTGCAGAATTACACAGTTAAATCCAAAAGTAGAGTCACACATAAAAGAGCATCAACATTTACAGATAATTATTGAACTAATCAAAGTATATTATTCTGCAGACCTGGAGACCTCACGTATGCCATGAATGATGATACCTTGGTAATATTACTTGTTTAAGCAAGTTTACAGGATCAGGTCCTGACTAACCAACTTGAAGCACCAACTCTAGCAGCACAGAGAAGTTGCAATTTAATGAAACGTCAATTATAAACTCCCAATTTAAAATGGATTAGGCAGTCAGATTCACAATAAAAATTCCCTCTGGGGAGAATCTTGGCCTATTTAATTTGCAGGCATGGAGACAATTAACTGTAAAATAACTGTACATTGGAAAAATTGTTTCTGAGACATTTTCTTCAAAATATTAAAAGTTTGATTTTTAAAAACATTTAGACAAATAAAAGAACTGAAAAAGTCACAAAGTATGATTGTAGTATAAAATAAAAAGTTTAACATGTCAGTATTCAGCTTTCTGAGCATAACCAAAGTATATAAAGTAACCATGTACATCTTTACCAATTTCTCCTTCTCCTCCAACCTTTCAGTGGCTTTCAAATTTCCTCTGTCCAATTTGTTTACCACCTCCATTCTCCTCCTCTCTTCCACCCATCCGGTGATGACCTGCGTGCATTCCTATGGCATCCACACCGTTGTTACAATAATGGAGTAAGTTAATACAAGTTTTTTCCAGCTGTTGGTGAGAGGAGTACAAATAATCTCAATTAATGAAATGTACTGACTCTAGTCTGCATGAACAAACACACACATATACATGTACAATTATACATATAAGAAGTTAGAACTTCAAAGCCAAGAAATTGATTCAAAAACTTTGTGGAACCTGAAATGATGGTTATTTTGCTTTGGCACTTAGGTATTTCAAATACCTTTAATGGAAAGAAAAATAGAAAAAGAAAAAAACAGGAAAGGAAAAAAAGAGAAAAGGAAAAAGAGAAATGGAAAAAGAATAAAGGAAAAAAGCCTAAAATGCTTCTGATGTTAATGAATATTTAGAAAAGTCAAAAACTGCTTTTGTTAATACTCAAAATAAATTTCCTTCAACCATGTAATTTACCTAAAAAATGAACACACTCCAATTTACTCAAATTAATTTTCCTACTGTGTAAAAACACAAGGACATTGTTGTAGATTAAGTAAGGATTTGGTAATCTCATGGTTCCACATAGTGGGTTTTTTATGGACCATTTATCATGGACTTCTGGGCTGTAGTCTAATTCACAGATTTCACTTGCAGACTGCACAGACTTTAAGGTTACCATAACTATATGGCAAGACATGTAACAGGAATAAGCTCTGTAAAATCTATGGCACTTGTTTTTTACCTCAGACCATCCTTCCTCCTGGAAACAAATGCAGACAGATGTCAAGACACCTTTACAACATGATTTGAAACAAAATCCTAAAAACATACACCTTTTGAGTGGATCCTCTGTAGGTAGCAATTTCCATATATAATCTTTCAATGAGTTACCTGTTTCAATGTGTCATCACAAGTGCCCTGTCTCCACTTGTGCAAAAAAATCTGCTTGTTGAATTATCTGAGATACAAGACTTTTAAGAGATGGGGTCATGCAGAATACAGAAGCATCCTGTACAAACCTAGTGTCCAGGAAAGCCATTCTTAGTGTGCTATACACAAACAGGTACATCTGTGAATTTAATTATTCTGCTTGAAAAGACACCAAGGGCAGTACCAAAAGACAGCAAATTGAGTGAAGGGCATCTTTTAAATCCAATAGAACAGTGGGGAAAAATTTAAGATAAAAAGCAAGAGAAAGTTAGTCTATGGCATTAGTTTTCAAATTATCTGCCTTCTCTGGGTACTGTTTTAGCATACAAAATAACAGAATCACATCTATCTTTCTCTTCAATAGAGGACCTCCATATGTCTTGAATAGAGGAACTTTATATGTCTTGTCCCTCAGACTTCACCAAAATACTACAGATTACTTTTAGTTGAGGGAACACACAGTAAAAGTTTCTCATTTCTACCACTGAAGGAGTTCCACTGTGTAGAAAACCCCCTCAAATTCAGTTGGACAAGGAGAGTGAAAAAGGAAGCATGATTATCAACCCCAGTGGAAGAATCCTGGTCTCCAGTTTCTGTTTCACATACTGTTTAATTTGTCTGATTCATTGGTTTCTTCACATGAACTACAAAACTAGTTCACAGGCTTGGCTTTGTTTGGACAGCATTGTTAGGATTCCATTGTTTTATTGTAGGCAGATCTGACCTCATTAACACCCTCATTGTTCATGTTGGCAAGTGGCTAAAGTTCACCTTTTGTTAAATGCCTGGATCTACTTACTCAGTTAAAAAAAAGAAAAAACAAACAAACAAACAAACAAAAAACACAAAGGAAAAAACGAAACAGGAAAAAAAAAAGAAAACCCAAAGCTGTATCCAAACATATTTTTGAAATTAATAAAAAGAAAATCAATACAATGAACTATCATTTTAGATCATCTTCAACTAAACATAATGAAAATTACATTTGAATCTACATTTAGAGTGTCAATGCTTTATCTGAAAAACCTTTACAACTTACCAGAGTTAAAAACTCTATGAACATTGACAGCTTCTGACACTAATGGTTTCAGATCTGATTGCAACAAACAATGAAAAACTCCTCTGAAAGCCAGGACAAAGCATTACAAGCAGTCATACTGCTTCACAAGCCAGAAAGGATGTCAAAAAGAATTTCATAAGTCAGAAAGAAGCTCTATCTTCCAAATGGAAGGTAATGCTGATGGAAGCTGATGGTTTGCCACTTAGAACAAGCACTATTTGTCTGTGAATGTAAATTCCTAACATCTACAAAATTTTCAACCTGTACCCCTTAGCCAGTGTTCATGACCAGTATTCTCTGGTTTATGAAGTGCTGAAGGGCAAGCAGGAAAAAACAATCTTGTGGTTGTCAATACTTTACCTAAACCTCTCTAGAGCAATGCATTCCTAGAAGAAAATCCTGTAGCTTTAGAACTCTAGTATTTCCCATTTTTGAAAAACAGGTATCTTTGAAGAAGTCTATCTTTTCAGTCCCTAGTGTTTGAACATTAACATCACAGAAATCCACAAACACGTAGACACAAGCACCATGGCCACTGTCAGACTGACAAATAACTTGTCAATTAAAACTGGCCAAACATGAGGTGGCACCAGGTTGTCAGAGCTGGTTTCAGTCAACATGAGAAGTCTGCATCTTGTGTGGTGGGACCTGATACATTGCTAAAAAAAAGGAATTCAAAAGTGGGGCAGGACTTATGACATAGGATAGCACAGGCAAAATTACAAGCAATGTGTCTACACAGTGAGATAGAACACGGTGAAAGAGACACCTGAACTAGCAAAGACCTGCAACAGCAAGTGGCAATATTGCAACTCAACTTCTTGCCAACTTCAACAGAGCAGATCTGGACACACACTCACTAGCACTCAGTACTGGAATGTATTCAGTTGCGTGTTGTGCTGTGGTAGATGGATTCACTATCTCAGGTCTCTGTTAGCTCAAGCATCTCCATTTCATGTATAGACACAGGTGGAGAGATTAAATAACTATCAATTTAGACTTGCCTTCAGACATGAAACTCTTGTTTCTTTTATTAAACCGTGAGAAGAATAGTAAAACAAACTAATTCAGAGGAAATAAAATTGCTCAGAGGAATAATTATAACAACGTTCACCTCAACAACTGGGTCACAGGTTCAAAATCATTCAAATCACTTGTGACTGAAAGTCATTACCAGTTGACTCCACTCAATGAGCTTGTGCTTCAGGTCAGAGTAATAATTACTGCAGGACTAAAACTGCCATTAGTGGCTCCATTAGTAAGAAAAGAGAGAAAAAGAGTGAGAGAAAAGAAGTAGCAGTCTCAATCTCATTAGTGCTGCTTCCCAGTCAAGAATGAGAGGAGAAAATACTTTGAGGAATACTATATTGTTGAGGCCTGATTTAGCTGCCAAAACAAAGCACCATTTGTGATACTGCAGGATTTGCCATCTGCACTGCATCTGCATCTCCAAAAGGACATGGGTCTCCCTTGAATATCGCCTGTCACATCTACCAGTGCTGAGCAGATATGATAAATAGCTCGTATTGTCTTGGCTCTAGCACTAGATGCCCATCGGGGGACAGCTGAGTCTTGTCCTTTCCATTCCAACCTCCCTCCAATGTTTCTGAATAAAAGCTCCAGCTTCAAACACTACTGAGTTAGTAGTAAATTGAACTTTTCCTTTTCCCCAGCTTTTGTCTTTTCAACCAACATATAAATATTGGGAAATATTGTCACAAAATATGTGTGTATAAATGATAACTAGGTATCCAGCAGACAGCCACCTGGAGACTTATTTCTCTAAAGATTCGTTACAGCCTGGTATCTGCCACACTGTTTAACACCAGCAGTTTACCTATTCTTGGGATGGTTATTTTCCTTACGGAAAAGTGATATCTGAGCATTTGAATATCATAGAAATAAAATGAACAAGTTGGACTGAGGAGCTGCCCTAAGAAGGGTAGCCAGGCTAGCTAAGAGTAAGATTAATGACAGCTCAGTGTGGATGGACATGCTGATGGCTCCCTGGTACATGAACTACAGTGTAATACAGCTGAGCTAGGATATTAAACCCACTGTTCTGTCAAGTGAATGATACACACAGAGGAGGCCAGGTGGAAAAAAAAAAAAAGTATAGATTTACTTGCATCAGGAGAAAGGAAATTCATAGTGGCAAACAAACCCTTTAGGAAGTGTGTTTCATATGTGAAAATGCCGAATTTTAATGATCATGAGTACAGAGGGCTATGAACAGAGAACAGTGTTTTAAAAATGGTGACAAATGCATGTGTTGAAGAATTATTATAGAACATGTTTCTTTCTTTCTTTGTAGTAATTTCTGATCGCTCTTACAGATACATTTGCTTATATGACTGGATCCTTTATACCCAGATACCATCATAATAACATGTAATCATAATAATAGTATGGTCTTATTAACATTCCATATTTAAAAGATCAGCTGACATGTTCAATTGGCTCTTTAAATATTGTAATAGTTTTTCTCATGGTTGCTATTTTAATTTGTCTGTCTCTTTTAAAATATCACTCTCTTAAAATTTATCCCTCTCTTTAAGTACAGTGTTTTAATCTAATACCAATTCCTTAGATTTTAAGAGAAGGTTATTACAACACATAAAAGATATGGTCTCACTTCAGCTCCCAGTATACATAAAATTATTCAAAACAAAACATTACCTAATCACTACCGAAATGTGCGGTTCAGTCAGTAATTTTTACTTAGAAGCATCTTGGGGCTAATTTAGCAAGAACAATGAAACTTTTTTTTTTCTCACTTCACTCTTATCTCTGTAGGTCACATGGCAGCAGAAGGCAAGATTGCAAGAGTAGTTCACCCTCTCTCACTTTGTCCCTCACTTATATTTCATTCAAGGCTGTCTCCACTTCCAAGATAACAATTGCTTTCAGAGATTGGGAAATCTATTTTCAGAATTTATATTGCCTTTTGGAATTACAGGAACATATAAATCTCACAACACTGATGGAAGAAAAAAGTTCAAACAATATAGACATAGTATTGGAAACCTGAGATAATTCCAGAGTCTTCCTCACAATAAAGACTTTTTTTTTTTTCCTGTTTCTATATGAGAAGGGGAAAAAAGCCCTGCGGGAGAAGGTAAGTTTAATGCCTGACCTTCTGTTAGAATAGGAAGCACATCTGCCTTTCCAGGGAGTAAATTCAAGTAGTGAGCTTGGGACCATCACTGAGTGGTTTGCTCTTCCCTGGCTCTGTTTTAGGATACTGGGCAAAACTGACCTCATGACAATGCCCAGGGACGTTTCAAGGTGTAATTTTCTCCCAGGATCCCACAACATAGATATAAAGATGACACACATTGGTTTTGCCACCTACTTTCCATGCAGCCTTCAATCACTGCCCCAGCAGCTGCTGCACTGTCAGGATCCTCACTCCACATCCTAGGGCAGACAAAATACACTCTTAGATTCATGGCACTTCATGTTACTTCAGTTTCTTTGAACTGGAAAAAGCAGAGACCCAGTAATAAATTATTTCACTTGAAGGCAACAGGAGGGTCATGCTAAATGAAAAGGACTACTGCACCCAAGCCCAGCACAGGGAGGCAGCAGCTGCCCACACCAGAAGAGAGCTTTCTGAGCAGGGCGATGCAGCCTGGCGTGTGAATGATCCTCACCCTGTCCCTTTCAGCAACATGGGCAAAGCCAAGGAAAGAAGGCAGAGCTCTTCTATAGGACTTTCGCTCCACCCTCCCTTCTCTGAAGAAGCAGAAGCCACCAGCAGCTCCCCAAATGAGTTCTGTTCTTTGGGCTGCCATTCTCCCACTCACACTGGCAGATATTAAGGGCCACAGACTGAAGTGTTATTTATGATCTAGCTTGTTTGGTGTACACTGGGATAACTGTAAAACAGAATTGGCCTGTTCACAGCACTTGGGCCTGACTTCGAGAAGGACACAAGATCCACAGGTCCATTGCAGTGCCTGCCATGGTGGAAGGACACACAGGACAAATAGATTCGCCATTAATGTCTGATGGCACCTAGTAGCTGTCAGAGTTTTCATCCAGGAGGCAGAGCTAAACACAGCTTTTAAATACAAAAACACTACTTACAGCTTTATTTGTTTAGCAATAGAATTCCCATTCAGTGTAACTCCACAACAGTCTATGAACAGTGTAAAACCAGAAAGGAAGATTGTAAATTACCTTTGACATTCCTGATGTGTATCAGGAACTAAAGTGTAAATCTGATATGAGAAAATAAAAGCAAAAATGAGTCCTAACATAACCAGTTTTAAAAGAAAAACACTTTTTCATGCACATGTGTATGTTCTCTTTACTCATATTTTTTCACAAGATTTTCTGAGTAAAAAGAATCCAAGGATAGTGTTGCTGGGGAAACTGAAATAATGGGGTAATCTTCTGAGAAGGTGTGAAACGTAAAATTAACACCACTGAATTGAATTTAATAACACTGTGCAACATCAGACTTAGCCTTAAATCAATATTTAATTTTCTCAGTCATCTTACAGATTAGTTGTAGCCATTATATCTCCAGGGAACACCAACCAACCCACAGATGGTCAGTCTACTCAGGTAATATTTTGCAGGATATTCCAGTGGATAGATGTCAAAATATTCTTTCAGAGTATGTAACCTCAGCTTCCATAAATACTTGGGGTTTTATATTTTGGAGACATCCTTCATGTACTACAGTAAATACTACAGTTGGTTTTACCCACTCAAGCTCAGTGACACTTATAACGCATTACACTTATTATTTCTAAACCTAAACTAAACATAACCCACTTTTGGAAAGCAACAAAAATAAGAATAATCTCTAATGTGACTGTATAAAAATAGGCTTCTATAACCACTGCTTTCCCAGAAAGCCAATTTCAAACAGAAGTCAGATCTGCGCTTTAGATTACTTATAGCAAAAATATGCTGTTTGAAGTTCTTCCACATTCTAGTCAATCCAGTTTTTACTTGGAAGCATCTCACAATCACAAGCAAAATGAAATTGCATGGACCATAAAATATGCCTTGATCCTCATCTTGAAAAAAAAATTGTGAAAAGACTTTGTGGCAGCAGCAGAGATGCTGCTCCTTCAACTATGTTCTCCTGCTGCAGCATGCAGACACAGCAGAGAGCACCATTGCACACCAGGGCATCAGCAGATCACAGCAGGTCTGGTATCATCATCAGATGCTTAGGCAAGGTTGCTGCCAGGTCTGAGACCCTCCAATTAACTGTATCATATTTAGGGTCCCTGAACTAAGAAGTGTGGTATATATATCAAAGAGTCTGTCCAGGCTGTGATCCAGTGCACAAGTCTTACCTCACAGGTTCCCACACATGTAACAGAACTGTGCCAGAACAAAATGAGCCAGTGTTGAGTGCACTCAAATGGACGTAAGCTGGACTCAAATGGACGCAAGGTGAGCCCTGCAGCATCCACAGTTAAGGAGCTTGATGGTGGGAGTAGAATTTACACTGCCTATAGCTCTTTCTGAATCTGAACAAAGTTAGCTCTTCCTTGGGGCTTCAAGATTTGCATAGGCAAACAGAAACACATACAGAATAAAAGTTTGGTGCTGAAAGAAGCAATGATTTTGCTTAGTAAATAACATCGCAAACTGACAGAAATAAGAATATAGAATCACGTTATGTCATGGCAGAAGACAAATTTTGCAGTTTTCCCTTTGCTGGTGGTGTATTCTGCAAAGAAAAGTCTGCTACCTGCTGTACAGGTTTGACCAACCGCAACCAGCCAGCAGCAAAGTCTTAGGAATTCTCCTTCTCATGTCAGAGAAGAAGCCTCCCCTTTTTAGATTACATCTGATCTTTAGCAATCAGTGATTTATGAACTATCTCATAGAGACATTTTAAGTCTAGACTTAACACTTATTTATAAATATATATGTTTTATGAACCAAAAAGTCAGGGATATAATAGAATGCTACAGAGATCATTGATGGACTTGTATACAGATCGCACTGTACATGCTGGTCTACCTGTAATTGTTGGACAAGAAGACTAGCCTCTTATTTGCATAAGCTATAAAACTACCCTAGAAAAAAGTATTCCAAATTGTCAACAGAAAAAGACTTTAGTACTCCATCAGTTTGGCAAGAAAATGAAGAGAGGAATTATGAAAGAACAGATGGTAGAAGAGATACACCAACATGTATTATGCAGTAGAGAAGGAAGATGAGAATCCTGTAACAAGAAAATATGCTTTATTTGCTTAAAAATTATAAGCAAGGGAGTTCTATAGTTCAATACATGAGACAATGAGAAATAAGTGGATATTTTTCTGGGTTTCTTTCTACTATTGAAAACAGTGAAAAACAATCTATAGAGTTTACTGCCTTGGAATGCAAGAAGAGATTTAAATTACTCATGCCACATTTACTTTTCATATTCAATATTTTGCAAGTGATCTTTGAGTAACTCTGAGAGTAGCTGGTGATATTGCCACAGTGTGCAAAATTTGGGAGAGTTCCTACAGCCACAGGAGCCAGATAACAGACTTAGAAATAATTATGAATACTGCACATAAGTGTGCATGGAAAAATTTTGAAGATTAAGACAAAGGATATAGTGTGTAATTGTTCACATTCTGGTAAGTCTGGTTGGAGGGATGATCCTATTTCATATGCCTGAAAAGTTATATCCACATTCACTTAAATGTTGGTAACACTGTAGCCCCAGTGGAATGCAGTCTTCATTTACTGTATATAAATATTGCAGCTAAGGGATTTTTTCTTAAATATTCATTGTTTGTTCAACTAAATTATTATTCATGGAATTTATTGAGGTTTTTGTGCCTTTAAAAATTTGCTTTTTTTCCCAGCTATACTGTACTGTGTCATATAAACAAATAATCTACAGTTTCAATCTCAAATATTTAAACATTTGAAAGAAACTTAAAATCACACATCCCCACTATAATAATTTGAAAAGGAATCAGCATACATCCTGCAGTGCCTGGAACTACTGGTTAACAGTAGTAATGTTGAGTGAGAAAGCACTGAGATTATATCCTGTTATACAAACAAAGGAAAAATTACTTTCTAATATAGTTAAATTAAGTTTGACTTTTTAGGTGATTCCTCTTCTCTTTTTCACATTTTTAAATGCAGAAACAAATAGCACCATAGAGGAGAAGCAACTTCACAGCACTCAGATACTAAATTGTTACAAGTTAATATTCTTCCTAAGTAATGGCCATTAAATGTAGATTTATTATTTTAAAACATATTGCAAACTATTTAAGTAAAGAATAACCAAAATTCACCTGTTCTACAGCAGATATGACTAGAAAAATTCCAGACGTCACCAAGACATTGAGGAGGAATGATCATTGTAGTTCATACATGACATCAGTAATACTGAGAGAGATAGATACAAGAAATACATTACTATAAGAAAAGGGATTTTATCATGCTTCAACACCCGTATTAAATAATGAGATAGGCAAACTAAACAGATAAACTAGAAGAAAAGAGAATTTAAGGGCCCATTCTGTTTCATTCAAGCAGTACACTAAGCCCCAAACCCTGACTACGCCAATCCAAACACACAGAAGTACTTGGATGTTTTTCAGTGAAACACTGCCAGAATAAACCACAACTTATTAGTTCAACATTTTGACTGGAATAAATGTCCTTCAGTATCTTTGAAAACAGACACTTGACTGCCTTCTTTGAAATTCTGAAAGTATTATACACAAACACATCATCCACCTGGACATTTTCATATTGAAAAGTCCTAATCATATCCCTCGTTCTGGCTGTGCTGCTTTTGGTTTTCACTGAACACATTACTGTTAGTTTTTCCATAGTGAAAATTAACAACTCAAGAACTCAATTATAATAATAACTTGAGGGTACCTTTTATTTATAAGGTAATATGCATAATCTGGACTAATAGATTCCATGGCTGAAAGCCAAGGACTTTATTAGCCCAGGATACGGTTATTACAAGTTATTATACTCAATGTTTAATTAAATTTTGAAATCTTAAAAGATAGAAGTGGAAGGAAATTTGCTTTCTTCCTGTACCCTCCTTCAGCCATGCCCTTTAGTCTCCTGGTGTACCTTCTTTTTATATCATGCCCATTTTACATTATCTTCTGATCTTTTGTGTGCAGTTTCCTTTTATTTCCACAGATTTTGGTGACAATGGAATAGGGCATTTAAAGTCTATCTTTCAAAGTGAAAAACACTTTGAAAACCCAGAGAACAATGTTTGTTTGACCGGAACTTGCAGATACTGTAAAAGTACTGTAGAAAAATCATCATGGGATTAGAAAAACTTGAGCATGGAGGAAAGTAGGTTTGCCACTGAAGGTAGATAACATAAATGACCCAGTTCCAGTCCTTGCCAGTGGAGGTACAGGGCACTTCGTATAACTCGGTCTGACTGCAGGCCTGGTTTTAGAAAACCATCATCAGATGAGACGAACCTCAACTTTGCTAAGAATTTATTCCTGGACTCCATTTTCTTGAGCTGTAACTAATATAGTCTCTAATTATCCCACAATATACAGCAGATAAAATGCAAGTGACTCAACCAAGTGTGCTTAACAGAACCATCAAGGGGGTAGCTGTGTTGGAAATTGCTTAGGGAAGCGTCATCAAGCATGAGAGTAATGGGCAACTTCAAGTGGGTATTTATGAAGCAATATCAAATGAACACTGATGATGACAGCTGATGAAGGAGTTGAAAGTCAGCTGGCAGTTGTCCCCCTGATGATAAAGGTAGCAGAAGTGTCCTCTTATTTGCTATAAGGTCACAAGGATGAGGACAAAGAGTCCAGCAACACAGTGGGAGGAAATACTAACCAATGGCACCGAGGTGCCGTTCATAGGTGGCTGTATCACCATTATGCTGAACAGCAGTATTTGAGAATAAAAATCTGGCACCAAAACTTATTTAGATCTGTAGTCCCTGTTTTTCCTCCACAGGCTGGAATACTGGTATTTCCACAGGTATCAGAAAGTGAGTTCCTGTCCTCCCCTGTAGTGATTCAGCAGCCTTTCCAAACTGAAAAATATTTTTTTTATCCATAAGACCTTTTGAGAACATGTTGGTATCCAGCTTAAGTCTCTGGCAGCTGCAGAGGTTAAATATCTGGCAAAAGAACAGCTTTTTGTCAACCAAATCTGTATTTTATAAAAGGAAGTGATGCTTCAAAAATGCCATGGAAAAGTGAGTATTAATAGGAGTCACATTCAGAAAAAAATTTCAAGTTTTAGTTTGTTTACTCTCTAACATGTCACATGAAGAAGCAATTGAGAAGTATGGCAGAAAGTGGATTTCAGCTTATCTTCAGGGACCCACACTCTGAACTCACTCGCTCCCTGATCTAAGAGAAACTGTTCAAACACAGCTATGGTATTCAGATAACATCTCATGAACAGCAATCTGAGCTAACATGAATAATGGCAACAGAACCTCAAAACCAAAATGAATTTCACACATTTGTGGAGTTGTACTCTAGAATTTATATGGAAAGCATGCAGGAACTAGCACCAAACATGATACAAGTTCTCGTTAATGCCACAGCCAGGAAAGACTTGAAAATTACGTTTTAGATTGATTCTAAAGAAGAACCTAAGTGGATATACAAGACAGATGGTGATGGACTTTGCAAGTGAGGCTGCTGTCACAAAAACCTTGAGTAAGCAACAGCTCTGAGAGCAGGTAAAATGAAAGTCTAAGTTTGGAAGTGATCATGAGTTGAAGTAAAAGAAAATTCTCACATTCAAATTGATCCTTAAAAGGAAACATTTTACCAGATAGAAACGTCTCTAATTCATCTAAGGTGGAGGTGGATTTTAACAGCCTCCTCTACTTCTCAACATTATTATATTTTCACTAAAGACTTGGCTCTACACATTCTAGACTGTAGGCAGGGTACATTTTCCTTTACTCTTCTTTGCTTTCCCTGTTTCACTTGCAGTACATCTATATCCACATTTATTCTACATCTCTCCCTCCACTTTTAGAGCACTGAAAACTCTGTAACTGACACTATTTACTCTACACATACACCTCAACTAGTGAGCTGTAAAATAAAACTATCTTATCAGAAATCTTCCCAGCTACCCACAGCTGTCACCCATGTGACTGAGTCTGTGCTTTTAATACTGTTCCCTTTCTGTTTGAGTGAGGAGCCTTATTCTGAGCAGAGCACTTTTCTTTCTGCCTGACCCAGATTCACCCACACTGAAAGCTGAAATGCACAAAACATCCTACCGAAATACAGGAGCAGTATGAGAGGAGTCACTGCATTTTTGTCCACCTGCCACTCTAACCCTAATAGTTTCCTGCTTCTTATTTTCCCTCTGGGTTTTCCACTTCTCCAAAGCACTGCTACTCAACCTGCGACACCAACAGTGAAGAGCAGGCTCTGCTCAGTGATCTGCACACTCCCCAGGAAACTTGAAGGGAGGCAGTCAAGCCTCCAACAGGGAGCAGGGGTTGTAAGGGAAAAGGCAGTTACCAATGCATTTGGATGATTTATATTTTTTTAGTTTCAACTCACACATGTATTTCAAAGTTCACTCTCTGGGTATTTGACCCAAACAGGCAAGTACTCGTGCAAAAAGACACTATCAATTATATTGTGCATAAATTCTACTTGAGTGAATTTCAGAGCTGAAGCTGAGGGCCAGCTCATGTGCCTGACAGAAAAAGACATTTAACTTATGGCAATGCAACAGTTATTTGCTGCCTAAATCAATAATTTGAAAGAGAGGCTGCATAAAACTAAAACAGTAAAAACTCTAATGCAAATGAAGGACATAAATCTTTCTTACTCTATGCTAGAAATTTAATTGAAAGATTCTTACAACCAGTAGGCATCTCAATGGAAATAAACCACCAAGATTATAATTCCCTGTGGCATGAAAGTACTAAGGTCTCATCCAATTGCCTCAGCAAGCAGTTGTTCTGCAGGGGCAAAGAATTAGGTGAACAGGAAGTTTTAAGACTGAAACGTACTTTGAGACTAAGGGAGCTGATCTAATCTATATTTTCCTTGCCTTTAGATAACCTTATCAGTATCTCCATAGGAGAATTCTGATTACTCACTGTGATCTTATTTGATTGGGTCAAACAATCAAACTTTCCCACTCAGAGATCAAGAGATAACAGCAGTGACTTGCTTTCAGGAAAGAAAAGCAAGATGTCATGAAATTAATGCTGATGCCTGAGTTTCAGCATGGAAAGCTTCAGTCCATCGTGATCTCAAGGTCAGCTTGATTCACGGGGTCCAGATCTCACAAAGGCACCACAAAGATTCTACCCACCCTACATTTCAGTGGAACAATGTAGCAGAAGCTTTGTGTGTGAAAACTCTCCTTGCTTCTTCCTCCTTTGAAAACATTTTTCTTCATACAAGCAACAATCCAGCTCAGAGCTATTAATGCTAGCAATTTGAATTTCAGAGTTTTGCGTATTATTTGAAATTGCTTTGTCCAAGACAATATGAAATTAAATAACTCAAAAAAACTATTTAGCAAAACTGCAGGCATAGGAAATACCAACACATTCTAAACTAACGACTCAGATTTCACATGGCAAAAATATAAACAATTGCCAGGAGGATCCGTAGGGAAAAGAGAAGATAGATAGTCAATGGCAGATACTTGGCCTATGCTTTATGCCCTCCTAGCATAAAGCATAAAACAAAAAGGGAAGATGTGAATATTAGGAAAAGCTAGAGATTCCCACACTATGTTTGCTCTAGGTGGAATTTCTTGACCCTTAATGTGTCCTCAAGATGCCTTAAGATCACAGAATCAACCCAGCTGAAAAAGACCTCTGAAATCATTGACTCCAACCTTTGACCAAACACCACAATGTCAACTAGACTATGGCTCTAAGTGCCACATCCAGTCTTTCCCTAAACATCTCCAGGGATAGTGACTCTACCACCTTCCAGGGAAGCCCATTCCAGTAACTAATCACCCTTTCTGTGAAGAATTTCTTCCTAATGTTCAACCTAAACCTCCCCTGGCACAGCCTGAGACCATGTCATCTCCTCCTGTCACTGGCTGCCTTGGAGAAGAGACTGAACTGACCCCCACCTGGCTACACTCTCCTTTCAGGTAGTTGTAGAGAGCAGTTAAGTTCACCCTTGAGCCTCCTTTTCTCCAGGCTAAACAGTTGGTCCCTCAGCTGCTCCTCACAGGACTTGTGTTTCAGACCCTTCAACATCTCTGTTGCCCTTCTGTGGACCTGCTCCAACACCTCAATGTCCTTCCTAAATCGAGGGGCACAGAACTGAACACAGTACTCGAAATGCAGCCTCAACAGTGTCGAGTACAGGGGGACAATCACTGCCCTGGTCCTGCTGGTCACCCTATTCCTGATACATGCCAGGATGCCATTGGCCTTCTTGGCCACCTGGGCACACTGTTGGCTCATGTTCAGCCTGCTGCCAACCAGCCCCCCCCAGGTCCTTTTCTGCTAGGCCACTTTCCAGCCACTCTGTCTCCAGTCTGTCACACTGCATTGGGTTTCTGTGGCCAAAGTGCAGGACCTGGCATGTAGTATTGTTGAACCTCATGCTGTTGGTCTTGGCCCATCTATACATCCTGTCCAGGGCCCTCCACAGAGCCTTTCTACCCTTGACACTCCCACCCAACCTGGTGTCATCTGTGAATTTGCTACTGGTAGACTCAATCCCCTCATCCAAATCATCAGTAAAGTTATTAAACAGACCTGAGCCCAGCTGTGAACCCTGGGGGACACCACTAGTGACCGGCCACCAACTGGATGCAACAACATTCACTACCATTCTCCAGGTCTGGCCATCCAGACAGTTCTTAACTTGTCCAAGCCATGGGCTGCCAGCTTTTCCAGCACTATGCTGTGGAAGAAGGCGTCAAAGGCTCTTAGGACAACCAGTGGCCAAAATACTGCATAAAGGTGAAGATAGTGCACTTCACATCTTGAGCTGATGCACTGCTCTAACTTGTTAAGTATGAAATAGATACAGCCACACAGTGAGTCAAAACCTACTCTCAGCTCATGCAAGCAATCCCAAATAGCACTGAGAGATGCTGCCAGATGGCAGCGTTTCACAGAAACACAATGTCAGCTTTCACAACATCCTGAGCAGGTAAAGCATTGCCTCCAAATGGTCAAACTCACACCAAAATATTTGTAAGCACTTGGGCATGTTTATACAAGCTTCAGGCTGTGCATTAAGACCAAAATAAAAAGAGATCCATGCATTTCAGAGGAACTGCTGTTGTGAGCATAGTAAGCTGACTTCTTTTTGTCTGAAGTGCCTTCAGTTGCAGGAAGATACATACAGTGGCACCAATGAGCTAGGCACTATGCAGCATAAAAAGAGAGGCACATAAAAGCTCACAGTTCACAGAGGAAACCTGAAGGATGAAGGATAATTATGCACAGAGATTCATGGCTTTGATAATGTGAATGTAGAAGAGGTCTAGAAAACATCAGCCTCTATTTCTGTAAGTGGAAAGTATTTCCTGGTGATGCAGCTTTTGTCCACCAGTTCTGTCCAGACTTCATTCATGCACTCTAACAAAGGGTAATCTGGCAGTGAGGCATATAGTGGTAAGGAAAGGATAATGGCCAAAGCAATCTGCTATAACCTGGACTGCAAAAACGATGTGGTGGTTACTTGTAATACCTAGCATGTTTCCAGCATGTGCTAATGCTCCACTAGCTCCTCTGAACACCAAAATCTCACAGGTGCAAAAATAGTACAAGATCATCCTCAACCTCTTTTGGTAATACTTGGAATCAAAACTAAAAGAGGGACACACTTTCTATGTGATAACTGGCCCTGTTTCGATACTGCAGTGTTCAAATAACCTTTTATTTTTAATGAAATAGGGAAAGCTTATCCCAATTATTCATTACACAGGCAACTAATTCTGTTCTTCTGTTCCTCTTAGAGAAAGTCACCTGATGCCAGCTATTAAATTTCATATAGTAGAAGGAGTTCTTAAGTTACCCAGCAAATGTCAGTGCATGGGGTAGATTTTCAGCAGTATACAAAGCATCATTACCTTACAGTTAACACAGTTTCATAGGAGTATGCTTTATTTGTCTTATCTGAAAAAAAAGAAACACACAGCTGCATGAGCTGACATAAATATTCAAACTGTTAATGCATTAACACAAGTGACAGTACCAGATTGCATAGCTTAGCATAAAATCACAAATAACTAAATATGGTGTAGAGTGTTGATTCTCCAAGCAATCAAAACCCTTGCATAATATTATAATGCAGCTGTTTAGTAGCTCATGCCATGTAATTTAAGTCTCCTTCATAGATAAGGACTTTGAAGCAGTCTCTAATGAAATATCTCTTTGGTCCCAATAGTATCATGAATAAGTTCTCTCTTAGGTTTTCCTTGTTTCCAGAAAAATTCATGGCAATCAAAGTAATGGTTTCTGATTATTACTATATGCATTTTTACATTTATCACACCTATCAATATATACATATCACATACCTATCAATGTGAAAAATAGGTGTTATTCCGTGCCCTTGAAAAGCTGTGCAATGTGTATTTTAGAAGGTCAAAACTTCAATGATATGTGAATATTTGCAACAACAAATCAATAGCTTACACATTCAGAGCAGTGAAAACAAAAGAGACAATAAAAGTTCCTCCATTACAGCAATTAGACAAAACCAGTACACCTGGCTTTTTGTGAGAGGTGATACTGTCCCAGAAACAACTTTATTACCTGCCACCTTCAGAACCCAGACCATAAAACTGTCATCTGTCCTTGTAATTTCCGACATGCTCAATAGTCCTGGCAATTGAACTACACTCCTAGGACAATTTTAGCATGCTGAGATACCCTACCAGCTAACTACTGGCAATTAAAATATGCAATGTGAATAGAAAAAATTAATTAATCAGAAGTATATTAAATAAGTAACAAATAACAAAAAATAGTGCTTTGCTGTAGAAGCAAAAAATTTCAACAGAAAATGTGTCATTTTATCTATATTAAAATAACAAGGTACAAAAACTGGACTCTTGCATGTGTTCCCATACATAAAACCAATCACATGCATCTTCCTATCATTCAGATGGGAAAAAACTGCCTAAAGCTATGATAACAGCTGAATGTTTTGTTCTGCAAAGAATTAATATTTTCAGCAACAGTAAGCAGCACTTTATGGAGATCAGATAAATCATTGCAATAAATATGAGCTGCAGAAGAACAGACAGTATGTTTTCTTAATTTATTTATTCATGTATACAAAATATACATTGATGCATTGATGTTAACACATAAAATATTAAAAAAACCCAGGTGTCTGGAGTTGTGGATCTTTCACTTTTATTTTGATGAATAAATTCTAACAATAAATCTACAATTAGATTAGGCACTCCCATTTACAAAAAATACAATATGAAAACATTCTGTTCTGTTATGAAACATAAATAGTAAATTAATTGCTTCACCAAGCCATCGTGTAGACTCTTTGAAAAACATGCTGAAGACATACACTATTCACATAATACCCTGGAGATCAATGTGTTATGCCTTAACAGTAATGAATTTTATGCTGGCCACTGCATTACCAGTTAGTTAAGTACTTTCTTATTTAGATCCCTTGAGAATTTAGCAAGTAATTAACGATCATGAAAGATGAGAAAATTCATTATGGGCAATATGCATTTTTCCAAGATATGTCATTATTCATGTTTGCCACAAAGCAACACCTGTTATATTAAAAAGTTATGCACTAAGGACTATAGGCCTAGGGAATAAACTTACAGAAGGACTAGAACACTGAAATATGATGTGCTGTAATATCCACATTTCACAAGGCCATGACAGTCTTGAAGTCATCTGTCTATGCCCAGGTGGAGCTCCTCTGCCTTCAGAGGAACTCTACTAGGAGGGCAAGCTGCCTCAAAACAAGAAACAAACAGGATTAGACAAGGAAATCCAAAATGAAATCCAAATGAGTTACAGGAGGTGCTCAAGAGGATACTGAACCTAAGCATCCTCAGCAATACTCTAAACATAAATGGGAGCGAGAGCTTGACTTTAGGTCTGAGTGCATTTTATGAACTGGAGCAACTGCAACAGAAGAAATCAAATATTGTCGCTAAAATGCTGCACAGGATGTGACCTTGAGGACAAACTTAGTCTATCTATATTTACCAAATGCTAATCTCCACCCACTCCACCTTGTAAAAACATTACTTGACCATATTAGGCAGCCAAGATAGCTGGCACTCTTTCTACAAGTGCCCCAAAGTTACATCCCCAAGTTCAGACTATTTAAATGGGAAATGGGAACACCAGGTAGCAGGGAGATGAGGATACATCACAACCTTCTCCTTATCTCCCTCCATTGAAATAAACTCAGAAACTGAAGAGGCATGCTTATTGATTACATGATATTGTCATTCTTACATTTTTTTACTGTCTTGGTAAATTTATCACCAAAAAACAAAACAACAACAAACACAAAAAACCCCCCTCCAAAACATAAAAGTTACATTAAAAAAAAAAAAAAAAGCTAGCCACCTTTTTGCACTACAAATTATTCAGCAAACAAACAAAAAAAAGAAAATCCAAAAGGAGAAAGTAAAACTATCGGCAGCTGCTGTTTTCTTAAAATCAGCCTAAATCTTCAGGGGGTTGAAGTGATAAGAACTCACAAAATACTATTCGGTTGGAAGGTAATTCCTCCCATACATACAAAGCTACACAAAATTAAATTTGGTAGTGCAAGTAAAAGACTATTTTCAACCAGAGAAATGACCCTTGGAGAATTACATTTATTGCTTCCTCTGTTGCTGTGATGCTGACTCTTGAAAATCTGGACCATCATTCAACCTATGGGTTTTGCTGTGCTGTTTCATAAAGAACTGCCTGGGTTTGATGAGACCTGAGCTGGTTTTAGCCAAGTGCACAGAGCCTTTCACAAAGAGCAATTAATCTCTGAGCTGCCTGTCTCCTGTTTCATCCTTTTGATTAAAGTTGTATGATACAGGTGATGTCTAGGAAAAACAGTTCCTAAGAAATCAGTTCAGTCTAGAAAACTCATTAATGTTACACTTCAGTTACATCAGAGAAAAACTGGCATGGCGCTAATAACAGCCACCTTCACAGAAACACTCTGATAGCCAGATTTGAGATGGAGAAGACCGTCAGCCCATTTCCTAGAGAGATGAGAAGATATTCTTGTTGCGGCCTGCTTAGGAGGGAGATACCACACCGATGCGATGTCCAGGCAAACTCTCTTTATTCAAATTACAACAACAATATATGACCTCTCATC
>JAWWEV010000001.1:79928849-79972545 GCA_035583235.1 Hafferia zeledoni | reverse complement strand
GGGCGGTATCAGTGTGTGGTGTTTTGCAGGTAAAGTTCCAGCAGCTTCCAGGCTCTTCCAGGCCTGGGCCACAACATATTCTCTTGAAAATCAAGGTGCTGATTTGAGAACATCTCTGTAACCAGTCTAGACACTCCGGTTCAGTTGATGACCCAGACACAAACTTACAGAGATCAATACCAATGACCAGATATCTAGGGTACACATGGCAGGCACTTCACTTGACTGCTCATAATTCTCAGAATATATTCACAAGCTGTTACATACTGACCAGCAGTATGTTATCTTCCCTGGAAGTGCTCACTGAGATAATAGTTTTGTTCCTGTAGGCAGCACCACTGATGGAAAAAGGACCTAAACAAACCACACATGCCATAAATGAGAGGATTAGCCCTAAGGTCACTCTTCTGAGAAGAGCAGTCAGGGAGCAGAAGTACAGGTGTGGTCTGAGCCAGCAACTGAGCAGACCCCACAGATTAAGCCCTCTGCAATGAGCACCATTCTACAGGGGCTCAGTACAGAGGGCAGAGCCAGGGACCAGTAACATGGTCCATGGACAAACAAGGCAAACAATAGGCTAGTACTGGGATCCTGCTAGAGCGTCAAATCAGGAATGGCAGGAGCCAAAGCTGGGTATAGACACACTCAGAGTGTAGCTCAGGCCATGGCTGTGTCCATAGGGCTGAGACAAAATGGGGCTCCTGGACCATGCAGAGGAGGATGCTTAAGTGGGTGTCTCAGGTGTGGTTGCTCAGGGCAGTTAGGACTCCAGGTGCACTCTTACAACTGACCAAAACTATCCTTGGTGTCACTTGGAGGCTGTGCCTTCAAAAACAGTAAATTTCCTCAGTTTCCTTCCAGTTTTCTGCTGTTTCTTGCTAAAAGGCCAGTGGAGTTACAGGAAAATTAAAAACAGACTCTAGTTCATGGGTTCCTGTAAAGTCTGATAAACAAGGGAAAAGAGCAAGTGAGAGCTGCTTCTTAGGTTTCTTTAACCTCCTTAAGACCATATCTATAATGAAAATTTACATACAGAAAATTTGGGAAATCCTACCACTAATTGTCATCAACTGGCTTACATACACTTAGGTTTTTTACAGTTAAAGTTACCTTTGGTATAGGCCAAGGTGACCCAGCTTTTATGAGGAACCAGGGCCTAGGCAAAAACTTGAGTAATGGCTGGCCCAAAGAAAGACATGGATTCTAGAAGGAAGGTTTTAGTTTTGATAGAGAGCCAAAGTGACCTGTTTGATCTTTCCTTTATCTATCTCCTATGTTCCTTTTTATCTGTAAGGGCATGGAATGATATTTTAACATGTCATGTTTATTGCCTTCCTGAGAAAAACTGGTATGATAATGTGTGTGTTTGACTTGTCACTGGTCTGGAAAAGAGGCAGCAGATTGCCCTGATGTCTTTCCTTTTACTACCTGAATTAATTGCAGCCTTTCCATATGAGAAAAAATGTATAGATTAACAAAGATCCTGTGTATCTTGTCAAAACCAAGACCGTGAGTTCCATGTTACAGCCTTATTTTTGACTCAAACCTCCATCAGGGCACCTATACAGAAGAGAGGTAACACAGACCTGAGAATCTTCACCACTATCTACTTTGTCAAATGTATTTCATTATTTCCATTCTGACAAGACAAATTAATAAACCCATTAGTTAGATTTGTTTACCATCTTTTTGATCAATAACTACGTTCAATGTGGACATTCATTGCTGGCCAGAGATGGGATAATTAGAATAGGAATGTAAGTGTCTTTAATAAATTGCCTTGCAAACCCAAGTAATCTTGGAACAGAATTAGGAAACCATTTTCTGTTTCCAGAGAATGTCCTTATGTTTTATGTCAAAAAAGGGAAAAAAATGTGAAACAGTGCAAAGTCAGACATTTAAACTACAATTTTATTTAAAAAATTACAAGAATCCATAAGATGTAGGCCACAAAAGGAGACTGGAAAAAATGATTTGTGAAAAATTAATTCTTTTCATCATCCTGTAGCTACATGAAGCAATGTATTTTAATTGGGTGGATCTGAGAACCTATATTTCTCCTCTTTTCCTACTCCCCTTTTAACTGCAGTGTTAGTCTACTTTTATGAGACCAAAGATGGCAGGGTACCAGCACAGCTATGAAGGAATACCTCACCATACTTGTAGTCTGGGTAGGCTTCAGCCACTGTCAGGGGGCTGAGTCTTACCAGAATAAAAGGGAGAGGGCAGAAAAATTCTCCTGCAGTGCAAGTTGTACAGGAAGAATTCTCACCCACTAGGTTTGTGAATTAGCACCACAGAGGCCATTGTGAGGGCACAGGAAACCTGAAATAACCCAAAATTAAAGCATAGGCAGTTACCAGTTCCTTAAGGAAAGAAAAATCAAAGAAATAAGAAAAGCACTCTATCTTTTTTTTTGTGAGAGACCATTCTACCAACTAAAAGTAAATACAACCCCCTTTTTTCAGAATCAAGAGGTAGAGAGACAAGTAATCAAATGTGTTTCAAACCAGTTGAGCAAGCTTTTATTGGCAAGAGATCTGTATCATAAGGAAGCCTGAACCCCTGATTCACAGCAAGGGTCATGAATTTTTTGTGGAAAATGGAGATAGAGAATGTTCCAAGCCCTGAAAACTGCAATTTGATTGAATAAAACACTACAATAAATAATGTTATATCCAGTTGTTCCTAAGCTTTTTATTTTAGGAATTACAGAAGTCTGTTTCCTAGTTAATATAATGTAAAAAGTCAGTAATTAAATATTTGAGTAGACATATGTTTGAAGTTGTCACTTTCAGATTTTAGTATCAGCCAGCCACAAGCAGCATTCACCTTTCTGAGCCACAATTTCAAGCCCTTTCTGGCATCAGATTACAAACAGCTCATATTTTTAAAACCTTCTTTATCATCATAAATTAACATTTTGTTGCAATTCTCATAAATACTTCCTTCATTAGTGACAGCACAGTACTGTAGGGAACATTAAAGGAGATGTCAAGGATATTTACAGTACTGTGAATGGGAGAACTAGAAAGGAGAGAGGAAGACCCTACAGGAGCAGGCACAGAAACTTGCAGAGATGTGTATGCTCCCTGTGGAAAGGACAAATGATGCAAATCTGCGCCAAATACTGCATTTTTTGTCGTCCAACTACTTATTGAAAAATTTAATCTGTAACCATCAAAGACAGATTTTAAAGTTCTCTCAGAAGTTGTCTGCTATCCATTAGCTGGTGAAATTTGACATTGTTTTATTTATATCTGTTTAAATACAGCTATCTTCTGATATCAATTTTTGAATAGAAAGGATGGATTTGCCACTAAAGAACTACACTAACTCCATGTTTAAATTCCCAGATGCACCACTGATTTCCTGTATCCTGGAAAGATGCAGTCCAAACTTCACTAGTTAGGACTTGGTTTAAATTTCACCTTTCCCCCATACAGATGGAGAAAAACATGTTAGCCTAAAATGAAATATAATCGCTGAGATCCAATAGGATCAAGCGATGTAACTAACCCTGTGTGAAAATCATAATATAGTTAAAGTTGAGGCTACAATACATTAGGCCCTTATTAGCAATCCCTGATCCAGGTCAAGTTCACTCAAAATTAAGCCCTATGCAGATACTCTAAAAAGCCCAAAATTAATGCTTGGAAAATTTGTGAAAAATAAAAATAAAAAAAAAAATTCCAAGCAGGTTTTGGTGTTGGTTTTTTTTTTTTGGAAAAAGGACCTAAGGTAACAAAAAAATTTCTATCAAACCCAAATGTTTTCTCTCCCTTTGTTCTTTAGCGTATTTCTGATATTATTACTATTAGCCAAAATAGATTAAAAAAATTTTGTTAAATGCAGTAGTGAAGCATGGGTTTGGAACACATAATTGAAAAAGCTCTCTGAAAACACCAGAACATAGCATTTTCACTTTTCAGAAATAAAGAATCTCCATTTCACAAACATTTTCAATCAAATCAAACCCGCAGTCTTCCTGTAAAAGTGCTGTTCACCTAAGAAGTGGCCCCTATCTGCACTTTTCGGCACTTTTATGCCAGGCAGGAGAAAGGGAGCTTGCTGAGCCTTCCATAGGGTGAAGAGGGACATCATGGTCTCTGTGAACTTCTCCCACCATGAAGTGTAGATGGCAAAGTGATTTAGTTCTAGACCAAGCCCGTACCGGAGGATCAAGCTAACATAACCTGCCTCTGACCACATATATCTACACACACGTGTATATCTACCTGTGCATGAGCATGTACATGCTTGCACATACACCCACATGTAGATATCATATATACACACACATGCACTTTTACACATATGAGTGCTATTGCTTTAGCCTTTTTTGCCTCTAAGAACGCAACAGAAGGACATGGTGCCAGCAGATAGAGCGATATCTCAGAAAAAACTCCTCTCTACTACCAATAGATGCAGCAGAAGTAGATTATCTTGCATGAGTTTCCATGGTAAACTACATTAATGAAAAATGCCTCATTTCTGAGTTGCATCACAAGAGACCAATTTTAATGGAAACAACAATGAGATATGTAGGTGATAATATTCTTTCTCCTCAATGTAACAGAATGGGAGGAATGTATCCCTGTTGTGCAGTAAATGCCAATAGGCGTAGCCAAAGTGTTTATTGTTCTGAAGCCCTCAGGAAATTTGGGTGAAAACTAAAGCCAATTTTTCTATTGGATCATTCAGTGAAATGAATGTTCATTATAAGACAGAGAAATTAAGCAATGTAAGGCCATTTTAAATTTAAATATATTTTAGCAAGTAGAGCAAGGACTGCCACATTATTCTCTCGGTAGGGTGTGAACTGCTGTATCAGTTAACATCTGTTCTTTGTAATTCCTCCAGTCACAATGTGATGATTTAGTAAATAAACAAAAAGCTATACTTCTGAAAATTAACATTGTTACTGAGGTGTTTGTTTCTAGTTCATATACAGTAGATGGCACTGGTGGAATAAGAAGTTATGAAATGGGGTAACTTGTAGAAGCCCTTCACCCTTCAGCAGGTCCAGTCAGGTTTTGAATGTCTGCAAGGATGGAGACCCAATCTACTTGGGCAACCTGTCCCTGTGTTTTACCAGCCTTACAGAAAATTATTGTTTTTTTATGCTTAAATGGAATTTGCCCTATTTCATCTTGAGTCCATTGCCTCTTGTCACAAGACACCACATTAAAGAGACTGGATCCCTCCTCTTTGCACCTTTCAAGTATTATATACTTTGTGATAAGGTCTCCACCTGAATCTTCTCCAGGCTGAAGAGTCACAGTTCTCTCAGCTTCTTCTCACATATCAGATGCTCCACTCCATAATTATCTTCAAGATCTTTTACTGGACTAACTCCAGTATGTCCATATGTCTCTTCTACTGAGGAGCCCAGAGCTGGATGCAGTGCTCCAGGTGCTGACTGCAGGGGAGGGATTACCTACTTTGATATTCTGGCAACGTTTTTCCTAATGTAGCCCAAAGGCTTTTGGTTTTCCTTGCTGCAAGAACACACTGTCTGTGAAGATCTGCAGGCCTTTTTCTGCAAAGAACTTTGCATTTTCCTTTGTTGAACTTCACGAGAATCCTGTTTCTCCAGTCCATTGAGGTCCATATGAATTGGTAGCACAACCATTTCCACCATAATAACTGATCCTCGACACTTTTTATCATCTATAAATCTGCTAAAGCTGCACACAGTCCTCTAATTCCCCATTTGCTCCCCATGCCACTTGCATTTAGCGTACAAGCACCTGCTCGTGCTTGTACTGATCAATGCTGATTTCCCCAGGCAGTGCAAGAGGCTGTCCCCTCCCTTCTGGTGATGTTTGGGAGAGGCTGTCAGGCATCCCTACAGGGAGGTCCCACCCAGGGCTGACCCTTTTGCTCTGGCAGCTACCTTGAAGCTGAGGCTGGACCCTGTCAAAGCTACCTCTCCTGTTGCATCACAGTCATGTCCTTGCCTGGCCACAGGCACTATCACCTCACCCAGGCCTGGGCCCAGGCCTGGCCCCTGACCTCTGGATTGACATCCTGGCTTGACCTTGCACCTGCCTCATCCTGGCAGCCCCCCCGGCTGCTCCCCATCCTGTCTGGCATGGTAGAATAGGTCTTAGCTGGGAAGACCCTGACATTCCTGTGGGAAGCCCCCTCAGCTTCCAAGTCCTCAGCACCCATGAAGGAGTCACTGGCTCACAAGACACCCTGACTGAATGAAGTAATTATATTTATATGCCTACACTGGGCAAAAGAAGTTACACCTTTCTTCTGAATTAAAACAGAAACCCCCTCCCTCCCTGCTTAGATGCAACATCTCAAAATAAAAACAAACCATGTTTCTTTGTTTTGAACATATTTTCCTCATTTCACCATGTATGAAGCCCAAAATAGTTATTAAAGGAGCATTCAGATGTTTCACACTACTAAGAGATTGTTGGGGCTTTGGTACAAGTCCAAGTGACCACAGCTGAAAGAAATGTGATGTGTATTTTAGAAGAAATCTCCTATGGCGGCTTCAGGAAAGGCTGTGGTTTGTCAGGTAGACACATGGGCTTCCCAAGGATGACACTTATTTTAGCACCATTCTCCTCATAGTGGCTACCATTGGACAAATGCTACAAAAATCAAGGAAAATTTTTTTTATTGAAGTCTAAACTGACTGCTGAGTAAAAAAGTATATCCAATGCCCTCACAAGGCTGTATTAAGGAGGGATATGAAGTCATTTAAGGTACATAGACAGAAGAAAGAACAAGGATGGTGAATTTCCTTTATGTCACTCAAACTATGCCTTCTTTGATATTCACAAAATATTGGAGATCCAATATTTTATTTATTTTTATTTATTCAGCTTTTAATTATAAGGTTTTTTTCCTTTAGAAGGCAAAGTAAATTGCCAGAGTTGTTACGTAAAATTAGTTGGTGCTTGAAAACTTCTGGAATATTCACCTTGGGCATTAAATCCTAGTCCTGAATTTTCCAGCTATAAATACTACAGCTCAACCGATTTGGGGTTTTTTGGGATTTTTTAGGTTTAATAGTAGTGTTAAAAAAGTTAAACCAAATGGAACCTTTTACTTCCAAGTATACTTTAAAAGCATTTTGATAGAAGATCTTAAACAAGTAACAACTTTCTCTTCTGTCATGCCACATGGGAATAAAAGAACAGAGCCAGAGTAATTTCCTCATCACCTGGATAAAATGTGTTTGGGATTGCCAAGTGTTCTTAAGAGTAAGAAATTATGTAGTCAGTCTAGGGAAGGAGAAAAAGGGCACTTTTCTTTGCCAGAGGACAAATAGTAATTCTTACATATACACTACTACTTTAGGGTTTTTCCCATGCATTATACACGCACTGCACTAGCCTGGAATAATTTCCACTCAGCTTTTGCACAGGATGCACAATTGACAGGTCTGGGAAATAATTCCTAGGTCTTTATTCTCTGCTGGACTTTGGAACTGAACAGTCTCATCTTCCACTTCATTGTATGTCACTATATTGAGTGAAAAGTGAGCAACCTATTGGCTTCACTAATACTCTGGTGCCAAGTAACACATGTATTGTTTCCCCAAACACTGTTTTGGCAGTTACTTCGTGAACATCTGCTGCCCACAGCCAGGAACATTACCTTCCCCTGCAGCTGAGGATAGCAGCAGGCAGCTTGTGTCTTCACCTTCTTCTGCAAGTTCAGTTCCCACTATCAGCTTGAGGTCTATGGCTCAGGGCAGTGAAGAGCAGCTGTCACAGAAAAGGTGAGAGCAGAACATTTGTGGTCAGCGTAGCTACGCAAAACGAAAAATGATGTTTCAGTGACTTTCTCCAATGCTCCAGTCCATTCTCCTGGAGATATTCCAAATTCTCAGAACTCATGCGAATAGCTGGGATTGCAAAAGGCCTGATAGGAGTAACAAAATATGTTAAAATTTTTACCAAAGCCTTGCTGAAAAACTGATGAGTTGTGAGAAAGAAAGCAAATTGCAAGTTACAGTGGAGAAAAAAAGTGTAACTGGACTTTCATTGTAGCATCATATAAAAGGCAGGCAGCTTCTCTGAAGTCTGGTGCAACAATGTCAGGAGTGATGTGGAGTTTAAGAAAATGACATTAAATATAACCTATTCCTATTCCTGCAGCTGAACCTCAGCCAAGGCATTCACACAGAGCTACATAATCCCCTCCTCCTCAGAACCAAAACACACAGTAGTGATGTTTGGTGATACAGATGAGAAGTGAGCAAAAGAAGGAAAATAGCTTGAGGTATTCTGAACTCTTTTCCAAAATATATACCCAGCAGGGATGAGTATGAATCACCAGCCAGAAAGGAACATAAATTATCATCCACCCTGTGCTGGCTTTGTTTCACTTGCGTTTAAATTTGCTGAAGAATTGTTTTATTTTGTTGGTTTTTTTTAAACCACAGCCATTGTTTTCTGTGTGCTCACTTGAGTTACTTTCAGCCTTCAGAATTTTCTGAAATACAAACCACAAAACAAGTTTTATTTTGTTCACCCTCATAAATCATCATACAACAAAATCATTGCCCTGCTGCCTGCAGGTGACTGATTGAAAAAATGAATTCTGATGCTGAAGAGATTATGGCAAAGAATAGAGCTTAAGAAAACAGGACCTGATGTGGAAAAAAGAAAAGGTTAGCTTACTCCCAATTAACTTTTGGGGCACAAAAGTTTTGCTCATCAATTTGATGCTGATGCTTCATGTCAAAAATCTGTAAATTAAAGTAGGATTCAACACTTCTGAGAAGCAGGAATGAGAGTTTTGCAAAGGAACTGAGATTCAAATGTCTGCACTTTTCCCTTTATGCCATGTACAAAACAGGATGCCATGTTGGACTGGTATGGAATATTCACCATCTGCTATTGGCTGAACTGTCACCAAGACTGAGTTTCTAGGTACTAGATCCCTGCATTTCAAATGTGCTGGGACATCCTGATATCTCATTTTTACTAAGCAATGTGATATTCAGCACTCTGTCAGATAGAAATCATCCACAAAATTTAAGACTGAGCTCAAAAGGCCGAGTCAGGTGCCTGCAGTCTGCAGAAAAGGTATATGGGCTATATGAGCTTTGCGATAGCCAATTCACTGAATGGAGCAATATTTGAACTGCATCCTAAGCAATGCCATGTGAAAGGAATGGGGAATTTTGCAGAACTTAGGTTTTGAATGGAGGCATATGAGCAGATGTGAAAGGGACTCAGAGGTGAAAACTATCTTTTGCACCAGAGACCTGCATGTCTTACCTATAAAATCTACATGTCGATGGGTTAGCTAGGCTCCATTTATACTCAAAGGAGAGATGTGAGCATTCCCAAAAAGATTAATTTGTCTACTTTTAGGTATTGATCATAAAATAAACTAAGTCACAAATCACATTA
Organism: Hafferia zeledoni; assembly: GCA_035583235.1. Taxonomy (NCBI): domain Eukaryota; kingdom Metazoa; phylum Chordata; class Aves; order Passeriformes; family Thamnophilidae; genus Hafferia; species Hafferia zeledoni. Next base: position 79,963,153 of record JAWWEV010000001.1, on the reverse strand, counting down.
TGGGCTTTCCTATATATAGTTTCCAGACAACTATTCAGATGAAGACTTCTGTATTCACAGAATCATAGAATGGTTTGGGATAGAAGAGACTTTCACATTATCTAGTTTCAACACCCTGCAATAAGCAGGGACCTCTTCAAGCAGAACAGGCTGCTCAGAGCTCCATTCTACCTGACCTTGAGTGGGGCATCTACAGCCTCTGGGCAACATTTTAACAGATGACTCTCATAGTCTTGTCAGATTGAAAAGAATCATGAAACAATCTGCCTGAGATCAGGAACAGATTCATTTACCAGATCAATAGGACACTTGAGTTTCATTTTTCCCGTAGTGACTAGGGTTCAGGTCTACAGGCAGAAGGGAACTTCAATCCCTCATCTCTTAGTACAGTTCAAGCAAGTACTTGAGCAACCAAGTAGCATTACCACTGAAGTGGAATCACAGTCATCTGGGTTTCTGTCAGCACTTCCCTGAATGAAGTAATCATGACTAAAAAAGAGCAACAAAACTTAAAGCCAGATCTGGGTCCCCCTGTTTCCTTGGCAAAAAACATGACTGGAAAGCAAAACATTCCTAGCACACCCTTTTAGCCTCTCTGAAGAATGAAGAGTGCCCTTCTCATAACCAAATGCTTAAGCTCTGCATTGTTTGCATTACACATCTCTCAGGCATGTGAGCAACTATGTCATTGTCCAGAAAATAGGCTTGTCTCTTCTGCTTCTATCTGATGACTTTGAAATGTGGCAATTCTGACTCTTAATTTTTTAGGCATAATTAGAAAATGCTTAGAAACACTGCAGTCTTCAGGGACCTTGGACTCCCAAAGAAGCCCAGGCAGGGAATAAGTTCCCAAATGTTCAGTTCAGCCAGAGTAGCATTTATTCTTAACTATGAAGAATAAAAAAGCTTTAGGCACATAATTAATTTTCAGTAGAAATCTGGAGGTTCTTGCTTTTTAGTCAGAGATGATTGAACAGATTAATATTTTTGTAATTTTCCTGTCAAAGTCAGACATTTATGATCTGTCAAAATACACTTTAGGCACCTAGGCAATATTTTCATATTTTTTCCATAATATTTGTACTTTTTTCTATTAAATTTCATCTCATTCCCACTGTTCTGTTCTCAAGCCTATCTAATTTTTCCTGTATCCTAGTTCTCTTCTGTATCAACAGTGTGACCTAGTTCCATATTAGATATCATTAGTTCAAACCTACTTCTTATGCCAAAATCATTAAAGAAAATACTATGATCCACTCCAAGGCTGATTAATGAAAAATGGTTCTAGTAGTTCCTTTCAACCCATTACATATTATTGCAACATTACCCATTTTCATCTTCACTTTAAACAACTCCCTAACTATCTCAAAGTTTGCACCTCTGTCTTATTAACGAGCACTTTCCTACAGGCATCATTTCAGATGCTTTACTCATAATTAGTCTGTCTCAGTGGGATTACTTCCATTTAACTTCAGATGTCCTTAGGGTGGTCATCTACATCTAAGCTAATGACCACTGGCTGACTTTACAGTCAATGGAGGGAAATAAGCACTTGTAGGTGATTCATCTGACTGATTTTAAATACTTATGTTGGGATGAAATGAATCATACTCCAAAAGGAACTAATTTTTGGCATTGCTAAAAAAGGGAGCATGAGGTGACAAGTTCAGAAATAAAGGTCTCCAGAGCAGACACATGCATTTAGTCAGATGAATCCCATCATTCATTATCAAAGAAATTTGATCTTTCATATCTTTTTGTTTTATAAAATCTGTTATCCAAAAAATGAGTTTGGTTATTCAGGCATAAACCTCACTTGGCAAAACTTATTGCAGTTTATACTATTTTCTTTTACCTTTATGCCATAGATGATTCTTTTTATCATAATTTTATCTTGCATGCTCTTGATGTTACACTAATAGGTGTGTTGTTCCTCAGTATTTTCACCCTGAATAGATTAACCTCATGGGTTTTGCTCCGATCTGCAACGCCAATTTTCTGTGCATTCATTCGGATCTGTATTTTATTAATTTTTATTTAATATTATATATTTATATGTAATTATGTACTAGATAATGTTGGTCTTCTTTTCTTTATATTTATGTTTTACATTTCTAGTAAAGTGCTGGATATTCTCAAAGTTAAGCCCAACCCATGCCAGAAGCTTGGAACACAGGAGATTGATCCATTAATAAATATGTTTTGAAAGGATATGCTTTTCATGTATAATTCTTCAGTTGTGTGTCTTTAGAATCAAAATTCAAATAACTAGTAAAGGTAATAAATGCAGTTAAGCATTTGTTTTTGTATCCACTGAATAACAATTATTATTGAAACCTGTAAATATGAGAGGAGGAGAACATAAAATTACTCAGAAACACATGACCCTAGAGCAGTAAACAACATCTACTCCCCAGCTCCTCTATATTGTGAAGCCTCTTTGCAAACAGATGCACTCCAAACTGATCTCTCTGATGCTTAGTAAATTAACATCAATTTGACTTTATTAATACCAAATAGCTATCCTTATTAACAACACATATTCACTGCTAGATTGCCATATTTATCAGAAATAATAAACTGCAAATATTTAACATAACATTAAAATCATTAAAAGACTATAGTAGGGTGGGTTTTCTCATACTCTGAACAGTCAAGAATCATGCATAATGTAATAGCATATTCTTCAGCTGGTAACAGCAGGCCAGATTTCAAGAGATATTTTAAATGTGTTTTTATTAACAAGAGAAAAAGGTCTTTCACGCAATCTGAAGCAATTTCTGCATGAAAAGCAGAAGAGGCAATCATTATAAAACATAATGGTAAACAGAGAATCCTGGCAGAGAACATCCTAGGAAACTGTTTTACCCTGTATTTGATCCACATTTAGTGAGGACCTGATCCAAAGCTCATTTGAAAGTCAGCTGAAAAACTCCTGCTGAAGCTAATGGATTTTAGACCAGTGCTGGATTGCAGGAATAAGGTAGCTGAAATTATCCACAGGGTTTGGACAGGGATTTGAGATGAAAAGTAAGGGGTGTTCAAGAACATGTATATAATTGTTAAAATGAGGGATTAGACTAAACTTCAAATTTGGAAACAATGTGGAGTTCTTTTGGATTTTTTCCCCCTTTAACCAATCCCAGTGACCCTCAAGGCTTTGGATCTGTGGTTTTGTTCAGAAGCACTACAGAAAGAGATGGCAGGTATGAAATGTAGCATCTAGAGGCTTCTGTAGACCCACCAGTAAATCCTTATTCATGTATGAGACCGTAGTTTATTAAATACTATGGGTCAATAATATAAGGAGCTCTTTAAAAAATACATGGATAAAAATTTTTTTATGGGAAATCAGATGACCAGAAAACACTGGTAGTGAAAACCTTCACATTCAATAAATGTGTCAGAGCTTCCTATGAGTGAAAATACAGAAGCCAGCTCATTCACAAATGGGCTTTTTAACATTTACCTCATGTAAAAGTGAGACAGTTTTGTATTATCAGTAATTCACTCATCTATCTTTTATAGACTAATATGATTTAGCATTTGTAATATATTATTACATATGTTAAGCTGATTTTATATCAGAGTTAAAGTAATAAAAGAAGAATTATGCTTTGCAGCAGTACTTTGCTATTGAGTCAGTGTTCATGGTGTGGTTCCATCTGCAGACTTTCTCAAGCCCTTCTTTAACTTTAAATTAGGTAAGATTCATCCAAAATAGCTTAACTACCTAATAACACTATGTTGGGTAAAATGTACATTTTTAATTCAAATTCTATTCTCTCCTTTCCATTGTTTTTTCTTTGTTGGTTATTATTGTAATAATAATTGTTAATGTATTTCATATTATAGAAGACATGAATTCTTAATGTACTATCTGTACTGCATTATTCTTTATTATTGTATTGTATCATGTGTTTAAGACTTTAAGCAAAAATTTAAAGAATTTGTTACATTGAGAGGCTTTCACCAGGGCCTGGCTCTTGGAATTATCTTTGGGAGGATCTCAAGACCCCCAAATGGCAGAGTTTCTAGTGTTAAAGGAAACAGACTTTGTTCTATTTGGATTTAGCTTTTATTAATGCAAATCTCTGAAGTAAGTCTGGGGATCTAGGGGCGCCAATTTTTCTTTCTGTTGGCTATAAAGAAGCCCAGAACAAGTAGCTCAGATGTAGATCCAAAGCTACAAATGATCAGTTACGTTAACCCCATTACAAGTGATGTAAATTTACTACTGTCTGTTGTCTGATTGCCTTCTTGGAAGAGGTGATACAAATCCCATTCAAAAGTCTACTCCATGTCTTCAGAAGAAGTTCCAGCAGAGAGGAAAAGGAATGAACAGGACACTTTGTGCACTGTAAGAGTTTGCAATCCTACCAATCTGAAAAGGTACTATCATGTTCAGAGTGGCACTGCTTGCCTCAATAAGTTACAAATTTTGAGATGTTCAGAATAATATTTTAAAGCAGAACTTTGTAAGGGGTGCAATCTGTCAAAGATAAGGCATACTAAAGGAGGAACTCACTCTATATAGCCTGTTGATAACCAGAAGACTCTTTGGAGCTGGAGAACAGATATGAAAGGAATATCCAGCAGCTAACTGTCAAACAAGGAGTTTGTGTCATGGCTAAACAAAAAGAAAAAAGAGTTTTGTCTATAATGCTGTGTGAGAATAACACTTGCGAGCACTGTTCTGCCTTCCATTATATACACAAGAGCTTCCTGATGTTCTTGCCCATGTGTCCCCAGGTATGCTGATCAACAAATGTATGCTTTTGAATAATCTGCAGGGCATGTTGCACTGAGTTCACACTGACAAACTGGTCTGCCTGACTCATTAACTTAGTCTTGGTAGTTAGCCCTCCAATCATTGATTTGCTTTTCACACATCACATAGACACATTTGGCCATGATCTGAAAATGAATGGCTGTTTAAAATGTTCTGCCTTGGCAGTGGTCCCACTGCAGAAAAAAACCCTAGTCTTTTTAGGAATTGTGTAGGAACAAATGATTGTGACTCAAAGCTTTAGATCTAAATCAGACCTCACTTTAAAGAACAACAGCAAACTTACAGTTTAGTTTCATCTGTAACCTTAAGAATATTTAGCAGAGTGACTTGCTTAACATTATGCTATATACTTGAGAGTCAGCAACACAAATTTATCTGAAGGCTCATTCAGAAATACGCAGTCTGGTTGAAAGTCCAACATGGTTCTTGTTCACTCAGTGCAATGGGCAACACTGTCAAAATCACATTTCTGTTGGTGGCAAGAACAAACAAGCACTTGTCCTTTTCTGTTTCGCTTTTTGAAGAGGCGGGGTGCCTTATTCCTAAATTTAGGAGTAAAGGGCCTGGACAGCATCTTCTAGATTGCTGCTAATGCACAGTGAAAATGAGGGCTATTTATAGCCTTGTGAGACTTTAACCAGCCATTGTGACGGAAGCAGAGACCTTCCTAATTCATTCTTCATCATCTTATAGTTGTTTTTGTTTGATCTAATTATTTGTAACTGCAGGTGTCAGCCTTTCTTAATGTTCTTGAATTGTGTGCTAGGAAAAAACAACACAAGAACTTTTTGAACATACAGTATCCCAGACAGACAATCTATGAAGCCTTTTATTTGCTTGCCCTGTGTATCACTGTTGGTTTAAAAACTTTTCAAAGAAAAATAGGGATTTTTTGAATCAAGCTTCGAGATTTCTGGGTAAGCTCAGTGCTATAGGGCCTGTAACACAAGATAGGGGAAGTTTGTTAGCATCTGTTGTGTAGCAGGATATTTAAAGGGAATAAATCATTAAGCAGACAGACCACCGCAGACTAAATTTACATGGCAGCTATTATGCAATGCTGGAAGGTGATTCTAGAAAATTAAAAAAAAAAAAAAGAGCCATTCTGTAAATCTGGGGTAAATATGGAATTTTCTACACTAGCAAGAAGGTAAGGATGTGCAATGTTACCTGGCTATCATCCAGATTAAAGATGCGTTTGCAACATGGGATTGAAGAAGGACAGTACCCTACTCAGCATCCTATAATGAGATAAGTGGTGAAATCACACTCAGCTCCACTCATGCCAAAATATGCTCTGTGTATTGCTGAAGGGTAGTACCCAGCTTTTCTATTACTCATTCTCTGGAGAGATGAGGACTCAGGCTGCACTGCAGATATCTAAAGTGAAATCAGAAGAATCTTCCCCTCTTTGTGAAATGGTCTCCCGCTGCTCTTTGTCTCTCCAATGTGCTCGCCCTTCTTTCATGATTAAACTCACTTATGCAATTAATCACTTGGAAGTGAGAAAGTACCATTCTCAGATAGCTTGCTTTTCCACATTTCTAAAAGTGATGAGGAAGTTTCGTGTGCCTACAAAGACATCTAAAAGTTTACTGTGGTCATTTCTACTGAATCAAAATCTGGGAACCTTGGGCAACCATTTTGTTTAGGGTTAAGGTAAAGTACTTTCATGCATAATATATTTCCTTGTATTTGTTTACTATGTATTTTATTCTTCCTGTAGACTATAGCAAAAAAACCTTCCAGCAATGCACGTCCTGTCCCTTAAACAATATGAGACTGACTTGTCTTATATTCAGCCTCTGCCAGGTTGCAGCTGCCAGTCCTCACAGAATGTAATAGCATACACTCTGACTCTTGGACAGCTTTTGTATGCTGTTTTGCTATTTATGATTCACCTACCATGATGGGAGGATGGAGGGAAGAGTATCCCCATTCTATTTATAAGTGCAAGCAAAATTCTGGAGTTAAATTCTGTTTGATCCCTTAGCACTTCGGTAGCTGTGTTCACAACCAGACAATCAAATCCATCAGTGATGTATAGAAACCTTTGCAGCAGATGCAGAATACAAGAATCCCTCTGTGGTAGCCGTTCTCATTTTTATAACAGGGCATATAGATATATATAGATGGTGAAAGTGGCTTCCGTGTTCAGCACTACCTTTTCAGAGTCAGGTACAGATTGTTTCCTGCTTACTCCTTCCCTAAATATCACCACCCCTCTGGCAACAAATGAGAAACATGCTGTTCTAGAAATGCTATGCATAATGTCTTCTAGTAAAGAGTTAGTTTGGATTCACCACTGATGAATCTGATTGTGTATCTGTAAGGGGCCTCACCTGCCATTGCTGAAGGGAACTAATGAAATGCAGCAGGGGTCAGCAAGAGGGAAGGCACAGGCAGGCACTTCAGCTGTCACATAGGCTTTGTTTTGATACTCTAACTCACCAGGATCACTCTCCTTTTTTGGAAAAAGAAACATCTGCTGTCACATTTGTTTTGTTTTTCTGAAGATACAAGTGCACTTTTGGAGCTGTACAACACAGCTACCACAGGGAAAGAATTTTGTTGCTTGGAGGTATCTCAACTGTAGAACTGTTTGTACCATTTAGCAACCCCATGCGCCCCCCAACTATTCTTTTTTGTCCTTCTCTATAGCATGGATAACTGGGTAAATCTACTATCCAACAGCACCATGACAAAGACTTTCCTCCTATTCAGCAGGATTGGCTCTAACATCTACCTTTGGGGGAGCACCTGGTGACAGAATAATATGATTGTGCTGCTAAGAAGATAATACATACACTGCTATAAATACAATTTTACCTAACTATGCTCCTTGACACCATCTAGTGGGTGGCTGTACATTTTGTTTATTCCTAAAAATTATTGGGTTACCTTTTGGGAGAAGGCACAGAAATACTTTGCATATGTGCCATACTTCAACGTGTTTGTCAAAAATAGCTTCTTTGCTAGCTGGTTCAATACTGAATATATCTGCTACATGTTTTCATCATAAGTATACTGCTAAAACTCAAATATCATAAGTCTTTGCTTTGTATTTAGTTTATCAAAGCTGTCTTTGAAAATCTTAGTGCACTGAAAGCCCATAGAAATGTGTGACTGTTTTTAGATGGAGCAGTATTTGCTTCAATTTTGCTTTTTACTTTTGTAACAAAATAAATTGTATGTGGACCAAACACATGTATACACAAAGAGAAACCCAGTCATGATGCCTCACTTAAATTTACTTCTGACCTTAGCCAGTTAAAACTACCTTCTGGCTTTTCATTCATTTTTGCATAAGTTCCGCTTCAGCCCTTCTAGACTTCTACTAAACTGAAAGCTTAGGAAGACATAATTAAAAATTGATGCAGCCTTAAGAGTACACTTACAGTGTAAGAAAGTGTTTTTCTCTGCTGTCCAGCCATATTGCTGACCTCTTGTTACACTAACAAGCACCATCTCCACTGCAGAATATTTTCAGCTGGTTCTATCAATAGAAATTCCGTCCTCTGAAATCACAGTCAGCTGTGTAACAGACGTTGAGTTCTGAAAACCACAAAACTTCCACTCTCTTGTCATGAAGAAGCTTAAAATCTCTACTGCCAGAGTCACAAAAACTGCAGTGGACTATATCAATATAAGAGAAAAGAACAGCATTATGGCCAATACTCAAAAATAACAATGAAATTATCAGGACATGGTTTAAAAGCTGATCTTATTCCACTCCAAGCATGCTTCCAGAGCTATTTTCAGCAGTCACTACAGTCATTCACTCATATATACATATTTCATACACTTCATTTCATATACTTCATCTGTTTTCATACACTTCATCTGTTCTGACCTACTGAAGATTCCTTATCCAACCTTATTCATAATGACAAGGATTTCCTCAAGTCTTCCAGGAGATCTTGACAGTCTTTCCCCATCACCAACTTATGTGACTCTTGGGGACCTCCTATGAGAACTGTTTTCTTGCTAAGATATGACTTAATTATTACTAGTAACACATACTGTCAAACAATACTGAATGAATTCACAATAATTAGGCTTTCTCATGTTTAAAAAGAAGTAAGAAATAATTTGCTACAGTTTTAGCAGGCAAAACAAGAACTTCTTTCAAAACCTGACATTCGTCCACAACAGGAATGAAGTTGGTGTACACATCTAAAGCAGGCAATTTTCATAGAATCACAGAATCACAAAATGGTTTGAGTTGGAAGGGACCTTAAAGATCATCTAGTTTCCAACCCCTGCCATAGGCAGTGACACCTTCCATTAGAACAGGTTGCTCAAAGCCCCATCCAACATAACCCTGAACACTGTCAGGGATTGGGCAAACACAGCTTTCATGGGCAATCTGTTCCAGTGTCTCACCACTCTCATAGTGAAAAATTTCTTCCAACCTAAACCCACCCTCTTTCAGCTTAAAGTCATTCCCTCTTGTCCTTTCACTACATGCCCTTGTAAGAAGTCTCTCTCCAGTTTTCTTGTAAGCATTTAGGCACTGGAAGGCTGCTCTAAAGCCTTACTGAAGCCTTCTTTTCTCTGCCTGAACAATCTCAACTCCCTCAACCTGCTTTCGTAGGAGAAATTCTCCAACCCTCTGATCGTCTTTGTGGTTCTCCCCTGGATTCACTCCAACAGGTCTACATCCTCCTTGTGTTGGGGACCTCAGAGCTTGACAGTATTCCAGGCAGTGTGTCATAAGAGTGGAATAGAGGGGGTTACCTCCATTGAAGTGCTGGTCAGATATTTTTGATGTAGCCCAGCATACAGTTGGTGTTTTTTATGCTCTAGATCTCCCCTGAACCAAAGCTCGCATGAAGTGACAGCAGTGTCCCCTTGGGAAGAGCCTAGAATGCCTAAATGGATTATATGCCTGCCTACAAGATCTAGATTTACCTGCAGAAAGCAGTTCCCCAACTAGCTGGTTTTGTAACAAACTGTTACTGTTGCTTCTGTGTTTAAAGATTTATTCATATTGTGTTCTTCTTTGCTGTTTATTAGAGAAATAGGTATAAAATGTATTCAAGTACACTTTATATGGCACTTTATCCAAGTAGTTAAATCACTTACGACAAAAGTGAAAAAAAATTAGTTAGATGTGACAACATGCAGAAAATATCCTTTCTTATGAGAAACATCTTTTGAATTTGACAGATGGCTTAATGTGAGATCTCAACATACCTACAACTGCAAAATAAACCAAATAAAGGTGGTAGAAAAAGTAGATGGCCTAGAGGTACGTTATTTGCATGGGATTCTGAAAATTAGTTTTCAGTTAGTGGTGGGAATCCACAGTAGCCTAATAAGATTAGTCTCATTAGTCTCTGCTTGTAGGCACACATGGGAATTTGGAGCAAGAGGAAAGTTAGCCATTGGAAAAAACCTCCTCTCTTCATCCACATCGTCCTTTTCCTTTTCTCATTGGACAATCAAGACCATAAGCAGGAAAAGGTAGTCCTGTACTGATAAAAATCAAGCTGAAACTAGGGAATTTATTGCTCATCTCTCAGTGTGAAGATTGATGCAATGATGTGTGAAGGTAGTGCTCATGAATGGTGCCAGAAGCTTCACTGCTCAAGAAGCTGAAATCCCTTTTCCAAAACTATTGAAGATACAACAGCATGAGCAGCCACTGATACAACCATATCAGTATGTTTTGATCCTATACAATCTTAACAAATCATTTTCTATCTACCATTCAGAAGCCCGTAGCCTTTTAAAAAATATTTTAGAAATTCTTTCTCAGAGTTGTTTGATTTTCTTTTATTTCCAAGATGGATAAATGCTTAAAATAAATCTTATCATGTATGAACCAGCTTTAACGTACAGCTTAAGGGATTTGATACAGATCATGATGCACCATTCCAGAATGAGGCTAAACCTAAACATAAAATAATAGTTCCTGAAGGAATTATAAAATCAATGACATGGGCACAAGTGATTTGCACAAAATTTTTTTGTTATTATGGCAGTCCACAGATATTAATTTTTGCCACATATTTATGGGAACAGAACTGCATGAAAGCAAATGTTTAAAAATTCATGTTATAAAACTTTCTGAGAACACAATTGAAATTGAAATTATTGTCTGCTAAAATTATTGTCTTGGATCGTAATTTTCTTCTCTCCTGCTTTTCACTTCTTTCTCAATCCACTAAATAGAGGAGATACAACCCTTATTCATGTTTCAGTATTATCACTTGTTGACTACTGCCCAGTTTTTCAGACAATATGTTAATAAAACACACAAATAAAGTAAAATATTTTCAAGTGCACTTTCAGAATATGGAGTTCCAGTATCAGCTCTCACAAAATCCAGAAGTGTAGTAATACAGCTAAATCCATGTCTTATTATTTTACACCAAACAGGTTTAGTGGTCTTGTATTAGACTCTTTGCATTTAGTTTTGCTGTTAGTGAACGCTCTAATAATCTTGAAGGAACAGAAAAATTCTCCCTTTAGATTAATTTGCTTCTTCATAAATGTTTGTTAAAGCTACACAAGCATATTTCCTGACTTCACTCTGTAGTGTTGTAGCAAGGGATAATTTATCCAAGACAGTACAGGACAGCCCCTTTGTAACGCACCAAACTGTTGGCATTTGACGTCAGAGATGTGGCATCATAGGGCTTGATCCTGTGAAACACAGCAAGCTTGCTCAGAAACAGCTGATATCTTGCAAAATGGTTTTCAAACTATTTGCATTTGGGAAAAGAAAGCTTCAGAAGATGATGTGAATGTCTGCAAACACCAGCTATGGCTACAGTTTCTACCTGACTCCAATCTTCCCCAGTGAAGTGTTGATCTGTTTTCATACAACTACTGCCACTGAAGTCAACACATACAATTTGAAAGCACTCGGCACGTTTCAGAACCAGGTCCTCAAGCAGATCCTGAAAAAGCATGTGAGTGCTGCAAATGCATGTGGGTTGTCAAGTGTTCTTTAAAGCCTCAGATACATTTAATAAAAATAACTAATGCCTGTGCTATGTTCGATCATTTCCTAGCATGAAGGCCACTGCATCTGTGGAACAATTTCTTGATGTTTCTGAGTCACTTGAAAGTGAAAAAATACAGAAGTAAGAAACAAGAAACAAGACCACATCTTGTCCTTTCACCAAGATGTGGTCAAGAAATCTCTTATGTCATTGGCTTCTGCCTGAAGGTTTATACAGAAAGCTCAAAAAGACAAACTTGCTGAAAACTCTCCATATATTTGCCTCAGGGACTGGGACTGGAGTGTATTGTTGGTATTTTTACTTCCAATTTGTGGACTGGAGCCATTTCTTCTTCTTTTAGTCATTTTTTTAACATTTATTAGCTTCATTTTTAATGTGTTAAAAAAAAAAAAAAGAGAAAATAGGCAGTAAGGTTTTTCTTTCTTTCTTTTTCTTTACCAGTAAATCAAATTCATAACTGCAAGAGATGCTTATTATTAGGCAGGCTTTGATTTGTGATGCACTGAGCCATCTATCTTTTGCTGTGGTTACAGGAACAACCTGCTATGGGCAAGCCAACATATATGATCCTGTGGGGCATCAACTCTCTTGCAGTCACTGCCTGCACACACGTTGCTACTCTGACGCACCCTGGGGTAGGTGCAAGCAAGTTTACCCTTCAGTGAAGTTATTTTTCCTTTATTATCCTGTTGCAGAATCCATCACAGCCCAACAATTCCACAATTGATTTGCTGGCAGCTGAGCCCTGGGGCTTGGAATGTAAATAAGACTCAGAATGAAAGTGACGTGCACTGCAGCAGCCGACACTGAGTGCAGGTACTTCATCAATTGACCTGATTTCTGAAAAATCTGCTTGCAGCATTCAAACTTGCTTGCAATTACAATTTTTGCAATAAAATTATTAGTCTCCATGGTAATGAGAAGTGCTTTACTAACTTGTCTAGGAAAAAAATACCATCAGGAGATGACAGTATCACTGAGAAAATGAAATTTTCAGTATTATTTCACAGTTGGACAGCTTTGTGCAGACTTGTCAACAGATTAGTAGCATTCTACCCATTTTATATATGGAAAAACAGAGTAATTAATAGCCCTCAGGCCTTCCTTGCAAAAAGGAGATTTAATGAGCTCTGTACCAGTTTCAGAACAGAAGAGCACATAAATAGTTTGCCTGTGTCCATACAAAAAACATTACCAATGGAAGGATGGCCCCACTTCACTCCCTACAAGATCTACCAAATTTTATTATACAAATGTTACTCTACGCATTTAAGTGTTGCAAAATTGTGGGGCACAGATGATCTCTTTGGGGCAGGAATTCTGTTTTTGTGTAATATCTATCACATGAGAGTCTGACCCACAGGCCCTAGCTTACAGGATGTGGGGGAAATAATTATGGCCTAGTAGGCAGCAGAAGAAAAAAACCCGTCAGTACAAAGCTAGGTGCTCAACAGACAACATATTATTCAGATCAACTTGTGGAGAAGGGGCTGTTTCAGGAGACACATAAACAGGTTTCCTTTGCTGCTTGTGAATTTTTTTCTGAACAACATCCTCACAGGAAACAGCAAAAATGATAGGCAAAAATCTTCAAGGCTGGGAACCACAGAACTGAAGTCACACACAGGGGTGTCCTATCAACTCTACTTTCCAGTGGACAACAAGGCTTCTAGAAGATAAAAGGTTAGTTGAAAAACACAGTCCTGTTTCTCCTAAGATGGAGTTCTCTTGGACGAGCAGGAGAGGAAGAGTCCAGTTTGTGTCCTATGAAGCTGTTGGGGTTTTACCTTACTTCTGTCAGCTCAGCTAAAGTTTTTCTGAAACCTCTGAATTCCTCACAGGAAGAAAAACACTATGTTATAACAAGCTCTGCTGGCTTCTGTTTCTTGTTCCTGCCATTGAATTACTGTGCAATCATGGATAGGAGACTTTATTTCATAATTCCTCAGGTTTTCCACCTCTAAAGTGAGATGCTTTCCTTTGCCAAGCACTCTAGATGAAAACAAGATAAACTACTCTTTCTTAAATTTCTTATATAGCCATAATTACCCCTGAGCAAGAAGGAAGAGAAAGAAAAATGTTATTTACAAATCACAGCTGGAAATTATCTAAAAGTAACCACTCCGACAACATTCCACAGTAACTCACATGGCTTAAATATCTCAGTGCTTTCTTGGGTAGACACTAAAAATGCAAGCATTACTGTATGATCTCATGCTTCTAGCCACAACAAAATTATTTTAGTAAGAATAAAAATTTAATTTCACAAATACAAGTAACAAGAAAAGCTTAAAATCATTTCTGCTTTTTCTGGCAGTGTTACTGTCTGATCTGGCCTGTAGTCTGATATTGTCTAATGGCTGCCTGTTGGATCATGCTGCTTGCCAGCTATACCTCAAACACTGATGCAGTTTTAAGATCTTTCAACAAAGATTTTGATTTAGGAGTTATAAACTGGGTTAATATGATTCATATACTATTAACATCTCTATTTTTTCTTTATATTATAGAGTGTTTCATGGTATGTATTTCCCTGGAGTTCTCTTATCTTTTAGGGTTAGCTTCAAAGATCTCTTTTTCCCTCCTACATTTTAAATATAGGCCTTGGTCATGGAGTTCTTTAAATGTGGATGAACTTTCAGGATTCAATGGAACCCATGGTTAGGTAAGCTGGTCTGTGAAAATGAAAGAAAAGAAAAGGTTAGACAAGTTGAAAAGTTAAAAATAGGAAAACGTACAGGTCCCAATTCATTCTTTCTTGTATTTGACATCATCTTTTCATACTACTCAGTACAAAATTACCTCATCTGACTGATTTACCACATTCAGCACTATATTTCACTCAGCCAAATGACTACGTGAGGGCAAAACAAAAGTCCAATTTGATAAATGAAGTAATTCAGGAAAAGGTAAATAATTTTTCAGGTGCTCTGATCATGGTTTCAAATGCTTTTCAAGAGAAGCTACTTTAGATGTTGTTGGGTTTTTGCAGCAGATTATAATTTTCCTAATCTGTTAATGCATTGCCCAGTACAATTTCATATAGTGTGCAATACAGTTCCAATCAACTTAACCTTAAGAGAGATACAGCGGTCTTTAAAAGTCCTATTTTTATTTATATTTGTATGTATGTGTGCGTAGTTAAAAGACTATTTACAAATTGATTCTGACAGCAGAGATGCTTGTACAGGCTTTTGATTAGGATAATACAATTTTAAAATTTAAAACTTGATGCTTCTTTTGAATCATAATGTGAGCACATGCAATCATTCTGACTATGTCTCCGGTCTTTTCCTTGTACAGCTTGAAATAATTTTAGGAATGGAATTTGAGTAACTTTGAAAATTATTTAAGAGTTCCACTTTCCATTTAAATTTTCTTTTTTTTATCTTCTGTTTCTTTGTGCCAAGCATAGGTAGTTATTTTAATCTCAGTGTCTGGCAAGGAGAGGGTGTATTTTCTCCAATGGAACAAAAGCCAGGCAGATGCACAGAGTGAAGTAGTTCAGTATTAATGCTGAACTTGTAACAAGTTGGCATAACTACACTGGTACTTTCCTTGAACGGCTTAGGTTGATTATTGATAAATGGCTCAATATTTTTCCTATAAACGCTAAAGTATAGCTTGTACTATGTCTAAAATACTGCAGTGAGAAGTAGTGATGGGGATTCTTATGATTCAGAAAACAACAGAATAGCAGAATCTTTGTTATTCAGAAGTGTTTGACCTGCTACATTTTCATTTTATATTGACAAGAACACATTCCACAACCACCTGCATACCTAAGTGTAATTCTCACTTTCAGAATTCACTGTTTTTAAAATATGTTTCTTATCCACCTATTTAGGGGGAGGGAGAGTGTGTGAATAAATATATACTTTAACCTAAGTTAAGACTGCGAGCCATAATCCTTCAAATCTACCCAAACTTTTTAGTAGCAATAAAATGTTGGTTGTTGTTGGTCAATGGACCTGCTCATTCTCAACCAGTGAACAAGGATATGTCTACAGCAGCAGGGCTGATAGATTCAATTCTTCATTAAAAACCTCAATTCTAAGGAAAATAAAGTTGTGGAGCCTGTCAGTCCTCTTCTAGTAACTTCTGTATCATTTATTCCAGTTATCGAAGCACAGGATCCTCAAGCATGTTCAGTTCCTGCATGTTTCAATAAAAAGCCCATAATGGCTGTGTAAATGACAGCAACCCTATAGACTCTCTCACTGAGCCACTCAGCTGTCACTAATTCTATGAGGCTGGCCAGAAAGTCTGGACAGGCTGCTCACCAGGAAACACACTCATAGCTCTGGTCAGTCATAGAATAAAGGGAACCTGAAACAAGTGGCAAGCCAAAAAGCAAAGCGAAGAATATCAAGGGATCTTAGTTAAAATTACTCATATGGGTCATGAGGGGAACTGCAGTTAGTAAAGCAAGGAGGTGTAGGAATATGACACAGAAAAAACAGGAAACAAGTTCCATTCATTACACTCCAGTTGCAACAATCTTGTTTAACTTCTGTTTCACTCATATTTTGGTTTTATGACTTATGATTCATCAACACTGCAACAGGCATATCATTTTGCCTGTCTCTACATACGTATATGTGTGAATATAAATACACACACACGTACAAGACAAGACATACAAAACAAGCTACCTAAGACATTCTGATACTTAAAACACCTCTTAGCAGAGTAATTAGTTGGGACACCAGTTGTCTAGAGGAGGAGGCCACCGAAACACTATTGACAATAATAGTGCAAATATGATTATTATTTATGAAAATATTTGCATGTATAATGCCTGTGCATGCCCCGACCATGTAACAGGTAGTGACCCATCTACAGCCACAAACAGTTGCACTCAGTAGCCACTGCCATATTTATGATGGCCAAAGCCAGGCCATGGAGAAGATGCAGCTGTTCCAAAAACAACTGTAGTAGGAACTGACAGCCTTTTTAAGCTTCTGAAACATTTTACTTGAATCCTGCATTACCACAGTCCCTGACATTTTATTCTCTTGTCTGCAAAGTCACCACAATACTGGCAAATGCTGAGCCCTTGAAATATGACATTTTTTGCACACTTCTTTCTTACAAGGGAAAGGCTGGCCTTTGTGCAGATCTGCAATGGCAGGCTGTTAAAAATAAGGATGCAATAGCCACTTAGTCAGATTTAGCACGCTGAGAAAACTACAGAGCGAGGAGATACTCCGCTCATACACATAACCCTCCTAGAACTTGCAGATTGAAAAAAAAAAAAAAAGCAGCATTGTATTTAGGAACTGTTTCAAATTGAAGTGCTATAATAACCCTCTGAAGAAGCAGACTGGAGATAAATTATGCAACTGTAGCTGATTTGAATCAGATTTGGAGGAAACTAGGGAACTCTCCAGAAGAGGTATTTGCTCTGCAGTTCTTCATGTTAATTAAAACAGAACAGAAGGTCATCATAAAAGCTGCTATATTATTAAAAGCAAAATAATAAAACCCTAAGAAAAAGGCTTATTTCAAAATAGAAAATAATGGGAAGGAGGGTCTTCTGCATATGTTGAGTAGTTCATAAGGAAATGTTAATCACTATTGTTGTACTGACATAAGTGGTGATGAGGTGATTTATACCATCTGTGCATCTGGCTGTGTGGAAATATATATGTATATATTTGACCAGAACTGATGATATCAGCAGATTTACACTGAACAAATGAAATTCTAGCTATAAAATACAGATCAAGGATGTGCAGATGTATAAGAAATCCGAGCAAAGGAGCTACTAAGATGAGTATGTGATGTATTTATTTCTTCTAATGGTCCATTCACATCAACAAATGTGATAAAGTCAAATGCATTACAGAACAAAATGTAACACAGAAATGTCAAAGTGACTCAACTAGTACAAGTCTAGCAATTGTCACAGTGAGTCTGGTGAGGCAAATCTCAACCTTGATTCACAGAACTTTACATATATTTACATATGCTTAAATTAAAAAAAAATTCCATATGTGCAAATTTAAGTATGAACTGAAATTTCATTTACTTCATTAGAAGTTACAGAAGATACCACTAAATACACAATAGACTGTCTTTCCCAACTAAGGAATTTCTTTCTAAATTGAGCCTCTCTCTTCTGATTTGAGGCCCTTCCATTAGCAAACACAAATTAAAAAGTCTAAAAATATTGTGATCTCAGGAAGATTGTTGAATTTGAGAATTCTGGTTGACAAGAATTTGACTTTATAATACATATTTGTGGTAGTTTGGGGAGTGGAAGTTGAAACAGTAAAGAAACATCAGGAAACAGACATCAAGCATCATGAACTAGTACGGCAAACCAGCTATTTTTAGGAAGCGATATAAATCTCAGTGCTTTGAATTGTAGGAGCAGAAACCTAGAAACCATGCTTTTGCTGATTATCTCACATTTTATCTCGCATTTATAAGGCAAAATGACCCAAAAGTCATAAAGATGTATTTTACCTCTCTCATTTTATGATGGCAAATTATAAAACACAGAGCTTCCAGAGCTCACTTAGATCACCAAGCTGGGGGCAAGGTCAGAACAGACAATACAATCCTAAAGTACAAGGCTCAGCTTACTGGTTTGCAGGTCTTTGCATATTTAGCTCTCGTAACATAGGGACCAGAAGTTTGCAGTCTGTGAATAGAGCTTTGGGTGCTTGATGACAGCAGGTCACAACTTTCCATCACTTATCAATCAAGAAGTACCTCAGACACTTTGTGGTAGCTGTTAAACAAGCACAAGTTACAGATTACCATCTTAAAAGCAGGAGCTTCACATATATAGTTGAATAATACACAAGCCTGGCAATTGCAATTGTGCTGGCTCAGCTACTCCCTCGCACGCAGCTGAGCTGCCCGCGCTGCAGCAGATGTTCCTGAGCAGGTGTCAGCAGACAGGTGAGGGGTGGCAGCCACCGGAGCCCTCCCAAAGCAGCGTTTCCACTGGAGAATTGAAGCCTCTAAGAAGCCATGAAATAACGTTGCTAATTTGACACTTGATAATGCAAACACGTTAAAAATCCCACTCCAAATTGTATGTCACTGCCTGGCACAGCTCCAAGATTTCTCATCCAATTTCAGCATATAAGATTTTAATGGGTTTTTTCAAGCGAAGCTTCTGCCGAACATTTGGTGTTAACAGTTTAGTGTTTAACCACACTTCCTTTTACAAGGAAATCGCGATGATGAAACATACGGATTAAGTACACCTGATACAGACTTTTTGTTGTCTCTTTGCAGTACCTGTCCTGCGGGGAGCACCTGCACCAACCCCGTCAGGACCAGGGCCTCTCAGAGAGAGGCTGGAACGCTTTCCCAGCGCGCCCAGCTCATCCCAGTATCCCCCCTGGGCGGCGAGACTCCGACACGTGTCCCCCCCGCGCCGCTTCACCAGCTCTGCAGCCGCCTTCCGGGGGGATCTCGCTGTGCGCACTCCCGCCCCGCAGGAGCCTCGCCCGGGAAGCAGCAGTGGGGGCTCAGAGCACGGACACACGCGGTTCCCCCGCACACCCCGGCCGGGCAGCCCCGCACACTCCGGCTCGCCCGAGCCGCTCCTCCGCCAGCCCGGTGCGCGGGACAGCAACCACCACACGGGCAGGAGCGCTGCGGGACTGCGGCGCAGGCAGCGCCGGGAGCCCGCACGGCCCCCGCCTTTGTGCGGAGCGCGGAGTTGCAGAGCGGGCGGTGACCGACCCGCACCGGCCTCGCCGCCACCGCGAGTGACACCCCGGGCCCGCCCCTCGGCCCCGCCCGCCACGCGTCACCGCCACCGCAGCCAATGGGCGTGCGGGACCGGCAGGGGGCGGGGCCAGGCGGGGGCGGGGCGGCCAATGGGCGTCGGGGATGTTTCCCGGAGGCGAAGGCGCCGCGGCCCCGCCCCCGGCGGCCGCTCCGGGTCGCGCGCGGGGCGGGAGAGTTTCGGTGCCGGCGGGAGATGCCGCGCGGGAGCCGCGTCCTCGCAGGTAACGGGGAAGGGGAAGGGGGGTCGCCTGTTCCTTTCGCTGGCGGAACCGGCCCGAGGTGGCGCGCTGAGCACCGGTCGGGACGGGCCACCCCCTATGGCAGAGCTGCCGCCGCCAGGACAAAAGGGGAGCGGCGAGCGGGGCAGGGCCGGCGCTGAACACCCGGCGCAGCCTCGTCCCTTGCCCCGCACCCGGCGCTGCCTTCCCGAGCCGGCTCCTTCCCCAACACCGCCCGCCGGGCGCCCGGGACGCCCCCAAGTTTGCGGGGCTGCGCACGGCCGGGGCACCCTCGATGCGGGCGGGACGTGCCTGTTCGCCCCGCTCGGGGCTGCCTGCGCCGGGGCCGGTGCTCTGCGGGGCGGCTCGGGCTCGCCTTGCCCTGGGGAGGGCGGCGGGAGGGCGCCCTCCTGCCCTCCCTCCCTCCGTCCTTGCCGCCGCCGTGCCGGTGGTGTGTGCGCGGCCGGAGGGAGCCGGCGGGCACTCGGCGGGGCTCGGACCGCCTGTGCGGTCACCGCGGTGCCCGCGGAGGGAGCCCCCGCCACGGCCCGGCCTCCCGGACCGCGGGGAAGAGGGCTGGCAAGCAGCTGTGCCGCGGGTAAATAGAGCAAGCGTAATTGCAGAAACTTTCAGGGCGAAATGAATTTTGAGTAGATTAAGTGTTTTAATTGCGGGGTGGGCGCTAATGCTGTATCCGTGCTGCGGGGAGCAACGCCGCGCGCTTCCCTCAGTTAACAGCCACGCTTTCGTCTTTGTTTCCGTCAAACTAAGAGCACAACCGTGAACTACTTCGAGAAAAGGTTTTGCTCTTAAAGCGGCTGCTTTGCTGAGCCAAGGAGCTCCAGCCTCTCAGGTTGTACAGCGCCGGGTTAGTGACTTTGTCTGGATTTGGAAGCACCACTGTATGGTCCCCAAAGCGAGGAGGGGCACTGGTGTGACAGGGAGTATCGCCTGTCCCTGTGCTTGTGTGTGTGCAGGAATTGGGAATACACGGAGACTGCAATTTAGTGTTGCAAAAAGAGAAAGCTACAGAGCAATTGCCATAGCAGCTCTAATGGCCAAGTCTGTTCCAGAAGGCAAATGACTGGAGCTTTTTTCCAAGTTCGTATAAAGACATTAAATGCAATGCTTTCGGGGGTGCACTGGAGATTTTTTCTAGATTTTGTAAAGATATTAAATTCAATGTTTTGCAACGGTTGATTTGAAAATCAAATAAACAAAAAGTAGTATATGTGCCTGTCATTCTTGAGCTTACAAGTAAAAATTTCATATTCTGCCCTGCTTTTACAGCAGTTTTCCATTCATAACCTCCTTCCCTTACCGTTTATACCAGCACTTGAAAATAAGACCACTCACAGTAGTGTCAGAGCACCAGAGAAGCAGAATAGCAGTCCAGGTGGAAGGCTGGCTTTGGAGCATCGAAAGAGACCCTTCCAAGAAAAGGTGGCTCATGGGCGTAAACCTCCAGCCTTAGTACCTCCACACTGATGGATTGCTGAGTATGTTCGGATTGCAGGGTCTTTGTCATCTACCTCAACAACCTAATGAGCCCATGAATACAGCTGTGGAATTTAGCTTGTACTTAAGATGTGCAGAGTGATCTAACCAACACTAGCCCAGGCTTAATTCTATGGGTCTTGTCTCATTGTTTGAATTGTTGAGATTCAGGGCCTAGTCCATTAAGTGCTATCTCCATATGTCTGTCTGTGATGTTTGTATGAATTCCTTGCATGGGGAAATATGTGAAACTAAGTCCCTTAATTTGATTAACAGAAGAGAGTTGAGCTCTTTTGGCGATTGATGATGGTTGCTTTTCACATGCAGAAAGAAATTATAATGCTTATCCTTCTCTACAAAACTTCATAAATGCTCCACAGTCCCCGTGATACCTCTGTTTGTATTACTTGAACAGTAAGAAGCAGAAAAAACAGTGATTTGCTCTAGGTTTTAGAATTCACCTGTGCCAAAGCTTTTACTTATAGAATTTCTTATATTGATCTCTGTGCTCCCACAGTGAGAAACTCTGCCTTTACTTCCACATTGGAAGTACAAAATTATGTTTAGCTATGTTCCAGTAATTATGAAACGCACTGAGAAAAAAAAAAGTAAGATTGTATGGAGTATCATGCATCTCCTCTCCTAACCCAACTCTCCATTTTTTAATTCTTTTTTAGTAAAATGCTACTATAATTATGTATTTGTATGTATTTCTTTCAGATTTTCAACCAACATAATGCTGAAGCTCCCAGCTTGGAACAAGCATTTCACAGAATGGCACAAACAGAACCTAATCTGGACCATGATGTATCATGGCTCCTCCTTCCATCATACTGGGCTAAAGCAGTTGTGGCTTTAATTTCCTTCCTCTGTTTTGCTAACAGTTATGATGGAGATTTTGTCTTCGATGATTCTGAAGCCATCATCAATAATAAGGTTTGTCTCTCTTCTTTCCCTCATGTCCTTTGGCATAAATGGTCATAGGAAAAAAAATAATGAAACAGCTGATCTAAGTATGCCCAAAGGTTTCCTTTTAGTAAAGAGCTTCCTTCTGGTATTTTTTTTTTGCTTTATTTTTCCATTTTGTGTCATTGAGTATTTTTTCAAGTAAGACTTATTTAAGGCTGACAAACAAGCTGTGCAGCAGTGCCCTACCAAAAACCTAGAAGCCTAAGTATGCTTAACAAAATCTTATTCCTAAAGCTATTTCAATAACATGACTTGAGTTCTAGTACAGAAACAAAGGAGTGAACAAATTAAACAGCTTCTCTTCCCCCACTACCCCTCCCACCTCAGAATGCATCCCCTTTCATTCTTTTGCAAGTAAGATGCTCTTGTTAATGAGTGTTGATATCTGGTCATCTAATAAAGTATTACTTAGGATTGCAGCAACTTTGGAGGTGAAGTTTAGTAAGGCTTATTCACTGGGTACATCAAGACTGCCTATCGGTCTAATTTTGTGCTCATTTCTAAGTCAGTCAGAGTGTGCAATAGACTTTTCTGATACCCATTGATATTAAGAGGAGATTTTTTTCAGTATCTCCTCAGGGTCACAGATAAATAAGCCCTGTGAAACAAACTTACTCTGGCTGCAAGTTACGTAATGCATCACTACGTTATTGTAGGGTGCAGCAGGTTGCCACCTGTGGTTTATGAAAATGGTACAGGAGCAAACAAAGCTTCCTTTTCCTATGCTCCTTCCCCACTTAAAGTTCCTTCAAAACAGTATTTTTTTTAAATAGAGGCAGAGTATTCTTGTGCTCTGTTTTAAAACTGATCATACATGCAATGAACAGTCCTTGAAATGCTTAGAAATTAACATATGACTCAAACAAACCTGTAGCTGAGATTCTTTTGACTTTGAGGAGCTGAGTGTCTTCAATTGCTGAGACACTTCATAGGATCACATGTAGCAGTGAGTGAGCCTGTATCCATGGATGGGTCTTGGTGTTCCAGCTTTTATGCTCTTCTGGAAGGTACTTGTTAAGTGTTTAGAACGAGAAGCACAAGGTAAAAGTGATCACATTCATCTGTTCTGTTTTCCTGAAGCCTTGGGGTTACAAGGAGGATAATCTGGAGACTCATACTGCTAGAGGAACACAATTCACTTTTTATTTTTTTTGCCTTGCACAAGATTTAGAGGCAACTTACCGCAATGTGCCTTTTAGAATCATGCAGAATTATTGTTTCCTTAGACAAATTTCTATTATGCCTGTGTAAGTCATCATACCTTCAGTTATAAATGTATGGGGGAAAAATACATCTGCCAACTTGGAAATAAATCTCAAAGCTTCCAGGAGAATGCTGTATACAAATTAAGAACCTGTAGTGTTGTTATTTTGGTTTTTTTTTAAAGAAGTGTTGTGTTTTAGATTACACAGCTTCTGGCAATGTTTCATTCTGCAGTTTTATTTGGGACCTGTGTATAATATTTCCTGAAAGAATGAACAAAATACTGATATTGACACAAGGCAGGTTGTTTTGTTAATGTGCGATTTCCACGCTTGTGATCTATTTCCATTGCTTTCACTCTTTACTTTCAAAACCTTTCAATTTATCCATGCAACACGACAACCTGCACCAGGATTCTAGCTGTTGGCAATGCTGAGAAATTCAACACACTGCTTAAATAAATGAATTTATACCTAGTGTGTATGTTTGAAAAACTGTGAGGCTGATTCTATTTTTCACATCAAAATCCTCTATTATTTGTTAGATATTAAATGAGGAGTTTGTGACAATACCATTTTAGCATAGAGGTCATATGATTATATGGAAATACAAAGTCCACAAGAAAAATGCAGAGACAATGCGTTTACCAGTTTAATGGGGAGGGAGAATATCTAGCAGTAGCACAGTTTATTAAACAAAGCATAGCATATTTTATTGCTATTCAATAGGAGAAACAGCAGTTGAAATAATTTTGTGGATTTACTGAGAATTACTACACTAGTCTTTTCTTGGGTACCGCACAGTGCCCTTTTTGTTAATTTACTAGTTGCCATCACCTCAGTCTTTCAATTTACTTTTTTTTTTTAGCAAAAGATACACTGTTAGTTGACCCCATGACTGGCATATCACGGAACATTCTGTTACTAGATTTTATTGGAGTTGAAGGCTGTTTTCCAGATGCTTTCTTATCATTTAAAGCAGCATTTTAACTGGTACATGACAGTGGCTTTTGTCTGTATTTATTTACTAGCTTGGCAAGACAAACAGTTAGGTTAGGCAGAGCTTCAGACACAATAAGTCATTTCCATAAGCCTCTGTATAGAAAAGCTGACCTTTCTTCAAGTCTTGAACTCTGCTGTCTGTAAGTTGCTGCTAATCAAATATTCAGAGATTCTTTGATATCTACTCTTGGTTCTTAAAGAGGAAGTCATATGTAGCTTTTAAACAACTGTTTCTCTTACAGCAAATTGTTCCTTTTTTAGAGTAAGTCCACTGAGTAGGAAAATTAACATGAGAAACTTTCTCACAGACCTTGGATACAAGAGCAATATACATGATTGAAGATTTTAGGTCATATGGAACTGCAATCTAATCACTAAGTAATTCCATGCATTCAGCTTTTTCTCAATTCTTCCGATGGAAGACAAAAGATGACTGATTATAGCAGAAAGGGAAATCAAGCCTTGTACATCTCAAATATATTTCCCATCTCAAGTTATTGAAGACCATCTGCGACATACTTTTAATTTTTTTTTACTGAAGAAGAAAAGTCTCTCTTTCATAGTCCTTTTCTTTGGCAAATGTATATAAGGAGCAGTGCTACAGGTTTGAAATACAGTCTGAGGGCCACACTGCCCTCTGACAACTGTCCCCTGCAGAGTAGAAAGACTGTTGGTGTACATCCCTGTCCCAACTCGCCCCTGGAATAGCAGGCTGTATTGATTTAGTGAGCTGCTGGTTGAGTGTGCTCCTGCTCTGAGAGTCAAATTATGACCTTTAGGGTTTGTGAATACCAATGAGAAATATAACAGGAATTTAGGTGCCTAAGGCTAAAATTGCAGTCCTGGGAGAAGAAAGAAATTTTTTAGCTATTACTTGGCAGTAGAAACATCTGTGAGACAATGAAGAAACTTTTCACCTTGATAATTCTTAAGCCCAAATAGGATCCCCCATGAGTCTTGGTTTCTTAAAGAATTTCCCTGAGAATGCCTTAATTGACTGCTGCAGTGTAAGACTTTTCGGAGTGCAGTTTTATCCCTGCTCTCAGAATTTTCTGAGTATTGATTAGTAACCTGTTAGAGAACACTCCAGTTCATTGGACAGTGTGCTAGGAATTTTATCTTATTTCCCCCTTCCTATTGCTTTTTTAGTCAGTTGTCTGATACTGGCCAAATTTGATCAAGTGATAGAAATAAATCTCTTCTTGGCCTTTTTTTTTTTTGTATTATTTTTTTGGATGGATGGAAGTCAAAATATGTTAAGAGAGAAGCAAGAAAAATCAAGTTCTTTTAGGTTCAGTTTATCAGCAGTCAGTCACCAGGGTCTGAAAATTTGGCTGTAGTTTGGGCAGAAGGTGGGGATAGAGTAACTTGTTGATTACGAGTGTGATATTAGCTAGTATAGTTGTCTTCTTAGGTTCTGTCTCAAGTGTCTTTGAGCTGCATGTTTGCTGTAGCATACATTAGTATTTAATTGTGCCAGGGAA
This sequence comes from Hafferia zeledoni, assembly GCA_035583235.1. Taxonomy (NCBI): domain Eukaryota; kingdom Metazoa; phylum Chordata; class Aves; order Passeriformes; family Thamnophilidae; genus Hafferia; species Hafferia zeledoni. Next base: position 79,937,254 of record JAWWEV010000001.1, on the reverse strand, counting down.
GTGGAGAAAAGGGGCAAATGTGTGTTATTTTAAGCTTCCAAGCTTGTCCTCATAGAAAACTGAGACAGGTGTTACAAAGATCCTTATTTTCCCTCTCCAATGTGTATGCTTTCCGTTCAGTAGCCTGTTTTGTTTGTATTTTTTTATTATCAGCCTGACTTTGAGATAAAAAGAAATAGCAGACTTTTCTTTTGCAGTGTTTGGGTTTTTTTAATAGACCCTTATTGTACTCCAAATTAATATAATTCATTACTTTTCTGTCTTTTAATCTTTTAGAGCAGTATATAGAGATGTTGATTCTTGATTTCATGTATTAAGAAATAATAATTAAAAAAGCTATTTGAATAGTGTCCTGTGCAAAGTAAGGCTTCTAAAATTCTTGTTTTCTGTCTTTAGTCTTCTCACTTTCATGCTTTCTTTAGTAGCTGTGCTACTGACACTGGTAAAAATATAGCTATTTGCTGCAGTTTGTAGTTGGCTTGCTTTGCAAGATAACCTAGACCTAAAATCAAAGCCATTTTACAAAATTGTAAGGTAAGGAGGTTTATGTGTTTCATATCTCAGCTATTGACCACATTATAAACTGATGTGAATATGCATAGCTCTAAATTTCATGTAGTTATGCCTGCTTACAGAATCCAACATCAGGGCCTTTATAACGACTGGTATTCAAGATGTGACCTTCACTGCAAACTTGAGTATCCTGGCAAATGTTGTCAGTGAGCCAACAAAACTCCTGCTCTGTCCATGTTAATATGAGCTTTTATTAGCTGGAACTTTGTGTTTTAGCTGCTTTGAACAAAGGAGAAATATTAAGAATCTAGTAATTTATCTTTCCTTTCAGGACCTCAGGGCAGAAACCCCACTTGGTGACCTGTGGTATCATGACTTTTGGGGGAGCAAACTCAGCAGCAATACCAGTCATAAGTCATATCGACCACTAACTGTCCTAACTTTCAGGTGAGACTTGTAATTTTGCTTGAGGTCAGAATGGTTTTTTAACATATATTAGCTCAATTGATTTTAGGGAGGAGGCAACAGGAAAGTAGAGGAACAAAGTATCTAGAGGGTAGTTGGATACCTTCCCTAGATAGGATATTGCTGTTCCGTATGTTAATCTCAAATTGAGTTTTAATTTTCCATTTGTTCCTCTAATAATGTATACATTATTTTGACAATCTGTATTTCTGTGTACCTTTCAGAGATTTTGTCTTATGCTCTTAAATAGCTGGTACTGGGGGCAGTATGGTTTGGTATGTAGGTCACATCCTCAAAGAGCTAGGAGCTGTACACTCCCTTCACTTAGCTATGCTGCCACTTATACTTCTATTGTAGTTTCTGTTCTCTGCTTTCCTGCTACCTGTCAAATAGTTTATTTTATAAATAGCATCAATGTACTGTGGCCTTTTGCCACCATGTCACTGAACAGTCTTCCCACCTCTTCTCTGCAATATTCTAACTTCAATGAGTGTTAGTGTCTGAGAATCTTCGCCAGGGAGATGTCTGCCTATATATATGTCTTGCTGGTTCTCTCAAATAACTAAAGGTTTAAGAGGATTACTTCTGTAGTTGCTTAGCTCCTGTTTTTTGCACAAAGATTTGAGCGAGCAGTAGAAGTTGGTCACAGTAATGCAGAGAATCTTTGAAGACTCGGTCTTAAGCTTCTTTATTTTCCCCACGTGACTCGTTGTTGTCAGTGGGGACCCAGTGCTCGTTCTGCAGTTGAGTCCATTCTAAGCCAGGGACTAAGTAAATGTGGAAGAAGTACTCCCGCTCTTAGTCCTCATACTCAAGCAAAAACTTCCATTCTTGAGTGCAGTGTCAGTATTTTAAGTACCCAGCACTGTGGATTTCACTGTCTGATGTGTTTTCTTCACATTTTCATCACTAAACATATGCAACTGAATAGAATGTGTCAGAGTCCTAAACCTATTAAAGCTTTCAGTGCATTACACAGTGCATGCTTTCCTTTTTTTTCAAGGTCTCTGTGGTATATCCCATCTCTAGTAACATCTTGGTTAGTTTAAAGAGCCAACTGGGATACAATCATTACTATATCTGAAAATATAGATGAGCCTGTGGAGATGGTCCATAAAATGCTATTTTCACAAGTAAGAAATTGGTTTCCTTAATTTCCCTAAGCTCCAACTTTTATATGTATCATATTTGTAATAGATTAGGGTTTTTAAATAGATTTCACTTATGCCAGATGCAGATTGACCAAATACACTATATAAAATTCCCTATTCAAACTCAGTTTCTGTATATCTCACCTACTGATAAAAGATAATAACAAGATGTTTTCTGCCTTTTCTTCACACTCCCCATTTTAATGCAGAGTTCCTATCTTGAACAGGGTTTTAGACTGAATTTTCACTTACACTTGCTTCTGATTCTAATACTTGTATGAAATGTCTTTCTAACTAGTCTCAACAATTAGTTACTAAGATGTGCTAACTGACTGCTTTATGGGCGGATACTGACTATACCCAGATAGTTGCCACATTGTCAGTCCAAATTGTAGGACTTTTCCAGCTAAAATGTCAGTAGAAATCACAGTCTCTGTGCATATTAGTTTCCTTACTGTGTGGATTTAATTAAAATAATTTCATCCAGTTGTTTTTGAACATGGCTGCTCTTAAGCCCAGGAGTATCCTCCCAGCAGACTGAGTTGTTGATCCACAGGACACTCCTGCATTGCAACTCTGAATTCATGTTATTGACCAAAAGCCAGTTCTAAGTAACTTTAGGAATGATTAACATAATAGCATTAACATATGTCTTTGGAGAGGATGGATGCTGTGCTGAATATGGTGTTCTATATGAATACCATGGATTAAAGATGAGGACATTGTTTCTGGATGATTGTGGTGGCTAGATGGTAACACTATGTGTACTGAGATGTGTCAGCTTTTTTTATGTGCATATGGAGTTTTTTATGGGGTTGTTTAGTTTTTCTATTTCCATATTTCTAACCATTGTTGTAATTCCTAACCTTAATATTTTTGTTTCTATATAGAATTAATTACCTTTTTGCTGGAGGCTTTTACCCAGTTGGTTTCCATGTCATCAATATAATACTGCATTGTACTATCTCAGTGTTGATGGTTGATGTGTTCTCCATATTATTGGGTGGACTGCAATTCAGTAATAAAGGAAGACGGCTCAACCTGGCTCCAAAGTCCTCTCTTCTGGCTGCTTTGCTCTTTGCTGTACATCCAGTGCACACTGAATGTGTAAGTATTGAAGAATTATCTCCAACGATTTTTATCTTTAAAGTTCTAGACCATCTTGACTAATTAATTCTGTCGTAGCCTTATACTCTACACATTACTTTTATATATTCTTAACGCTTCTCTTGGCAAATGTCTTAATAGAACAATCAAATATTATGATAAGTACTTCCAAAGGCTTGTAATTCCACTGGGCTAGACCTTATTAAGGAAGATAAATTAAAGCATTTAAGTACAATAACTAAAGAAGGATAGCACTAAACTAGTTTCCTTAACTGCTGGATTTCCCTAATTACCTTTCATTTCCATTTGCTTTGATAAAAAACAAGGGCATAGAGAACTGGAGCAGAAGCATTAGATGAACTTTGTATGTCACTATTAGAATACTGCGTCCAGTTTTGCATCCATGCTGCAAGGTCAACACTGGGAAAAATGGAGAGGGCTTAGAAGAACACAAATTTGATAGGAGTGGGCCCTTTAATAGTGCAGGCAAAATCATAGCATTGGCTGGAAGTTGAAGAATAGAAACATGGCACATGTATAGCAATCAATCAAAATACCTGACCAAAGTTCAAAGTCCTTGCATGGAAATTCTAGTGAAGAGAAGATTGTGTTCTTAAAAAGCTCTTTTGCACTTATAGCTAAGAAAATCTTACTCCTATACCAGGGGATTTGCTGGATGTGGTCACTGATTTTTTTAATCTTACAATAATGAATAAATGAAATACAAAATTGTCCCAATGTGGGATTGATTTCGGGGTTTTTTTGTTAGAGTTTGGAAGGTCTGAGCTACAGAGAAAGTGTACTAGCTTTTAATTAAAGCTTACTAGCTTTAATTTTGATTTTGTCCTAGCAATGAACACTGAATCCTCAGTGCACCTTATTCTACGTATGTGGCACTGATTTTTCATTTATTCACAATATGCCATGCTTTTGGCTTCTTGCTTTTTCTTGGCACGTGATTGACTGGGAAAAGGTTATTGAAAGCTAATTCGTCTCAGCTAACTGGAAAACTTGCATTGTATTGGAAACCCAGAAATGTTGCAAAGTTATGTATTAGTAATTTGGCACCATTTTTGGCAGTATAGCTAAAACATCCTGCCAGTCATTCTCTGGTGTTTACTTGCCTGCACAATAACTTCTTTGTGAGAGGGCATTGTGCTAGTGTCAGAAGGGCCCCTTGTGTTTGTTCTCTAAACCCAGTTTTAGATGTCAAAAGTAAAACAAGCCTTCAGTGCTTCTGATGTTCTGACATGCAAAGAGAAATCAGGCTTGAGTCTTAACTTTGTAATAGGCCTACTGTGAACTCCTTTATCAATATCCCTAGTTTTATTCTTCATTCCATCTGACTTTAAAAATGTATTTAAATCAGCACGCACATACTAATAAGCCCTTTGTCATGTCAGAAAAATTACAAGTGATATGGTCTGCTTGCATATTTGAAGACTTGCATGTGCTTTGGAACAGCATTATAAGAGGGGGAAGCAAAGGTAGCATGCTTATATATCATGTCTCTTCTAAGGTCCAGGAGTGAACAAAAGTCTCTAGTCATATACATGGTGAATAATAAACCTTGCTGCACTGAAACAGTCATTGTACTGCTACAGTTCTAGCATGAGTGTGTGTCTGGCAGCATCTCTTAAAAAGCATTCCTCATGATTTTAAATCTGTGAGTTTTTAAGTATTGTGAATCCTGGTTTTGAGATGAGATGACATATTTTGACATAAAATTGTGAAGAATCTGTCTGTTTGCTGCTGTGGATTTTGGTATATACAGCAAAACAAACTGTCTTGTAAAACAGATCTTGAACGGTGTAATGCTTTCAGTACCTGTGTAAGGAAAACATGATCATTTTTCTACCTACAAGTAAAAACTCTTGTGGGGTAGTTCTCTGTTATAAAAAAGGCTTATTATTTGTAACACTTCAGTAATGAAATACTAAATGAATCACAGAAATAAGAATATATCTGATACTTATTTAAAATTTGCCTTGTTAACAGAGTCTATATGCCTACTCTTGCATTTTAGGTAACATTGTACTGTTGGAGTCATCTGAGGCCATATGTGTTATTAGCCCCCTAATCTCTTTGTTGTAACAAGTGGGCATTTATTTTTGAAAATGTGTCAGTTCACCTTTACTTTAATCTCATTAGTGAGAGTGGCTCCTGAAAAGGAATGACACTTCATTTTTTCATCTTTCAAATTACTCCACAGTTATTGAGCTAATTCTCATTATTCCTCTGTACGACAAAAAAGAAGCAGAGAAGTTTGGTAAATAAAGAAGTTTTCCTGAGCTACATTTAGGAGTCCAACAGTTTGTTCTTTTTTATGGTGCTCAGGTGAAGCTGAGGGTAAAGTGGGAGAGAGTCTCTTCAGTGGAATCAGTCATACTCTCATGCCTCTACACTTCACTTTTTCTCTATGATGTTATTTAACAATAGTTGCTCCATCATGTTAGACTGACAGAAAAAATGCCCCTTTCCTAAAAGCGGATTAACAAATGCCTTTAAACAAAATGAAGATACAATTCATCTTGTTACTTTCCTGTTTCTGTATCACACACAAAATGGCACAACTGGTGCACAGTACAAGAACTAAAGTTACTGCTTTTGTCCCTGAAACATAATTTGAAAAAGTGACTTTAAAAAAAACCTGTAGCTGTACTGCTCTGTTTCAGGAAAGGGCTCTTTGTACATCTCCAAAAAACATGGAGCACAGCTCTACAGGAAGCAGAGCTAGAGTGTAAAGTAAGGAGTGCTTCTACAGTACTTGCTCTGGGTGTTTGTTCTAGTGAGGTTGCAACATCAGGGCCTGTACAGTCTCCTGCCAGTCCCATGTCATGATTTCCACAAAAAAATGATGGTGTATCCTGACACATGTGGAATTAGGAATTGTAGATGCAAAAATATGACTTGCTGTATCTCTGCAGGTTACTATGAATGCATTTTAGGGGCTTGAACAAAAGCTTGCTGATAGCCCTGAGATTGCTCCAGATTTACAGGTTGGCACAGATCCGGAGTACAAAGGTCCCAGGATGCGATTCTCATTTTCTTTTGCATTAGTACAGCTTCTGTTACAAGATACATTTGGAAGTAGCTCTAATGCAATTAATTCATAGAACACAAAAAGCTGCTGGAGGGGTAATTTTTTTTTCCTCTGAATCTGCAGGCTGGAAGCTAATTGTCCATTCTGAGTGTTCAGACTGTAATTTGAAGGCTGGCTTGTCTTCTGAAACTTAACAGTCTTGATTTGTGTTTCAGCAGAGCTGCCAACTTTGTTGGGGTTCAAGATGTTTGGCTTCAAAGCCATATAATGGCTTGAAACCGAAAGACAGTGGGTTTAGATTAGATATTAAAAAGTAATTCTTTACTGTGAGAGTGGTGAGGCGCTGGAACACTTTGCCTAGAGAAGCTGTGGATGCCCCATCCCTGGAACTGTTTGAGGCCAGGTTGGATGGAACTCTGAGCAACCTGGTCTAGCAAAAGATGTCCCTGCCTATGGCAGTGGGGTTGGAATTTGATGGTCTTTAAAGTTGCTTCCAACCCAAACCATTTTATATTTCCATGTTTGCTGAGAGTTCTGCTGAAATACAATCTGATCCAAAAACCACACAGAATTGTGTACAGTTTAAATTTTATTTAGTGAAGTCCTTCTTTCTTTCTCAAAACAGCAGTTTTTCATACACTAAAGCCAAATCATTTATGCAGTTGATATTAAGAAATACCCAATCAAAATTATGATGTGTCTTAAAAAAACTGGTTTGCACTAATCCAGTAAACCAAGTTTTAAAAAAAAAGTGATACAGCGATATTCTCTTATATATTTCACTTTGTATGTGTGACTATGCCCTTACCTCAGGTTTTCTAAGAATAAAAATGTGGTAATTTGAAACCTCTTTCTTTTTTTTTTAAGGTTGCTGGGATTGTTGGCAGAGCAGACCTGCTGTGTGCCCTGTTCTTTTTGTTGTCATTCCTTGGCTACTGTAAAGCATTTAGAGAAAGTAAGCATTCTATTTGCCCCTTTAATTTTGTGGTGTGTCCATTTTCAGCTTTTGTACATTTTAGTGAGGAACTGCAAAACTAAAAATGTCAGATTGATTTGTTTAAATTTATTAATGTTTATCCCCTCATAAAATATATTTTAAAAACCTCTGCTTTAGCAGGTATTTATTGATAGAAGTGCTGGAAATGTTGCTGCCCCTAATTCCTGTTAAACATTATGAATTTATTTTAACTCCATTTTATAATAGGCTTATTTGCTAAATGTTTTATTGCTTAGAAATATAGTGAAGTATATTAGAAAGAAGTCAAACCTACAAGTGTATGTTGTTAAATATTTTACTACACTTTATGCTATTATGTTGGGATGTCTTAAACTGGAACAAACTTTAGGAACCTTACTAGTATTTTTAATGAATGGTAAGGAATTATTCATATGAGTAGGCCTTCTAAATTCCTGCAGTATGCAAGTGCTGGCTTATAATGCTGAATATAGTGTTACTCACGGAGTTTTTGTAAGACAGCTGTATTTAACATGAACAATTCCTTTGCAGATGTTTTTTCAAGTCACCTTTTAGATCTGTCTTGTATTATTTGATCTGAACGCAGGTTGGCAGTTCAAATACAGTTGTGGAAAAATTGTCTTGGGGCTCTGTTCAACAAACACACAAGAATGCATCAATTCATGACTGTGAAAAACTATGCAGGACACACAGTCTGGTATCTGAATGGGCTCTACCACAGGCGATACAGGAATCATTTGGTGAACCTATAAGGAGCTGTGGTGTCAAGAGCTCAATAGGCAGGGCCTGAAATGATGAACCAGAGTTGGCAGTGTATTTCAGAGGTACCTGAGCTGACTTCATGTGATCTGGCTTAGCAACATAGTTGTGGCATCATAGAGACCTTAGTGTAGGCTGAGGGAATAAGTTAGTCCACAGTGATGAAAGATGCTGTGAATAGCTCCTGCTAATTCAGTTTAGACTGCTTGGAACTATTTTGAATATTTCTACTGCTGATATAATATGTTTAACTTAATCTTTGCCACTTCAAAGTGACCTCATCACTGTCTATAATTACCTGAAGGGAAGTTCTAGCCAGGTGGGGGTTGGTCTCTTCTCCCAGGCACTCAGCAATAGGACAAGGGGGCACGGCCTCAAGCTCTGCCAGGGG
>JAWWEV010000001.1:79916716-79928446 GCA_035583235.1 Hafferia zeledoni | reverse complement strand
GAGTGCCATGATCTGGTAAAGGGACTGGAGTTGGACCAGGGGTTGGACTTGATGATCTCAGAGGTCTTTTCCAACCCGATTGATTCTATGATTCAAGTGATACTTACAGTGATTCCTGTTCACTTCTGATATATTTTTCTTCCCTTTGAGTAGGTTTCTTTTCTTTCAACTGAACTAATAATTTCTTGATGAAAGTTGGCCTTGGCTTCTTGCTTGTTCCATTTTTCCTTTGTCACCTGTTTTAATGCGTATGATTGTACTTACGATGTTGCTTCTGTTAATGGTGGAGTAAATTAGACAAGTGAAAATAAGGGCTGGCTGCTTTCCAGTGTGTTGGTATACCTGTTAGGCAGAGGTAATAATCTTAGCTTGAAGAGTCCAAGAGCCAAATTTTTAGGATGACCCCTGGAGACTACTATATAGGACTCTAATTATTTTCTTATGGAAGACATCTCAGGAATGATTAAGAATGCGATGTGTACTGTGATTAAGGTTACTCTAAGTGCTTGTACCACTTGCAAAGGCTGGTTTAATAGCTTTTAGAAGTCAGTGTCATTTTAATGATATTCTTGGACTGAAATTCATTTCAATGATACGGAGGAACGAAAATCTTGTGAAGACAAAATACTAAGCAGCACTTACTCTTTTTAATTGGACATTATATCATAACAAGGGAGGAGCTGCGTCTCTTAAGCAAATTTGCCAAGGAAATCTACAGTCTGTCAGCATTGTCTTTCAGATCAGTTTCAATGTGTACTGTCAACTTCACTGCCTGCTTTTCCCTGGAGGTTTTCAAGATGCATTTGGACAAGGTGCTAGGTGATCTCATCTAGGCTCCCTTCCCACAAAAGATTGAACCAGATGATCTTTGAACAAAGGCTCCTTCCAACCTGAGCTCCTTCTGTGATTCTTTGTATGGAAGGCTTCAGGAAAAAATTACCTAATGTGAGAAAGTGACTGTGGAAGAGTATGACTCTCTAGTGGTTTTGTAAAGTAAATATAAAGTTTTACCCTTGGATGCCTCCATTTTGGTGGTATGAATTTCCTTTTTTTGTGAACAGTTCTATGTATTCTCAAATAATAGGATAAATAAGGAGTAAAGAAATTTTTATCTGAGTTTGATTCTGCATAGATTCTGAGAGTCAATGACAGCAAAGTTCTTAATCCCAAGTGTAAGCTGGTCTCACTCTGAATATAGATAAAGAACTTGCATTTTAAAAATATGTACATATTAAGACCTGAGTTAGGCTGTGTCTCTTAAGCTGCAAGATAAAAATACCTTTTCTGCTTTCAAATATTTTCCTTCTGATATCAAATCCACAAGATCCAGAATGTCTGGGATACTACCTGTGCATATTGGTAGTTAAAGTGCAGGTTAAAAGTTGGTATTGCTTCACTTTCTGGGTCAGACCAAAATGGTGATTTATCTTTGGGGAATAGTCTTTGTTAGTGAGAAGGAGTGGGAGAAAACAACCAAAAACCTCTCTGTGCATTACATTGCATCAGGCTTATGTTTCTAATCAAACAGAGCTGCTTTATGATAATCGTACACAAAAGTGGATTATACCAGTTTGTTCTAACATCCTATTTCCTTTTGTCCAGCTTTTTTAATATATTAAAGGCAAGCATGGCCTTAAACTGTAGGTGAATTGTATGTATCCTTGTTCCTGAATTTAGCTGTCACATGTATGCAGTGCTTAGCTCACCAAACTTTGACAAGGAGTAGGAGAACTATGAAATGCCTATCTATCTATCTATCTATCTATCTATCTATCTATCTATCTATCTATCTATCTATCTATCTATCTATCTATCTGTTTGATTGCTAATTGTTGCATGGTAGCCTGACTTTTTTGGAGCACTTAACAGAGGGTACAACTCTTAAAACCTTCAGGATTTGTGGACTGCATTTGTATTGTCTTTTGAATACAGTTACCAAAACATGTTTTGATGCTAGTTTGTTTTTATTGCTAAACTTCAAGTGAGCATCAGAGTAAAACAAACACTGAAAAGCCTGAGGTGATGCTACTGATAGGGTTGGGTCCTCAGTAACCATATAGTGTTTAGTTACCAGCAGCATCCCAATGCTACTATCAGGCAGATAAAGAGCCTGACTATTCTTGAAGCAAGGCAATGTGAAAATTGCGTATGGCTGAGTTTGAGAAATCTGTTTATGTTTCACTAGCACAGATGTAGTTGATGAATTCTCATTCTTTAAAGAAAAGGAGTCAACAGTCATGTGTGAGAGACTGGTTAGTCCTTGTTTTCACCTGAGAAAATGAATGTAAGGATTCTTTTTTCTTTCTTTCTTTTTTTGCGTGGGAGTAAAAACTCATAAAATGTCTGAGTAGGATTTTGGAGTACTATGGAGAAAGAGGTATATATAATAGTGAAAACAGTTAGGGGATCAGAAAAATATCAGTGTCAGGCTGGAAGATTTCCAAAGGAAAATAATGTTTTTTCGTAAAAGTGAAAATATACTGCAGCTTGTTTGCCTGATTTATTTGTGGTTTTGGTGGATTTTTGGATAGACAGTTTCTTTTAGCCAGAATCTACAGCTTTTTTTAAAAAAGTATAGGCTTTAACTCATTATGTGGGCTATAATTATGTCTTACTGAAGTTCTACAATTCTGTTACTTTTTCACAATATTCAGTTTTTGAAGTTACCATCTTTGATAGGATAACATTTATAATTGCAAGGAACTAATCTGTTGTTCTTATTCTGTCCTGCTGTTTTAAACACAACTGTGGGGACAAATCCACTGCATAGGCTTTGGAGACAGCAAGAGCTGACAACTGTTTAGGTATGTTCTGAAGGGAATTGTGGGTTATTAACTTTGCTGAATTTTAATGCAGCTTCTCTGGGAATTCATAAGGCGATTTAAAACTGCTGTAGTGTTCATTTTGCTTTCCTTTGTCTTCAATTTTGACAGTGATCCAGTTACATGTATTTGCCATCTGCATTGGCGATCTCTAAGTAATGTAAAATGAGGAGTTTGTGATTGGGTCCATGTGAATAATATTGGCCTGGATATTAAATAGGGGATCAACGCTTTGCTTATACACTATGACATCTGCAAATTACTTTGTTCTGGTTGTCTGTTTCTGGTTTGTTCTGTTTTATGTATTTGCCCATTAATCATCTACTAGTTCATTGCTAATTTAATAAAGCATGCAAAGTAGACTGTAGTGATGAGTTTTATGAATGTTGGAGGTTTGTATTATGGAGGTTTTCCTACAGATTGGAAGTATTTAGGTCTCCTGTGTGAAAGAGATCATTGTTAAGATATGGGGAATTTGTTATCTATTTTGCAATTAAGAGGAATTTACTATTGTCAAACACGTAGGCTCTGATTTTTCAACTGTGTGCCCTACTGTTCATATTTCAACACATTGGGAGGGAGTAGTTGTAAGTAGAAAACCTAACAGTTTTATAATTTAAGCAAGCCAAGGAAAAACAATAACCTTTCTTTTCTTTTTTTTTTTTTTTTTTTACAATTAATGCTAACTTTTGACTCTCCAGGATGGTGTAATTAAGAGGATAAATGCTTCCTTTAGTGTAGCTTGTATGTAATGAGTTTGAGATAGTTGAATATGTTTAGGAATGGCATTTGCTATTTTAATTTCATTATTAAGTGAAACACTGAGCTGAGCTGAAGTGGTATGTACGTTTGGAGACACACAAGGAGATTTCAGGCTTAATTTAATTCTAACAGTGAGTTCTTATGTGATCTTTTAAGACTTCCTAATTCTTCCCCCTTTGCTTAGCAATTCATGAGCAGGGAAATCTTAGAGCTTGGTTAGATGAGTATTTGTAGTAGTTTAGTTGGAAGACACCATCCCCAAAGACAAGGCACAATAATAGAATATATGAGTGTTTATGATCTGTTTCAGTAAAAAATTAAACTTCCTGCAGGAGCTCAACGTAACTTTCTTTTCTTCAACTTTCAATGGAGTAGATGTTTTCACAGAATCCATTACTGTGTTGTAACTGAAGATGGTGACTTCTTAAACTGCTCCGTGCTGTCACCTGGCTGAGCCCTAGGTTGCTCAATTAGCTTTAAAGAAGGAGATACTGAGTGTCTGAATTGGTAAGAATTGTTTGGGTTACTGTTAATTTGACTTTACACTAAGACTAAGCTTGGTACATTAAATGTAGCATTTTCTTCATATCGTTCACTTCTAAGAACTTTGTTTTCATTGACTTGTGGATTTAGGACACCAGAAAATAAGGTCTCTTGAAGTAGGATTAGTGTTTAGGAAGACAGATTTGAAAGGCATTATCAATGTGCTCCTCATAAATTTAGGATCAGTCAATTCTATGTGATAAAACACTTTGTGTATGCATCTTTGCCTTAGAAATGCTTGTACTAAAGTCTAGCCGTCTAAGTGGAGGAGCCCTCATGGCTTGTGTGTGGTTTACATAGGTATTTTATTGAATCTCCTCACTTTTAGACTTAACATACTCCTAAAGACGGACCATCTGAGCAACGCTTTCTGGTTTTGTGTAGAAACACTTTTTTTTAGCTTAAAAAAAAAAAAAAAGCAAGTACTCTATTTCTTTGGCTTGCTTACAATTCTGTCCATCTGTTAGAGTGGCACAGTGCCCACTCACAATATGGTGTACCAGTTTCAACCAGGCACAGGTGCCAATGAAGGATCGGTTTCGTTTTCTGACACAAGATTTTTCTAGAGGGAAGCAGTGCCCTGTTAGGGGAATATGCTTTGTTAGACTGATTACTTCTGTTGCCATGTGTGTATCTCATAGTAATAATTAGCACTTAAACAGTGCTTTACATTTGCAAATCACTGTTAAAAAAATACAGAAGATGAAAGGCATTGCTGAATGACAGTCTTTTGTATCCATTTTGCCAGTCTAGTTTACTGAGATTTCTGCAGTTAGGGGAACAGCAGAGGTGTGTGTGTTGTGTGTATTGACCCAAGAACAAGCATAAGATAAAATGTTTCTTAATTGAAATTCTTTCTCTCTGAAGTTTAATCACTGATAAATTTTAATAATATTGCAATTCTCTGTATTACTATATTGATTTTTTGAGGCTGCAAAAGAAAACAAAGCAACAGAGTTTATGGTTTCCAGGAGGAGATCTCAGTTATGGAATCACAGAATGGTTGCGGTTGGAGGGGTCTTGAGGTCACCTGAGCTGACTTTCTCACACAGAGTCACCTAGAGGCAGTTGTCCAGGATTGTCCAAAAGATGACTTTTGAATATTTCCAAGGATGGAGGCTTCACTGCAGGATTTTGCAGTTCTCCTCATTGAACCTGTCAGCCCATTTCTCCAGCCTGCCAAGGTCCCTCTGAATGGCAGCACGACCCTCTGGCATATCATCCACTCCTCCCAGCTTGGTGCCATCAACAACTGGGCTGACGGTGCCCTCTGCCCTATCATACAGGTCATTAATGAAGATGTTGAACAGGACTGGACCCAGTACTGACCCCTGAGTTCACTGGCCTCCAATGAGACTTTGTGCCACTGATCACCACCCTCTGGACCCAGCTATTCAGATAGTTTTCAGTCCACCTCACTGTCTGCATGTACAACCTGTACTTCCAATAGCTTCTCTATGAGGATGATAGGGACAGGGAGACGGTGCCAAAGGCCTTACTGAAGTCCAGGTCTTTGGTGCTTATTATTTGGATCCTTCATTATTTCGCTATTGATGAGTGTTTTTATTATCTTTGAGAGTCCGTGCTTAAGCTTGACTTCACTTGGCATGCTGAGACATTTCTGGTATCTGAGACTGGGGTGTTGACAAGAAGACAGACCTGTTTCTGCACAACTTGGAATGTGTACCTGTTGAATGGCTCCGATTTTCTTTTATTTGGCTAGACCATTTCTCCAGGTCAGGTTGGATGGAGCATTGAGCAACCTGGTCTCATGGAAGGTGTCCCTGCTTATGGTAGAGGGGTTGAATTAGATGAACTTTAAAGTTCTTTCCAACCCAAGCCATTCTGTGATTCGATGATGATTCCAGTTTGCCAATGGAATTCTGACTTCTTCTTTGTATGTGTCTTGGCCATTGCAGCCTAACAGCACTTCTGTTCTTTTTAAGCATATTTCTTAGTCCATCATCCAAATGTTTAACATTATGTATTAGAGCCAGACAAAGGAAGGATCCAATGCACAATGTTATCTTTACTTTTTTTTCCCAGTGAGCTAGTATCTAACTGTAGTTTTCCAGCAGTTATTTGTATCCATTCTATAATAACTTTGGGCAGCCCATATTTTTTTCCGGCATATTTCACACTGTTTCCAGTGGTATTCTCGTGGCTTTGTGAAGTCAAGGCAGAGGTTGTTTACCAGTTTGCTTTCAAGGGGAGACTATCTTTTTTTCTGTCCAAGTCAAAAATTATACCTAATGCTATATAAATGATTAAAATATTTATTTGGCAAATCATATTCTTTTATGCTTTAGAGTATCACTTAGAAAATATTTTGTCAATGTGGGTTTTTTTTCTGGTCAATTCTGACCATTCAGCTTAGCTTTGTTTCTTTAGCCTATCCTTTCATATTTTTTTTTCCTCTTAAAGTAGGCATGTAGGCATTGTTTTATTTTATCTGAAGCTTCTGGATTCTCATGTATTTTTCATGATTTCTCATAGATAACAGTAGAAATTACTCTGGGTTGTATAGGACTTTGTTGGAGTGAATTTAACCAATCATAATTTAAAACAGATTAAAACAGATTAACTTCTCTATGAATTCTGTGTCTTATAGTTCATTAGTTTTGCTTTTGTTCCTGCTTCCTCTCTGCTGGTGTTGTACTTGCTGTCTGATTGCAGCTGACGTTTTTGTGAAAAAATGAAAGAAAAAGGCACAGAACACTTCTGTTTTCTTGGCATTGTCCATTTTATTTCCCAATGAGTATTAAAATAACTTGTTGCTACTCTTCTTACTGATATATCTATGGAATTGTGGGGGTTGTCCTTTACATACATTGCTTTTTCTCATTTTGTGATATGACCTTTCTGAGTTTGTTTTTCTGTATGAATGTGCTGCTGTTCCACTAGTTCTTGATGATTTGACCTAGTTCCCTTTTTCCCATTACTCTTATATTTTGAATCATCAAAGCATTTGTGAATTGCCAGCTGGTTTCTTACTATATATACTTCCCACTGTCTTCTGTGTTAAGGTAGTTTGTACCAAATAGTGGTTCTCTGAGAAGTGCTTAGTTGTCCTGACTCCTTTCCACCAGAATTCGATTCTAAGGAAAGGTGTCTCAGTAGAAGAAAATCTACTTCTGTGAACACAGTGAAGTCCATTTGCTGTCTTCACTGTGTTCTCTTTTACACTTACTAAGGGGGACTGATCATCATTTTGTGAACACAGTCAATTACTTTCCCTTCCATCCTTGCATTCTCTTTGCTAGTTCATTTCTACCTTACAAAAAATAAAACCAGAACAGGTTTTCAAGCACTGACTGAACAGTCTGTTGTATTGCAGAGTCTGAAGAGTGGAAGAGCTCCTTCTTGGGATGTATTTAGGACAGATTTCTTTCTGTCTTAGCTATACTCATTGTTGAAGCTCTTTCCTCCGTGAGTTGCAATGCTCAGTTCTTCTGTGTAATTTATGTGAGCTGGAGCTTCCCCATTGCATTTTATTTTTTCTAGTTCCATGGTTTTTTTAGTTTAGTCATTATGTAGTTTGTATTTCCATGTTTTGTTTTGGTATTATTCAGATGTGTATGACTTCTTTCCAAAAACAAGAGCTCCTTTTAACTTTATAATATCTTCACCTCTGATGTTAAGTCTTACCTCACCTCTGAGGACATAATTTGGAGTGGAGGGAGGAGGATCAAATGCCCGCTATGTATTGAAAGGATGAATCTCACACATCTTAGTCACCCTGTTGAAACTTTAAGTCTTAAGTAAGAAAGTTGTTTAGAAGTAACCTCAAAATCTGCTCTTCCATGTATTTTTATGAAAATTTCTGCTCTCTGCCACAAAAGAAGTAGCCTGCTTCAAAAGGAGAGAGGAGGCCAATGTCTGCAGATCCTTTTCAACCTTGTGGTTGTGGTTTGTATCTGACACAAAAACATTGGAGCTAGTATGCTATAATCTGTATAATCAGTGAAGAGAGTTATTTCTCTGAAGGGTGTTCAACTGCATTTAATTAGATAACTTAATCCCTAAAGGTGTCGTCTGCTCTTGACCAGTTACAAAGAAAGTCTAGTGTACTACCTTATGTGTAGGTGCCGGCTTCTGGTGAAATTAATTTCCATTTACCCTTTCCATAGACCATTATTTCAGTTCTCTTTAAGCCCTTACGGTCAAACCTGCATTACCAGTAGAGAAAAACTACTCTAGAGATCAAGGAAAGTAGGAAAGGGCTTCAGTCAATGAATGTAGAGTTCAACTTTGTTTTTTCACATGCCAAGTCAAAGATGGAAAAATTGATTCTTGTGATGCCTGTAGAGCCCATGTTACTAGAATCAAGAAACTGCCTCTGAATGAGCAGAGTGCTTCCCTCTGTTGCATGCACCTGTGGAGTAGAGGTTGTGACAGACACGTTTTTATGTGAAGTACCCATGTACTCTGTGTACCTTGGCTGTAGTAGGGTTTATTGTTATATTCATCTCAAATATGCCTGCTTGTAGTACCCAAAACCAGCTACATGGTACAGTCTTTAAAGACTTTTTCCTTCAGTAGAAGCTGTAGTTATTCTTGATCTCTTAACCCCAGAGTTCCTCACCCTGCTGTAAAACTGCTTCCTGAGTGTAAGCACCAACTGCTTCTGCTCAGATGCTGAAACTTTTGAGCTCCATGGCGTTCTATTGCAGTGATAATGAAAGGACACGAGGTCCTTGCTACATGCAGCAGCCTTGGAGAAGCAGCTCGTTGTGCCTTTGTAGATTAGACTGCAGTTAAAACAGTTTGTGTGTGTGATACTTCATGAGCAACCATTAAAAAAGAAAGAATTTCTTGTTCGTATGGTAGCTTGGAAGAGAGTGGCCCGTAATGACAGTGCTCTAGCTAAGGATGATAAATGTCTCTAAATATTGGGAATTAACCTTTGCAGATGATGAATTGTGGAAACTTTGTGAAGCTTCTGCCATTTTAATTATCTGGCTAAACCATGTAGCAAATAGGGAGATTTCTAATGTCTCTGAGAACAGAAAATGACTGCAATAAAGGGACAAATGCCAGCATATTGCAGGAGGTGCTCTATGCCCTATCGGTGTATCCAGATTTGAATGGTAGGAAAGATTGTGAGATTAAATGCTGTTTATTTATAAAATTCTTATTTTAATTCAGTTGTCTAACTTAACCTTTAAATGTATAAACCTAAAGTTGTGGCATGCTTTATTTTGACAGATAAAGAAGGACATACATTTTCTGTATTCTGGGTGCTGATGAGTGTTATCCTAGGTGCAATAGCCATGCTCTGCAAAGAACAAGGAATTACAATACTGGTAAGAATTGTCTTATTGTCTGCATTTTGACCTCAGCATCTGTCAGGTGCAGGTGTAAAGTCTACAAAGAGTGATCTTCTCCACAGCTAGTGACATGCACGCCATTTTGTTCTGTTCGGAAAACTAGGTAAGGTTGACAAAAAGCAGGATTCAGGTAAATCTGTCTGGATTGTATCCCTGCCAATCGGTTAGAATTTTTCATTTAATCTTTTGTAAGCAGTTTGCATATATCTGTCAATTTTTTGCAAAGTTTAAAACTTTTACAGTATTAGTTTCAGTGCATATCACTTTTGTTGTCCTTGTTTTTGAGTACAGTTGCTGAGATAACAGACCTAGAAACTTCTCATTGAAGGCTTTTTGGACAAAGATAGATGTAAATGGAGGAGAGTGTTTCTAAAAGCTCCACTCTCTTGCTTTTGCAAACAGTGTAGTTAGAATTGGGGCCATTGTTCATGCACTTGAGATACCAAATCTCTTTCTTCTGTCCCTTATTTAAGGATCTGTCTGTGCAAACAGATACAGGTACTGTTCATGTTCATTTTGCTCTGGCTTTTTATAACTTCAGTGAAGACATTCTGTTTTGGGTGACCTAACCAGCCACATGAAGTGCTGTATTTTTGATTTTTATCTTTTATATATATATATAAATAATATATATATTATATATATATATATTTATAAATAAGTCCAAGTTACAGCTTTAACTGACATAGATAAGCCACAGAAACAGAAAATTCTTTTCAACAACGATCTTGTCCTTGTTAGAAAAAAGGGAGAAGAAATTACACAAAACTTCTTGCATTGAGACATTATTTTTGGATAGATGTTAGTAGGCTGATATATTCTTCAAAGGTGTCTGTAAGGAAAACATAAAGAATTTTCTTAAAATATGGCTCAATTATTTCCTTTAGTGGTATGAAGTAATTATTTGAGCTACTGGATTTGGGTTTTCTATATGTTTGCAGGTGCATTGCTAGGATGCTTATGTTTATTGTTGTGCTAAGGGGCACAGGTCAGAGGAATGAAAGGGTAAATCACATTACAAATATTACTTGGAGATTTTTCAGCAGAATTCTTGCCTCCCTATCTCCATATTGCCTCCCTATCTCCATATGAGTAAGCCAAAAGCCTTTTGGCTGCCAGGTGGCCTTTCTTCTGTCCCCTCCCTCTGACTCTTAAAAAGAGACTTGTGGCCTCCCAGTGTAGTAACATTTTGATTTATCTGGAACTATTTTTTATGCCTTTTTCCATTTAGTCTTTTTTAGAACAGTGAAGTAATTTCTGAAATTGTTAGAATATAGGCTGAGTATTCAAAAATAGTCATGGTTGGTGCTTGCTAAATGCTAAGTTTGATTTTGCTGATAACCTTGACAGAATTACCCCAGGACACATTTTGTGGGGGTAGTTATGTGCAAGTGTAGTTCTGCAAAGCACTGAATATGCTCCAGTGTTACGTGCATTGGCTGATGTCACATAGAACTTCATGCTTTCTTTTCCCAGCAACTTGCACTGTGTATATTGGTGTAATTGCAAGAAAAGCAAGCCTGATACCTCTGTTAAATCTTTCCAAGCCTTTGTCTGTACCCTTTGAAAATAGTATTTCTCAAACCCGACAGTCAAAACATACCATGCTGCACAACAAAAAATAAGTTGAAGGCTTAAAGAAGCTCTTCCTCACTGACGGAAGCACTACTTTTTGACTGCAGCACTTATGCTGCAGAACATTTGGGAAAGAAGATGGAGAGCCAAATATTGTGGTGACCATGCATATGTTACCTGGCTTGCTGGTACATGGTATTCCCTGAAGGGTTATTCCATGTATCAAGAGAATTCCGATTACAGTAAAATGTTATTTTACTCATCTCAGTTCAGGTTCCCAGTTTACCATTCTGCCTTCATTACTGCCAACGTATCTCTAATTGTTTGGAATTCAGATATGTAGTTAGTCATGATAGAAGTGCAATTTAAGATGTATTTTAAAAAGAAAATATTTGTCGTTAGCTGCCTCATCTTACGCTCTTATTTTTCTCTTGGTTGCTTAGGGTTTGAATGCAGTGTTTGATGCACTGGTGATTAACAAGATAAATCTTTTGGAGCTTATTCAAAAGTTACTACATAAGGACAAGTCATTAGAGGTGAGTCCTACAAGGTTTTGCTCATTCTTAGAAGTTGTGTTCATTCTGACCACCTTCAGACAGTTGCATCCTTGTCACGGTTTGAGCTGGCAAATTGCCAGCTCAAACCGTGACAATCCTAAAAGTCAAAGAGCCAGTCTCTGACAGTTGGTTGTTGTTGAG
>JAWWEV010000001.1:79870954-79916616 GCA_035583235.1 Hafferia zeledoni | reverse complement strand
AGTCACCTGACAATTTTCAGGCCTAGTCCAAACTTTAAAACCCAAATTTAGGCCCCACCTGGCTGAAACCACAACATTCACACACCGTGACCTGGGCTAAGCTTCTTTGGGAAGGAGTTGTTCTGTGGAGAAAGTCATGTGAACAGCGAAATTTTTGTGGCTGTTCTGTAAACTTTCTCTAGTTGTTTTGAGGTCCTCCCAGCTATTCAACTGAAACATTCCTCTACAAACAACAAAATCCTGGGGTAAATTACATTGGCTTTGAGGTCAGAAGCTGTGTCCATTGGGTTTTGAACAAGATAATGCAGGCTCCATAATTTTTCTGCACAACCTGTTAAAGTATTTGACAGCCCTCATCCTAAAAATGTTTACTTTTACCTGGTCAGAAACAATCCTTTGCTGTGACTTGCACCCCTTACCTCTTCTCCTTTCATTCTCTATCTCGATGAAGAGCCTGAAAAACTCCTGACCCTCATCAGGGCAGTAGCTGGATCCCACCACGAACTGCTCTTCTTCCAGCTGAACAAACCCTGTTCTCCCAGCCTCTTATGGCATGTGCTCCAGCCCCCAACTGTCTTGATAATCCCTTTCTCATTCCCCATTCCTGCTACCTAGTGTGATAACAAATTCTGTAGGTTTTTCTTTCACACTTTTAAAATATTTCTAGACTTTTGCTTCAGATGACACCTATGCTTTTTGCTTTTATCATTCTAAGATATTTTGAGGTGTTTGTGTTTCCTTGTTCCTCTAAATTCAGGTGTGTTACCCATGATTATTTCCTGAGCTATTCCTATCAGTTAGTGATATCTTGTCAATTATTTTTGATCTGTGATATTCAGAAGAGTGCCATTCTAGCTGTCATTCCATCAATGTGGAGTAAAAAGAGGATGTGTTTCCTTGAATCAGGGTGACCTGAATTTTTATTGTTGTCATGATATGTGATCAGATCATTTTAACTCAGTGCTGTTAGCAAACTTATTTGTGGCATTACTTCATGCCAAAGACTGGATCTAGTAGCTTTTGTCAAACCTCCAAGCTAAAGTCACATTCCATCGTGTTTCTTCTTTTCTTAAGATGCTTACACTGATGAAGATCTGATGCTGTATTGGAAAAATGGGAATGAATCTCTGAAAACTGATGAAAAGATTTCTCTGTCTCAGTTTTTGATACAAAAATTCCACACTACATCAAGATTGGCTTTCTACAGTAGCACAGGTATTGATATTTTCTAATTTAATACTACTGCTAAAACTAATGCAGTATTAACTGCCTATGGGAGTGCTCTTGGGATTATGTCACTAAAATGTAGTCTCCACAGTCTGGGCAAGGCACATTTTGAAAGCTGTTTCTTTTTTCACTACTCTTCAGAAATAAAATAGCAAAAGAAAGATCTTGTCTCTCTGTGCCTACTGTTAAGGCTTTTCTCACTAATTCTGGCTTTCCTCCTCTCTCAAAGGTTGGTACAATCGCCTCTATATAAACTTCACTTTACGTCGACACATCTTCTTCTTCTTGCTCCAAACCTACTTCCCTGCCACTCTCATGGTCATGTTGTCCTGGGTGTCCTTCTGGATCGATCGCCGAGCAGTTCCTGCCAGAGTCTCTTTAGGTGAGAACAACTGCAAAAAGCCATGACTGTGTGAAAACCTTTGAACATGAAAGTTTTGGCGGGACTAGGCAATCAAATATTGGTTATACCTGATAACTGATATAATGTAAAAATTGCAGTTTATCTTAAGTTGTTCCTTGCTAAGCAATCTTCCTGAGCTACACTTTGTTCAGGACAGAAAAGGCTGTGGTCTCAAAAATAGTTAGGCAGAGAAATTTCAGTATTTATGAGCTGATGAATCAAGGGTTATTTCCCTGTTCTCCAGCCTGCAGTTCTAAGACACACATTTCCATTGGTGAGGGCACAGTTTCACAGTTCAGGCACCTACAAGGATTGAAAGGCTTCTGTTACAGTTTTCATGAGTGCCTTTCATAAGCAGGATCCTACCATGTCCCAGCAGCCACAGTGGATGTCCCACCCAGTTATATTTATGGACAGTGTCAGTGTCACACCTCAGCTGGCTGCAAGGTGAATTCTCACTCAGTCTTTTCCCAGCGAGGCAGAGACAAGGGGGTGAACACTCACGTGGTAAAGGATGGAGCCTTTTTCACGGGGGAAAAGCAGCCTCTCTCTCTCCTTGTCCTTTGTTAAAAAAAAAAGGTAAAGCTGGGAGTGGAGGAATGGTGATAATTCCCAGGAATCTCCTTGCAGTCCAAGTTGGTCCCCAGGAAGAAAAGGTCTGCAGTGTGCCCCTTTTCTCTCTCTCTGAAGCTCAGGGTGCCCAGAGATGGAGAGGCAAAGGCAAAGAGCAGAGCCAGAAAAGAGCTCTCAGCAGCTTAGCAAGCAGTGGCTTCTTTTCTGCAGCTGCCCCAAACCTGAAAGTCAAGCCAGCACACAGGGAAAAACCGCTCCCATCCCCAGGTGCTGGAGTTCTGTTTCTCACCACCCCACCACTCAGTTGGAATTTGAAAGTCATCAGCCATCTTTTGTCCTCAGTCCTTGTCGTGGTTTGAGCTGGCAAATTGCCAGCCCTCCAAGACAGAGGGTCAGAGCCTCCCCCCCACCCCCAACACCGAGGAAAAGAGAGGGGAAGGAAAAAAACTTATGGCCACGTCTGTCATTGATGACCCAAGAGGGAACACTCTGGGACGTGGCCATAAGTTTTTTTCCTTCCCCTCTCTTTTCCTCGGTGTTGGGGGTGGGGAGGAGGCTCTGACCCTCTGTTTTGGAGGGCTGGCAATTTGCCAGCTCAAACCGTGACAATCCTAAAAGTCAAAGAGCCAGTCTCTGACAGTTGGTTGTTGTTGAGAATTTAAAAAAACAAAAAAAATGAAAAAGATATTTTCAGCCAGCCTAGTAAGGCAATGTGCTATGACATCTTCACAGCAACATGAGTACAAATGGGGTGTCATTAGAATTGTATTGGACAGTGAAATCCCTTCCACAATTTTCTGAACAATATGTTAAAAATGTGGTATGGAAGAGTTGACTGCTTGATGCAAAAAGTTTTTCAGGATAAGTAGCTATATACCTCAAATGGTACTAACATAGTTTGGTCAGAGTAAAGAGAGAAGGAGAGACTTATTCAGATTCTCAGTGAGACAGACATTTGAAAAAGTACATTAAAAACACTATTATGTTGAACTTTGCTAATTTCACCAAAGTATTACACTGGTTTTTTTCAGGGTACAGGAAACAGCTCCGAGTAGCTTTGGATTTGAAAAAGAAAAAAATATGTAAGAACTGATAGGTGCTAAGGACTGATTTTCTGACTTGTTGATACCACTTTATCTAGTATTGTCTCAAGTGGAATCTGACACCTGGTATTTGCACTGGCAAGCAAATAACAGAAACAATCAGCCTCAGATGAATGATTGGTAACAGCCAAATAGACCAACAGCCTTCTAGAACATCACTGCTGTTGAACAGCTGAGTCGTTTGCCTCTCCCATCCAAGATTCAACAAGGCAAAGGAATGTGCTTTAACATACTTTGCTTCCATCAGTGGTTTCACTGAAGAGGAGTCTCACTCATGTTTCTGAGTGGCACAAGTCCTATGGGACTTTTAAATTCCTTTGCAAGGAGTAAAGTGTGGAGTTTCATGGGGAAATCAGGGAAAGTAGAATCTCTAAAACCGAAACAGTAGATTTGACCAAGAAGGGCTAAGTGAGGGATACAGGAGTATTTCGGGCAGCAAGTAAGAGTGATGGAGAGTTTTGCTGTATAATGAGAGTAATGTCAACTAGCATATGACAAGGGAAGAGCCTAGAGCTGCAGGGAACTAAGGCAGAGCCCATCAGAATTAAAGTGATGGAAATTGAAAGTAATAAGGAGGACCCTCGGAATAAGTGGCCAGTCAGCCTCTCATCAGTGCCTGGTAAGATCATGGAACAAATCCTCCTGGAAGTTATGTCAAAACGTATGAACAACAGGGAGGTGATTAGAGACAGCCAACAGCTTCACCAAGGACAGATTGTGCTTGATTAATCCAGTGGTCTTCTGCAAAGGAGTGACTGCATCAGTGTACAAGGGAAGAGCTGCTGATGTCATCTACCTGGATTTCTGCAAGGCCTTGGATATTGTTCCTCATAACATTTTTGTTGCTAAAATAAAAAAACCCATAGGTTTGACTGATGGATTGTTAGATTGATAAAGAATAGGGCGAATGGCCACATCCAAAGAATTACAGTCAATGGCTTAATGTCCAGTGAAAACCATAATGAGCGGTGTCCTCAAGGGTCCATACTCAGGCCAATTCTATTTAATATCTTCATCAATGACACAGATAGTGGAATTGACTGCAGCCTCAGCAAGTTTGCAGATCACACCAAGCACAAAGGTGCAGTTGAAGGAAGAGATGCCATCTGGAGGGACCTTGGCAAGCTTGAGAGGGGTGGGCTCATGTGAACCTCATGAAGTTCAAGGCCAAGTGCAAGGTCCTTCAAGTGGGTCAGGGCAATCCCAAATATCTTTACAGACTGGGGGATGAATGGATTGAGAGCAGCCCTGCAGAAAAGAACTTGGGAGTACTGATGGGTGAAGAATTTGATATGACCCAGCAATGTGCACTCAGCCCAGAAAGCCAGCCATGTCCTGGGCTGCATCAAAAGAGACATGACCAGCAGGTCAAGGGAGGTGATTCTGACCCTCTGCTCTGCTCTGGTGAGACCCCACCTGGAGTACTGCATCCAGCTCGGAGGAGCCCAGCATAATAAGGATGAGGACCGGTTGGAGTGAGTCCAGAGGAGGGCCATGAAGATGAGGAGAGGGCTGGAGCACCTCTCCTATGAAGACAGGCTGAGAAATCAGGGGTTGTTCAGCCTGGAGAAGAGAGGGCACCAGGCAGACCACCTCTTCAGGAAACCTCTTGCAGTGTTTGACCAGTAATAAATTCTTTATAATGAGGGTAGAGAGGTACTGAAACACTTTCGAGAGAAGTCATGGATGTTCCATGCCTGGAAGTGTTCAAGGCCAGACTGGACAGGGCTTTGAGCAACTTGATCTCACGAAAGACAGCCCAATCCATGAGAGAGGAGTTGGACTAGATGATGTTTAGAGGGCCCTTCCAGGCCAAACCATTCCATAATTCTGGGAAATATATCAGAGTCAAACCTTCTTGCAGTATTTTTCTTTAAGGAATAGAGTTCAAAGTGTTACGCTTCTGTTTTTTGACTTTTCAACAGCTCTGTCTTGGTGAAGAAAACATCAAATATGCCTTTTCCTTCTTCTTTTGATAGAAGTAATTAATTTTAGCTCCTTTTACCTACAAAAATCTGTTCTGCTCTTATCATGAAAGTGTATCTGAGATTCTTTTGTTTTCTTTTGTTGAAGGCAGATCTTTAATGGTCCTACTTGCAGATTTTTTTTTTTTCCTTTTCATTTGAGGCAGGTTTCAGTTTCATGCCAGGTTTCAGTTAGCTCTAAATGAAAAGGGATGCAAACACTTCTTCCAGTTTCAAAATTCTGCCTACTAAGAGATTTTTGTGGCAATTTTTAAATCTGGCCTTCAAGAAGCAGCACACACTGTTAAATGAAATGAAGCCTGGGATAAGAGGTTTTGTGTAGTTAATCTGTTATAAGGCAGTTATAAATTATCTCTATATGGGTTTTTTTCATAGCACAATTTTCTTCCAAAGGTTATTTTATAGGAAAAACATTCCTAAATCCTCATTGCTGTGACTTTGGTTACTGAGATGTCCAAGTTGAAAGCAATCATTTGAGCACAAAGGATAACTTATGTAAAATCAGTCACAGACTTCTTCATCCTTAGGCTTTCAGCTAAATATTTTTTGATGATAATGTTGTCAACTGGAATAGTAAAAAGCCATCTGAATATTATTTTTAAATTTAACTTTTCCATTGTTTTAGAGAACAAGTATCTTCAGTCAGGTTACTGTTGGATGTCTGGCTTTGTGCAGTAAGCCTACTTTTTTTTTTTTTTTACTTCAGACATAGGTAATATTGCTCTCATAAATAACTGTGGTGGTTCTTGTTAAAGAGCATATTCCAATAAGAGTTAATAATAATTAAGTGCCAGCTCCTATCAAGGACATAGAACTGATCATGTGTAACTATTGGGGGGAGTTTAAAAGGGCATGGAAGCATATCAGACTAAGGGAGGAAGGTAGGAATAAAGGAAAGCTAATACTTGAAATCACATGACCATATTTTTTAGGATCCAGTCAACTCTTCCGTGTTAAAATCCACAGTTTAC
Source organism: Hafferia zeledoni (assembly GCA_035583235.1). Classification (NCBI taxonomy): domain Eukaryota; kingdom Metazoa; phylum Chordata; class Aves; order Passeriformes; family Thamnophilidae; genus Hafferia; species Hafferia zeledoni. The sequence goes on along the minus strand of JAWWEV010000001.1, from coordinate 79,910,354 downwards.
TTACACTTTTATATGTAGAACAGAAAGAGAAGTGGACCAAATGATCTTTCATTTCAGAGAAGCACTCCATCTTCCATCTTCTGCTTCTGATAACTTGTTGGTGCTGCATAAAATAACTTCAGCCATCAGGTTTCAGAGAGTTCTGAGGCAGCCCTACAACACTGTAGTATAGGAGTCAGAGAGAAGCTATGTCCTTTATTTCCTGAGGAAGTTACCATTTGCTAACTAGGTGGGGTGTTTGCATCTTTAAGCTGTGACTGGGATATCATACTTCGTGGTGATTCTGTTTCCAGTCTCTGCTGATGAAGCTTGAAGAACCACCTCTACAGTGTACCTTGGTTTTCAACTCATTTATGAAAATGATGTGTGCTTGGAGAAACTGTATTATACTTCACGGGGGAAAAAATATAAAAGTCTGTTAAATTTAGCTTCTATGCCATCACTTCTCTATGTTTTATGTGAACTGCCTTTAGATCCTAAAGGGTATATAATAAAATATGTGATATAAATCAACTGAATTAATGTAGATCAAATAAGATTTTGGTTTTTTATCTTCTGTAATTTTACCCTGAACTAAGTGATTTGGGTGCCTGCCTGTCTGTCATGAGCTTTTTAATAATGTTTTTGGTTTTGAAAATTTTAATTGGGTTTCTAATTCCTCCCAGTTTCCAACTGAGTTTTCTTGGTATATGCGTTTTGCCTCCGAAGAGACCTAAGTGGACAAAAACTTTCCACAACAAGCTATATCAACTGGATATAGCTATTTAAAACAAAGTTCACAAAATAACCACTGTCCATTTGAAAAAGAAAATATGGATGAATTTAATAGGCTGTATTCTGCTCAAATTCCCTCTCAGAAATTGCCATGTAAAATTAGGTCAAGTATAGACTTTCTGAGAATTTGTAGAAGAGAGACTTCTTGAATAAAAAAGTTTTCTTTCCTGATTGAGAAGGAAATGAAAATGTTTGCAAAAAATACTTTGCAATAAAAATGTCAATTCTAATAGCAAAAATGCACAGGAATAGCGTCTTCATTCTGAGATAGAGGTGAAAATTATGTGAATGTAGTGGGTAAGAGAACAAATAGTGTTTCAAATGAGGTGTTTTTTTCTTTCTTTCTTTCCTGTAGAATGCTGGGCTGTTAAGGAAGGGGCTGCTTTTCAGGATAACTCTCCTGATGTCTGGAGGGGCCAGTATACTTTATATTCGCTGGAGGATTATGGGCACAGGGCCACCAGCTTTCACTGACGTAGACAACCCAGCTTCATTTGCAGACAGTCTGTTTGTGAGAGTAAGTTATGAAGTTCCTTTTTGTAATGGCCAGCTCAGAACATTTGTCTTTGTCATAAAATTGGGTTTTCTGTTCCTCAAAGAAACAATAAAGTGGGCAATCTTTAAGTTTCAAGATGTGTGATAAGTTACCTTCCCTTGTGCTGCTGTGATGATTTTCTGCAATTTTTTTCAATAGTATACCATGCATATTCTTTGCATTCAATTTAGCATGCACAGTGCACATTGATGTACTTTTCCATTTACTCATTATTTTTCCCATGCATGCAAGAAATTAGCTTTTGCTGATTTTCATCCCTTTTCCACATAATGTGCTTGACTTTTTCATCTGTTCTTTCACAACTGGAGAAAATAGCATAAAGTTCTAGTATGTTGTATTGGCTATATACCTCTGATGGCATTAAGGCTCTTTCTGGAGTTGGAGAATGAAGGATGAAGACAGTAGATGATGTCTTTTTTGACGTTTTCTCCTGTAGGAGAGTGTTCTCTTTACACGTGGGTACTGGTCGGGCAGCATAGAATTGCATTTCCCTGCTCAGAACAAGAGAGCCACCTAGCTATGTTTAAAAAAAAATTAAAAAATAATTTCACAACTGTAAAAGAAATGAACAGGTAAATAGCTGTAGTTTAACAGTATTTATAGCCTCTTTATTGTATAAATTATATTTTGTGATAAGGGAAAAGAGAGAAGGACCAAAGTTGCCCCTTCCCCCCCACGTTTGGTATTAAATAAATGTTTGTTTTCTTTTTGACTGACAGGCTATAAACTATAATTACTACTATTCGCTGAATGCATGGTTGCTGTTGTGTCCCTGGTGGCTTTGTTTTGATTGGTCAATGGGCTGCATACCCCTCATTAAATCCGTCAGCGACTGGAGGATAATTGCACTAGCAGCACTTTGGTTCTGCCTAATTGGTCTGATATGCCAAGCTCTGTGCTCAGAAGACAGCCATAAGAGAAGGTAGGAGACAGTGATGAATTTTAAATGCCTGGCCAACTTGAGTACAGTATTATTTTGTTAAATCCACTACTGATAATTTTAACAATTCAGTGGAACCAGTGTCTAGCAAATGCAGTTCAGATAAATATTTATAGCTGTCATTACAGTTTTATTCCAATTTGGGCCCATCACTGTAGACCAGCTAGTGGGAAATGGAGTTAGAGGAGGAGGTATGGATGGCTGCTTTATTTTTTCTCCTGAAATGGCATTTTGAGATCTATAACACTATAGGTGGTAAAATGTAATATGTGCTCAAAACACGGTAGGAAATTATGTATGTTGTTGCCCTTACTTCTTACAAGTCATCATTTCCTTTATCTTCTCCTAATAATGAGAGAGGAGATGTGCCTTGAAAGCAGGTAGAAATACTGGTCATGGTCATACAGTTAAAAAGTAAAATCCTTGACCCATCGTATCTACTCAAAAAATAACTTGTACTTTACTCAAAGGAACTGCAAAATTTATTCTAAACTATTCTGTCTCACTAAGGGCATCTGTTTAACTTTACAGGTTCTGTTCCCATGGATTTTATGTAGACCTAATATCTCAGTTCTTTAAAATTTTTCAGTTGCTTAATCATAGAATTACAGAATGGTTTGAGTTGGAAGGGACCTTAAAAATCAGCTAGTTCCAGGCCCCCTGCCATAGGCAGGACACCTTCCATGAGATAAAGCTTCTCAAAGCCCCATCCATCCTGGTGTTGAACACTTCCAGGGATGGGGCCTCCACAGCCTCTCTGGGCAGCCTGTTGCAGTGCTCCATCACCAACACTGGGAAAAATGTCTTCCTTAGATCTAACCTAAACTTACGCTTAAAGCCATCAGCCCTTGTCCTATCACTACACATACTTTTTAAGAGTCCCCCTCCAGCTCACTTGTAGCCCCCTTTAGGTACTGGAAGACTGCTAGAAGGTCTCCCTGAAACCTCTTGTTCAGCAGAAACAACTCCAAGTCTCTCAGCCTGTCCTCATAGGAGAGGTGCCCCAGTCCTCTGCTTATCTTTGTGGCTCTCTTCTGTATTCACTGCAACAGGTCCACATGCTCCTTGTCTTGGGGACCCCAGAGCTGGATGCAGCACTCCAGGTGAGGTCTCACAAGAGCAGAACCACCTCCCTCAACCTGCTGATCAGGCTGCTTTTGATACAGCCCAGGATATGGTTTGCTTTTTAGGCTGCAAGTGCACATTGCTGGGTCATGTTCAGCCTCTCATCAGCGAACACCCCCAAGTCCTTCTTGGGACTACTCTCAATCCATTTTCTATCCAGCCTGTCTCTGTACTTGGGATTGCCCTGACCTAGTTTCAGGACTTTGCATGTGGACTTCCTGAGGTTTGGACTAGGCTACCTGTCAGGGTCCATTTGGATGGCATCTCTTCCCTCCAGTATGCCAACTGCACCACACAGGTTGGTGTCGGCGGCAGACTTGCTGAGGGTGCCCTCTATCCCACTGTCCATGTCAACAACAAGATGTTAGACAGCACTGGTCTCAACAACCCCTGAGGAACACTACTTGTCACTGGTCACCACTTGGACATTGTCCATTGACTGCAACTCTTTGAGTAAGAACATCTGGCCAATTCCTTATTCACTAAGTGGTCCATCCATCAAATCTATGTCTCGCCAATTTAGAAAAAAAGGATTTTGTGTGGAACAGTGTCGAATGCTTTGCACAAGTCCAGGTATGTGACACTAGTTTCTCTTCCCTTATCCACCAGTTCTGTAACTGCATTGTAGAACGCCTTAAAATTTGTCAGGCACAATTTGTCCTTAGTGAAGCCAGATTGGTTTTCACCATTCACCTCCTTATTTTCCATGTCCCTTAGCATAATTTCCAGGAGGATCTGCTCCATGATCTTGCCAGACACAGAGGTTATCTACTGACCTGTAGTTTCCCATGTCTGCCTTTTGCCTTTTTTAAAAAATGGGCGTTATATTTCCTCTTTTCTAGTCAGTGAGAACTTCACCCAAGTGTCATGACTTCTCAAATATGATGGCTCAGGGCTTAGCACCATTTTAGCAACTTCATCTGCCAGTTCCCTCAGGATCTGCAAATGCATCTTATCAAATCCCATGGACTTGTGCACCTTCAGGTTCCTTAGAAGTTTTTGAACCTGATCTTTTCCTACAGTGGGCAGTGCTTTGTCCTCCCAGTCCCTGCCTTTGCCTTCTGCAATTCAAGCAGTGTGGCTGGAGCACTTGCTGGTGAAAACTGAGGAAAAAAAGTTGAGTACCACAGCCTGCTCCATATCCTGGGTAACCAGATTTCACATTTTCTTTCAGAGAGGGCCTACAGTCTTCCATTTACCACCAACATAGGTCATTCTGTTGCTCAGAGTGCAAAACTTTTGTTTGTTTTCTCTGGTATTCTGTAATTGCATCTATTTCCTTCCATTCCTAGAAATGTTAACAGCCCACCTTGCCTGCCTTTCTGCTGTTCCCGTAGTTATTTGCACAAATAAGTCATTTTGGAGAAGAGTTGGAATTCTTGCTACAAGTGGTGTCATAATTTCTAGTAAAACCCCACTCACTAAGCCTATATTGCTAAACAGTTTTCTAATAAAAAGTCAAGACAGAAATTATAGTGAAGGCCTAGGACTCTTGGGGATGAGAAAAGAGCAAGAGGTCACATCTACATCACAGTGTATAGATTTGTTTGTAATAAATTAGAATAGTCTGTGGCCTTTGTAAGAAACACCTGACCCAGACATGAGGTTCTTATGTTAGCTCTGTAAAAGTGAGGTACTTGATCTCATTTATCTGAGCTCTGTATAGTCCATAAAGAGTTACCTGCTGAGGATGCTCATATCAATACCTAAAACAAGGAAGACAAACTGCCCTCAGAAAGTGTGTGTCTGTGCTGACTGTAGAAAGACCATAGATTGCTACCTTTCAAGTGGTTAACCAGAATGGATTCTACTATTGATGTGTTTGTTAGGAAAGAAAATGCTCTTTCAGTTGGATGTGCACCTAGGTTTCTTCTTTAACAGTGATGTATGTTTTTTACCCTGTTACTGTCTTACTAGTTCCAAAAATAGACAGGTAGCTTTTACCATTACTTTTCCTGCCTGTGTATTTTAAATAGTACTTATGTAATTAATGTGTGATGGGGCTATTTTCTGGCCTGGAAGCATGAATATTGCTTTTCTGGAAATTAATAGCAATGATTTTAAAAGTGCCTGATGGAATGAAATGTCAAAACCTCACTGAAATTTGATCTGATCCTTTTAGTAGCTATCAAAGGCTGTGTTTGAATGCCCTGCTCCATATACACATCCTTCTGCAATGCTTAAATAAAGTTAATATCTTAAGTAGAAAAGGTACTTTTGTTAAGGTTTGCGGTTAATTTGAGAATCTGTTTCTTTTTTGCAGAATCCTTACACTGGGACTTGGATTTCTTATTATTCCTTTTCTTCCTGCAAGTAATCTGTTCTTCCGAGTAGGATTTGTTATTGCAGAGAGAGTCATCTACCTCCCCAGTATTGGATATTGTATTCTCTTTACATATGGATTTAGTCTCTTGAGTAAGCAAGCCAAGAAAAAGGTACCGTCAAAACAATCAGTAAAGTTGATGATGAAGTTCTTCAGCTGAAGTATTTGTTTCTTAACTTGGCTCTCTTTCCTTAAGAAAATCCTTGCTGTGGCAGTACTTGGAATCTTGTTGATAAATGTAATGCGCTGTGCGCTCCGCAGCAGTCAGTGGAGGTCAGAAGAACAGCTTTTTAGGAGTGCACTGTCTGTGTGCCCTCTGAATGCAAAAGTAAGTCACTCCTGGACTTCTAATCTTTTTTTTCTTTTTTTCCAAGTGTTCTGAAATTTGGGGTCAAGGAGGTGTTACGCATAGTTAATGTATTGTGCTACAGTGTTATCCACGGTCTTGCTTGGTGCAAGAGTGACATTGACATGTCAGACACCTAAATTACAGTGGTGGCATAGTCAAAATACCAGACAGTGCAAATTACAATATTATAATTCAGAACTTGGGGGTGGGAGTGGGAAGGTGAGGGAGGAGGGAGAATGCACTTCAAGGAAAGCTTCCAGTCAAACTGGATGTACTGCTCATAAAATCTACTTAAAAGAACAGTGCGCATAATTGCAAGTTATTGCAACAAAAATGTCAAAAAGAAGCTAACGAAGTTGTAGCAATGTATTCAACTGAATAATGTCTGTGCTGTTTTCAGAATCTTTTTTGTGTACCTTCCGGTGGTATATAAAGCCAGCACAGCTAAAAGGCAAAGGAGCATATCATCAGTGTTATCACAGGATTTGGGGGTAACATCTTTGCTCCCACTTCTCTTTTACAGTGGCTGAATGGGATAGAGTCTTCAGGCATGGGCACTAAGGAAAACTGCAGTTTTCCCTGCAAGGCTTAGTGAGGAAACAAGTAAGATGGCGGGACTGGATAGGACGTTTCACTGAGCTAAACAGCTGTGTTTGGCACTGGAGAGGGAATCTAGCCTGCCAGCAGAGGTGACCTCCACAGCAGTCCTTTGACAGCCAAGAATGTGATCTATTGGAGTATACCACAGAGCCCTGATGTTGTCTGAATTTTAGCTGAGACTCTCTTTGAAGAGCCTGGGAATGGGAATGTGCAGCTTGTCAATAAAAATATATCGATGTTTTAAAATATTAGATTTCTATAATCTAGACTGTTATCTAGACAATACAGATCAAGACAGGGGCTTTAAAAAGGAACCTGTGAATGCTCAGCTTTGCAAAGAGAATGATAAATTTAGCATTTACTGGAATACAAATATGCAACAATGAGCTGTAAAAAACATTTATGGCCAATATTTAAAACATGGTGGTGTCTTTCAGTAATCTCAGATTCTACTACATAGGAAAAGAGCTGTTGTATTTTACTGTGTGGCAGTGGTAGGCGACCATCTTCTTTTTAATGATGACCTCATTATATCTTGTCTTCTGGATGACAAGAGCATACTATAAATGGAGCAAATGCAATCTGTTTTCTTTGTGTGCAACTCCATCCATCTGCCATGGTAAGAGTGCTTTAGACAGATCCTCACTCTTTGCCTGTGCTCCAAGCTCCTTGGACTCAAGCCATGTCTGACTGAGAAGCTGTGTAGCTGTGCTCGCACAGTACTGTGCTTGAGCTGATAAGCTGTGTGCAAGCTACTGAACTAATGCAGCTGGTTTAAAGCCAATGAATGTACAGGGAAAATAAGCTTGTGTTTGTCAACACTGGGCTCTGTAGACATGCCTGAGCTGTATTTCTGCTGGTGACAGCTTGTGCAAATGGAAAGTGTGGGGATGTGAACAGGGAGGGATTTGTAGGCTAACAATCCAGTTTTGCTGAAGGAGTAACTTTGAAATCACAGTACTAGGGAACTTTCCTAGGCAAGACTATTAGAGAGTCCATGTGTGACAGCCAATCTCTTGTTTTCTTTATGGACTCAGCCATATTTATTCCATTTTGACAAAGGTAAATGTAAAAATTGGAACTACGTTCTGTTCTAATCTTCTGTTGTTGTCTTTGAAATTGCAGGCTTCCTTTAAAAATGACTCCACAGGACTTTATTTCAGTGACCCATTTATTTCAGTGGGAGGTTGCTGCAGACCAAAGAACAGAACATAGATAATAGCTTTTTCTTGTTGTTCTTGGAATATATTTAATATGTGTTAGTGGTCATGCTTTACTTCCATTATGTAGCAGGGTTTCAAAATCTCAACTTCTAACTAACAACAAAAGCTGTCCGTGTTTTGTGGTTCAGCTCTTTTCAATGCCAAATTGCCTGTGTGAGAAGTATGGAGTAAACTTACCCTAATTCTAAATAACAAGTAGTAACAGCACTGCCTTCTCTAATTTCAAGACTCATCTTCTTTCAACATATCTTTAGAGAGAGCTGAGGATACTGCATTAAATCAGATTGTCTGTCATAGTAGTGAGTGAATCTGCCACCTTTCGTGATGATGCATCTGGCTTAAGAAAGAGAATTTAGGATCAGCTTTAGTAAATGTTGCCCAGTGACTTTAAAATTTATTGGAAATAATCAGATACCATAATGAAATTACAAAGACTTTGACACAATATAGATTTTTAAATGTTTTAAATATTTGAAAATTTATTTTAAATGCTATTTATTTAATATATTTAAATACAGGTATTTTATATGGATTGGTTGGTTGCTTGGGGTTTTTTAAGAGAAAGAAGTATGTTACAGATCTTGGTTAAACACGTCCAGGAGCATGTCATACATTTGAACTTGCATGGCCTTGCATTTAGGTTGCTTTCAAAGGTCATTGGACTGAAACAGTATATGTTTTGAATACACAATATGTTTTGGCACTATTTTCCTTAGCTGAACAGAAGGTGACTGTATATTGATTCCATTTCCTCCTACCACCATTTTTCATATTGTATAGATTGACCTAATTCCTGGAGCTCAGTGGTGATAGTTACTGGTGTGAGTTAGAATCAGGCCTGTATTGTTTTTGCTAAAGCAAATTTTGTGATCAGTTACAGAGGCTGTTTTCTCCCAATATTTGATTACATATTGCAGGCAGTTTTAAATTCAGAGTATTTCTGCACTACTGATATAAAGGCTCACTGGATCCAATGTGGCATCTTTTCATCTGGTGTCCTTATGTTATGAGTTCTTTCTGCTTTGTTGAAGTACTGGAATATCTAGTTACAAACTATGATAAAAGCATAAGCACTGGCTCACCATATGAGACTGCTGGCTTGGATTTATCTCCTTAGCTTTAGACATCTACATCCCAGAAAGTCAGCCAGGCTCCCTTTATAACTGGGGAGAACAAAGTGTTCCTTTTACCATGTGATTCTTCATCACCTTGGACTAAATGACTGACATAAAGCCTGGACTGCCCCCTAGATCTGTGTGTTTCTCCCCACTGATGATAAAAGAAGTCCTGACAACTACAGCATATATGTCTACATAGCCACCATTTTTCTTTTCCTAGATTTGAGATATCCGAATGTGAGTTACTGTAAATTGTTGTTATTCTGTATGTAACCTCCACATTCTTCTTGCATCTGGCTTTTCTTTAAAGGATAGAAATTAATAAACATAATTTTTGAAAGCCATTTCAGTAGCAACTTTTCTGCAATAATAAGCAAAGAAGTTACAATACTCCCAACAGAATGTTACTATCTCTCTGCCTTGACATACCAGAGTAAGTAACTTTGCACTTGATGCTTTATGCAAACTGCAATTATTATAAGTACAAGTTTGTCAGAGACAAACTATACTAATACTGAAATGATACAATAAGAGTTTGTGAGATTGCTTTATATACATTCTTAAAAGTTCTTGTAAAACCTCTTTTTTACAGAACAAGATTTAGTGCCGTCTAAGCATCTGATCTTTGATCAGATCTTAAGTAAGCTGATCTAGAGGGCATTTCCTTTAGATATTGAGATTTTTTTCAATGCTACATGACAAAAGGGAATTATCTTCTGATGAATTTAACTGAAATACTGTGGGCTGTGTTTATAGGGGCTATTTCCAACATTTTGCCGCCATTTTAGATGACAGTTTTTTGTATATACTAGCACAGTCATGCAGAAGAAACTTTAGATGGCATTAGCTGCACAAACAAGGTATCAATATCAAAATAGCTTTATTGTGTTATTATTTAGAAAATACAATTTCAGTAGCAGAAGAAAGAGAAGAGTGATGACAGAAGCTGGCATTGAATGGGAGCATCTGCATGTTTCTTGAGAAATTTTGACATCTGTGCTTTGTTTCCATCCTTCTCGGCAAATGTTCCTATTTGCTGAAAAGGTGATTACAAGCAACTAGGGAGAGAGAATGAAATTGGTGATAATAGCAGTGCTCCAACTGAGAGGGTGTACCTCCTAGACGATGATGCTACATTTTAATTTCTTCCTATGCTGCTTTGAGTAAAAACAAAACCAAAAAAATCAGTTTGACAGTAATTTTATTTTTATACAGGAAAGTATAATTTTTCTCTCCTCCTCGTTTAAACGGGTGTGCACATTTAAGCATTTAAATAAGAGTTTGAGCACTATGTTTGTGTAACACAGAATAACATATAGTGCTTTTCCTTTTTTGTAGTGGCTTCTTAGGCTCATTGAGGTATTGCAAGCAGATAAATACATAGAGGCAATTCTTCGCCTAGGCTATGGTGCCTTGCTTATATTAACTTAACACATGCCTGTTGAGATCAAGTAGGTTCTACCCCTAGGGTATTTTTACCTGATTGCCCTGATTTCAGAGAATGCTGTTGTTATGCATCCCTGAGAAATGCTCCTTTTAGAGCTATTACTGTAAAGTAATTGCCTGTTTAAGATTGATAAAGGAGCATCTGGGTATAATGTAATACGTCATTTCCAGTTAATATTTAATCATTTAATAATGAAGTGCTGTGTCTGCTCTTAAATGTTTAACCAGGAAAGGAAAATCGTCCCTTCCAGGCTGGCATGCACAATATCTGTCAAAGCCAGAAGAACCACACCTCTAGAGATGAAATTTAAGAAAAACTCATTGAACCCTCATTTTTAAAGACCTGATTGTTCCCACCCGTTGGTACATACAAAGCACTTGTGTCCCCATGTTGTGCAGGGAGGGGTCATAGGAGAAGTCAAGGAGAGCTACAGCCTTGTGCTTAGCAGATGGCAGGTAGTTATTGCAGGCCTGGTTTGAGTGAGCTAAAGGCTGATCTTGGCATCTCTCGGTCATGGCCAGTGAAGTGAGAGACATGGCTGTGTGGCAGAAGTCACCTGCATCTCTCAAATTACTTTGTGTGCCTGGAAACCCTGTGCTGGCTCTGTTCATAGGAGCAGGATGTCACTGCATATTATAATTCATGGTAGAATTGGGGTTGTTATTGGATATTTATGGTAGGCTGGGGAGGGCTTTTTGTGTTTGGTTTACTTTTTCTTCCCTTCTTTGTCACCACCCTATTAAGAGGAACTAAAGCTACAATTTGATTTGGAAGGTAAATGAGAAAACCTACATAGAACAAGGAGCTCTTAATTTTGGGGGGTATTGTATAGAATCATCCTTTCCTTTCGCAGAGAAGCTGTAGCTGGGGGCAAAAGAAACACACCGTTGAAATTGGTAGTAGTTTATTTAAATTGTTGTGGTATCAGTTTTAATAGTCCATAGTATGTCTTTTAGTTCAGTTCACAAAACATACATGTGCGCTTAACATTCCATTTGATGTTTTGACTTGAGAGAATTGATAGCTCTCATGTTTCTGCAGACTGCACAATTCTTTTAAGAAAAATATTCTTGCTGCTGCTACTTTTGAGATAAAGATGGATATGAAGACATTACTTGTTTAAAAAAAATTGAGAAAAATAGGATCAGAAAGTGAAATGCTGTTTCCTAATGTAAGACAGCTGATGTGAAAGACTCTGAAAGATTGGTGTATACAAAGATTTTTCTTACCTGCTCTGTCCCTGGTCTTTAGTCAAATGTCTTTCTTCAGTAATGCTTATGACTTTTGCAAAATGTCTTTAAAAAAACCTCAACCTTTCATAATGCTTCTTAAAGAAAGAAATTTAATCATCAAGATAAATGTAGTTTTGTTTGCTGATACTGAACTGTAAAGTCAGGTACTTTGAGGGCTAGTATACATTATTCAGTGAAATCCTTAATTATTTCTTCTGTTTTGCCCCAATTTATCTTTTATCTGGATAAATTTTGAATACATCAACTTCAGCATACATAATCAGGGCAATCCAGTTTGATAAGAATGTTATAGTGTTCTGGAAGAGATATACAAATGGAATTCAGTCCTAAGAATGTCTTTCAAGATACTTCATTTTACTTTAATGACTCCTGGGAAAATGCTGTTCCGTCTTTTTGTGTTTTTTGACACTGTCCCCTGATCTTTATGTTTGGTTATGGCTTGATATAAATGTACTGTTCCATTGCCTCTTTGCCATGGGCCTTGTCATATTTTTATGAAAGTACAGTGGAAGTGCTGGGATTTTTTTTCTTGGATGCTGTGCTAGAAGTGCTTTTATGGGATGCTGAATTTGTGTGCTATTTTATATCTTACAGTGTGAGAAGCTGCCTCTGTGTATGCTTAGTAAGCTTTATAGCATCTTTGATGTCCATAAAACCAGTGAAAATACTTTTCCACCCATTTGAAAAAGCATGGGAAATGTTCTTAACTTTATTTGTTGATTGTATGTTACTGCATAGTCACAATATAGAGATGAAATTCCACAATTAAATACTTTAACAACTAGGTTCAAACACAATTGTGTATGCTGGATCGATAGGTCCCAGGTACTGTGCCAACTGCAATTAGGATTTTTCAGTGGATGGACATATCAGAAAAAATCCTCTTTTGAGTGTGGAAGGTGAATTAGAATTATTTAAATGCATTACAAACCTATCTTTTTGAACTTCAGTCTGAAGTTATTCCTGCAGAGTGTTTTGAAGAGATTTAAATTAGATTTTTGAAGTGTGGAAGAAATGACAAGGTGTGTTTGTTTTAAATAACGTATATACAGTTTGATTTCAAATAGTAAGATAATCTAAATAATGACTCCTGATCTAGTAGCTGAGAAGTCTCTTTTCAGGAATGAGTACTGACGGTACTTTTTGACCTGGTAACAAAGTCTTCTGAGATTTGTCTTCAAATAGGATTTGAGATGTCTTCCAACTCAGATTTGTCTTGAAATATATTTATTCCTATCTAGACCTTGCCATAGGTTCAGATGATGCATCTTCTTCCCTGTAGTCTCAAAGCTCTAGATCCTTCATTCTTTTAACAGGCAAGGTCATCAACATACTGCTATATGCATTATTTCAGAAATGGTCTTTGATATGTTTTTATCCTAAGACAATAATTGTGTCTTATTTTTTTGTTTGTTTTTGAAATATGGAACTTTGTTTTTCTGCGAATATTGAGTTTCTTCTAGTTTATGCTATAACAAAAGCAAAGTGTAGTTGCTGTAGTGCTTTTTGTGCTATGACAGATTTGATTTGAGTCAGACGTCTCACCTGACAAATAAATGAAATTAAGAGCAGCGGGTCTCTGTACAAGGTATCTTGTGGAAAGTGTGGTGACCTCATTTATAAAACCAGGAAGTGAATAATCTTTCTTAAATAGCTGGAACAGGCAAACTGATTCAATAATTTATTCCTCAGGTTTTGCCATACTTTCTTCACTGTATGCATTGCCCAATCTTAATGTATCAACCAACACCAAAAGCCAGCAGCAAATGACACAAGTGCTGACTGTTTGTATTTGGAGACAGAATTCTTAGCTACTTGGCTCCACAAAATATCTGACTGTATGACATCTGGTAGAATGTCCATCTGTGTTTTCAGGTGCACTACAATGTTGGCAAAAACCTGGCTGACAAAGGAAATCAAAGTGCTGCAATCAAATACTACAGAGAAGCTGTAAGGTATTAGGAATTTTACTGCTTTAATGATCCATCCTAAAATTGCTTTCATGTTTAACATGAAGAAAATGCTTAGGTATTCATTTTCATGTTCTGCAGCATTGCAGAGCTAGCAATTTGCATATATTAATACATGTCCCATACATAATAATCATCTTTTAAATTTTAGGTTGAATCCAAAATACGTACATGCCATGAACAACCTTGGAAATATTCTGAAAGAAAGAAATGAGCTCCACGAAGCAGAGGAGTTGCTGTCCTTAGCTGTACAGATACAGTATGTTTAGAACAATGCTAAGCAGTGTTTTGCACCAGCTGAGCCAAAATGATCTTGTGTTTCAAATGCTTACTTGTCCTCTCTCTTAGTGTGTTTTCCCTATTTACCCAGACCTGATTTTGCTGCTGCATGGATGAATCTAGGAATAGTACAGAACAGTTTAAGAAGATTTGAAGAGGCAGAGCAAAGCTATTGGACAGCAATTAAACACAGGAAAAAATACCCAGATTGTTACTACAATTTAGGGCGGTTGGTAAGTGCTCTTGAATAAATGATAGCTAAGACTGGTATCTGTGCATCTCTCTGTGTGTCTTCATGTATTTATTTATTTTATAATTCTACTGTACTGTTAAAGGGTGATATTCCAGCTTGCTTGTATTGTATTTCAGGATGATTTCACACTTTTCATAGCTTTTTCTATTGCTTTTCTCGTATAATTCCTACCTTACAACCCTTGGTAATCCTACCTTTTCATATGAAGAGGTGTAAACAAAAATGCAGATATTGACATTTTTCCCCCAGAATATATTATTATTTCCCACTATTAGACTGTTTTAAATTCATTAGTATATTATTAGATAGAAGAACTATGCTGAAAAATTCAAATCAGATTCTTGGAAATACTCATATTAAATATTTACTAATCCTCTTGTGTAGATTTATAAACTTTATGTTGATTTTTTCTCCTTATCCTATTGGTACATGCATAGTTGAAGACAAGCCTTGCTCCCAGAGGAAAACCGAGGAAGATTAATGTATATAGCACTCTTCTATACTAGCACAGTATTCTTTCACATTTCTTATTTTTATCTATAAAAAAAAGTGCTACTAGAATCAAATGAGACATTATCAACTCTTTAGTGTCTCTAGTGCACAATGGGAAAGTAAAGCACATCACAGAAAAATTACTGGGGTTTTGTTTTGGTTTAGTATGCAGATTTGAATCGCCATATAGATGCATTGAATGCGTGGAGGAATGCTACAGTCCTGAAACCAGAGCACAGTTTGGCTTGGAACAATATGATAATATTGCTCGATAACACAGGTAAAAGACTATTTGAATGTTTTAATTAATAATTCAGTGTCTAGCAAAACTTAAGGCTTTATCTGTATTTACCTTAAAGAAGCTCTACCTCTTCTTTGGCTACCCAGACACAATCTAATAATAAAAGAATGCCTTCTGTCTCAGTGGTTTTAAAGCATCACTTGAAATCCAGCACATAAATTGAATTTCTGATCCTTATTTGAAATACCATCATTGTGCACGCATGTTTGTATTATAAACTAAATTTTGGCACTTTTTAATCTGTGCTTTGTTTTTGTTTTTTTTCTGAAGATGTTGTCTGTTGAAAACAAAATGAGGACTTTCCGTTGTCTTATGTGAAGGATTTTACATCTGTGTGTGTGTGTGTGTGTGTGTCTGTGTCTGTGTGTCTGTGTGATACCTGCTTTCTTTAAAAATTCATGCAATCAGCTGTTCATACAATATGTGTGCTTGCAGCATAAAAAGTAACTAATAAGGCTGTGTTAAAACATGCCTTCTCGTTTTTCCACTACCTGGGCTCCCAGGCAATCTAGCTCAAGCAGAAGCAGTTGGAAGAGAGGCCCTGGAATTAATACCTAATGATCATTCCCTTATGTTTTCATTGGCAAATGTACTGGGGAAATCACAAAAATATAAGGTAGGTAAATAGAGCTTTTTGACTGTAGGGTCTGGGATTGGTTTGGTTGGGATTTTTTTTATTTAAACTCCGTGGAAGTTTTTTCTAGAAACTGTTTGAGGAGACCATTGTGGTCTATGACTTAGATAACCACCATTTCTGTCACAGTATTGGTATGTGATTCTGGCCTAAGCTTATCCAACCTTATTTCAGATGCCTGGGTTACAAATGTTGCTGCCCTACACTATGTAAGTGGTTAATGGAGAGAAATAGGCTCTTAAGCACACTAGAGGGCAGTTAGGGTCTTGTGTTGCTTCACTGCCGAGGGAGAGAGCCTGCTCTGAATTAGAGACCTGGTTTGGGGAATTCAAATTAGATGTATAGATGCTTTTGGTATGTAAAGGAAACAAACTTTACCATTACCTGATATGAATTCTAGCCTCTTTGCCTCAGATACTGTCTGAAATACAGTTACACGGGTCTGTTATTCCCAAATTGAGGGTGGGATACCTGGGTAATTCTAGAATACTGTGAGAGAAAGTCCATACATTGAACAATGTATTGAACTTTCTTTTGGATGCAGTGGATGAGCTCAGCATTAGGTACTTGTGTTTGCAAGTAGGAAATGTAATGAAACTGATGAGAATGACTTATTTTCCAAAAGGAATTGTATGAGTTGACAAAGAATAAATCATACACAGTTAATGTATTTAGTTGGTTTAATTGACTCCACAGTCAGTGTATAATATGATACTATGTCTGTCATAAGGACAAATTAGTAATTTTTGTTGTTTCTCAGAAAATCATCATTGACTTTGGAGGGGTTGGATATCTTTTTGATAGTGATAATGTTAGCAGCACTGAAGGAACACCCTCAGGTATATACAAAGTAATAAGATTTTGTGATGTGAAAGTTGACAGGGCAAGAGGAAATGGCCTCAAGTTGCACCAGGGGAGGTTTAGATTGGATATTACGGAATTTTTTTAATTTTTTTTTCTGAACAAAAAGGGTTGTAAAACATTGGAACAGACTGCCCAGGGAAGTGGTGGAGTCACTATCCCTGGAAGTGTTCAAAAAACGTGAATATGGCACTTGAAGGGCGGTCCTGTGGTGTAAAGGAGAGCACTCTGGACTCCGAATCCCAGGGTCCTGAGTTCGAGTCTCAGTGGGACCATTCCCTGGCAGTTCAAGCTTCCCTGCCATCCCATCCCGTCACATCTCGGATGCTCAGCAGGGTCAGCCCCGGTCAGTACCGGCTGCTGTGACAGTCCCAAGGACTTCACTGTCACTGTCCAAGCTTGCTCGGCCGTGGCAAATGAACCTTAGGACTTAAACGGTGGGGCCAGTTCTGTGCACGCTGTGCCTCACCTAAAAAATCCACTGTGCAGGCTGGAAGGGCTCACCCACGTGGGGAGAGCCCTGCCCAAATCTGCATTCGCGAAGTTTGGATATACATACACATGTCACTTAAGGACATGGTTTAATGGTGAACATTGTGATGGTGCTGGGTTGACAATTGGACTTGATGATCTTAAAGGTCTTTTCCAACTTCAATGATTCTATGATTCTTAAAAATAGATACATTTTTCTACCAGTTACTGTTACCACTTAAATTGCTACAGTATTGTTCAGCTGTGGCATGTGAAGCCAGAGCCTGTGACAACCCGGCACTTCCTTTTCTTTGCATTAGTGATGCTGTTAAATACCCTGTCACTGTTCTTCTAGACTGGCTGGGTTTTTTACCTGTAGACTCTATGTCTTTTCTCTCTCTACCTGAGACTTATCAAATTTAATTTAGGTTAATTTAGCAAAGTTCCAGAAGGATACAAAGTAACATCTAGAATATATAACGGATGAGATTGTGGAGGAGGTAATTGGTAGGATGGTGATTTTGGTGAATCATGGCTGTGAAAGAATAGAGGATTGTATAGTCATTCTTCAAGAAGAGTATGTAGCATAACAGAATAAAGAGCATTTATAATGAAATGAGTTGAAAACAAGCTCGAAAACTTTCTCTAGATATAGGAGAGATAAGTCTGTCCCAGTGGATTTAAAAAATAAAAAAGGAGGTAGTGGGTTTGATTGGCAGCTCTGAAAGGTCATTATGCTATAGGAGAATGTGTTGGAGACAAGGTAGAAATAATAGCAGGAGAAAATGAAGCTTTCAAGTTGGCATTCTGAATAAAGCAAAAGGAATAGTGGAGCCCAGGGAAGAAAGCAGGGTGAGAGTTTAAATAGTTCAGTGTAGAGTAGCACGTTTGTGCAGAGCAAAAAATTTAACTAGTCACTTAAAACTGATGGGTTACAACAAGGAGAGCAAATGAAGGGAATTGGAAAGTGGACTCACTTACAAAGGTTATGATCTCAGCAGCTGTATTTTGCATTACTGAGAAAGAGGAGATACAGGGTTTTTTCTTAAGTAGGAGAATGCTAAGTGATAATAAAAAGCATGGAAAATTCAGATTTCTTGTCCACCTCCTCACAATGTAAAAACAGAGAAGTGGATGGCTCTTCAAGGATTTTTACTGAATGGGATTGGCGGGGGGGATGGAGATTGTCAAGGTGATGGAGGTAATTTTCAGAGTGCTGCCTGGCTGTGTCTGATGTGTTGTATAACCTCAGGCATTTCATTTATTACATTACTTGTTACGTGTCTGTATAGAAGTTGTTACATTGGCTCTGTAGCAGTAAAAGAAGATTTGTTCTGGGTTGGTTTTTTTTTTTGTTATCTCTTCATTTAAAAGACATTGAGTCAGAAAAGTTTTATTATGTTATGAGAGATTTCCTTCCAATAAGCACACAGCATTCTCCATCAGTTTCAAATGCACTCTGATTTCCAGCAGAAGATAGTTTTCCTTCGTCACCAAACAAAAAAAAACAACCTTTTGTGTTTGTACTACTGATGAATGATTTATTGTTTCAGAAAGAAAAGTACATAAAGGATGAGCTGTTTCTATGGTTTTGTTTGGGGGTTTTAATTAACATCTGTTATTCCAAGTTGGAGTTACCATTTGAATGCTTGTACTTACCCTAATGGATGAAGAACCAAGCTATCTTTAGTTCTTTGAAAATATGCATGCTGTATTTTTGTTATGTATACATCTATGCTTTTTCTGTAAAAAGTGCAATAAATTGAAACCATTCAGCATTTTGAAGTAAAGCCAGACTACAGTTTTGTGGCCTTGGCAGCAGATGGAATGCCGTGTGCTTACCCCCAAGCCTTTGCTATATGGAGCCTGCAAGTTTCTTGCCAACACTTAAAGATTTGGCAAGATGCAGCAATTTGAAATATCACTGATGTACTGGAATGTATATTTACTCCATATATCTACCGTAATATGAATATGATGCACCTTAAATAGCCTTTAATCAACCAATATGCTTCTACTCACTGCTGAGCAAAGTAGTGGTGATAAAAATGTTGTCAGCATGTAATTGGAGATGTATGGTAATGGCAGCCAGCTCCTGTATATTTATTTCATTAAATTTTCTGGAAGTGCTTTGCACATGTTGCCCCATTGTGCTTCAGCAGTGAAAGGATGTAAGTCCATACATTGGGCGCTTCTCTTTTGTGTAGGTGGCAACTTTTAGGCATAGGACTGAATTAACTGGACATCATATCTTTCACTTTGATTGCTGTTAACCTGGCCAGTGAAGAAAGCAGAGCTTTACTTACTAGACCAAAATACTAAAATTTGCAGTGGGGAAAAATATAACTTCATGGGAGTTATGATTACTGCATTGATACAGGGACCCCTCAAGAAAATGGATTTTAACCCTTCTCCATAAGATCATAATGGTCTTTACTAATTTTTAATCAGACCTGTACTAACCTGTACTATCAGACCTTGATTTTAGCTTGTAGCTTAGTTTTTCAGTTACCATAACCATACATAGCTTTAGACAAAGAGGAATTTAACCCTGTAACTGTAAGCTGAACTTTAAGAAATAACCAAAACCTTGTTTAGATTAGAGGCTAAGCTGTAAGAAATAAACCAGAAAACCTGTCTAGGCTGGGGCTTGAAGCTGTAACATTGTCTAGTTAAAAGGAAATATAGTGCTGCAGTGGTAAGAGCAGTCCATTAGATCTGTTAGAAGTCACTCAAAATATACTGCTTAACTTTGGGGAGGGGTTATCAGTTGTAACCAAGTATGTAAACCTGGAAACACAAAAGTCTCATTGAACATGTCTTTGGTGGAATTATCCTCCATGTTCCCAGCGATGAATAAAAGGAAGGATTTTGTTCTATTCTGTTGGATTTAAATGTTTCTTAACTCAGAATTCTTTTAAGTACTAACCTACTGTTGATTTTTAGGATTGGAGAATTATATCAAAAGAGGATGTTATCTTGCACCATTTGCCAAATTTTTGAGTCTTAGTGTTTCTCAGGTGACTGAGAAACATGGAAATGATGGAATAATTTTGCCTGGAAATGACATCTAGAGATCATCGAGTCCAACCCCTGACTGAAACCAAGGCCAGTTCCAGTTGAATCTTGAATATCTTTTTGGACAGAGATTCTAGACCCTCTCTGGACAGCATCTTTCAGTGCTTAACCAACTCTATGGTTAAAAAAAATATATCCTTTTATCTAATTGGAATTTTTTATATCCCAGCTTGCATCCATTATGTCTCATCCCATCTTACAGACATGTGAGAAGAGGCAGTTTTTATCTACCCTGGATTATCTGATCAAGTAGTTGTAGCACTAAGGTCTCCCCTCCTCCTTCTCTTCTGGAGGCTGAAGAGATCCAGTTCTGTCAGCTGTTCCTTGTATGTCTTGTGCTCCAGCCCCTAACCATCTTGGTGGCTCTCTGCCAGGCTCACTAAAGTATGTCTGTGGTCTTTTTGTAATGGAGACCCCCAACCTGAACACATACTCCAGATGTGTTCTCAGAAGTGCTAATAGAGGAGAAGGAACACTTCCCTGGGCCAGCTGGCTGTCTGTCCAGGGTGTGGTTGGTCATCTTTGCTGTGAGAGTATGCTGATGGCTTTTATTGAATTTGCTGTCTACCAGATCCATTTCTGTAGAGCTGTTTCCTAGACAGTTGCTTCCCAGGCTGTACTTTTGCATGGGATTATCCCATCCCAGATGCAGGACTTAGCATTTACTTTTGTTGAATTTCCTGATATTCTAGTGGTCCAATCCTGTTAAGCATCTTCATTAATGACTGAGGTGATGGGGCAGAGGGCACCCTCAGCACATTTGCTGATGACACCAGTCTGGGAGGAGTGGCTGGCTTGGCAGGAAAGCATCTGAAGGTCCTGGTGGACACAAGATTGGACATGAGCCAGTAGTGTGTCTTTGGGGTAAAGAAGGCTAATGATATCCTGGGTTGTGTTAGGAGTGCTGCCTGTTGCAAACAGGTTGAAGAAGGTGATCCTTCCTCTCTACTAGTGAGGTTACACCTGAACTCCCATGTCCAGTCCCCAGAGAGTCCGGGGAGGGGCCACAAAAGATGATGAAAAGACTGGAGCATCTTTCCTGTGGGGGAAGGCTGAGCCCGGAGAAGAGAAGTTTCAGGGGAAGGATCTCAATGTGCATACCTGGAGCGTGGATGAAAGTAGATGGAGCCAGGCTATTTTCAGTGGTGCTCTGTGTCAGGACAAAAGGCAATGGGCCCAAACCAAAACAAGAGATATTCTCTCTTAACATCAGGAGATGCTATTTTACTGTGACCAAACATAGGCACAGGTTACCCACAGAGGTTGTGGAGTCTCTGTCCTTGGAGATGCTGCCTGGACATGATCCTGGGCAGCTGGCCTTGCTTGAGCAGAGAGGTTGGATGAGATGACCACCAAAGGTCCATTCCAGCCTCAGCCATTCCTTGATTCCTGCTGTTTCTCTATACTGCCCAGGTCCATGGAAATAGCAGCTCCTCTCTCCAGTGTATTTATCACTCCCTCCTCTTAGGTGCTATCTGTAAAGTTTTGAAACTGCATTCAGTCCCATCATCCAAAACATTAACAAAGTCACTGAATAGTATGGGTTTCAAAGTAGCCAGTGCCTCCAGGAACTTTAACAGTCTGGGCATGACAATGCCAGAGCAATTGGTTATGCCATAGGAAAGCAATGCTAAATGCACTGTGGATTCACATGCTATCTAAATTTACAGACATCTGGTTCCCTTGTTAACTCCTATCTTAAGTATTCCTTCTCCTGAAACAGAATCAATCACAGAATGGTTGGGGTTGGAAGAGACCTCTGGAGATCATCTTATCCAACCCCACTGCTAGAGCAGATGAACCTGGAGAAGGTTGCACAGGATCGCATCCAGGCAGGTTTTGAATATCACCAGGGAAGAAGACTCCCCAGCCTCTCTGGGCATCCTGTTTCAGTGCTCAGTCAACCTCACAGTAAAGAAGTTTTCTTCATGTTCAGGTGGAACTTGCTGTGCATGAGTTTCTGCCCATTGCTCCTTGTCCTCTTGTTTGGCACCACCGAGCGTGATTCCATCCTCTCAGCACTCTCCCTTCAGATGCTTATAGTCATTGATGAGGTTCCCTCTCAGTCATCTCTTCTCAGGGTGAACAAACCCAGCTCCCTCACCTTGTAGCCCTCCACTGGACTAGCTCTGAGAACCCTGTGGATTGTAATTTCCTTGACCTGAGAAGATGAAGGTACTTTCTGCATGAGTCTCTCTTGGCTTGAGAGTGGCAGGCTCAGCTGTGCTCAGCAATGCTTTAAAGGAGCATGTTGTTTGGGTTTGAATTTGGACATATGGAAAAGCTCTTAAGTCACTCAAAGTTGAGTGACTCAATCTTGACATCAGAAATATCTCTTTCCCTGAAGGGACCCTTACAGAGACTTATTTCATTCTTCACATGAGAAGATGGTGGAACCAAAAATCTGGTTGACAGGTTTTCTTTCTTAGTAGAGTCTGTGTCATGTTTTAAGCTGTAAAAGCCTAGCACAAAGAAATGGACTTTTCTCCAGGTTATTGTTCTCACATACCTCAGACAGCAAGTATGTGCATTCAGACAGAAGCCTATGGCATTGAGGTAATTTTATCTTCAGGTCATTTGCATTGAAACTGAATGAACGGCTTTCCCTAAAGCACAGCACAACATAGAAATCTATGTAAAAATAAGATTGTTTTAATTAGAGAAAAATTTAGCAGTAAGTTGTTCTCTGAATACTTGCTGAGGGAGCTCAGGTTTTCTAAGAAGTACTCAGATATCAAGAGACTTAAGAGTACACAGTGCAAGTGGGAATATGGAAAAGTAAATGGTGAGGAAATGCAAAGGATATTCAGTTGGCATGGTTTTTTACATAACAAGCACTCAACTACTCTTCATTGGGAACCACGCTGAAACATGTTTGAACAGAATTTACTGGAATGCTGCTATTTTTAGTGCTAAAACTATTTTAAAAGGAAAGGTGTCTAAAAGCAGTTTGCTCAGATCCCCAACTGTATTATCCTTAACCTGATTACATACATAGGGAAAAGTTTGGCAGGTAATGTTCAAAAATATTGTAACTGTAAAAAAAAAGAATTTAAATAAACAGGTTTGCAAACTTCACTAGTGCCTTGTAATTTTTCCCCTAAAATAACAGCAGCCTATGAAAGCATGGCACTTATTTGTAGCATTATTACTGTTTTCAGGAGGCTGGAGCCAGCTAAGCTATAGGATCACAAAGGCTCAGAATATTCATATGGTGGTGTCACATAGATATGACACAGTTTTCAAGGGAGTTTAATTACAATCATGGGTAAATTTGGCATTGTTTTATATATGATGAAAGTAGACTGTCCTGTTGACTTATTATTTTGAATTATTCAGGAATCTGAAGCTTTGTTCCTCAAGGCAATTAAAGCCAATCCAAATGCTGCCAGTTATCACGGTAATTTGGGTAAGAGCCTTTCTAACTCTTATCAGCTGTATTGTTTATTTGCTTCATATTCATTATGTTTAAAAAGAAAAAGCAATCTTTTGAGCCTTCTTCCTGCTGGGCAGATTTCTATTTTACTTTCTAGAAGAACTGCCAGCCAGAAGAACAGGGCACTAAACCAGAAAAGCTGTCACATGACACATCAAGAGGGCTGCACAATCCAGCCCAGAGGTAGCTGCACTTCAGTGTCTGCAAATTGGTTCATTTATGCTATGCTTGTAACTTGCAATGAGCTCACCAGATAAGAGCTGCCATTTATGGCTGCATTATAATTCCTTCCTTCATCATTCCCATGCCAGTTCTGCTCCCAGGCTTTGCTCCTGCATTTGGCAACAGAACAAACAGCTACTGTGCCACCAGCCAGTGACAGACCCTCACTGGAAACAAATACTTCAATGTTGTTTTCCAAGTGATTGGCAAGATTGCACATTATTCAACAATATTGCTAATGAAATTCCTCATTGATGTTCCAGCTGTGCTTTATCATCGCTGGGGAAATCTTGACTTAGCAAAGAAGCACTATGAAGTCTCTCTCAAGCTTGATCCTATGGCACCTGGAACCAAGGAAAACTACAACCTCTTAAGAAGAAAACTGGAGCAGTTGCAAAAGAAAGGCGGTGCCTGACGTTCCTTTTCAGGTTGTCCGTGCATGCTGTTTACGACTAATGTTACATGGGTACTTCTGACCATGTACAGGATTCAAGTTATTATTTCTCAAAAATGATAACACCACCAGCACCACACACTTGAATGTCCAGTTTTGCCCTCCTACAGATCCTAACATTTCAGCTTGCAGGATCATTTTATTTTTGCTCTTGAACTGCTTTTAAAGTCCATTAGAACATTTTTATAGGTATATGAAAGCAACGCAGATGGAATTTCACAACATACAGCTGTAATGTGATATCTTCGTCTGACTTTTTAGTAGCAGGATGAATAGCAGAAGGCGGTTTTATATCTGAAAGTGATACTTAAAAGTGCAATTTCCTGTTTAAATCTTGATCTTTTCAAGTGTGAAGAATATCTGACCACTTCAGTTTTATTGCTGCCTTCTACTGCCAGTCCTGCAGAGCCAGTGAAAGAATGGATTCCCTCCAGCACATCAGTTGACTCATATAATTTGAGTTGTGCCCTTATGCTTGTTTCTGTCCCCAACCTGTGAGGTGTCAGGTTTTTATGGGACTGAAAAAACACAAGGATTTGACCATAAATGTTTGTCAGCCACTGTACTGCTGAGGTATGCTTGAGTGT
This sequence comes from Hafferia zeledoni, assembly GCA_035583235.1. NCBI lineage: Eukaryota > Metazoa > Chordata > Aves > Passeriformes > Thamnophilidae > Hafferia > Hafferia zeledoni. The sequence goes on along the minus strand of JAWWEV010000001.1, from coordinate 79,885,608 downwards.
AGGAAATACTCTTAAGACAGAGATTTTGGCAAGCAGCAAAGGGGAATTAAGTATGAGGCAACAAAGGAGTCAGCTGCAATTTCTGTTCTTGCAGGCAGCCTCATCTAGCATAGACAACAGGGGCAACAAGTCAGAATTGCTTTAGCTCCTGTGGCAGGTCAGTGGTCTAAATAAAGTATAGTATCTGCAGGAGCTAATTGCTGTGTTCTCAGGCATTTCAGTGCTTTCTGGTTAAGGACATTTCACCTCTCAGCTCCTGTACTGCTGGCAAATAAAGAGATAATGTCTGTGCAGAAACAACTGTGCAGAAGACCTGACCTTGGCTGTTGATCTGTTACCTGGAAGGAACTTGGCCTCACCTTTGTCTCCCCCTGGCTCATGTGTTTGCTGAAGGGACAGATAAACAAGCGTAGCTGTTAATGCATAAACTGAGCACATTGATTTGAGATGATTCAGGCATGGTATATGTTGATACCACGTTAACCTCTCAAAAGTGGCTAAGCTTTAATACACTTTTGAACTCTGGCTGTCCAGAGTTGTTTGTGGTGTGCTAATATTTATATTCCTGCTTCAGGAAGTAGTCACATCTGTGTATTTGTGGTGGGGTTTTTTTGATTGGTTGGTTGTGTTTGAGATGGTTTTTTTTGTTTCTTTGTTTAAGATGGGAAGTTTGCTATTGGATGTGAAAACTGAGGAGCTTTACCTCTCTTTTCATATTCCTTTATTCTTTCCAACCATGTCCCCTGCAAGAAATTGAGTAGTGCAGCTTTCCTAATTTGTCCAACAATTATCGTATAGGAGATTGTGTAATGTTCTCCATACACAACTCGTTTATGTGTGGAACCATTTAAAGTGTCAGGGAAATTCCTGCCATAGGACAGGATGTTGTGTGGCTTTCTCATCTGTCCATCATATAACCATTCTACATCTGTACTATGTCTTGAACCTACAATAGGCTGCTTTTACATTATAAATTGGCTTGGAAATGCCAGTTGTTTCAATAACTAAATGTGTCTACAGAGCACACTGCAATACTGCAGAGCTAGCAAAGCATCCTCTGACTAAGCTAGTTCAGCTACTTTAATGTAATATTTTTGCCAGACTAGCTGTAAATCTATGCAGCAAGCCTGTGGCAGTATGGTGCTGTCCACAAATCTGGCTTTGAACAAACTAATATGGATACATTATGTAGTATGTTGCAATACTGGGTTTGGTCGAGGTACCAGAGGCATGTATGTTTGCTCTTCTCCTACAAATAAAGCCTGTTTCTCAGCAGGACTAATTAGTAGGGGTACTAAGTTGATGCAAATGTTTCCATTTCTTCTGGTTTATGGAGAGAAGTTTCAGAAACTAACTTGTGGATATATTTGCAGGATGTAAAGATGCTCTTTGGTAAGCAGAATACTGTACCAGTATGGCTGGTCATCTTCCAATGACCAGCGTAGTTTAGTCAATACCAACTTTTGTATCTGAAAGGTGCTGAAATAGATACACTCTTCAGTACAAACAGCAGGCTTTTAAGGCTTTCCTTACATAGCCTACTATTCATCAGATATAGAGAACATATAGCTTCTTCAGTCATGAGGAATTGAAGAGTTGGGGTCTGGCTGGATGAGCTAATTTATAGCAGAAGATAAATGTGTTTGTAACCAAGTCTTTTCTGTATATTTGGAATATGACATCCTGAGTTTAAATTATTATTCTCATCATAAAGTTCGCATGCATAGCTTTCCCTGCTGCTTTCCATATTGGCTTTACAGAAATCCAGTAGATCAATATTACATATGGGGTATGAATTCTTTCTAGATCATTATAAACCAAAGTTCTTGTAGAAATTCCTTTAAGGAAGTCAGTTCTACTCAAGAGTCTTAGACGGAAAAGACAGACAAACAAATTGGATGTTTTGTTAGTATTTAAAAATGTTGTTTACTTTTCAGTACAGTCAAAGTGATTTCTTCTTCATTAGCTTTCTGGCTACCTGTATATATTTTTGTGAGGATTTATTTGTTTTATATTATTTTCGATGCTATAGAAATTTCATGTGATTACTTGTATGATGGTAATAAGAAGGATACACTTAGAGCTGAGTGTAATGCAGAGGCAGAATTGTGTTCAAAAGAAACCACAAAGATGACTGCTTTTCTAATAAAAATTTCCTTAAGACTTTCAGGAATACTAAATATTTTTTTACTTTATTTTCAGAAATATTTTGAAAGTACAAATAATCCAGTGTGTTTTATTAAAATGGTTATAATGTAAACCTTTTGCTTGGTTTTTCATACCTCATAACTGACTCATGGAATAATGCAGAAGACTCAATCTCAAACAGAAAAAGGTGAAGAAAAAGTGGGTTTGTGCATAACTCTTGTTGCAAACATCGTCTGACTTTCCAGCATGCTGGATTTTTTTCCCCATTGCCAATTACAGAAGATTAAAGTTTCCTTATCAGCTGGCCTGCTTGATTCTCTAGGGAAATTAAGACGCTTGGTTACTTTTTCTTTTTTTCTTTTTTTAAATATTGCCTGTTCAAAAATACAGAATGATTCAATACACAGAATAGAGTCTGAAAAACAGTCACAATGGCTGCTATGGATGGCAGTGTCTTTTCACAAAAAAATTCCATCAGAGTTCTCTTAATTTATGTTTCTCTCATGTCTAGACCAATGCCATGTACATGAAGTTTCTTGTTATTTAATTTCGTATTTAGTATTTAAACTTTATAGACGTGGGTTGTGTGTGTGTTTGTGAGCACTGAGAAATAAAAACCTTCAATATGTTTGAATGGTTTGTTAAAAATATTGCCCTGTTCACTGGGAACTTGTTTCTTTCATATCTGAGGTACCTGCATCTGAGCTATTTGTCCTAGTTTTTCTGTATAGTCCTGGGGCACGGGGGGGAAACAAGTAACGTCAAATATGATTCATGTCCTAAAGGAAGCATCTTTAGGATGTGAGGAGTGATGTACTTGAAGCAGGTATTTGTCTTCACTAATTTCAAAGGGTTACCAAGGTGATCAGGTCATATACATGAAAAAAATCTCACTGCTGCTTTCAGTTAAAGTAGTCTGGTCCCATACACTTCTAGCATTCCCATATGTTATTTGCCTCAAAAATGTTAAAAGACTGGCATTGAAGCAAATTGTCAGGTCCTTGCCTTGAGAGTTGGAGAGTTATAGTAGCTGGATGAGGGAATGGGACAAGCAAATTAAGGTAACTTTGTTAAATTTACATCACTGATAAAGGCTTGAATATCAGGTCTCTCTGTATGAAAACAGAACATTCAGGTCCAGTTCAATTGCTGCCTTGTCTATGTTTCTGTAATAAATAGTAAGAACTTGTTACTGAATTGACTTGTGGTATGCTTCACTCTTACTTTAAAAAGCAATCTAAACCAAGTAAATTTGCAAAGGTGAGATTTTTTTTTCTTAAACTGAAGTTTCAAGCTGCAGCTGTTAGAATGTTAAATGTGATAGCATAGCCTGTTTCAGTGTGGTGAGGTTTTTTAGTTTTGATATCTTGATATTTATTTGCTGGTTCATTCCTGTGTTCACTATTTCATGTGAGCATTGGTGCATTTACATACCTACCATTACATGCACATTCCCAAGTGCTTCTTGGCTTGTCCCTTTCACTGAATAATGCTTCCACAGCCCTTAGTGTGTCTCTACCAAATGCTGAGGACACATTTAACTCAAAAACATTAAAATTTGCTAGAAACAAGAGTGAGATCACATGGCTGGATTTCAGCAATGTAAACAAGCTGAGGAAGCCAAACTTCTGTCATGTACCACCATGTTCATGCAGCAGGTGCCACTAGTAATGGCACTTACCACCCAGACTTGGTGCTGGGCTGCGTGATAGCGTGAAGTGGTTGTACATAGATGTAATGTTATAAACTAACACAGCAACCTGGACCCTGTGCTTTAAGGAGAAAGGACCATATAGTCACTACAAAGAAGAGGATGTGCACAGCTGCATGGGCTATCAAGCACTGGAGGACTGATAACATTTGTGTTAGAGACCTGCACTGCAGTGTTGTGGCATGGGTGTTCAGTGTGTGTCAGTAATGATACATGTCAAATGGTTCAGGGCTTTTTAAAAGAAATATTTTTGTAGGAAAAAATCCCTACAGGTACTGTGTAGCTTGTGATTTCTGAGCTGAACTTTTTTTATGTAGTGTTAATCATTTAGATTGCCAGTGATGTTCCAGTTTACTCTCAGCTGAGCAAGAAGTAAATACATTTGTAATTAAGTCATGAAATAAATCTGCATTTTGCTATCTCTTTTTTTGCATAGATTTTAATTGTGACAATGGTGTTTATTTTTGTAGTAAGTTTTTGATTCAGGGTTCTGCTAAAGGCTAGGAAGAAAATCTTAATGGGCCCAGTGGATTTGCACTGGGACATACAGGAAGACGTTCTCTTAGAGTAGTAGTTCAAAATCTTGATTCAGCATGATTATATTGATGTCAAACGTGTGTGCCTAAACAACAAAGAAAGTAATAGAATACGTAACTTAATTAATTCAACCTCTAAAACAATAAAATACAGAAAGCAAAGCAGGAGCTACTGCATCAAATGCTGAGCAATCTTCTTGTCTGCCACAATCTGATTCGTGACCAGGTGTGCAACAAACCAATAATTATACACCCAAGAGAGACACTGATTATTCATTTCAGAGTTGCACAAGCCTAGGTGCTTGGTGGTATCCCACTAATCAAGCACACCATCTATCAAAACCTTTTACTACCTATATATTTTAGCAAACAAAGGAATTAGTGTTCCATGGCTACAAGTTACATAGTTCTTTTATTAATTAGTACTCTGTCTTCTGTTGGTTAATTGATTCTCTTGCTTCTCATGCTTATTAGTCCACATGCTGAGTCTTTATCTTCTTTTGGGTCAGTGGGTTCCTTGGATTGGTTGTCACAATCTCCCCCTGCCAGAATTACCTTTTACCCAGTTGGAGCTGGTCAGCACAGCTGGTGACTTGGGTTTATTTTCTTCCTGATCTTGGAAATTCTGCCAGATGTCTTTGGGGCCCATGAATTCTGCATTCTTTGTGTCCACTACTGGTGCATACTCCTTTCCAAGCTTTGTTAAGCTCCCCCTCGGTGCGAGATCACTGAAATATGTCAAGCCCTAAGCTTTAACAAGGCGATTCTACCAACAAATAATTTGTTTTTCTAACACATGGACCTCACTTAGAGCTTGCTTGTTAGCTATCTGTTTCACAGCCTAAATCTCCCTTCTTGTTGACTAGGCTTGAAAGTATACAAAGATAAAACATCAAAGAACATCTTTTCTTAAGAAAATTTGTACATATTCCACATTTTGCAACAATCTTATCCAATGTTAGAGGTGCATTAGAATCATTCAATGCTAATTGTGTAAGAAAGTGAATAATCTGTAATTGATGCAACCTGGCTTCCAATTCATGACTAGTCAAGGATGAGAGACCAACACCATAATATTACTTGCTGTCCTGATAACCAGGCTACAGAATGGTGCTTTTATGTGCCAGACAGAATCATAGAATATCCTGAGTTAGAAGGAACCCACAGGGATCATCGAAGTTCAACTCCTGGTCCTGCACAGAAGAATCACACAATGTACCTGAGAGTGTTGTCCAAATGCTTCTTGAATTCTGACAGGCTTGGTGCTGGGGAGCCTGTTTCGATGCCTGACCATCCTATGGGTGAAAAACATTAATACGCAGCTTAAACCTTCCCTGACACAACTTCAGGCCATTCCCTCGGGTCCTGTCACTGGTCACCAGAGAAAAGGTAGCAGTGCCTGCCTCTCCACTTCCCTCTGTGAGGAGAAGCCATAGACTGCTTTGAGGTCTCCCCCATCTCCTCCACACTGAACAAAACAAGTGCCTTCAGCTTCTGCTGGTATGGCTTCCCCTCTAGATGCTTCACTATCTCTGTAGCCCTCCTTTGGATGCTCTCTAAGAGCTTAATATCTTTCATATACTGTGCTCCCAAAACTGCCCACAATATCCAAGGTGAGGCCACCCCAGTGCAGAGCAGAGTGGGATAATCCCCTGTTCTGGCGATGCTGTGCCTTACGCCCCCCAGGGCACGGTTGACCCTCCTGGCTGCCAGGGCACTGCTGACTCACATTCAACTTGCTGTGGACCAGGACCCCCAGGTCCTTCTGCAGCATTGGTAAATAAGTACTAAATCATTCTGCATAAGGGTGCCTCACTCTTACTCCTCCTGCCAGCACATTCATTTTCTTACAGTGATTTTACTGAGTGGAGCCTTCACATGCTTTGCTGAAGAGCAGGCCAATCCCTACGGAGCCAGCCTGAGCGAGTCCTCGGCCGGGACCTGGAAGCTGCCAGCAAGAGGGGGTGAACAGAAAGGCGCTTGGCACCCTCCAAGTGTAAAACTCCTGCCTCAGCAGGCTCAAGACCAGTCTCTGCCTGAGCCAAAATCCCTTCTTACCGAGTAGTCAAGAGCGTCAATAAAATACTAAGGCGGTTTTTAAAGCTCTTTAAGAGTCAGACTGGTGCACTAAGGTGCACTGCTCGCTGCACGTTTGTTCCGGCCTCCAGGAGGCGAGGCCCGGGGTTTGGGGGCAGCTCTTCCCGGGAGTGCCGGACGCTCCTGCTGCTGCTGCTCTGGCAGGCGGGCCGCCTGCCCCGCTCTCCGGGCACGGCTGTCCCGCTCTGCCCCGGCTCTGGGCCCGGCTGCCCCACTCTCCGGGCCCGCCCAGCTCCAGCTCCCGCCTGCCCGCCAAGCACGCCCCGTCCCCTGGCACCGGCCCCGGGGTGCTGCCCGGGCCGCGGGGGAGGGAGCGCGGGCAGGCACCGCCCCACAGCCCGCTCCGCCCCGCCGCCTACTCCCCGGAGAGGCGCCCCGGGACGGGCAGAAGGCGGTGAGCGCAGGCGGTGCGGTGGCGTGGACGCAGCGGCAGCGCTGGCGAGTGAGTGCCCGGGGCGAGCGCCGCGGGCCGCGCCGGGCCGGGCGGGGCAGGACAGGCCGGGCCGGGCCGCCCTCCCCGCCACGTGACGCGCGGCCCCCCATGGGGAGCGGAGACCGGGGAGCGGCACAGGGTGCGGGTCCCGCCGGGGCGGGGAAGGGCGCTGCGGCACTGGCGGGGAGCAGCCCTGCGGCCGGGCCGGGACAGCCGCGGGTGGCGGCAGCGGCTCGGGCTGCGGGCTCTCTCAGACAGCCCCAGCTCGTCCGGGACAGCCAAGCGCGGGCAGAGCGGTCCCTGCCGCCGAGCGGCCGAGGCGGTGACAGCCTCGCATTCTCCTGGTGGGCACAGGTGTATGGCCAGACTTGGCGAACGCAGATTTGGGAAGAGCTCTCCCCACATGGGTATGCCCTTCCAGCCTGCGCAGTGGATTTTTTAGGTGAGGCACAGCGTGCGCAGAACTGGCCCCACCGTTTGAGTCCTGAGGTCCATCTGCCACGGCCGAGCAAGCTTGGACAGTGACAGTGAAGTTCTCGGGACTGTCACAGCACCCGATACTGACCGGGGCTGACCCTGCTGAGCATCCGAGATGTGACGGGATGGGATGGCAGGGAGGCTTGAACTGCCAGGGGACGGTCCCTGCTGAGACTCGAACTCAGGACCTTGGGATTCGGAGTCCGGAGTGCTCTCCATTACAGCATGGGACCGCCCCGGGCACAGGTGTAAGGGTCTGTTAACTACAGCCATCCCAGCTCGGTGGCAGAAACTGGAATACTTTTTTATAAACACGCAATTTTAGGCAGGACATGCTAATAAGGAGAACGGGTATGTCAATCAGGGGAAGGCTTGTGTTAAATTAGGGAGTCACACAAGTTTCTGCTAGGTTGCACAAATGGTTAATATTTTCTATAACAGGGGGAAGGAGACCAAGGGGTTTCAGCATGGTCTGATAAAATTATGCCAAAACTTCTTTATCCCGAAGCAAGAGACACATTCATCTCATGAAAGAACATCAACAGGTCTTGTGAGGGACTGTGGTCTTCAAGTGGTAGGATTTCTGTCAGCCCCGGTTGACCAAGGTTTTGTGCTTAGGGATTTCTCTCAGCCCCTGTTGACCAAGGTTTTGTGCTTAAACTTATTCTTTTTCTGCTGGTCGCTGAATTTCAATGCCTACAGCCAGGCACGTCCTCCAAACACAGGTGTTCATTATGAGCCAGAGACTCGTTTTAGTAACAAACCTTTGCCTTGGTAATGGGTTAGGGGTGACATGCATTTGAAGAGCCAATAACTGAATTAAAGGGAAAAGAAAAAGGAAATAGGTAACATACATGAAGAGAAGTTGTGGCTATTGATAACTGTCTATACCTGTCAAATGATAGGTGTCCCTGCCCATGGCGGGGGCTGGGAACTAGATGATCTTTAAGGCCCCTTCCAGTGCAAACAATTCTATGATTCTATATCCTTACAAGATGACACTTAAGAGCATTTTTTGCCTACATTGCTTGGACCAGAATGTTGGGCGTTTGTTTTGTTGGGATTTTTTTTTAAATCCTCCTAAGGATTTAATTTCGATATATTTTCATTTCCTGCCTTTTCTGTATCCTTTTCCATTATAGAGTTATGTCAACCTTTTGTTTTTGAGTTAAGGTTCATTTAGTTGTATCTGTGTTAACTCCAGACAATTAACTTCCTCATTTTTTGCTTCAGGAATTTTTTAATTTGCTGCTTCTGTAATTTTGCCATGCGTTGAAAATATCAAGGTAGCAAAGCAACTTACACAGAGCATAATGTGCAGAGGCACAACTGTAAATATCTCCATGACCAAGTTGTTTCATGTTGAACTCTGTGATATATACTCTAGTTATATACTCTCTAGTTTAAGCAGGCAGTCAACCTGGAAAAGCAATTTCTTAACAATTAAAATTGTTGATTGTGTGACAAAGGCCATTAAGAGAGGCATCTCTGAACAAAAAATGGGCGTATTTCCATCGTTCTTCTTTCCTCCCCCTGAGAAAAGCCTTAAAAACCTACACTGTGTCTCTAAAATGTATTTATCCTTGGCTGGCACTCATCTCCTGCCCTCGCTCCATCATAGCTGTCAAAGTCATGTGAACACTAACATTTCTTGTTATCTAGGTGTAGTACAGCATTCTCCTGCCATGGGTAAATAGAAGCTAAACACAACAGATGTTTTTATTACTGTCAGTCTCAAAACCTGAATTGTCAAGGATGTTACATGGTAAGCAAAACAAAAAGTGGCCTTTCCATACATTGCTAATATTTTTAAATCTTCACCCTACTGCTGACAAATGCTAACTACTTGATAGTGCATCATGCTTCATTTTCCTTGGGTTCTTGCAGCATGTTTGCTCCTCACTTTCCAAATTGCTGTGGTGTTCTGCCTCAGCTTTGAGCTTGGTTGTGAGTTGGTTTTGATGCCACTGGAATACTGAACAGAGCTTCACCTAATGACAGAAGGGTTTGTGTCATGTTGTTGATATGTGTCAGGTCACCTGCTGCTTGTAGTTTTTCTTTTGGTGACTTTATATGTGTGATCAGAGTTTTCTGTTGCTCATTTCTCAAGGTAGAAGTATTGCTTTGCATGCTTCATTTACTGCAATGTCTGCTTCTTATCCTTTAGAAAGGATCACCATATCAATTCATGCTTTCCTTGGCTGATTTTTGACATGGAATGCTGTGTGCCTCTGGAGAGTGGAGGGCACAAACCAGGCCTGGTTTGCACCAGACATCCTGCTGTCTCTGCCACCCACTGTTCTGTTGAGAACAGCCTCTTCCCTTGAAAAAGCATCATCTGGCCTTGGCTTTAGCCCTGCTTGGAGGGAGAGGCTGGGCTAGGTGACCTTCAAAGGTCCCTTCCAACCCACATTCCTGTGAGTCTGACTATGCATTCTCATAACTCCCAATAGTAACCCAACTGCCATTTCAAAATAAGTTTCCTCTTGAAAGTTATTTCCATCTGACTGCTGATGTAACCATAGTTTTTGCCTGTTCTCTTGTTCTTATGGTTGTTTTTCTTCTTGGGGAACTTCTGGGAGTGAGGTTACGTGACCTCCTGGTCTGCGCTGTAAATTTCCAAGGGTAGGTACTGGCACAAAGGTGTAGTCATGAAATGAAATGAAATAAAATGAAATAAGAATAATAAATTCCAGGGGCATGTTGTGGCATTTGCCTTCTGCTGCTAGCTCTGGGACACTTTTATTCTCTGGTGGATTAGCCAAATTACTTTTCTGTGTAATCCTGAACATCATCAGTAGTTACTGTTGGTAGAGTAAAAATACACTGCATTTCACTGTAGTTTTTGTCATTTCTTTTTTGAAGCAGTGCACTTTTCTATTCTTCCCTATTCAAGTCTTCATGTATGTTTCTTAGGCTCTAAAAGTATATGTTCTTTGAACTTGAACCTGGTCTAATAATTTTTATAACTAGATTTAAGTAGAATTGAGTGTGTAACTTGCATGACATTTTAAGTGATAGGAACTGCTTAAGCAGAGAGCATGTGCCATAACAGGGTGCATTTTCTATATGAACTGATGCTACCATTCATTTTCTCATCTTTCAAAACATTTTTTGCAGCATTCTGACAGAGAGGGTAAGTATTGCATAGATAATTCAGTAAGAGACAGGGGAAATGGATGGACCCAGTCATGTCATTGAGTTAGCAAATGTAATACCCTTTTCATTCTGTCTCTCTAAAGAGCGTGTTTAATGCCTTTTTTCTTCAAAGATAGAACTATTCAGGCAGTAGTAAATCACTGTTCTTAAAGCAAAATATGTAGTTATCTAGAATTTTCTGCTTTTTTTTTACTCCAAAGGTTTAATTACATTTTATGGACCATGTCACATACAGTGTTCTTTTCCCCACTTCCAATTAACGCTAAAGGAGGACAGACTATACCAGGATAATATCATGTCCTATTGATTTACCATTAAGATTTTTGGCCACTGTGATTTCTTTAAGTGTGTCAGCTGTTTTATCTTAACATCTTGAGAAAACACGTTCAATATCACTGTCACTCCTGATTTCTGTGTTTTACAAGACACCTCCTTTGGAATTACCCACATAACCACCTCACTCTGCAGTGTTTTCACTGTAATTGCTCATGACCTTTACTAACAGCCAGAATTACCATTGTATTGCTGACATTCTGACAGAAGTTCTTGGCCGTGTAGAATTGCTTTTTCTCAACCTTTCCCTGAAGCATTGGGGTTGTTTTCAGTGCTGTGTGTTGGTACTAACTGGAGGGGAAATCATCCCACGCGGCCAGGCTTCAGCTGTTTCAGAGTATCTGTATTAGGACAACGCTGCAGTTTGAAATATATGTGCTATCAAATAATACCAAAGTAGGTGCAAGTTTCTTTATCTTCTTTCCCGCCCCTCATTTTGTCTAGCCTGATACAGCCCCATGGCTTTTATCTCAGTAAAATTCAGGTCAGAAGGGACCTTGTGAGTCACTAATCCAACCTCCTTATTCAGAGCAGGGTCCTCTGTGTGGGCAGACTGTGTTGCGTTTTATCCAATGGGTCTTGAAAACCCACAGGGATAGAGACTACAAAACCCCTCTGGGCAGCTTGCTTCAGTTTTTGTCTGCATCATGAGAACCCTTTTCCTTGAATCAAGTTGGGGCCTCTCTTATTCTGGTTTATACCTATTGTTTTTTTCAACCCTGGCATGCACCACTGTGAAGAGCCTGGCTGTGTTTCCTGGTTAACCACCTCACAGGTATGGGAAGACTACTTTAGGTCACCTCAAAGCCATCTCTTCTCAAGCTGAACAGGCTGTTTCCTGAGCTGCTTTTCACAAAGCCAGTGTCTTGCCCCATGACCACCTGAAAGTACTGCAGTTTGTTCATATTTTTGCTTGTTTGGGGCCCAAAACTGCATGCAGTATTGTAGGTGTAGTCTAGTGAGTGTCAAGTAAAGGGAGTTGTCACTTGCCTTAATCTGCTGGTCATGTTGCATTAATACAGTGCAGGGTACTTGCCCCCTTGGCTGCTTCCTTTGCTCAGCAAGGTGTATTGGTGAGTCTGAAGGTAAGGATGAGCAAGGTAAATCACTGGGATGTCAGAGGAAATGTGAAGAAACTCAGTATCATCTTGACTGCCGTACTGGACTTCTGGCTGAGTCTTGGCTCCAGCACCAGTCAGGATTGTAGCATTCCTGTTAGTGGGGAAGGAGTCACAGGTGCTCCTTTGTCATCACATATCTAGAAGTCGTGCTTGTTACTTATATCTTCCCCAAGTCTCAGGAATACTTGTTGGCATTATGTTACTTTCTAGTAAAAGTATCATACACAATTTAAATAGTGGTGTAAAAGACTTTTTTTCTCTAAAATCCTTTTTTTTGCTGCTGGTCTGGACTCAATCTTCTATAGTTTTTCTCATGTGTCTCTCCAAATCTGAGCCTGTTTTGTCTGGAGAAGAGATGTCTGAGAGGGGACCTCATCAGTGTGTGTAGATATCTGAAGGGAGGGTCCCAAGAGAATGGAGCCAGGCACTTCCAAGTGGTACCAAACAGTAGGACAAGATGCAGCAGGCAGAAACTGATGCAGAGCAAGTTCTGTCTGAATATATGGAAGAACATCTTTACTGTGTGGTTGACGATCCACTGGAACAGATTGCCCAGAGAGGCTGTGGAGTCTGTCTCACTGGAGATACTCAAGAACCATCTCTGGATGCAATCCTGTGCCACGTGCTTTAGGATAACCCTGCTTGAGCAGGGAAGTGGGACCAGGTAACCCACTGTGGTTCCCTTCCAATCTGGCCAATTCTGTGATATCCTGGGTATCAACCTGTACCTCTGCTGCTGCCTTCTGCATCTCAGAGATTTAAAGTTGTCTACTGAAGTAGTGAAATATGTCAATTAATACATTTTGCCTTCTGGTGGGCAGACCAGTTTATGCACAGGACTTTAAATGACTATGGTGTTATTGTTTCTGCTGACACACAGTACTGACGAGAGTCGTGAGTTTGTACCTCCACTGCCCCGCTCTGTAGTTACTTCCTTGGATGACAGACTTGCATTTGAAATGTGAGTTTCATTTGTAGTTGCTGGCAAGAGATTGAGCTGACATCTCTTTATACCAACTGGTGAAGCCTGAATGACCAGCCTAGATTCTGAGCTTTAGGAAATAAGGGTGAGGTAGGTGAATGCTACCTTCTGGTTCATCAGAAGTTATTAATAGAATTCCTTCTGAATTCTTTTACATTGAACCCACGTGTTTGTTGTTTAATTGCATATTGAACAGGCTGGGGTATGGACACTGATTTTTACCTCTAAAATCGGTATGTAATTTTAATTAAGTCTGTGGATTCTGTGCACTGCAGTTTCCGTTAAGTAACAGTTTTGTTCTTACTTGGATCTCACAATGTGTGAATTTCTCTAGAAATCAAAGCTAACAGGTTAGATTATTTCCCATCAGGGGAAGCACAGTCCATATATACAGCAATACTGAAAGCTTGAAGGAAAATAGAAATAAACCAATTTTCTGTAAACATTGCTGAGAAAAATGATCTTGGAAGTGAGACTGTAAGTAGTGAGTGAGAAATAAGGGTCTGGTTTTGGTTTTGTGTTGGAGGAATGGTGTTTGCAGTGGACTTGAATGACAGATAGACCTAGTGATGAGTGGGGGATTCATGTTAGTTGTGAGATGAGAGCAAGGCCATATTATTCTACGATATTGCATAACAGCTTCATTAAAAGAAGCTATGCATTGTTTTAATGTGAAAGGAAGTGGTAGGTAGATAGGCCAAAGTGCATAAAGGACTTCACTTGAAGTTTTAATCCTCTTGTCTTTAATTTTCCTTTTTTTCTTCTTCAGCTCTTTTAGTGCTTTTGTTAGCTCTACCTTTTTGAAGTTAATTTAACTATTTGCATGACCTGTCTATTCATGGTGAGTGCTGGAGTAAAACATTTCCAGTTCTAGTAACACAGTGCGTGTGCTTCAAGATTGAAGGAAAATGTTTAAGGCTGTTTAGTCATTGATTTTGCATCTATACTTGCAATTCCTAGACTAGAAGTTACAAAATAATTGGTATCACAAGAAAGCAAACTTGCAGACTCGAGTGGTTTTCAAGTCCAGAAGTGTCATGGGAAGCTGTTGCCCAGTAAATGTGACTGGTTCTGTGTCAGCATCTTTACGGGTGTCCAGTGAAGGGATAATGGCCTGTTTCTGGGGCTCTCCCGAATTTTATCTTGTAAAACAGCATGGAATTGCTTTTGCCCATGCAGTCCATCTTCATGCTGCTATACACCAGCCTTCTGTTTGTCCTCCTGCATAACTCCTGCCTCCCTTTTGCGATAACATTCTGTTATGTATTTTCCTGGGCTCAAGGGGTTAGGAGACTGTATGCTGGCAGATGTGAAATGGGTGCCAGAGCACGCACTCTTGTAGGGATTTACCCAATGCAGCTCACTTGGAATGAGAAGAAATTGTTCTACAGAGACGCAGCAGGTTCTTGTTGGTGTTTCAGTTTGGGGGAAAATGGGAATCTGTAATGGTTTTGGGAAAAAGAAGATACATGTTAGGAGTCCCAGTTCTGGGCCCCTCAGTTCAGGAAAGATCTTGAGGGGCTGGAGCAGGTCCAGAGAAAAGCAACGAGGCTGGTGAAGGGACTGGAGCACAGGTGCTGTGGGGAGAGGCTGAGGGAGCTGGGGTTGTTTAGTCTGGAGAAGAGGAGGCTCAGAGGTGACCTCATCACTGTCTAGA
>JAWWEV010000001.1:79850304-79861831 GCA_035583235.1 Hafferia zeledoni | reverse complement strand
GGGATGGGATGGCAGGGAGGCTTGAACTGCCAGGGGACGGTCCCACTGAGACTCGAACTCAGGACCTTGGGATGCAGTGTCCAGAGTGCTCTCCCTTACACCATGGAACATACTGGAAACCACATGGTTTGTAAAGTAAAATCCTTCACAAAAGCTGTTAGAGTGTGTCCAGAGCAGGGCAACCAAGGTGATGAAAGGCCTCAAGGGCAAGACTTAAAGGAAGTGGCTGAGGTCAGTTGGCTTGTTCAGCTTTGAGAAGAGAAGGCTGAGGGGAGACCTCATAGCAGTCTATAGCATCCTCAGGAGGGGCAGCAGAGGGGGAGGTGCTGATCTCCTTTCTGGTGACCAGCGATAGGATATGAGGAAATCGAATGAAGCTGCATCAGAGAAAGTTCAGATTGGACATTAGGAAAAGGCTCTTCACTGAGAGGGTGGTCAGTCACTGGAACAGGCTCCCTAGGGAAATGGTCATGGCACCAGGCCTGCCAGAGTTCAAGGAGCACCTGAACAATGCTCTATGTCATATAGGTTCATTTTAGGTAGTCCTTTGAGTAGTGGGGAGTTGGACCTTACAGGTCCTTCACAACTTGAGAGAGTCTGATTCCTTTATTGCCTTCAAACGATGAGTCCCCAGAACTTCTTGTCTGTGGTCCCCAAGCATATGTTTTTGCACTTTGTATCATTAAAAGCCATCTTACTTCAATTATACAGTTCACAGGCCATCGAATGTATCTGCAGCATGAACCAGTGCTCCCCTGGATGCATCACACACAGATGGGGTAGGCACGCAGCTCCTTGCTGGGGCAAAACCACTAATAAATAAAACAACATTGATTCCTGTGGAATATGACTGGATATGACTGGTAACTTCTCTCTATGCTTATTACTTCTTATTTTAATACAGTCCATTAAAAAAAAAATCTTCCCTTAATTAGCTCCTTGTTCATAGACGGTTCTTCTCTATGCCTTGGTCTGGAGATATTCTCACTGCATATTAAATAATGGACACCAAGTCCATTGTGTTATCCTTGTCCAGGCAGGTTGGTTAATGACACTGGCCAAGCTTTTTTGCATTCAGAACCACATTGCATATTATTCCCCTTCTCATTTACTTCCAGTACTTAATTCTGTTCTTCTTCCTTTATTAACAGAAATTCCTTCTCAAAGGTCACTAAAGGAGTCTGCAGAGCATGTATAAAGCTATTTTCATTAATGTATTTTTTTAAATAAGTGGCTCATAAAATGTCTATATAATTCAGATGAATATTATCTAATGACTTCCTGTTACAGCCTGAAATGTGGTTTAAGATGCCTTTCATTAAAACTTCCTTCCAGGCATCCTGGACTCTGCTAAGGAGAACTTGAACTACAGTAAATTCTACATGCCATTGTAAAACCAAAATAGCTTTATTTGCAATGCCAAACATATATCTATTTAGAGATAGGTAATTATTTCCATTAGTAATTCTTGTGAGACTCTTGTGGCTCCAGGAGAAGACTTAAGGGCTTGTGTAGCTGGTTTTCCTCATTCTTCAGTAACTACAGACCTGTGTTAAATTTTGCATTAGACTACAGAACCTGTTTCTGCATCAGAGACCAAACCTCTCTTTACCTGAAAGTAAACATTTAATTCCACATATCCTTATAGGACACATACAAATTGGAGATTTCTTGTCTTCTTATCTTTGATGCTACCAGGCAGAAGCATATTTGAGATTTCGGTCAGTAAGTTTTCTGGATTTGAAAGCAATTACTCCAGTGCCTTGCTGAGTGCAGTTTCAGGTTTTTTTGGATGTCCCCAGAATATGTATTTGTTTCTTCTGTGTAGAAGATAGGAGGCCAGTAAATGTATTTACTTTGGGATGAGGATGCTTTCCTGTTGATAAAGGAGGGGAGGGGATGTATGTTTCAGATTTCATTGCAGGACTTTGCAAGTGTTTCTTGGAGAACAAAAATCAAGTCCAGGACAGTTGAAATAATGTGTTATATTATGTGACTTTTTATTTGTTCTGTAGTAAACTTGGTACTAATTTCTAAACAGAAGTGATATGCCTCAGTGGGACTGAAGTAATTATAGACATCTGTTCATGGTTCTTTGTAGTTGTGATTTGGTTTTATGTTTTGGTTTGTATTTTCTTACCTTTTATTATATTAGAAAATGATGATAGAAGGGATTTGTTGCTGAGATATGGATTGGGGTTTTATTTCTGACTTGCATTAAGCTGCAAGCTGAAATTCACTTAAATCATTTTATTAAATAAACATAGCTTATCAGTGTAAGACTTGGATAGACATTTAATTAGTAAGGCTAATAAAATAACTGTAGTGAATTAGAATAGAATCACAAAATCATTTCATTTGGAAAACACCTTTAATATCATGAGGTCTAACCATTAATCCAGCACTGCCAAGTCCAGCACTAAAACATGTCCCTAAGCACCACATCTGCATATCTTTTAAATACCTCCAGGGATGGTGACTCCACCAGTTCCCTGGGCAGCCTGTTGAGCTGGTTTATTTTGTTACCAGTATGTCACATGTTAAACATTATGCTTTTCCACAAATGTGATTCATGGACTGAAAGGCTTGTATAAAAAATTCCACTTTTCCTTCTGTGCACCTTTAGTAACCTTAGTTGTGGTCCTCTAAATGTCAGCGAGGGTGTCTCCTTCCATTGCTACCTAGTGGCATACATAAAAATAAAAAAAGCATTAATGTTATTATATCTTCTGTGAGTATTGATACACTGTATTGTCCACTACCCCTTCTGAACCTCACAAAATCTGTATGATCCTGCTTCAGGGCAGACGTGCGTGGCCATTACGCCACACTATCTGTACCCTTTGTGGTAGAATATATAAAATAGTGTTTGCATTTAGATCTGGTGATTCCTCCAGTACAGTTGGTTTTAACCTTCCTCTCTCCTTTTCCATGGGCCAGTAACACTTTACGAGCCAAGCATGGCTCTGTGTAGAAAATCCTTGTGTGTGTATGTATGGATATAGTAAATGCATGTGAATTACCTTTGTTTGCCCTTAAAAGCAGCCTGTAGTTTCCCAGGGAATCATAGGTTGAAAACAACAGGCTTTGGGGGTTTCCTGGTGTTTCGTTTCTGCTGCATTGGTCAGAGGTTTGTGTGTTAGTAGCTGGTCCTTGCTGGTGTAGGCAGTGGTTTCTGGAGGGAAAATGCTGCAGTGTAATGTCACTGTTCCCAGATTTATACCTGGGTTTTTCTGTTTGGCTCATTTAGCGGAGCAGATTCTGTTCCCTGAACATCTGGGCTTTCATTTGTTTTTAGTGAGGTTTGGGAAGCAGCATGTTGCAGAGACCTCTCCACATGGTGCTCCAAAGCTCTGGCATCTTGATGCATCCCAGGGAGACATCCTGCTGCCCCTGTGGAGGCGCTGGCTGGAGTGGCCTCCGCTCTGTGTTTGGGCTGTCCAGCTGCCGGCACGCCCAGTCAGGCCCATGGCGAGGCCCAGGAGGCACCACCAGGCCCTCACGGGGCTGCCGGGTCTCCCAGGGACATCGTGTCTCGCTCACAGCCCCGGGCTGTGGTACCTCCAGGGGGCTGGAGCACAGGCATAAGATGGCTCCCAGAGCCACGGGCCCTGCCTGTGGGAGGCTGCTTTTGCTCAGCAATGGGGTTTTATGGAATATGTCCCTTCCAGGCTTGGTTGCACTCCCGAGGGATGGTGCTGTGCCATGATCAGGACACCTCTCCCCTCCTCAGAGCATCATTGTGCAGCTGTTTCCTCGTTTCCCTTGTGGAAAAGCACCTCACAATCCCACACAAGGCCCCATCTTTTCTCTCTTCCCATTCTCTCTCTCACCATCCTTTCAGTGTAGAAAAACACATTCCCATGCTTAGGTACTCAAAGTGTTTGCTGTGTTTCACAGGCCGGGATGCTCTTCTGGTCCAAACCAGCGAACTGACTGCTCTGAGTATTGGCATGTAAATTAATGTGCTGACCTCGCAGGGAACCCATCCAAGCTGCAGGCTCTGTCCCCAGTTTCAGGATGTCGGTGGTTTGAAACTCTGGGCCATGTTCTGCATCTCAATGACAGAAACCACTTCAAATTCATGGTAGCATAGCAGGGCTTCCCTATCAAAAGTTGTTTTTCTACTTTTTTCCTGTAACAGCAATCTGGCATTTACAGCTAAAGCTCCATTCTTGTAGGTTGTTTGTTTTTTTCCTTTATGTAGATAGAACAGTTTAAGCACCTATGCTAAAGGTGCAAAGATGAGATACTGGTATGTATATAATTTAAATTAATTATTGTGTACTTGAAACTGCATCATAAGGACCCACCATGCTTGAGTGAGATTTTGAGAAGCCACCTAGTCTGCTGCCTTTCCCTAAGGCAAGATGAACCAGGATACTTTGAACAAATTTTCAGGAGTTGCAGTTTTCAAGGCTTCAACACAATTTACTGATTTTCACTTCACACCTCAGTTGCCACTCAAGAGTAAGATTCTTGAGGTATTGCTGTGTTGTGCTGAAACATCAGTCTGCTGCTCAATAGCACTCAAAAAAGCATTGGAGGAAAGGAGTGTGAACAAAGCAGGAGATGTGATTTATATCCATATAAATCCATAGTTTATCCATTCCCAAATATTTCAATTCTGGTTTCCCTACATCAAACTATAGAAGAACCAGTAAGGAACACTTTTGGTTTTGTTAAATACATGTGAACTTCTCAGCCTAAAAGAGAGCAAGAGCTGAAAAAGTGTCTGGTGGCACTGAGGAGGTGTGCAGAGACCCCTGATTTGAAGATGAAGCAGGCGGGCATCAGGGAAAGACCCCAAAGTGATTTGCACCTCGTTCACCCATGCAGAGGTGCAGCATGGGTTTGCCTACCATGCTGCTGCCCTTGCTGACACAAAAGCAGTGATGTGAGCTCACAGGAAGAAAAGGCCTTTACACACCATGATGCTCATCCCTTCTGGCTTGTGGAGGGTTTGGAACCAAGTCTGGAAATGCACTAGTGTTGCCTTGCCCTGTTCCTGCACTCTCATGCTGAAGTGTCTGTTGTGGACAACCCTCTGATAGGGGTACTGGGAGCTCAAGCCTTTTTGGGGCCACTTGTTATGGTTGTTCTTATGCCCTGTCTCTCCTTATGACTAAAAAGCTGTTCCTACCCATGTTAATGATTCCTTGCAAAATTTTTGGCTGGCTGTGTGTTTATGTACACAGAGAATCAATTGCTTCTGTGAAAGCTTTACCAGCTCCTGCTGGTTCAGTCTCTGACCCAATAAAACAGTCCTGGATTCAGGGCTCTGCCCGGAGCTCTTTCTTACTTTTGTAGTCCACAGGTTTATGAATTGAAGGCTGCAAGACTTTGCTGAAGCTGGTTCAAAACATTACTTAATATTAGGACAAAACAATCAGTACTTAGTAATACTAATATAATATTCTCTTGAGGCAACAAATTTTTTTTTTCCCTCTCAACTCAGTTTGTCCACACCCATTAACTTCCCTGTATTCATCCTCATTTTCTTGTCCTCCTGATGTGCTGGCAATCCCCTCATGTCTCTGCACTCTCCAGAAATTTAGTCTGCTAGTTGGTCTAATGTTGTGTCCAACATGTGTCTGCATTGCATCCCCAGCATCTTTTTGCATGTCTAATTGTCACTTCAAGACCTTCTAACAGTCACGCTCTTTCTGTTAGCAGTAAAAATTAATCAAGTTTCTCTATGCAGTACAGTTTAAAGTGACTTGAAATGTTTTCAGACAGACAAAAGGCAAATGTCTGCTGTGATGTCAAATGGGTGTGATTGATGCCTGTCCAAAGGGAGGGCATCCTCACTTTGCCTCCTGGCAGATACCCCAAGATACTCCAGTTTAAGCACAGTTGTATTTCTTGGTTTGGGGATGTGAACTATCCAAGGAAGAAATGAAAAGAATCTGTAAAGTAGGTTAAGTGGTGCTTCAGGTAGTGCCTGGTAGCATCCAGCGTGGCACTGGGTACTCCAATACTCTTGTTTGTTTTCACAAACCAGCACCTCGCAGTTTCTGAGCGGATGACCGCTGTGAGGAGACCGTAACCTCTTGATTTCAAAGGAGCCATCGTTTCACTGGTGCCTCTGTGGTTAATGTAAGAAAGGTGTCTTGCAATAAAGTTTTTCCGAGGTATTCAGCAAGGTTGGGAAGGGGTCGGCCTGGGCAGGAAGCCCTTGTCTGTGCTATAAAGAAAATAGCAAGCAACAAAATGAAAGCATCAAAGGACTAACAGGATGCAGTCCCAGGAGTCCTCTCTGGCATGTTAGTCCTTCTTGAAAGTTAGCATTGAGTGAAGAGTGACCTTAAAACTCGCTTCATTCAAACAGACTGGGCTCAAGTTTAAAGTTCAAGGCATTTTGTTTTTTCACCTGTTTCCTACAGTTTTTAAGAAACTTCTGAAGAATTAATGTGTAACTATATCTGGTCACAGAGCCAATGTGGAGAATTTTTCTCAAGGGAAAATAATGTTACTGTATGGAGTGAGAGAAATGGATACCTTCTGAGTGGGGTTTTATTTTGTTGAAACTTTTTTTCCCAAACCCACTGTGACTGTGATCGCAAACAGCCCTGGAGCCAGCGTAACACACACACTATTTAGTACTTTATTTTTGAAAGAAGCTTGTAGTGTCCTGCAGTTGCCTGAATCATGGTGGAAAAGTGGTTTTTTTCTGAAGCTGCTGCCACTTGGGAAGCGAGGTCTTGTTTTGAGCACAGCCTGGGAGCAAAGAGTCTGATTGCAGCAGTTCAGCTGTGAGTGTAGGTTGACTGAGCCAGCGACTTGGCCCCATGGCCGCCCACCCCTCTCTCATCATGCTGGAACTGTTGGGCCTGAGAGGGAAAACTAAAGCCCTGACCCAAAACTGCATTGGTGGGCAAGGACAGATGTGGATACAGTGCCCATGCTAATGCCAAGTGTCAGCCTGCGCCGCTGGCTGGCACAAGTTATGAGCCTCTTCTATTTTCACCCAGCAGCATCTGCTTGCATGATCCTGAAATACTTACTTTATTTTCTGATCTTTGCATCTTGCGTTATGAAGCAACTAGTAACATCCCACAAGTGATTTGGCAGGTCGTCTTTCATAGCTAAAAGAAATAGTTTGCAGAGATGACATACAAATTTTACTCGTGTTTCCCCATGCCATTAAATTTTAATGATTCTGTCATGAATATTTCATGAAAGTACCTTCTGAATGGGTTTGTTTAGTCCTGGCAGCTAATACCGAGTATAGAGTCTTGGGAGGTTTGTTTGGTTTTTGGTGGATTTTCTTTCCCTCTCAGGTGGTTTAGTGTAGGTAAGAAGTGTCAAACTGGATTAAGTGAGAAAAGGCAACTTCTTGTTGGTGATTCAGCAAGGAGATGCCGTCTGTAACTCTTTGCAGCTGCTTAGCGGAAGCCTGTGAAATGACCCTCAAATACAATTCTGCTCTGTGCTCTCCTGCCACAAGGTGGCTAAAAATATTTTGAAAGCCCAAGATATGCAAGTGCTTTAAGTGATGCTGAGACATCTGCAGCCTTTCTGCAGCACAACACCTGGCACACAGGAGAGCAGATTTATTGTGCAGAAAATTGTCTATGTCTTACTTATGTGGAGTAGCGTTTGGAAGATGTTAACTACCAATCATTCGTCAGCTGGAAGGCTGGGCTTGACTTTGTTGTTGGGGTTTTTTTAATAGAAGTCATTGTTTCCAGCCCATCCAGTGTGAGCGACAAGGGCCACTGTGGACCACAGCGGGGCCACGGGGAGCTCAGTGGCCACCTGCCTGTGAAGCTCCACAAGTACATCAGCCTCACAGCTCTCCACAAACTGTGGCTGAAATTTCAGGGTCCCCCTCCACCTCCATTTGCACTGCTTGGTGAACTCACCTACTGAAACACTAAATCGGAAACACTTGTCCAAACCTGGGTTAGCAAGTTCTTTGGTTGCTGTTGAATTTTGTGGACCCTGCATGAGGGTGATGGGTGCATTTCTTTAAAGGGCTAATGTTTCTGAAGGGCCAGTGCTGCACCATCAGGAATGGGTACTTCATTTGCACTGATTTCAGGAATGGTAACACTCTTCCCTGCAAACTTTTTGGAAGCTTATCTCCAGCTGTACAGTAGGGACATGGCTTTTGTTTAATGGAAATGAAGTGTATCTTTTTCTTACAGATGCACCTTTCACTATAAAGCTTTTTATGTGTTTTAGGTTTCCCTTTTTATTTTTTTTAACTTATTAACTCTGACAAGTAACCTCTTGGTTGTGAACAATTTAATTCACAATTCATTTTTCTGATTCAAAGTGAACACGAGTGCCCTAATCCCCTAATGGGAATTAATTGCATGTTTCAGTGCTTAACTCTGATCCTTTCTCAATCCCCACTGGGATAAGTTTCTTCCTGAAGGATCTGTGTTTGTTATTCAAAACACAGTCTGAAAGGTAATGATTTTTCTTATAAAAGAGACTTGGGCCGACTGAATATTAATGCTCTTCTTATTGTGAGGGAATGAGCTGCATCCAAAAAAACCTTGCTTATGTCATGAAGGGTAAATTACACTGAAGTATATCTGATAAAATACAGGGGGAAAAAATCAGTGTGTTCTTTTTCCCCTGAGTGAAAGCAGTGTGCCAGTAAATAAAGGCACACACTATTTTTGCTTGGAAAGCTGTACTTTGACACAGAGAAAAACTGTTTACTTCACCAAGGGGGAAATTGCTTTGCTACTGAGGATTTTAAATGACACTGCTCTTGTCCAGCAATGCACCCTTTTGGATAACTGGCCTGATCTCACAGTTTACTAAAATAAGAATAAATAGCAGAAAAAAGATTACATTTCTACTTCCAGTCTGTCTTTAAAGTTTTTTCAAACTTGAAATACGTTGTTTAATGACCCTCTTCCCAAGAGGAGCTGCATGTGTTCCTCGGATGTTGGGTGTCTGGCCCAGACAGACAACTGTCGACAAGACAAGCTCTGCCCAGCCAGTGACCAAGGGTAAAATGTGGGAAAACATCACAGTGCAAGAACTGTGTCTGCCTTACAGAAACAATGGGAGATAAACAGGGCACAGTGTGAAAAATAACACAGGAACGATGAAGGTACCTTTTCCCCCCCTACCTTTCACTAAAGCCGGTCTTTTATCCCATTTAAACCAATTGTGAGTGTTTCATGCTCACAGATAAAACCAATGGTCATGCAGAGTCTGTTTTCAGGAGGGGGTTAGCACACGTGCAGACTGGCTACATGAGGTAGTTTAGCACTTTGGGTTGTCTGTCTGGCGACAAGAGGAGGAGCATGGCCTTACCTGGTGTTTGTGCCAGCAGCCATAGCTTCCAGCTTCACTGGGCTGAAATACCACAACTCTCCCCACACTGGCCCCCAAGGTAAATAAGTGGAAGTAACGTGTACAGCTCCCTCAGACAGGAGGGGTGAAGGTGTCTGCAAATCACCTCATATTTACAGCGAGGGGAACCGCTGTCATTCACCTCCTGTGAAGGAGCAGGACAAACTTCAGTGGCACTTTTCAGCTCGCTCGGGATATGGTTGCCACAGGCCACCCCACTTCCCTCCCTGTGCCACAGCTTGCTGTTCAGCATTGGTCGGTCACTCAGCAAGCAAGACCTCAGAGATGGGGTTACTGCAAATCCACTAGCATGCCCATGAGATGACTCAGCACCAGGTTACCTCAGCTTTTGAGGTGTCACTGACCATGGCACCACACATTGCTGCAGCAGAGCTCCCATAACAGTGAGAGAGAGAAAAATTAAAACATGTTTAGAGCTTTTCCTGAGGCTCAGGAATGCTTTGGATCATGCTTGGGATTCCTTAGAGAAACAATGCGATGTAATTTGGTTACAGCAAAGACCTGCAAAAGACTGACTTTCTCCTGGTGTGCTTTTCACCAATGCACTTTCTATCTGAAAATTTTCATGGTACTTACTTGAAGTTACTATGATACTTCAGTGTGGTGTAGGACTGCAAGAACTACACTTTGCACATGCCCGAACAGCCTTGCATGTCCAGGTGCCTTGGCGTGGTTGTGGTTCTCCAGGGCAGCCACGTGGTAACCAACACATGCCTTTGTCTTTCAGCTGCTTTCGCAGGTACGATGGCCCGTGTCTTCGTCTACGGCACGCTTAAGAAGGGCCAGCCCAACTACAAGCACATGATCAACACAGCCAAGGGGCTCGCAAAGTTCCAAGGAAGGGGCCGCACGGTGGAGAAGTACCCACTGGTGATCGCAGGAAAATACAATATTCCTTACATGCTGAACATCCCAGGGACGGGCCACCATGTTGCTGGGGAGATTTACTCGGTTGATGACCAGATGCTGCAGTTCCTGGATGAGTTCGAAGGCTGCCCAGACATGTACCAGCGTACCCTGATGAGAATCGAAGTGGTGGAGTGGGAAGGGAAGGGCGGTGCAGGCGAGGCGAGGGCAGCTGCCGAGGGCGTCCTGGAGTGCTTCGTGTACAGCACGGCGACGTACCCGCCCGAGTGGGTGGGGCTGCCCTACTATGACAGTTACGACTCCTCGGGGAAACACGGCCTCTCCTACGTCCTACGTGAGAGCCGGGAATAGAAACGGGAGGGGACGCAGCCCGGCCGAAGACATAGTGCTAAGCAGGTGTTGATCAGTAACCTTTCCAGGAAAGCTGTAATACCTTCTTATTAAAATGCAGGATCTCTTGTAACCTTCCCAACCCAGGAGCCTTGGCGCTAGAGCTGAAGTTCTGTAGGCCCCGAGTTGGAGACTCCTCCCCAGGTAGTCAGAGTCGTCCTCATCCCTGCTAACCTGCTGCAAGTAACTGGGTTTGCATGAGGTGTAAAAGCCTCATTATGTATCTGTGCACATCAGGTCTGGGGTCTGATTATTTCCTCAGTTTCCCTCTTTGCCTTGGTGCATAAAGGAGGTCAGTGAAAGGCAGAGGAACAGACTAATTTTTTTTTTTTCCCCCGAACTGACAAATTGTCTTATGTAGTTGTCCAAGGTGGGTGGAATAATGATGATACTATTGCACTAATACCTGAAACTGATTTTAAAAAATCACGTCTGCAAAGTAAAGCACAACTTGCGTTGAATGTTGATTTGTGATGGGGTTTAGTAGGTTACTGAACAAACTCGCTCCTAGACAAATAGTAAGGGAAAATTTAAAGGTTGTTCTCTACATTGCAGGGGGTTTTTTTCTGAACTGGAAAGGTGTTTTTTTTAATCCTGTTTAGTTTTACAAGGTACTGTGAAATAAATACTAAGATATATAAGAAAATTACTTTTAAAACTGTTTTTAATTTAACATTCTAAGCACTTTAGGTTCCACTTCAGTTCACTGAGTGACTGTATGATTTGGGGGGGCATAGGGGGAGTGGGTGGTGTTGGGGACCTGGAAGAGCAAACCTACACAAGCTGTTGTTAGCACTTACTGTCAAGGTGACTTTTTGCCAAGCACTTTAATGCAGAACTTGCAACCATATGCAAACTGAGTTTCCTATTGGGGGAAAGATTTTTATATACATGATAAAAATATCCAAAGGACCTGTATTGTGAT
>JAWWEV010000001.1:79794043-79850204 GCA_035583235.1 Hafferia zeledoni | reverse complement strand
GTATTGTGATTATTGCAACATTTAAATGAGGGGGGAGGGGGGGGGGGGGGAATATATAAAGAAGACTATTGTCCCCCTAACCCAACCAACTGTGCCGGTTTCTATACAATCTGGGAAAATTGTGGCTTTCTGTTGTTACACTCCTGTGCATTACATTTTCCTTCAACTGCAGTGTTTGGTACAAATAGATTGTACAGTATACAAAGCTGCCAAAGGGACGGGAGCAAGGAGTGTATGCCATGCAGTGAGCCAAAGTACAATTAAATGCACTAAGGATACCATAAGGAACAATATTGTACTTTTCCTTCACTGCCAGCAGCCCTGTGATGGCTGGAGGACATCCATGGTAGAGAATCAGACCAGGGATCCAGGGTAAGAAATCAGCCTAAACTTCAGCAGTAGTGTGGTGCATCTCATTTAGAGAAACACAGAAAGCCTTTATGTTGCCGCAGTAAGCAAATTAAATAATTTGAAAGTAGAATAATGGTGTCTCTTTACAATACTTGTTTGTTTAGGGCAACCTGCAGAAGCTGAACTGTGCTCCTTTGGGGAGGGCAAGGATAGCAGTAAGATTTGTAGGGAGATCTGCAGTGTGTCTGCCTCAGTTTCTCCAGCTGCAAAAGCGTTAATTTTCCTGGAAGGCAGGTACTACTCTAATACTCTCCTTCCTCATCTTGATGGTTTTGTAAACTAATTGACTAAGCAGATCCCTGTCCCTTGGCCATGCGATGTAGTTAGTCAGCAGCATCTCAATAACATGAAAAATGCCTCTGCAGTCAGAAGTTTCAAGCAGAATCATTCATTTTTCTGCTTGAACATGAGTCACCAGCCCTGCCACAGATTGTTTTCATCCTTTACCTTCTGGTAAAGGGCCCAGGTGCCTCTGGCCAGAGGGTTTCTTTCTAGGAATTAATACTACTCTGCATGTCCTAGGCAAGAAGAGAGCAGGGCAGCTCCTCTCTGGGGCAGTGGTCAAGGCACAGCAGGAAGGGTAACTTAGAGGTATGTGGAAGGAATAGCTGTGGGAGGTGAGCCCAAGGTGTGAGTCCCCACTGTCCCGGCCCAGGAGCAGGCGGCAGCGGAGGCCACAGGGACCGGGTGATGCTGCGGAGTGCAGGGATGCAGAGGCACCACTGCATCCAGGGGGCTGTGGCTGCTGACTTACCGAGCTGGAGCACAGCACGGAAGGAGGAGCCTCTGTTCACCACACAATAACACTGTGGACCCAGTGAACTTCTGGTATGTACATCATCCTGTGGCATGGAGTTCCTGAGCAAAGAGGAAAAAATGCACCTTGCCCGGGTCACCAGCCTTTTAGTTCTGTTCAAGTTTCTTAAATATTCCTCCTCTCCAGGCCCTCTCTGGCTTCCCATATTGGATACACAGATCTTCCAGGCATGAGATAGTCAGGTATTATGAACAGTCCCAGTTCTTCACACAGTCTTTAGTAAAAGCCTCTGCACAACAAAAGATCAGACAGTTAGCCTCCTTTCTGTAAGAATTCAGGAGGAAGCATTGTCTGAGGGACAACACATGCCTCCAGCAATACCTTGGAGCAGCTAAAGGGATCTGAGGACAGTGCCAGCTCCTTCTGTAAAGATTTGTAATATAAATATAAATATAATCAATATAAAGAAGATTAAGGGGAAGGGGGAAATT
Source organism: Hafferia zeledoni (assembly GCA_035583235.1). Classification (NCBI taxonomy): domain Eukaryota; kingdom Metazoa; phylum Chordata; class Aves; order Passeriformes; family Thamnophilidae; genus Hafferia; species Hafferia zeledoni. The sequence continues at coordinate 79,848,545 of JAWWEV010000001.1, read as the reverse complement.
GAGTATGGAGTTTCAATAAAAACCAATTCCCTTAAAACTTTAAATGAAAATGCATGACAAAAGTCTGCACTAGCAAAATAAAGCCTGTAACCTGTAATTTAAATATAGTCTGTACAAATCATTCAAAATATTCCAGTAAATCTGATCAGAACTTAAGCCATTGCTGGTACTTGTGCAGCACTTACACAGAGTGTAGAAATGCTCAGTTCACTCAGTGGTTAATTTTTCATTCTTACCAGTCATTCTGTACAGCCTGGCTGGGGCCTCAAACCAGGGATGTTACTGTGGAGAAGACAAATCAGACTCGGGCTTTTGTTATGTTTTCTTTTTTTTTTTTTTTATAAAGAGGCTTTTCCTGTTTTAAAGCAGAAATGGAATTTTATTGATTTTATTTGATCCTGAAAAATCAAAGCATTACAAAGGTTATGTACAAGTATTTCTGGAAGTAAAAATCTGGGATCTGTTGCCAAGATTTAACATCTGTGTTTGCTGTCTTAACCGCTGATAAGAGTAAATATGGCTGTATAAAACCTTGCCCATAAAACTGTCCATTTTCTGTGTTGAATTGCCTTAATGTTACTTCATGGATGAAAATAATAAAGGCTTAGTTAATTCACCCATGTGGAGGCAACGTTTCATTCCAGTTCCACCAGCAGATCTCCTTCTCCAACAGTATCACCACCTTTGCAGTGCACAGCTTTCACCTGGGGTACAGAAACAGCAATAATGTAAAACCTTCCTCAACAGCACGGTGAAATAAATGGTGTGACTGACATGCTTTATATAGAGTATCACATCTGCATGCATGGGGCAAGTGGCCACTGTGCAACGTGATGACCACACGGGGATCACAGACCCACATCTGCTGGGAGGGCCGTAAGAGGCTGAGTGTCAACCGCCGATGTTCAGAGTCCAGCTGAGTTGTACCTCTGAGAATGGAGACTCCAGCACCTCCCCAGTGCTTGCCCAAACCGTGTCCAACCCTATCAGGCTGTTTAGGTGCCTACCACTAGCTGGTTTTCTTATGACAGAGGTACTTGAAGACCTAAACATCAGATAGAGATAGCACTTTTTAAAAGTGCCTTTCTTCCACTTCATTGCACTGCTGTTCATTTGCTACTAAAGTTTTAAATCTTTCAAAGGATGGGGAGACTCTCCAGAACTCATGCTGTCTTCTTGGAATATTTCGATTATACTATTTCTTGCATTACAATTTTTAAGTATAGCTGAATTTTGGGACTTCAGCCACGAAGTGGGTTTCTCTCAATTGCCAGACAGCTGGGATAGATGATTCAAATCTGAATTGGGATCCTTTAACATAACTGAACTTGGCAAACAAATATAATAATAAATAATAACGGTCCAATAAATGCAACTACATCTGTAGATGGATTATATACTCGAGCAGATTCCTGAATTTTAAAACACAAACATCTTACACTAGTCCCTTATTTCCTCTATAAAAGGCTGCACATGTTTGAATTCCCTTTCAGCACATGGAGCTCCAGAAAATATTTGAAGCTGTGTATTAGAGTTTGCTTGCAATATGAATTCAGAGCTTACACCAACATGCCCAAATCCTTGTTCAGCAATTCTCTCATTTGAATCATCCAAAGGCTATCTCGGGTTCCTACAGGAATTGCACAGCATACCTGGAGAGTACCAGGCTACGATGGCCACACTATCACCCACATCCATGTCTGACAGTCTAAAGGCCACATGAGCTGTAACCAGAACTCTGGCTCTGTAGCACAGGCAGACTCACAACACTGCTCAAGAAATTATGCTGAACACTACACAGGGAAAGACAACTCTGGAGGTTTTTAAGGTGAGACTGGACTTAGTGCCATGATCTAGTAATCAAAGTGGGGTTGGACTTGATGATCTCGGAGGTCTCTTCCAACCCAGCTGATTCTATGATTCTATGATATGTACAAACAAGGGCTTTATTTCTGAATCAGTAGCGAGGCAGCCTACCTGATTCCTGAGCCTCAGTCTTTTAAGAGATGAAAGCAATGTGAAAAACATCCTACCTCTTGCTTTTCTTTTTCTACAAAGCCAAAGTTCAGCAAACATCAGAGCTAACTGGCGTTTCAAACTCCCCAGTGATTGCTGACATGCAGCAGGGCCAGCTCCTTGTCCTGACCCAGGCACAGCTGTCCCATAGGAGACAGGAGGACACCAGTTCCTCTCCATCTTTCCCTCATTTTTAAACCACCTGCAGCTGGAGCAAACTCAAAGTAGACAAAAACAAGCCACTTTTCTCACAATTACAAACAGGAAGATGGGGTTTGATATAGAAAAGGAATTCAGTCAGGAATGAAAATGGGAACGTCTTTCAGCTGAAGACAAATGAACTGAGTTTCAAAACATGGTTTCAAAGCATCAAAAGACGGAGTAACAGCCAGTAGTACCAAACATCCCATTCCTGTGGATGGGCCAAGTTATTTTAGCACTTAGAGCCATGACTTTGCACTGCAGAACAGGATGAATTCTGTTTAGCAGATGTATTTCTACACAGCCAAAAATTTTCGAAACCTTAATATTCTAAAGAATCAAATAATTTCCTCATTATTATTAAATAGGGGGCACCAAGGGGATATTGCAAGGCACACATCAGGCCCACTGAACAGCCTGTGTACCACTCACATCCCACCTTGAAGTAATGATTAGTAAGACAAACACAGGTCTTACACACTGCACAGAGTGGGAAATACTTATTATTGGAAGAACTACAAGCAGGATTTTAAGAAATAAGCCCATGGATTGCAGAACACCTTGATGGGAAAGGGAGGGTTAAAGTGAAAAATAAATGGGGTGGGTGGGAGAGGAAATGGCATTTTAATTACAAATACTAGTTAAAAACAGCAGATGCAAAGACCAGTAATAAGGGGTTAAAAGAAGCGAAGATGAAAAACTAAATGCTTGGAAATATTAATCAAGTGAGAAAATAAATTATATAGAAATCAATGCATGAAATAAAATAATAAAGTAGCAATGTTAGAGCAATAGGAAAAGGAACATACTCCCTCTCTCACTGTTTTTTTCTCTTGAGACCCAGTTTTGCACTGGATGCACTGGAAGAGGCAAGCCCTGGGACCCAGCCTCAGTAACAATTTTAGACCTGTGCCAAATAAGCCTTTCTTGTAAACACACAAACAGTCCTTGGCATAGAGGCCCATCCTGAGATCTCAGCGAACCTTGCCAGTGGCTCACCCCATCCCTGGGGGCTCCCCAGTGCCTCCCTCTGGGCTGAGAGGTTGTGCACTGGGGTTTGTGCAGCAGGGAGAGCAGAGGGGCTTGACCCCCGGCAGCTGTGGGCTGGGGCAGGAAAGGAAATAGGCAACAGAAGAGAATATATAATCCAGATCCAGACTATGCTCTCCCATTGGAAAGGATGTATCAGGGGCCCATGTTTCATGGTTTCAGGCTGTGAAGTCTGACACAGGGATGCTCTGAGGCCTCAGCTTGGGGGCTGACAGTCCCCAAACCAGCTGGGGTTCAAAGCATGCCCTTGTCATACAAGCTTAACCAGTTCCCTGCTCTAAGCGCTGGTTTTGGCACATCCTACACTGCAGGAGAGTCCCAGCTCAGGGATATCACAATGCACAGCCTTGCAAAGCTTAACGAATGTGCAGATGTAGGCTAGATACTTAACAGTCACAACAATAAAAAATTGTTTCTCTCTTCCTCCTACAAAAGCACTTTGTATGCCTTGTTCTGAGTGGGGGTTCTTAATGTCAAATTGTTTGCCATTAAATAATTAACTGGCAAAGAGATCTCTCTTCTTCAGTTGCTCTCTGGAAAGATGAAATTTAGAGAAATAGTCTGCAACACCTTTCTTTCAATTCAACTTGGCATTGTAACATCATAGAAAACAAATCATTTAGGAGAAAGAGAGTTGTAAGAATTTCTGAGGCCAGTAAAACTATTTCCTGCTGTGCTATCTAAGGCTCCGAACTACTTAACAGCATTCACAGCAGATGCAAATGTTACAAAATTAAAGACATATCACTTTGAAAGACTTATAACAATCAGACTTAATTCCTTAACAACCAGAATTCTCTTTTTTCCCTTTTTAAATTCCATCCTGTTTGACAAGTTGCATATGGTTTTAAGTGACCCAAGGCAGCTTACCTTGCCTGTTTTAGCAGCAATCATACTGTTCTGCATTTTCATTGCTTCAATTACACAAATCTCCTGACCTTCTGAAACCTGGTAAAATTCAAGCAGTACAAAATGAGGACAGAGGATTTGAAATTTTCTAAGTGATGATTCTTCTGGAAAATAAAAGGATTATTTCATTAAATGCTATAAAGACTTTCATGGCACAGGTCAAGTCAGCCAGTTGCACAGTCACAACACAAATGACAATCACAAAACTGGCAGCAAAATAGGCAAGAAGGAATCACCTACTTAACACTATCACCCCAGGCAAACCTGAAAGGTTCCCCTCCCATCTCATCCATTCAACTCCAGCTTCTACAGTTCACACGTCACATCCACCACAGTTCCACATCAATTAAATCCACAGCAAAATTTAATTTGTGCATTTTTGGCTGGGGAACTCTTGCTTTGCTTCCCTGGCGCAGGGCCCACAGATACTAATACTGATTCAGAAGCCAAAAGTTTCTTGGCACGTGTCCAGGGGAGCTTGGGCTAGAAGCTCCGGCAATACCCAATGGGCTAATGCTGAGGAGGATGTCACACCTCTGCACATGTCAGCATCTGGATGGCAGCTGATGGCTCTGGACTGACAGAAGGCAGCACATCAGTGAGGAACCACCAGTTCTCATCCACAGGGGAGCCGTGGCGGAGGCAGAACCATCATTTTCACCATAGCTGAGAGCTCTTAAAGGGGAACATTGAAGTTTCCTCTTCTGCTTGTTGGCACCCTGCTAACAGGCACATGCAAGCTCAAGGTCCCCAGTAACCCACTGGGCTGCTCTGCTGGGCTCTCTGCACCCCCCAGACAGAACCTCCTTCCAGTGCCTTGGAACACACTGCACAGACAGAACAGTTGCTCAAGGCTTTACAGTGTTTGAGGATGCTGCCTGTACATGAGGGGAAAATCAGGGGATTCAGAATTTACCCCTCATGTAACCCAGCAACCAGCTAGTCATCCCATGAAGATGATGAATGCTGGAGAGGGAAAGATTCCAGGCCCTACGTGCCAGGATTTAGGACTTGTGTGGGTACACCTCTCTGAAATGCCTCATTCCAAGTGCCCCTTGCAAGTCTTTTCACTGAGCTCTTTTGCAAATGTAGTCTGCTATTCCCTCATTATGCCAGCAAGTTTGGGATCCTTTCACTTTGATGTTCAAGTTTCATTAAAGAGGGTAATCTGAAACCTGCAGAGGTCTGGTTTATGCACTGTTACATATGTCAGTGTCAACAAAATGTTTGTTTATACACATACATATACACACATAAACATATTTCTCTAATTATATGTGAAGTGAGTAATACATATTTAAGGATGAGTGTGTACCACTTTGGAGGAATATATTAATAGACAGATGTGAAGTCAGAGATCAATGCACATTGTATGAAGAACATTACACAAATTTAAGTAAAGCTTTTTCTCACTAACAATGACTGAAAAGCACTGATGTCTGCCTATGAGTTCTGAGCAAGACAGAAGAAAAAACAATATATTAAAAGGTGCTCACACACGCTTTCTCCAACAGACTTCCAACTAAAGTGTGATGAGTTTTGGAGGGTAAATATGGAAAGCATTTGCTGTGGGAACATGGTATATTAACCAGATACAGAGAATAACCAATACTCAATATTTCACCTGCGGAAATTCTCAGGCGAGCTTTCAAGTCATTAGCAGTGTCAAATTTTGTGAATAGTATCAAAGACTTGCTCTTTGTTCCCAGTTATTTCCCCTCTACTCCCTTTCCCTGTCTTTTGTCTCTTTCCTTCCACACCTGCTTCTCTTCCCATAGTCTTGTCCCAGCAGCTCACTCTTTCCTTCCTTACTGCTTCTCTCTTTCTCATCTCACTGCTTGGCTTTTCTTCCATCTGCTCTGAACTGTCCAAACATTTCTGAGGTTAAGAGGAAACTATGAATTATCTACTTCCAATTTAAAAAGAACCAAAAAAAGGCAAGAATGTTTGTTGGAGGGCTTTTTTTAAAGTATTGCTATTATTAAAATATGCATTTCAGAAACAACTTTGCCATCTTCAGGTTAAACTCAGCTATCAGAGAGCCAAGAACATGGGCCTCTAAAGGTTGCTGAAGATTGAGATGCTAAGGAGGGCAGATCTGAATTCAGTGGCCTAATTTCAAGGGCACAAGAAACGCTTTCCTTGAGCCCTGCCTGGTGCAGTTTAACAGTAACATGACTTCATCAGGTGGATAGTGTGCAAATGAACCAGTTAGCAATTACCTGAACAGAGTTCTGGAAACTTATCTACTGGAAAAAGACAGACTTGTCTCTGTAGATCTCAAGAATGGTGCTAAAATGCCAGGAAGAATTAAAAATTGTGGGATGGAAATACCCCTTAATCTAAATTTCTTCTCATTTTTCCCTCTTCCTCAAAAATGAAGTTTTTGTGTTTTATAAAATACCTGCTGGGCTGATGACAAAGGAATCAGTGTCTGGGAAAGAAATAACCTCTCTCAACTCACAAAATATATAGTCAAAGTATCCAATTTTAGTACAGTCTTACTAATTTGGAAATAAGGAGGCACTTTCAACATGTACCCCATGTGAAAATGCTGTGTCAGTACTTCTGATGATGTGCAATTTGTTGACAATTACCTTGGTGCAAGTCTCACTTAAGCACAGAAGTTTAATTACTGTTCTTATGCTAAACCTCTATAGCTCTGCTCATTGTGTTGCAAAGTGATAAATCCTAAAATTAGGCACTTGTATCTCTCTTTTCTCTTTTTCAGCCTTTAGGGCATTGTACAGTTTCTTTCACTCCCTAATTGCACATATCCTTTTACTTGTTATTTTGCCTGCAAATGAAAACTGCAGCGATGTGTGCAAGTTCTTGCTGTCTAACTTATTTAAGGATTTATCTGGACCATTTTTAATGCTGCATTTTCATTGCATAATTTATTTCTTTCAGTGGATGGTAAACCAATGTAAACCACCATCTTTACATTTCAATTTAAGGAGCTCTCAGTGATGACCCAAATCTGTCAAAACAGGCAACTAAAATCAAACAAAAAAATTTGATTGATTGGAGCCAAGTAAAATAAAGGGCTCCTTTTCTTAAAAGAAATTAACCTCAGATATCTTTTTACAGAGTTATGCTGCAGACAAATCAACATTTACATTGCTTGGTGTATCAAAATAAGTGAATGATTAACTGTTAGACCTGCAGTCTGTATTTTAGCAGTTTATTCCTGCATCGCACACTTCAAAGTAGCTCTTCAGTTTTGTTCTCTACAGAGTGAAAAGGAAAAAAGAAAAAAAAAGAAAAAAAAAAGCAGCAAAAATATCATTGAAGAGGAGAGTATTTAACATCTCGATGCTGCTAACGACTGTGATGTGAGTTTGGCAACAGTTAATAATGGTGTTTGAGTAACTCAGGGACTGCACGGTGGTTGTTCTCTGACTGAAAGGTTACACACAGGACAGGGAAGTGTCTCCGGTCATTTCCCAACCAAGCCACTCACACCACAGGGTGAAGGCAGAACCTGAGGAGCAGCAGCCCCGACCCGTTCTCACTGCACCTACACGAGGGCCGTAAAGACTATCTGCCCTTACAGATAGGGCTCTTTAAAGCTCAGAAACAGAAAAAGACAGCGCACACCCGAGGGCATTGCTACCACGGGCTCTTTGTGAATATGGTACACTTTCTGCAGACTTTTGTGCGTCATCGGTTAAAGACTTAACGATTGTGACAGGACGTCTCCCATGTTAGGCTTACAAAATGGTCACAAGCCCCACAAGTCTTTCTGATAAACCCAATGGGCACTGATGTATTTCCCCGCTCTCTGTCTAATTGGTGTAAAGTTTGCAGATCTGAATCCCCGATCTTTTATCCAGCTTGCTGCGTCCTCTCCTTTGACACGAGGTCAGGGTTCACATTCGCATCCGATTATCGGAGTGGCACTCATTAACCGGCAGCCTGCCTTGCGCCCAAAGGAGTTCGCTGCAAGGGGAACTCGGCCCATTTACTCAGCAGATTTCAGCATTTTAAGGAGGCCTGAATGTCACACAGTATTGCTACATTTTGAGGAGTTTCAGACATCTCCAGCTGATGATTAATTGTGAGTGATGGGAAATAAAATCCAGTAAAGCCAGCTGCTTGCCATGGTCGGCAAAATTACTATAATGGATATAGGCTGCCAATTTTCCAGTTTTACTGGCAAGTCTTCCAAGTGTAATTAAGGGAAGTTATAAATGATATGGAAATCTATCAAGTCCCATTTATTTTCAGAGGACTCTTTCCCCTGAGACTTTTATCTTCAAGCTTATAGTTTGCTTTGTTGTGCTAATGATTTAAACCACTTCTTATTTCTGATTAAAGCCCCCAATATCCTTCACAAGAAGTTAGATCCACTTTATTCAGAAGGATTTAAAGAAACAGAAGCCTTTTTAAAGTTGTGTTTGTAAGCCATGCTGAGCTCCCACTTTCTCTGTGGAAGCATAACAGAGCATCCTCCATCTTAGGCACCTCACTACCATCTGGATTTCTGCTTCTGACAAATTCTGGGGTTTGGGAAAGATTTAGTGGGGGAGGAAGGAGGGAAAAGAGGGAATTAAAAAAAATACAATTAAAAAATCCACCATCAACAACCCCCCAACTTGGCTCCAAATCCTAAATCCTCCAAAACAAAGATCATAGGTGCTGCCTTAGATGCTAGGCATTTAGCACGGAGTGGTGTTGCTCACTAATGTTGTTTGATTTGGAATAAAAGCATGAAAATGATGTGCAAAGGCCTAAAATTGGAGATGTAAAGGATGACTGCACAGTATTCCATTTCTCAATTTCATCCTTCAGAGCCACAAAATGGGGGTGATACAGTTACTGGATGAGATTTACAGTAACAGCTGTGGTCTTCCCACACAAGGGAGGACCTTCTAATGGGCTATGGTCTGTTTTGAACAGACGGGGAGTAGCAAAACAAGGTTCCCTATTAAGGGTGTGCAGTAATATTCCTGATAAAGAAAATGAGTAGTGGTAGTCAGATTGCTTTGAAAGACCTAAATCTCCTTTTCCTGTTTGAGAGGGGAAGAAAAAAAAAAAAAAGGCAGCTATTTTAGAAAGTGCTAACTGCTAAATAAATGAAAGACATGCAACGTGAAGGTTTGGGCTTTTTCTTAATCTCCTCCCTACAAACTGTAAAGAATGCATAGGAACCAGTGCCAGGGGCATATGGCTTTCTCCTGTGCTGAACATTCATACAAAAGACAGGTTCATCAGTCATTGGAGTATCTGGATAAAAAATTAGCTCCTGATGGATGGTATTTAGAGCTTACCTGCTGCTAGTACATTACCAGAGAAGCACAGGTTTTGAAACCCACATGACATTAGAAACTGCAGACCGTGAAATACCCCACGTGCAGGCGCACTCATAATGTGCGCCAGGTTATACAAAATAAGAAATAAGCTATTTAAACCCTCTGCCTAAAACTGGGCCCGCTGCAAGGAACCCTGGGTCAGCCCTACACAGGCCAATTAATGCACAGCATCTGCTGTATAGAAGCCGCGCATGAAGCACTTCCGAATGATTTCAGCAATTAAAAGAAAACTGTTTCCTGCCTGTTCTGACAGCAACTGTTTCAATGCAAGAGTGAGCACCAAATCATTGTGTGCAGCTGAAAAAATTAAGTCTTTTTTTTTTTTTATCTTGTGAAAAGGAGGTGGGAGGGATGAAGATTTCTTACAGAACCGGATCGTTCTTTTGTTGTCCGACATTCTGTGTTTTTCTGCCAAATTAGACAGAAGGCTCCGAGGGTTTACGGGGCCCTCTACAGTATCACCTTCTGCTGCACTGTGGCTCCCTAAAAAGACGGATCAATATCAACCCTGCTGATTTGCCTACAAAAGTGAAAATCCCTCAATTACATTTTCTAGACCATTATATTTAGAACACAGGTGCTCTGATGCATAACATTTTTAAGGCTCTTGGAGCTGAATTAGAAAAAAACAATGGCAGCCCTAAACAAATATGGTCTTAGATTTGGTTAAAAGTGAAATGAGTCATATTTTATTGATACCTCCTTTCTCAGCTTTGGGAAGACACCAGTAAACATCACTCACAATTTCCACCACGCTGCAATTTGTGTCCCTGTTGAGCCTTGTAAGTAAGAAGGGACTATGCCCTATGAAAGAGTTATCCTCTCTCGTGGCCTTCTGCAAAATATTCCCAAACATGCATCTTGTTTACACGTATGCAAAACCACTGAACAGTGAATTAGGTATGCATTCACTGTCTATGAAGATACTGGGATTTTTGTTTGTTTATTTGCTGTTTAAACTTAGCCCATGCTGGTATCATTCCCTTCCCAGTTTTTTTTCTCTCTGACTTGTTGGTAATCTGGCAGCCAGCACCCAACAAAAAAACAAATCAAGAGGAATTGGATGAGCAACAATTGAAATTCCTTGGCATTGTCCATTACAACATAAAATAATTAGTGCAAGTTTTCTCTTCTTCCCAAATTAACTTTGAAACCAGAGCTACAGAGCTGCAAGCATAATTAGCGGCAATTAATAGTACTTGACAAATCATTATTAAACTTTTTTTGCCACACTCCTTTAACGAATGAATCTGAGCATAGCACATCCCAAATTTTCTGACCTCTGACTAAAGGTCACAGATGTCCCCCTGACAGCAATCAGCACTGTTCATTGCACTCCCACTTATCCAAAACACAGCTCCCCAACTGCTCCTGAGGTCCCAGCGTGCTGGGGAACTGATATGCAGCCAGAGCACTTCTGGGGCAGATCTCAGGCTAACTCAGCCCAGCCTTTATCGACCAACCTTCTCAGGAAAAGCTAAAAAGTTGTTCGTTATTTGAAAATGCAAAGCATTCCAAAATAATAACAATAAAAATCTATTCATTCATTTCAGAGGTTGGTAACATTTTTCCCCGAGAAGGAAACTTTATTGACTATTTCTACCTCATCATCAGAATAGGATTTCCTTTTTAGTTACACTGTGCTTGAACACAAATCTTTGACTGTGCAATTGAAGAAATATGTTAACTTAAAAATTTGTTCAAATATAAGAAATTACATAAATGTGTTTTGAACAATCACTGTAGCTAAGTTTCTTTAATGAAACCACAATTACTACTTGTGCACCCATCTTATAAGAATGGTAAAATATTTGAATGCTTTTACTCTTGAAATTACACAACTGTGAAAAATTTTAATTTCCTGTTTATCAATAGGATTATTTTCCTCAAAAGATACACCCCACCAAGAAAATTATCAAATAAATAGAACCATAAAAACTACGTGAGATTTTTGAGCACATTTTGTCACGTTTGCAAACTCCCTTTAACTGAAGAATGGAGTTTATATTTGCTCTGAAGAATAGGAATGAGGAAAAGAGGGACAGGGAAAGAAAAAGGAAAAACAACAATAAAAGAAAAAAAAGCTCACACACAAGAGAAAAGTCTTAATTGAATTAAATAATATTAAATTATTGACACCATATTCATTTGAATAGAATGTGAAATTGTTACCTAAGCAAATGCATTTTTACTGTTTTAACTGGTTGTTGTTTCTCTGTTATAAATTCCGACCAGTTATAAGATTAAAAAAGAGAAAAACAGAATGTTTTTTAAAGATTTTAAGGTCTGAATGGCAACTAAATACAACTTAACACACAACTGCCTGATGGCAACAGGTAAGTTTATAATTCCACCTTTTCTTTCACAAGAATGAATGATGTAGTGAGAAACAGAATTTAGAAAGCTGTTTTATTTTGGTTTTTAGTAGTGAGCATTTCAGCAGAAAAGGTCAAGCAAAACATCTTTTCCCATAACAAAAAACTTTACAAGACTTGTGAAATGGAAAATCATGGATAAAGATTTTTTTTTAACTATTCTTCTAAACAGTTACAAGAGAAATTGAAATAAAATGCATCCCATTCAACTGAAAGAGGAATACAGTTTAAAAGATATTCCTTAATTCCTTTTAAAAGTTGGAAACACACTAATGTGTTTTGTAAGTTATATATCTAAAAAAGCAGCCTTCAAGTTACCCAATTTTGAAATTAATAAGATAATTAGCATCTATATTTAACAGCTGACATCTTGGTAGAAAAAATTCATCTCATGCAGTATTAATATTCATGGCTATACTAGCATCAGTTTGAAATCATAAATAATTTTGATATGAGAAAAGTACATTTAAAGAATGGCTGCAATGGTGAGAACTCCCAAAACCTGCAGTAATTGTGAATTACTGGCAAGAGAGAAAATTTAGAAAACCAGGTCAAAGTAATTAATTGTCCTCGTGTTTTGGCTGTAGTCCTGCAAAGATTCAGCAGTGCTGGGGTGTTTACCCAGAGGTGCTTTCCTAATACATATTTATGGATGGGGGTAATCATTAAAGTGATTTAGGCTGCCAAGTATAAGGTATTAGCTTACTGACCAATGCTTGGATTAGTAATGCCACCTGTCCTGCTAAAAGAAAAACACCTTTGCATTTCTGACAGACAGAAAACTGAAAAACCAAAAACTGCGTTCATAGGTGAAAACAAAGCTAATGCCACAAGGCAATCAGAACAGCTAAGATCTTTCTTTGTTGCTGTGGACACTTCAGACTACCAAAATCAGAGTCAGTAGCGGCAACACTTTGGGTGGCTTGTTTTAGGCACGACAACATTGCTTTGCCTGTGCAACCATCAGGATCTGGAGTTTTCCCCACCTCTGCAGTTTCAGTGCACGAAATCCTACATGCACACAAACCAAGCCAGGCAGCTCAAGATGAAGAAGAAATATTTGCAGGTGCCTGCCTATTTCCTGCCCTCTAAGTAAAGCAGGGAATTTGTGCAGCTGAGTAGGTTTGATGGTGCTGTCTTTGTGGTAGCTGAGGTGAGATAAAACTACACACCAGTGCCATCTCCACGCTCTGGGATACAAATCCTGCTGTGTGTCAGCAGGGCTGGCTCGTGCTGCCAAACAGGGCAAGCTCCTTGCAGGGACTCTTGAAGCCCCGTGATTTCTCTAGCCCATGGCACCATGTGGAACCAAGAAGTAGTTCTCCTCAAACCAAATTTCATCCTAATGCACATGTATCATTAACAATCTACTTACAAAATAAACGTGCAAACACCCTCACCCCTCAATAAGGAGTATTTCCTATATTAATGTGACTGTGTTATCATGAGGAATGTAATCTAAATTTAAATCTTCTTTCCCTAAATAATATTAACCTTCTTTCCAGTCAGTGAGATTTCGAATTGTTTCATTGTTTGTGTTACTTTCTGCTTCTGAGTGCCTTCATTGTGCTTCCAAGAATAACTGAGTGACAACTAATTACAGTCTTCTGATCACATGAAGGAAAATAAAGAAAGTAGAAAGGAACTAAAACCCTAAAAAAATTGGCAGCATCACAAGTTCTGCTTCCCTCTAAGTGACAAACAGCATTCCCCACTGTGTTACTAAAATCTATAGATCATCTTACAGACAAAAGAAACTAAATTCCTTGTGTATGCAATATCTTTTGGCAAAAAATACACTGAAAACTACTTATCAGACCAGCTGGATAGAGGAAGCTCACACAATCTTTTATTAGGCCTCATCAGACCAAAGTATTTTTCAGCAACAACAGCTGAATGAGAACACTGTGCTCCAAAGATGACACATCGAGTGGCGAAAACTAACGCAGAGATCAGTGCTGCCTTCTTGTTTTGCTATGGACACACGGGGAGGGACTAACACCTCGTGCTCACCTGACCAGGCACGATGCCCTGTAGCTGAACCATAGGCAATAAACATGAGTTTGCAAGTGCAGCCATTCAGACAAAGATGAGATTACCCTCTCCAGGCACATCTTCACCGTTTGTAAAATTACATCTAAAGGAAGGATATGGCAGGCCCACTCCCTGTGCTACTGACCACTCTGAGAGCATGTCTGTGAGGACAGGGACTGTGCTGCATTAGTGCTATATAGCATAGTTCATAGGTTAGGAGAAAACAATCTCAGAGCAGCTAATAACCAGACAGCTTTATTGCTAGCAGCAGCAACACCTGAGGGGAAAGACAGACAACTGCATCACATTCTTCCCTTCTTCAGCTGTGCTGGCTTCACACACCATGCATATTTGAGGTGGAGCTGCTTAAATTCCCATTTCTCCAGCACACTAAAGAAATTAGACTTTCCCAAAGAGTACAATAAAAAGAGCTGTATTTATCAGGGAGCTACAGTTCCCTGCCCATCATGCTTTCAGCAGCTGTAGTGAGCGAGCTGGTTTCTGACAGACAGCCAAGACCCATAATCTGAATCCCACCATCCCACTGCTTATTCAGTGCTGATAGCTGATGTTACGCTGCTCTCACTTGCTGGCTTGCTTTTTTTTAACGTTTTGACACTAGTCCTGAAAAGGAAGGATTTAAGTTAAACCCTTTTCAATAACGCAAATGCGTTTTTTGCAATTAAAGCCACACAATTAGCAATGACAAGCTCAGGTCAGCAGAACATAGATTATGCTGTTCAAATGCTCTGCCACTCAGTGCCTCCAGCAAAAAGCTGCAGGAGAGGGAAAGAAAAAAAAAATCTCACACACATTATTTAACAACTTGTGCTGTGATGCACAGCACCACTTGTGGATTTGTGGAGGGAGGTTCATTTATTTATTTACTTAAAATCCCTTAGGCACTAGCCTTCTTCTCCACTGGTTGTATTCCTTCCAGACAACATGCACTATTCTTCAGGGCAAGAAGGCTGGTAACATTTAGAATTAATTTCTCAAAAATAAATATTAAATAATATAAATATGTAATAGAATATAAATACAAAACAAATTTTAAAAGTCTTAACATCCTTGACTTTAAAATGTTTCCCTTCACACTTCACCAAAAAAAAGTGTTTGCTTAAGATCTCCCTCATTCATACACTTGATTACCTAGACAAAGAATGCAGATTCCTCTGTCCATGTGATGATATACTGATTAATTTAAATTGTATACTGTTCTTTTTATTTAAAGTATGTAAACAGTGTGTGTGTGCATGTATAAATCACAAAACCAGGAAGTGCAGAAGCTAAAAGAATTTCGGATTTCTAATCAGCTGTACTTAGTTCTGTTTCCTCTGAAATGTCTTTATTTCATTAATATAAACACTGGCACCTGCAGATCTCTAATATTAACATGATGACTCTCTTCTGTCTGTAAACAGACAGAAGCAACCATATATTCTAAAATCAAAAGTGGCATCATAGGAAAACGTAAGCAACAAATCACTTTACTGCAGGATCAATGACTGTCACCCAGTAAGCGTAATGTTGATTTTGGACTTCAGATCTTGATCCTGTTTCTGCATAATCTCTCAATAAAATCTATGTTTCATTGCTGTATATTATGAACTCTGTGACTGAAGCTTTCTGTTAGTACCTAAGTGCCACATACATGTTTATAGCATCATTTAACTGACAATAAGTACTTTAAAATTAATATGTACAATCTGATTCTGATTCAAATATACCTGTGTCTAGCTTTCAGTGGTTATGAGAGATAAATGCCCTGACCTTAGATATTGCCTATGATACAATGTGGCAGAATTTCATACAGGGCTGAGTTCAAGTCAGTCCTTATATGTAACTTTAAAACTCTGTATCTATACTTGTTTCCAGCTCAGTGTGAGGTAAGAAGCACTGGAAATCCCCAGGACAGCAACAGCATGTTCCCTTGCCCTTCTGTATGCCAAGTTTATTCCTTTTGCAGGACAAGAAGATTACCAGATCAGACTGGGAATTCCCAGCATAGAATTTCCCAATTTGCGATACTCGTGTGTTGTGAAATTCTTAAAAAAGAAAAAGGGGGAGAAGTTATATATCTGTCCTGTGTCCCTTTTGTAAAAATAGTATTTTCATTACTTCAGGGTAGAAAATCAACAATCTACTCCTGCTCGCACTAACAACATAGATATATACATATATATACACACATATATATATATATATATATACACAGATACACACACACACACAGAGACACACACATAATTTCCTCCCTCATCCCTGTTCTCCGTTCCAAGGTATCTGGGATACAAAATGAAGCTATTTCTTGAGTTTCAGCTGTGGACTTGTACTAGGCAGAATATTTTCCTTTTAAAGTCAGTTTAATTTAAATTGTGCTTCCTTATTAGTTTTTATAATTCAAAGGAAAAACAGCACACATCCTTCAGCACACTTTATTCTACAGGTGATGTTAAAAAAAAAAATCAAACCCTGTGACATGTAGTTTCACTTGCACCAAGGAGAAATTTCTGTGGAATATGTAATGAAAATGCAGATCACATTTCTTACCTTGTCCCCAGGCTTGACAGAAACTGCCACCACTGTTCCAGGCATGGGAGATCTCAGAATGCTGGAGGTGTCCTCCTCTGCTTTCTCTGGCATATACTTGCTCAGCTCCGCAGCAACCTTCGTCAGTATTTGTAATTTGTACTAGAGAATAGAAGGAGGAATGTTTCAGAAAACTGCACCTTGGTGAATTCCAGTCAATAATCTGCACTATTTTGTGGCATCTTTTTATGTAATACAGCTGTTTTCTGTTCCTTCACAGAGGTGTCTAAAAAACACTGTTTGAAATCTTTATTCAGTTTCATTTTCAGGATGTAGAAAGAAAAATATGCAACCCCAATCTGCAGCAATGTGCACATAAAAGGAAAGAACCAAGAAAAGTAAAGAGATGTCATATTAATTTTAAAATTATGGTTAGAAAGAGCAGATGCAGATTTAAAAACAGAAATGCTCTTATGCTTGCTGCGCTTTATCTTTGGTGAGTAAGGAATATTGAGGGATGTTTCCTGTACAGTGCTGAATTGCAAATTGACCTTTTGAGAAAGTCTGCCAGACTATCAATGACTGATCTTAAACATTCTGTTTACTTTTTAAACATTTCTTTTTACCATGTATTCAGTGTTTGAAGTTCATAACTTGCTCAGATTTTACAATTAAAACATATTAAACAATTTCAATTCTGTTCTCTCAGATGATGAAACACTGTTGTTGTATAGAATATAATTCATCTGTAATAAAAACTGTTTAGCAGCTGTTATCTACCCTGAGAAAAAAATGTTTTCATAGAATCATAGAATCGATTGGGTTGGGAAAAGACCTCTGAGATCATCGAGTCCAACCCTTGGTCCAACTCCAGTCCATTTACCAGATCATGGCACTCAGTGCCACGTCCAATCTTAGTTTAAAAACCTCCAGGGACAGTGAATCCACCACCTCTCTGGGCAGCCCATTCCAATGCCTGATTACTCTCTCTGGCAAAAATTTTTTACTGATATCCAAGTATGTTTTATAGCAATTAGAAATTGAAGAGAATATGATGATCTTGAAGTGCTAAAGAGTATCCCTTTAAACAAAAGCTTTCTGAAAACATATAAATGTTGCCTAAACTGATTCCAGCTCCAGGCTATTAGTTTTTAAAACCTTGCAATCACTCAGACAGCTGGTTGCCCTTAGACAGAGCGAGATGGCCTTCCCGTTTGTCGCAGGGCACCTGAGAGAGACCGCAAAGATCCAGCAGATGGCAGCAGGTCTCTGTGTGACACTCCCTCCTCGCCAGGGCCAGCCCGGAGAGGACCAGCACAACACTTCATCAATAATTTAAACAAAGGTTTTAATAATAAGCATTGGATGAGCGGCATTTACAATTCAAATGTGTATTTTGCTGATGTAAAGTTCAACACCTTGCTTGGAACAGTATGTTTTCCTCCAAAACAATTAGCTATTGTTTCATTAACAATAAAATGTCTTTCCTTTTCATTTTTACGTGGACAGAAAAAATCCGATATCCTTATGGTGGAGGTAAAGGGGGACTCTACCTTCTGCTTCTGTAGAGAGCAGAACAAGGTATTTAGAAATACATGCAAAGGGTGATTAGCTCTGCAATGACATCTTTAAAAAGCAGCTTTCAAAGCCAAATTAAAACAATGTAACAGAGCATTATCATCATCCGTAAATGCCGTGTGGACACACAACATTACGTGCGATGAACAGTGCAACCATTCACTTAGAAATACTTGGCGCTATCGAGAAATACGGGCAAAAGGTTAAATGAACTGATCGCTCCCACCTCACCCCAGTGAGTAACAAAACACCGCACCAATGTTCCCTGAAGCCGTAAGCAGTGCCCAAAGATTTGAGGACCCGATCCCAACCATGTGCCTTGGTTACAATTGATGAGGCACAGGGAAACCAGCATCATTTTGTATGCAAAAAGCAGCTTTAACTCCAAGCCTCCCGCAGGCATCATCATGACAATTAAGACTGTGGCACTCTCATTCTCCAACCCAAAATACAGCTCAGGGAACCACGTTCAATGGGATGTGCTCCTGGCAGCTTCTTTATTCAGAAGTGAAGTGCAGGTGTGTGTGCACTTCCATGTAGGCTGTAGGAAGAAGGGACATGATGCGAATAGGAGAATTGGTGACATAAGCTGCAAATAGAATAGCAGCAGTGTGACAAGTCAAATAATAACATCTTATGTATGTTTCTTTACTCTTGAGTGTCTGTTTTGCAATCAAGACATACAAGTGTCTGCCAGTTTCTGAAGGATATGATCCTTAAGTGAAATTACTGTGCAAATAAAAGCTTTTTACTCCTATTAAAATTCATCTGAGTCATAAGTGGCAAGGAAAAAAAGCTTGCAGAGTGTATTCTGCTGTCAATCTAATAAACATTCTGTGCAGAGGGACTATTTATCAAAGATAAATTGTACTTAAAAGTCCTTCATTAAATCTATGGGGGGGAATATAATTACACCAAATTGCACAGTTTCAGTATCCATGGTTAGTGTCTTCTTTGTACTCAGAGTTTGAAAATAAATAAATAAATAAAATTTTAAAAAGGAAGAACACAAATAAGTTAGATTTGTGGACTGTATTGTTGCCTCTTGCAATAGACTATTTTGATACGATTTCAAAGGATGAGGTTTATAGGCCACTTAGTTTTTTAAGCCACATATAACACTTCCAAGCTGCCCAATTTCAATTTTAAACTTGAATAGAAAGCCAGACCTTCATCTAGGTTACAGTATTTCACAGAGGCTGAAATACAGAATTCCCTACGCACTCCACAACATACAGCAGTGGGGGAAAAAAACACATTCCTCGGTATGCTGCACTTTAAAGCTCAGTTCTCCACACCAAGCTAAAATATCCCTACCAAACATTGTTTTTACTATCTTTATAATTTTCATATCTTTTAGATTCCTTTCTCTGCAGGACACCTGCTTTGCTTGGAGTGAGATGTAAGAGTCAGTACTCTCAAAGCTTTAGAACGCAGGTCTTTGTTATTGATGAGCTGTTCCTTTTCCTTTTGTATTTGTTTATTGTTCTTTAGTCTGTTTGGGGGATAAGCAAGTTACTGTAATCAAAAAGTAAAAAATAACAACAGTAAACTTCTGGGGAAAGGCCTTTTTTGGCATGGTTGGTTCACAAATGACCTTTCAGAATATAAAAAGACAAAGCTGAAAAAAAGGTTCCTTCTTTAAGATTACCTTTGATGTATTTCTGCTGCTGGCTTGACCGCACCAAATACCTGCATAAGTATCCCTCTGTGACTGCTGTTACTTATCCCTGGGGATGAGCTGTGGTGTGGGGTGAGGGCACTGTTCACCTAACCAGGGTGCAGCCTGAAGCTCCTGGAGAGCCACAGGACTCTCTGGAGGACCACATCAAACAACGCCTGCCAGGGCTGCCACAACGAAGACAATTAAGAATATACCACATTTTTTCATTACATGACGAACATGCTGCTATGCCTTTGATTTAGTGAGGACAATGCCGAACATAGGAAGCAGAAGTTCTGATATGCTCCTAACCAAGTGCGGATGAGATTCAGATTTTTTTCTTTTATCCTCAGGAGGAGGAGGAGGAGAGGAGAGAAAGAAGGGGCGTAAATTGGGGGAGGCTGTGAAGTTAAAAATAGAGACCAGGAGGTTTCCACTGGCCTACACCAGAAGAAACATTTGTTGGGGTCATACATAAGATTGCAGATGGACCCTGAGAGCAAGAAAATCTGCTAGCCATCATATCTGCCCTGATGAGTAGTTGTCACTAGCCAGTGCTTCACTCCACAGGGTTTCAAAGCCTAATTCTGCCCGTCAAAGTGAAGTCAATAAAGTGGTACCAAAAGGAGCAATACAGCTTTTTATGACATAGAAAACAGGTGTTTCTTTTCCACCAGACTATTGGGAGTCCATATTCAGGTGACAAAAATGATAGTAGGGAAAACGGATGTTACTTAATAGTTTTCTAAGGGTAATAGTATCCTGTCTTACCTCTCCCACTAAATGACTTGGATGTTTATGTAATGCAAAACTACCTCTTACAACCAAATGTCCATGACAACAATAAGAACACTAAAAGGTGCAATAATAGCAATGCAAGGGGGAGGGAGGGGGGAGTGTGGAGTGTGGAGCAGGGAAGTGTTGGGTGGGGAGAGAAGAAAGCAAATACAGTGAAAATGATACCTTGAGTTTTGTGGAGGTTTTTTTTGTCCACACATACCGTACTGATCCCCCATGTCAGTAGACAAGTAGACCAGCTGCTACAAAAGAGGTGGTCAGGGTGTATCTGGCCACATCTGTGCTTAAAAACAAGCTCTGTGGTTTGCACAGATATGGTTCCCTTACCATATGCAACAGAATATTGCAAATCTTCACTGAAATGCTCAAAATTGCACTCTGTTACATCTCGCATTAGTTTATTAAATATGATCTTCCCTGTATCCTTGAAATTCATGTCCCCAGAAGCTGTAAATGTTCAAACTCCACTGGAGATTTTATAGAGCAATCACTACCTATATGTTACTTACGGCAGTGTTTGGACTGCTGACCAGATGTGGATTTTCAGTATGCTTTGCCTAAATGTTCAACCATGTTTTTCAAATGTCTGTCATTCTTGTGGTCAGAAGGGTGAAAAATCTTACAGAGCTCAGATTTCAGTAGAGAAACTGTCTGCTCTGTCTCTTCATTATTTTCACTAGCCTCACAGTCTCATTTTTGGAACCAGTGAAATGTATTACCTGTGGTCACATAGTTTTCCTTTAACATTCCACATCCTGCCTCAAATTACTTAACTGTTGTCACCTGTGGTTTGACGTCATCGATTCACAAGGAGTATGTTATTCAGTCCAAGCAATACCAAGCAATGTTCCAGTTCCAAACACAATGAGCACGTTGCCTTTTCTATTAACCATTATACACTTTAATATGGTGAGCATATCCTTGCTTAGATTTCCACCACAGCATCTAAGCAGGAAAGTGATGTATTTATTCCATATTACTCGAAGATGCCAGGCACCACCTTCTTTCAGAGTCAAGGATTCCTTACTCAACAAGGAGATAAATGACATTTTGCAAATCACGGAGGCTTTTCCCCTGAAAACTCAGTTCTAGAGCTAATTTGCTTCCACGGGGTGGTGGGGAGGACTGGCATTAACTTTTAGCCTGATGGCGGAGCACACACGCAACATGCTACGGAGATAGCTGTTAAATAATAATAAAAATACAGAACCAGCCACAAAAATCATGAGCCTTTGGTAGCAGCAAAAGGGAAAGAAAAACGAGAGGAGCCTCACCACCACGTAGTACACACTCCAGCAGCAGAAACTTAATTAGACTTGTAATTCAGCCACATTTCCCACTTTCCGTTCCTTGTGTGATACATAATTAACACTCCAGAGAAACCTACCAAGGGTTAAAGCCATGCAAAAATAGCTTCCCTCCGCTTCAGAGTGAGGCTGAACAGACAGAACCGAGAGGGGACAGACGGCGAGGCTGGCGATGTCCTCCTCGCTCGGGCCGCGCCGGCGGCCGGGCAGGGCCGCGGGGAGCCGGGAGCGGACCGGGAGCGGGATCGGGAGCCGGGAGCGGAGCGGGAGCGGCCGCAGCTGCCGCCGCCCGAGCAGCCCGATAGCATAATGCTTTGACAACTCCATCAGCGCAGTCTCAAGGTAGCTGTCAATCAGGATGCATCATTTAATACAACAGCACACTAAGGATTTTCTCCTACAACCCACATGACAGCGTATCTACAGCTCTATTTATATCAGCGCCCAGTTGTGTTTACAATGCTGTTGTAATTAGAAAAGATGCAACAGGCAGCAGTATTATTCAGATTCCCATTTTGCCATGCTGCCGTGTAAAGTGCGATCTTGCTTCACAGAGTCATGCTAAATGACAAAAGCGCTATTTTCTTCAGTCTCTGTGCTCAGACAGCACTTCATTTGCAGCTATCTATAATTAGATTAATGGTGTAGTGCCGTACAAAGCAGGCCCACTTCACATCAGATAGCATATGAATTAGGACAAACACTTATTTCAATTCCAGGCAGAGAAAGCAGTGACTGGGGTATTTAGCATACCCTTTATGGTGGAATGAGATGTTAATTGTGTACCATTACCTCTAAACTGCTTGCTTGTTGTATAAATCACTGTGCTAATTGATGCAGAGATAGAAACGTAGCCACAGGCAAGAAAGCAACGGAATGAGAGCTGAAGATGGTGGATAAAGGATTATCGAGTAAAACCATATGCAGATGAGATTCCTTTGAAACCTGCCCACAAGCAGTACTACTATGAACTACAAGGGGAAAAGTGCTGCACTGATGTTTAAGGAAAAAAAAATATAGTTTACATCATCGTTTCAGAACAGAATCTTAGCAGTGAATCCAAGCCAAGCAGAAAACTGAAGAATAGATGTGTGTAATGAACCTCAACACATGTTTCCAAAAGCCAAGTAGCAGGCTGAGCGTGCTCTGGGAGCAGCCACCACACTACCCGGATTTTGGGGGCCTGAGTTAATAAGTAACACTTGCAAACTATCCAAAGCAGATGTTCCCGTGACACAACCAAGGACAAGAAATGCAGGCTCTGTAAACAGAAAATAGATCTGTGTTAAAAACACAAACAAACAAACAAACCCAACCAAGACATTTAAGTGGTTACTGATAAGTTAAATGTCCTAATACGGAGGAAGAAGGGAAGCAGCTTTATACACCTATAGTAACAACTACTCATATACCCCTGCATATGCAGAGACAAGAAAGCTCCTAAAAATCCCCCTCTACCTACTGCACAAACAGGAGAAGAACGTCTCAGAAGTAACAAGTAGCTGTGTCAGCACCAGGACCATCAAAGCGTGCTTTCTCTCACACGGGGTTTGTAGTTGGTTGCCATCTAAAACACCATTGCAGCCTCGGGATCGTTCGCAACTGCACACCCCAGTGTGCACATTCGGACCTTAAAAAACCCGCGTTTAACCAAACTCTCGGATCACACTCCCTACCACGCAGAGTTGCAGCTTCTTCCTCCAACTGGGCACATTTTACTCATGAGACTAATGCTTTTAGGATCCTTCCTTCTCTGATGTGTTTGGCTGAAGTCGATCCACTGAGTCAAAGTTACTGCAAAGCCAGTAAACAAACACACACAAGGAGCCTCGAGCAACCCTGCCCCAGCCTTGGTTTTCTAAAAATAGCATCAAAAAAGGAAGATGAGCCACGATGCTATCTTGACCACTACATTCAAGGACAAGCAAACTGGGTGATGAGCTCATGTTTGAGCCATGCTTTTTTCCCTACAGACATGGCAAATATCTTCGGCACAGTTTTTATTCGGCATGGGAGTGGCTCTAGTATATACCTGCTGGTGCCACTGCACTCTAAATTCCCTCTCTCCCCTCTGCCCCCAAACTACGGTATAAACTTTTTTCTTAAGTTTCTTCTTCAGAAAACTTGGTTCAACCTGTACACAGCTAAGACTTAGCTTCATACTTTGATCACTAAAAAAATGTCAAGACAAAGTGCTAGGGACTAAAATACTACACAATGTCCTGTTCTAAAAAAATATATCTCTTTCTCTTGCAATATGATGCTTAAGAGCAAGTGCTGACTTTCAGTCACAAGGTCTCAGATCTCAGCACAGTGAAATAAACTTCCAAGAAATACAAGGTACCTTCCCCTCGAGTGTTCAATCCCCACTACTCCAGTGTTTGATACTGCCTTAGATTAAAACAGCAAAGAGAATGCATTATACCTGCTAGACACCTTGCTGTCCTAAGATTCACTAAAAAGAGTGAGACGCTAGCTTTTCAAACTTTGTTTCTAATTTTCTTTTGGAACTACTTTTTTTTCCTACTCATGGCAGGTAATTATTACTTGGGGCAAGTGGGGTTAAAGTGGTGCAGCAGTGTTTATTGATCTCAACAAATACGTATGTAGATGTGTATCCATGTATACAAGGGAGAGCTTAGGGGTGGACAGTTACCCATTACAAACAAGCAGTACTAATGTACAAATTACAGCTTGCTAAAAAATCAGGTGAATAGCAGAAGAGAATCATGCATTGGTTGACAAAGTGCTTCAGTTACTCTGAGAGGAACCTTTAGATTATTTCTAACACAAAGGTGAGTAAGCAGAGTGATGTTAAAGATGTCTTGAAATGACAGTAGAATTCAACAGTTTAAATTTTGGTCACCCATACTAGCCTAGGGATTATCCTCCTTTATCACTGAAGCTTACAATTTTAAGGAAACACAAGAAATAGAAACAAATGGCAGTGGGGGGAAAAAAAAACCCCTGTGTTGACTACTTTGAAGTAACACCTCCCAAGTGTGCGGCTAGTTGACACAAATGGAAATGCATTGAGGAAAAGAGCTGTGAAGCTGTGTAACAGTCCTGTTCCTAATCATTAATCACTTTTTAAAAACCATTTAAACTAGCCCATTATAGCCTGCAGCTAAATGCCAACACTCCCATCACTTGCATGTCAGCAGTGCCGGTGTTAACAGGAGAAAATATATGGTTTCTATGACTGTGCCCCAGTCCTACAGCATTTGCTACCTTTAATTGAAAGAGGCAGTTAAACACAAGGTAAATCATTCAGTTAGCTAAGCTGTTTAATAACACATAATTGATAATGTCAATATGCTACAGTGACATAATGCATCACTTTCATCACTCTTATGCTTCAAATATGGTCAACTTATACTACAAACATTTACTTTCAATCTGCTATTTAATTACAAAGCCGGGGAGAACTGCCCTGAGGACCACATGTGGAACACAGGTAAAACACACACACCATTGCCTCAACTCACTCATCTGTGGGTTGGTTAGGAAAAGGTTCCTGCCAGAACACTTGGAACTTTGTGAGAATAGTTTAGTACGTCATTAGCAACTCACTTTTTGTTTCCATACACCAGAAGCTCCTACTGTAATAATTTATATTTCTCTGATAAAACCTGTTGAAAAAGGTTTGACTAGAGAACAAAGTAATGGCTTAGAAAAAGGGAAACACCAAATATGTGAAAAACTATAGTACCAATTACGTATCCACTCACACCTGTAGGATACTTATTATATTTCAGCCTGCTCTGTTTTGGTAGCTAAAAATTTGTAAGCTATTCAGTAAGTTTAGTAAAACTACTGCCTGATTTGGGGCAAAACGCATCCCTCACTAGAAAAAAACCCAACCTATTGAGTAGAACTGATTTACAGAAATGTCAAGCAAATGCTGCATAATTTGTAGACACCAATGTTTTTCCCCCTTTGGGTGGCCAGGATATAATAAATGTTTCACTCCCCTTTAAGCTCAACTCTACTTACGGCACTCGCTTCAACGGAGGAAAAAGCAGAGTACAGAGAGAGGTCTTTCATTCACTCCGAGGCTACCTACAACCACACAGAACATTTAGATAGGTCTTATTTTCCACTGACTGCAAAAATGGTTTTAGTCTGTACATTTCATAGGGAGAAAATTGCAGAGCAAACTGCATTCTTTCATAGCTTAGGAAGTTTTCTAATGGTTGGGCAAGCACTGCTTAGAGCTTGTTCTGTTAGTTTGCCTTGGAATGCCTTCAAATTCTACTCGGTAAGCCACACCATCTCTCTGTTTTGTTTTGTATAGCAGGTAGCACAATGACATCTGCAACTGGAGAAAAACGTGTGTAGGAGGCCAAGGCCATTTTACAGACACTTGATTCAGTTTTGAGTTTTTTTAATTTTAATCATCTCTGGATTGAAATATGGATTTAGGAAAGATAACACATGAAGCCCCTTGAACTTGGGCAAGTCCAGATGCATTTGTAAGGCTGTTGCAAACTCAAAATTCAAAGCAGGAGTCCAGCTGGTCATGAGGGGAAGCTGTGAAAAAGGAGCAAGGACACGTATGAGAACTCAAGTCATCTAAGATGGTGTACCTTTACATAAATAGTGTGATAATCTCTTCCAAACACCTTCCTGACAGACACTGCTCTCACACCATGGCAACTACACAGCCTGACTACTGCTTTAGGGGGTTTTGTAGAATTATGGACCAGTTTAGAGATGGAGAACCTTTAAATCCTTGATCCAATCTAGTTTTGGAGTTGTTTCTGTCAGTAGTCCCACTGATTTCAGTAAGTTCACAGTATCACCAAAGATGCTTGAATTAGAACTCTCAATTCAGTAAGAACTAAATGATTTGCTACATGGCACATTAATATGGACATATCTGCCTGGAAAAAATTGTTTGCTTGAGAAATTAATCCTCATTTTTACTGTCTTCTTCAGGATGGCATTGTGAAAAACTACTAAATTGTGCTCTACTTTTTCATTTCACAGTTTAAATAGATTTATTTCAGATGCAATAAAAATAACATAAAAGACTAATGGTAAGATTATGAAAATCCATACAAAATATATAAATTTTATTATATATAATACATTTTAATTATATTTTTAAATTATTCCGGATATTAAATTACCATGAAAGTCTCAGCAATAGCACAGCACTGGTATTATACCTCTTTCCTACCATTAAATTTCCAGTGATCATTTCATGGCATTAGGAAGGATGTCTACATTAGCAATAGATGCACAGTCTCTAACCTCTGTAATTCAGAAATACATGCTGTTGCATCTCTGATTACAGCAGCACTATTCATGTAGGATTTAAAATTCTCTTTTGTGTTACAGACTAGTGCTTTTCTAATTCAAACCTTACATGACCATGTTTGCTAATATCTAAGGGCTACAGCCAAAGAGACTTACATACCTAAAGCAGGACGACACTGGCAGAATTGAAGCACCTAAATCCAAAATGGCCATACAAAGCCCTCATCAGCTGTCACTTAGCACTGAAGACACTTACATTTTATCTTCCTTCCTAGTTCAAAATACACATTTGGAGTTCTGCTGCTGTACCTCCTCAGTACCAAGCAGCTACTTTTCTTTTCAAGCCCAAATGTGACCCAAAAGTCAGGAAAACAAGGTCCAGTTCTGCTCTTGGGACCATTTCTACCTCCTAGCAGCCTTTCAGTACCTAAAGGGCTCTACAAGAGAGTTGGAAAGGGACTTTTCACAAGGGCCTCTAGTGATAAAACATGGGGTGGTGGCTTTAAACTGAAAGGGTTTAAATTTAAATAAAATAGTAGGAAGAAATTCTTTACTGCGAGGTTTGTGAGACACTGGAACAGATTGTCCTGAGAAGTTGTGGATGCCTCATCCCTGGAAGTGTTCAAGGTCCTGTTAGACAGGGCATTGAGCAACCTGGTCTAATGGAAGGTGTTCCTGCCCATGAAAGGGGGTTGGAACTAGATGATCTTTAAGGTTCCTTCCAACTCAAACTATTATATGATTCCATGACTAGAAAATTTATGAGCAGCCTTAGCCCAAAGCCTTAACATTCATGTGAGTTGTGGGAGCCATTTACCACTAAGCACCAACATTATATTCAGTGGATTTGGGAGTGGAGATGAAGTGAGGAATATTACTGTATGCAGCACCTCAACATGAGGAAGAACTTCTTTGCATTGAGGGTGGCAAAGCACTAGAACAGGCTGTCCAGGGAGGTTGTAGAGTCTCCCCCTCTGGAGACATTCCAAACCCACCTGCACCCATTCCTGCATAACCTGCTTTAGGTGTTGGACTAGATGATTTCCAGAGGTCTCTTCCAACCCCAAAATGCTGTAGTTCTGTGAAATACACTTGGAAGGTCAGTAGAAGGCAATCACCCAAACTACCACAGACTAGAGCACCTCAATTAGCAACTCACAGCCACCCCCCTACAAAGTTATTAGTGTGTGAGCTTTGGCATTACTTCATAATTGATTTGATCTCTGTCCTCACTGCATTATTCTAAAGTTCTCAGTTGAAGTGATTTAGTGTTTATTTTTTTAATTAGACCGAGTTTTTGTGAAGTGTTCAGAGCACAGAGTATATTGATCTCTGTATTTCATCTCTGTTACTGACTCAATTTTTCACACAGCATTTAAAGGATCACATGAAACTGTTTCAGACGATCCTAATTAATACAGTGTAGGAGGAAAGCTAGGAATATTTCTTTAAATGCAAATCAAACTCAAAGATAATGGACTTTGAATAAATATTTTAACAGTTCTACTCTTGACTTCACTGAACAATCTTTTTTTAATGCCATGGAAAATATATTTGCAATTCCCATTATAGGATTTCTTTTAAGAGATGAATTTTCATAGACTCAGAGAATGGTTTGGGTTGGAAGGAACCCTACAGATCATCTAGTTCCAGTCCCCTGCCCTGGGCAAGGGATACCTCCCACCAGACCAGGATGCTCAGCTTTTATACATTCTGTCCTCTTATTATGTATCTAAACGATGTTTATTCCTCATACCAGCATTTTTCTGAGTGTAATCCAATGGAATGATTGCTCAGACAACCTACAATAGATCTGGACTACTACATTTAGAGCTACTTTTGGTTTAGATCCAAAAGCTATTTTCCAGGGTCACCAGACTAATTTCTCTGCTGGTTTAAAAGGTGAAATGCAACACTGGAAAACTTCATTTTGTTTTTTTAACTGTGGTTCCTTGCTTCAAAAAAACAAAAAGCACTATTCACAAAAATTCTGAACCTATTCTCCTGTCTGTTGTTAACCATACAGTGAATTCCTCTACCCCAGGAGAAGATTAGAAATGATCCACTGGCCATGAGGTAAAAATCAGTCAACTGAAAAGAATTTTAGCAGCAATAATATGGTAGGATAATACATCCATAGTTAGATATCTATTTTCAACATACTAGTTAATCACACTTGCCATAAATAGGAAATTGCTGTGCAGAGTAACATGAGGATGAAGAGAAGGAAAGGGCTGTAAACTGGAAATAACTAGCACTGATTTTAGACATTACAATACTCTCACTACTCAGTATAAGAATAGGAAGTTAGGAAAAAAACATGCAGGTTATCTGATGTTTCAAAGCTTTCCAATTTGTCTGTCAAATCTGCAAAGAAAGAGAACTGAGAACATTTCATGGTGGGATAAGATCAAAGTCGAACAGATCACTATTATGACATTATTTACTAATAAAATTTTAAAGTGAGACACACTACAAAAAAAAATGTATTTTCGTTAGATTTGAAATATATCCAACATGGCTGGAATTTGGCTGACAGTGCAATACTGCTCTGGGTGCTAAAGGTGGACTTTCAGCAGCAGATGACTAAAACTGTAACATGCATGACCAAGTGGGAAAGATACATTGAAAGGGCAGTCAAGATGCAGCTCAGCATTCCATACTTCAAAATGGATTTAGTAATTTAAATATTTGACTACAAGGTGCTCAAAGAACAACCCTGCTGCTGTGTAAGGCAGGCAGTTATGCTCTCACAAGTGCAGAAACAGGACAAGGAAGGAACAAAACTAGTTATGTGGCTTAAAGGCTAAGGAACTCAGCTGGGGACAGTGGAAAACTGCATTCTGGGCTCTGCTCCAGTTGTCCAGCTGCCTAGTCTGACTTAGGGAAATGGTTCTGAAAATGGGGACTCGGATTTGCTTTGCCAGTAGAATGGCTCAAGCACTACGTTTCTACCTCTCTAAGACTTGGTAATTACAACATTCTGCAGGGACAGGCAGATTTTAACTCTGTCGTATGGAAGTCTGCAAAGAACCCCCTCTCCCAGTCATCTCGGCAAGCACTGTCAGCAACAAGGGGAGCTGCAAACAGTGACCACCTATACCACTACTATGAATTTCACTCATTGAGGCCACAGTTGCTAGGCTTTGGGTTGAACCCAGTGCTGCCCCACCATGCTAGATGTTTTTCTCTCAGGAGACTTGAGACGAGTTGTACTCAAGCACTTAGTTTCAGCAGCACAGTGAAGATAAGTGATCTGACATCCAGTTCTCCAGAGAAGGGTTGCTGAGAAGATGCAGGTACCTTTAGTTAGGCAGCTGTGAAACCTATTTTAGGTGTCCTGAGGACACTCAGAAGGGTATTGGATCTTAAGCTTCCTGGATCACTTTCTTGCACTCCAACACATAAACTGCACTTGAATCTTGATGTAGGTGCTAAAATAGCCACTTGAGCCCCTCTGGACCTTTAAGGCTGATGGTTAAAGACACCTGTATGAATGATACTGAGGTACTGTTGTAAAAGAAGAGTATCATACAGATGTTTATGCTGATTTCTGTCTGATTTATGCTGATTTCAATGTGATTTCTGTCACACTGATTAGTGATAATTTTTCCTCTACCTTAATTTCTCTATGGATTACTTTCTACAGACAAATTTCACTCAACATCAAATGGTATCCACCAGTTATTGTCACATGGATCACTTTCTCTGCCTCCTTTTCATATACAGACACATCTTTCTACTCCTCCAGCACTTTTGACCCTACTACTGTTTCCAAAAGTGTTGAATTCTAGACAGCTGTTCAACCAGCTACAACTTCATTGCAAGTTATTTGATCCTAAGTATTTGAGATGAGACAAGGGTCACAGGGCACTGGCAGAATTCTCAGTGTCTCCCACACTCTTCATATGGTATGTGATAATGGGTAACTTATTTTTTTATATACTAAGACTTCAAGATTAATCATACAGACTATGAAGACAGTGTTTGAGGACTATGATCAATGACTGTATCGCAGTTGCATGGTCACCTGTAACCCAAAAAGGGGTCCATGTTTCACAGTTTTAGTGCTCCAGCTGCTGCTGTTTAATACCTTCTGTAAGACAGGAGAATAGATACAAGAGTAATTCAAGGTCATCTTCATGGCTTCCTCATGTTTGTGGTAGTTGTCCTCTTTGCACTTGTTCTTCCTTCCTTCCTACTTCTTCATAGAGCCAATAGCTTGAAAGATGATCAAGTAAAACAGTGTAATCAACACGACTCCCTTGTCCCATTCCGGATTATTTGCTTATTTTGGAACATACATACTTTTGACTGCAGAATTCATTAGTCACAATAGTATTTGAAGCTTCAGAACCTGCTGACCTACAACATGACCAAGGACCTGGTTTGCTCCAGTCACTTAAGACTATAGTTCCACTTACAGAGTGTCATAGGACTTGGTACCAACTGGGATCCTACTTTAGGATCAATGAAAGGCATTGGGTTTCTCTCCTTTAATACGAAACAAAACCAAAATGTCTCTGTTGCAGTTATGGAGGGGAAACCTTGCTAAAGCTTGCAGCTGTAACTTGCCTTATGATATCATATTATTACATGACCTTTGTTGTTTATACAGTTGACAGAACATAATTTAATGACTTCATAGAATCAAATTAATTTCTTCTATGTTGTATTCATTTTAAAATAAAATCAATAATATTTACCCTACCTGACAATAATGCTCCGTGCTTCACATAAGATTGATTCAATACCAGCAGGTAGTTATCAATGAATGTACTTTGATGCGGGAAATGAACACAATCAATACTCAGAAATGTGCATTTTCTGGTGTATGACTGAACTGTAACTGAAGTGAAAGCTGAGTTTTGTCTTTTTACTTCTTCTTTTAGGTTTCCTATAAGGAGAATCTGAATTTCCTAGCCAGCACCAGTAGAGTAATAATCTGAAAAATTAGCAGGCAGCACCACAGCACACTGAACATCATTATCCTCTGACAAGGTTATGGCACATGAGACAGCAGACAGAAAAAAAAGAAAACCTCAAGAAAGAAATGTTAGAGATTCTCAGAATTTCTTGGAAAATATGATTGTTTGAACTCTTAAGCATCACAGGAGTATCATGTGAAAGACAACTCAGTATTATGAAGGCCATATTGGCATAAATTTCAATTGGTTCTATTTAAAACAGAGTAAGAATGAAATGCTTAGTTCTTAGGACAACATCCCAAGACAGCATTTTCCATATAGAAAAAAAGCATGAATGTAATATCAGTTAATATAAGCTAAGATTCATTCCAAGTTATATACATTGAAAACAAAGCTAATGTCAGTAAGATTGACAAAGCATCTTCATTAACTTCAAAATGAACCTAAAATAGAGACTTTGGCAAAGTCATTTAATTTACAGCTCCTTTAAAATAAAATGTAAGTAAAGGAGATTTTAGAAGACATTAGAGATAAGGGTGGGATCTGGTCTTCTGGTTGCTCTTTCTCCCTTATAGACCATGTCGTTGAATCCTCACAATCCTTCAGCTGTTTCATCTTTTTAAGGCAGTCCTCATTTTTAACAGAGTAACTCAACCTGACTTGCATAATTTCTGACATCCTGATGCACCAGTCATTTTCCCACCTACC
Organism: Hafferia zeledoni; assembly: GCA_035583235.1. Classification (NCBI taxonomy): domain Eukaryota; kingdom Metazoa; phylum Chordata; class Aves; order Passeriformes; family Thamnophilidae; genus Hafferia; species Hafferia zeledoni. The sequence continues at coordinate 79,815,866 of JAWWEV010000001.1, read as the reverse complement.
AAGGGATCACTCCTCCTTTCTCCTAAGTTCCTCAGCCTTTTCATGCAATGAGCAATCCTGCCTCTACTTAATACAAAATTCTAGGCAGTAAGCTGAAAAGCCCTTCCATAGCGCACTTGAGCTCATGCTTTCTTTACTACTCATTTAATATTCAGATATTCTTTGCATAAGAGCCAAGAAAACAAAAGCAGAACGCTTCAGAATAACATTGGCACATTTATATATGTTTATGGAGTGTGAATCGCAATTTTAAATATAAACAAACTTCACAGTTCACATCTTTCAGAAATCAACTTCAAATTCATGCCTTTTTTTTAGACATATGTTTTGAGACTTAAGTTGACTTTCTTGAAAAAAACCCTGTGAATTCATGAAAATTTAAAGTAGTTCCTTTTTTTAAAAAAAAAATAATCTGATCATACATAAACATCTATCATTGTTTTGCTGTCTCCTTGCAAAAAATACAGCAAGCCAGTACATGTCATCCATATTTCTTCCCTTTTACCCATGTTATGACAACCATAATCTAACACAATTCCCACCCAGAGCAGCATAAATGCTGTATCTAGCTTCACAGAATAAATATAAAACTGAACTGCAATTAACAATTTCCCCTATAATATTAAAGCACAAGCAGAAAAGAAGTTGCCGTAAATTGCAACTCAGGTGCACATAATGACAGTAATCAATACAGCATATGTGCCATGCACAGCTGCTCCAACTCCTGGAGGAACAAAACTGAAGGTTTGCCAGTGGGTCAGTAAGGCAATTTAGTGTAGGACTCAACAACCACTACCAAAGAATACTTTAGCTTTGCTGGTTTTTCTTTTTGTTCCCATTCCTCCCAGCCTCGTTTTCCCAATGTTTGACTTGTTAATTTAAAATACCAGTTATTGACTGCTTCGTAATTTCTCTAATTCATTTAATATTCACATCAACAAAGTTACATACAGGGGGGAAAAAATAATTAAGTTTCTTTGTCACATGCAGACCCTTACTACCTGAACACACAAACTGTAATCATCAGCTGATTCATTCATATCTACATTAAATTGTTTCCTTTTTACTTAAGTTCAATCTTTATAAATATTTATACATAAACATAGAAATCCAGTGTGTATATACCAATTAGATATACACATTTACATAAGTAGACACACATGTAAGAATTTATTTCTGTGTTGAGCTTTATAAAACTTTTTACCTTAAAGTTGTAAGTCTTCCTCTTACACAGAAAAGAATGTAATGGGGGAAGAGGGGTTAAGTGGAAAGGAGTTTAACGTGACCAGCAACATGAAACATGGAACAAAACAAGGTTTTCTCTTGTTCTCATACATATAAAAGGCTTTCTAAAGGAAGTTTTGTTGTTCAATTAAGGTGTTAGTACATCACACAGTAAAGAGAAATTCTGTTGGTAATGCTCCCAGTAAATATTCCAGCCTCTAAAAGAAACTTCCTGTAACAGCTTGAAGGGTGAAGTTCAGGGACTACTGTAATTTTGGAAGCTTTAAGGTGTCCCATCTGGCTTCTGCACATTGCTGTACAAAACCACAGGGCACCTGTAGGTCCTGGGTTATAGTTGTCAGATTCCTATAGATGCCTTGGGTACACTGCACACGTGAAAGGTAGATAACAAAGCTGGAACATGGGAGCCTCCACCCCTTTACAGACCAAGCAGAGAAGCACATGGAAGAAAATCATTCCTGGAAGTACCTGATTCTCTCTACTGACCAACTAATCTAAGGCTGCAATGTTTAACATCTGGTTGCTTCCCTTAGGACAGGATAAAGTCAGACTGCTATTTTTTTCAGTTCTGGAAAATGAGTTAGGAAACAGCAACAAAGTATCACAGGACAGAAAAACACAACTACATGCTCCTTTAGAAGGAAGCACAGGTACATAATCTTTTTCACAGTGGGATAATGGCAACAACCTCTTCACAGAAGGCCCTTCTGGGAGAAAAAGTAAAAATAAGGCAAGTCACTGTTTCATAAATTTGCTGGTGGATGGCTGGGAGGGAGTTTCATCACTTTCTTCCATGGCAGTTGAGTTTACTTAAGATAAAATAAAAACAGCTTCTGAATTTTCTACAGGCAGTTTATCTAGAGGAAGACAGTACTGGACCTGGAGATGGGGAGAGAACACAGGACTCTGGAGACAGCAGATAAGGGTTCATGCACAAGGCGCACACCATAGACTTTGACATAGCCTTTGAGTAAGGAAGAGCTTGTAGGAAGGGACAGGAGCTTGACAGAATGTGAGCGTGTGCACACATGGTGAAGGAGAACAGTGATGAAAGGGCGCATGGCAATACAAGGCACAATTTCCCTTGAATGTCTTGGCAATCCTGGGCACCGCTGCACTGTATGTCCTCTCCCTTCAAACAACTGTTTGATGTGCAGATGACTTGCCCAAATGGCATGGTAGCATAAATACACACTTGACCATATATGATTTCTGATTCAAGCAATACATCATTTACTCACTGCTCAATGTGAAATATCAAACAGGCAAGTTTAATCATTTTAATTTCCAGTTATTTTACCCACTTTACTAATTACCATTCCAGCACTGATTAGTGTGTAATAGTTATTCATTAGCTGTAAGTTGAACAAGGGCTGATTTGAAGCAATTACACTTCCTCAACGCATTCTGAGGACAAAGTACTTCACAGTCATCAGATGATGACTGACGAAACACACGTTCAATAGCAAAGACTCACCTTACATACTTGGTCTTGCAGAAAAGGCTGTATTTTGCCCATCTGAGGCCCTCCTTTCAAGTGATTACAATATCATGTTTCTGGAGAACTCTTGTTTGTCTTTGCATTCAGACTTCTCCTCCTTACCCCATCAATACTTAGTGACAAAAACATCTTGCTCACAAAAATCGCATGTGAGGACAGTATTTCCAGTTTCATTGGCTTGGAGTTGTGATGGCTGGAAACACAGGGTATTTCATAGGGAAGACACTGAAATCAGGGCCAGAGGATGTGTCTTTGAAACATCCCCAGGCATCCACTTCCACCACATGAAGCTTAGAAGGATAGCAGCAACATTAACAATACTTCACAATTATTTGAAACAACCCAGAATTAAAAACAATGGAAGAAAACAAAGCAGCAGCTTAGTTCATATGCCCAGAACTAGAAAACCTAAGTTGTAATTATTTGGGAAACACCCAAGCCTTTTGCTTTAAACCTTGAGTCATTTCTTTACTCGATGGAACACAAACACAAAGCACAATATTTAGCAGAAATAAAACAATACAGAAATACTGAGATGGATACAAAACAGGTCAAAAGAACTTCAAATGAGAAAGGGTTTTGTTATAGCTAATCATGATACTGAGGACAAATCAAGTGACCTCCTAATATATATTGCACTCTGTGAAACTTAAACAATGCTTGGAAAAAAGTATGTGGTGGGGGAAGATGAAAGTGAAGAATCTAGTTTGGATGCCTTTCTTAGCAACTTCTATTTTTACATGATCTGTTCTGTCGCCTTTGCTCATCACTCAAAATAATACCAAGATCACTCCTCCCCTGCCAAAGTCACCCCGCCAAGTTCCACAATAAGTTCCATTGATTTTCAAGACATATTGTCAACTACCTAATAATTTAACTGGTAGGCACAGCTCTTTCGGTTGAAGCTTCAGTTTCCCAAACAAAAGCTAACCACCTGAGACCACAGAGGACAGGATATGAGCTACTTATAGCAACACTGGACCAGTGAACAAGAATAGCAGGAAAGCTGCTTATTTTATTTTTTTTTCTCCAGCAAAGGCCTTTGAAGTATACTATTTATTAAACATTATAATACTCGAAACAAAAATCTTTGAAGGCAGGTTATCCTCCTCTGCACCATGTCCCGTTGTGAATGAATTGCTTCCTTTTCCTTTTCGAATTTTTTTCACTTGTGAAACTGACACTCAAATTGTTCTCTTAAGCTACTTGGGTGAGCCCTTGCCTCTGCCGAGAGGAATAATCCATCCATCAACAACAGGATCATTAAAAATATTTATAACTCAATCTGCTTCAGCATCACTGCACTGTAAGCAGCCACCCTGTTCATCAGGCCATGCATATAAATACAATAAATAAGTTCTGTGTGCACAGAAAAACAGTATCGATTAATAAGTAATGATGCAAACAGATAACTTCAAACAGAAACAATTTGTCTACTGGTAAGACTTAAGTTTTCATGTTTTAATTTTAAAAAAGTAATTTTTCCCCATTAACACTGTTACTGATGAGTACATGTGTTTTTTTCATTGTTCTTCTGATTAAAACATTCATCTCATTCCCTCTCAGTTGTTGAAAGAACTCATTTTTCTCTATAGCGTCACTTGAGTGTCATTGGGAGTTTCAGCACCAGACACAGAGAATTGCCTTTTCAAATACATGAAACAGAAACAGAACTGTCACACGCTGTACTGTATTTGCATCTTTAAAAATGTGGCACTGATGTGCAGTGAAGAAGATGACTGCTCTGTAACAATCACTCAGAACTGTCTGAGCCTGAGAAATTCTCTGGCCACAGCCTGGGAAATAACCAGAAGTGAACTGAAACTCCCACTGGGCCACTATGCATGCCTGCATAGTAAAGATGCCACCGGCAAGCTGCAGACAGTCATATTAAAAAAGGTCTAAATAGTCCTCTCTTGAGCAAAATAACTTACTCCAAAAGCAAGAGACGGTGGAGAAACTTAAACTATCAATACCCTGATTTCTGAGAGATGGAAGAATTTGCAATTTCCACTGACTTGCTTGGAAGTAAGGGTGATCTATCACATCTGAAAACCTAATCATGAAGATATGACCAGGATTCCTCCCTGGTTTCTTAATTAAGGAGCAGACCCAGCCTTTACTCATGCAAAGTAAGGCACTCTTCATCGAGTAGACACATTTTCTCTCTTTCTTCTGCCTTCTGCTATCAGGTGCAACCTGGCACACATATAAGTGACCAAGCACTAAGAATTTTGAATAATTTTCTGTTCCATCTTTTAGACATTTGTCTATCTGGCAACATATTTCCATTATGTGCCATATTTTTGTATTTCATAGAACCACTGAATATTCTGATTTGGAAGGGACCCACAAAGGATCATCGAGTCCAACTCTCACACAGGGACTGAACCCATGACCCCGGCATTATTAGCACCATGCTTTAACTGCCCTCATCTTCCACAAACACCTATAAGAAAATTTTAAAACATGTGTAAGAACCTTTCATGGCTTTTTTAAACCAAAGAAAGCTTTTTTTGAACACAAATGTAGAGCTAGCCTCTAATAAAATGCTGTCTTGGTGAAGGAATTAGTCTAGATGCCTCCTACTTGAAATCTGTCACTGCCAACTAGCCTGAATTTATCTGTGCTACATTTAAATCTAATAAGTTTGTACTAGCACATAATTCATTTTCAACCTCAGCTGAAATTTGGTGCACTTATTCAATGCCACAGTACCAACTTTTGAAGAACAAAGAATCCATCCTTTAATCATTTTTCTTGCTATTGGAAGACACCAACATGCCTGTAGCCATGTTGTTGCCTTTACCACAAGGACATAACAGCAAGAAGATGGATAAATGACACAGACTTGTAAAATTTGTACCAGTGGCAATCACCGAAGTACGTGAGAACTTGAGGAAGGATTCTCTCTGTTGGGAAAGCCAGAGTGTAAACCCATAATTTGCTGGAGACTTTACAGGCTTTCTATGGAACTGAAGTGCTCTGAATATAAACTGTTATAAATGAAGGAAGATTCCTTAGGCATTCGGAATTCTATTACTTATGAATCTTTATTCACATGCAAATTACTGGGAAAAGCAGTACATGAACTGGAGGATGCACTGTATTTTACTCTGAGCTCATTCAAAGAAATTTCAAGCAGGAAAAAGGTGTAATGAACACAGCTAAATGACTGATCAAGGTAAAAATGTCTATACAGATGTCAGCTCCTAAAAGCATGCCAGTATTTTAAGTGCTTTCAAGGATAAAAACATGCTGAATCCTATACTGTAGTACTTTCCTAAGGACCTTAATGTGTCAGCAGCCTCCAGTTCTACCTGCTCCAAGGGGTAGCTGATAGTCTGGGGTCACTCTTTTGCATGGACAACTTCAGTGGTTCCATTCCCAAATCTATTTAAAAGCCTTGTAAGTTATTTGGAGAATCTGTAGATTTATTTTGAGCGATCTCAAGAACAGCCATAAGATTAGAACTCTTCAGTTCCCCTGAAACTGCTTCACTTCAAAATTCAGTAAGACTATGAATCAAAGGGAGAAAAAGACAGTTGTAGGCTCTTGCTTCCCCCTCATTCCTCCTATCTGAAAGTTGTTCAACCATTTGTCTTCACATCTCCAAGTAGAATTGGATCTCATTCAGGAGTTCCCTCATAATATGCCTCATTTATTCCAGCTGTTTAAAACTGAGCCTGAATTTCAGAGTCAACTCACACTCTGGCAGCACAGGCACAAAGTGAATGAGGAACTTGATGGATAAGATGAAGATATTAATAAAAGAGTTCCATTTTTCCTCCAAGATTACTCAATTAAGTTTCACAACAAATTAACTAAATTTTGTATTTGCATAGCAGATTTCAGTACATTTTTAATTTACAATGTTGAAATAATTTTTACTTTTTTGTGTATTTTCAGTTTTGTTATAGAGTTAACAAAATTTTTTTTGCTGGTACATTGAAAAACATTTTCTAGCCATGCACTAAATTGCCAACAACAGCTGCAGTTTATTGTATTCCTCATCACTGCACTTTCTACACTTCAACACCACAATCAGTGGTATGTGTGCTCATGTGTCAAAACTTTAAATCAAGTTTTCTCATCTTTGTAACTTTTTTGCAGTCCTCACTGAAGCAGCCACAAAGCCACAGCACAGTCACTAACCATGGGCTGGAACTGCAGTGGGAGGAGACAGGCATCCAGGGGAAATCAGAGGGCAAACTGGAGACCAGGAAAAGGTAATTTGCAAATTATAAAGTAGCAACTGGAAAGAAGTTTCATCCATGCCTTTAGCACTGCTGCTTAGATCAACCAGAGATACTCTCCTTGTAATGTAAGCAGAATCTGAGCCTTAATACACATACACCTTTGCAAAATCCTTTCAAATGTATGGAGAAGAACTTTGACATAAAGGCAAAAGCAGCTCATTACATCATTTTCAGACACCATTTATATCAGCTAGTGCCATCTCCAAGATTCATAATAGCATGATTTTATTAATTCTCATAAAGCCTGATTTTGCAATCAGGCAGTCAACATGATTTTAAGTGCCAATATCTCAACCTGAAAGTCAGCAAAATATAAAGTGACATCAGTAGAATATTAAAAACTCCCACTGAGATAAATAGAAATATGAAGGTTCAGACAGAGACAAATAGATTAGTGCGCACTTTCTACTCATTATGTGCTTTCAGCAAGGCACAGTATAGTTTTATAATTTGATGGGAAAAAAATTATACTTTTTAGCTATTTTCTAACCTGACTTTCTAAAGCTGCTCCTTCCTTTAAAAACAGCATAGTATTATTACCCATAAAATAAAACTGACTACACAACATGCTCAGTACAATGATGTTCCTGTTGCTGGGATATATATTATTTTCTCAAAATAAGTCTTGTGAGGAACACTGAAACCCAGGAGAAAAAAAAAAAAGTGGGGGAAGGGAAGGGGAAATTGTTCTTTGACATCCTCCTTACTTCAGAACTTATTTGTCGTTCAGAATGGAGTCAAATGTCGTATCGGCAATTAAACTTTGACTCCTACTAGAGCAATATTAATGTAGAGTGAGTCCCAGGGCAGCAGTGCCCAGCCCTGTGCTTGGGGTTAGCTCCAGTGCTAAACAGCACGTTGCTGACCGGCACAGGAAATCCCTCTCCTGTTTCTTGAGTTGAACCGAAGGGCTGGCATAAAGAAAATGGCCAAAGTATTAACAGCAACAACAACTGCAGGCTCGGAGCCAGATTTCAAAGGCATTTAGGTGCCTAACTTGCATTAATTTTAGTGGGACTGAGCTGCCTCTGAAAATCTGGCCTTCAGTCTTCACTTTTCTTAAGCCACTCCAGGTCCTGCAGCTCAGTCAGGATGTAGAAGTAATTACATTTCACAACTTTGAATCCAACAATATATTTTGGAAATCATTCAAAGTACAGTGCTTTTTTAACATAAAGTTTCCTTGTTCAGTAAACTACACTGGAATTTTATATACTTGGTATTTGCAGGCCTCCCTCCTTTTTCTTTTGATGGAGGCCAGAAGATAGCAGTCTGTTGAAACCTCTGACATTCAAATAAACTCTGCTTTCTTCCTTTTGGTAGAAGAAATGTTTAATGGATAAAGCTTTGACAAATATTTTATAAATAGTAAAATATACAATCTCAGCTTTATTGAACACTAATGTAATGGCTTCTGAACAAAACCACTGCCCAAAGAATCTTAATCCCCCAAAGCAATAGTGTAGGTATTATAGTGTGTATAAAAATCAGATACTGGCATTTGAGGTGTCCATTCCCATACAACTCCAAAATTAACTCAGCCAAACAAATACCAGCTTGGCTTGTAAAGGACACCAGTGTAATGAAACATCAAAAATGAGAAAACCAAATTCTTATTTTGATGCACAAGGCAGATGTACACACAGTTGAGCACACAAAATTGATCTGAGAATGTTTTAATAAAAATAAACACGTATCTGCAATATCTGTTAATGCCAGCCTATTTCATGCAACACTGCTCACACTGCACCAGCTCTTCAGAGCAGAAACTGAAAGTCCTTTCCTCGCCGATGCCAAATTCATCCCTCTCCCCGGTTCCAGCTCCCCATCATCAAAGTACAGGGATGGAGCTTGTAAAAACATCTCAGACAAAACTTTATTCCCCTTCCCCACCGACGCTGCAGCAGGGAACAGGCAAAGAACTTTTTCCTGCCAACATCATAGGCTGGTCTAATAAAAGATGCTGGTTTTCCCCTGTGAAACTTGCCTCAGTAGCTTATACCAGTTGTTTTCCTTTCAGCAAGTCTTGCCTTTAATATCTAGTGATATTATACAAAGAAAACACACTGAAAATATGTATGTTAGCTCTTTAAACACTCTTTTTTCCCCAATGGAAAGGGTCAGTGGACTAGCACATTAACCTCCTTCATAGTACAATGCACATTGACTCTCTCAGGGAAGAGCAGAAATCTTGTTACCTTTCAAGAGTACACTACTTTCCTTCTGACCTTACAAGGCAGTGTCCTTCTCTTGCCCAGAGAAGTTTCTTCCTCGATGGCCTCTCAGACCACCTTGTAGCTGGCTCACACACTTCTGAAAATCACTCCTTAAGAGAATAACCCAGCTCCCTTTAAGCACCTGCTTGAGCAATTTCAGGAAATTTCTTCCTGACTCAGGCTAATCCTTCCTGGCTAGTCATCTTCCTTTTCCTTCCCTATTCACTATTATCATTTAATTGTTCATTTGATCTCTCATGTTCCAAGTTATCGTTGGTCCTTCCTCACTCTTGCACAGGACTGGTTCAGCAGGAATCCCTAAGCTAAACTGGTTTTGCATACGCAACCAATACATATTTCAATTATTCACGTCAATGTTCTCATCACACAGAGTTGGGTTAATTGAATGTAACCATGACCACATTCCACCAACCTTTACCAAAAATATAAATGGTCTTTAAAGCAAATACTAGCAATGTACAAAGGAAATATTTGAGATGTGTTTACAAATAATTTTACAATTTGTACTTGCAAGGTGAAGGACCTGTTACTGGTAGAACATGTGGAGAGACTGTCCAGCATATTAGAAAGATCAGTTTAAGCCATCATTTGGCTTAAATCACAACACATTCCAGGAACCCCATAAACAAAGACATGTGCAATGTTAACTTTCTCTTTTATGCTGACAGCTTTTTTCTCCCGTATAATGACCTTCCTGCACAGTGTGTGTTACCATAAAAAGAAACAGAGCCCAGTAAAATTAGAGGAACTGCTTAATATCAAAATGTTTTATCTAAGGAAGAAACCACTGCCAGTATAAATATAAAAAGCACAAGAATTAAGAAGTATTTGTTTTGCTGTCTCTTCTTTAAGTTTAGATTGTTCAAACAAACCTAGCTCAAGTTTTCAGTTACTCTGCACTAGACAGTCCTCCCAAAGGCTGAAATGGTACTCCAGAGAATGTGAACTTGGCTCCAATTTCAGACAATTTTCATCTTCTTTTTCTGACAAAGAGAAAAGTATTTGAATGCTTTGTCTGTAGCCAAGAATTTGGATATGAAAGACACACCAGTAAACAAGTCACTAAAATGGGCCATCACTATACAGACTGTAGTGCATGCTTCTTTTGAAAAAAACCTCCTCTGGCCCAAAGTTCACAGTTTTATTTTACAAGCAGAATGCTAATGTGAAATTTTAGTTAGATTTTATCTCTCTCATCTAAGTACAAAAGAAAAGCTACATGCATTTTTGATAGACAGAGCCTAAGTCTGCTATTTTGTTTGTACAAATAAAAGTGAAAAGGAAGATAACACAAGAACCTCACAGCTATTTGGCTTGGTAAAACGCTGCACCAAACCAAATTATTTGTTTACAGTTTTATTTGAACTACTACAGAGAGCCAACAACTCTTATTCATAGCGTTCATCTTTCTATCAGCATTCCCAGAATGAAAACTGAAACTTTAAAAATGTTACTGCTTTGTACCAAATGTACACTAGCTTCTACCATGGCAACTATCCACAAAACCCTAGCAAAGCTAATCAGAGTTTCCAAAGGTTTATTATCTTTTATATCAGGGAGGCATTCAAACGCACTGGGGCTGCCTGGTAGCCAAGGCAGATATTGTCCTCACCCAAAAGAGTTTTGATCTTACCCTCATACATTTGGTGAAAATACATTTCTGAAAAATCAGAGAACATGCCAGCCAAAAGCTCAGGCCAGGTCCAGTGTGGAGCTTCTTGCTCCTCAAAGCGGCACATGTGAGAACTGAGCCACAGCCTGGCGATGGACAGGAGACCTCACTGAGCACGCCAGCAAAGGCTCCCTAAGCTGGCCAGAAACCCAAGGGAAGGAAATGAGAGTGATTATATACAGCTGAGCAAGCACAGTACAGAGACTCCTAAATCAGTGATATGGTGTTCACTGCTGGTGTTCTGTGGTAAAAATGTTTACCATCTGTGTTACTCTCTCTTTGTTATGGACACTAATGGAGCCTTCAAACATAAAAGCATGGGGGTGGGGAACAAAAACACGATTAAGCCAAAGTACTTTAAAATCACTTTTAGCTGTATATTACATAAGGAAATCCTGACACTAAATGAAAAATGGATCAAAACCAAAACACCAGCAGTTTCAGGCTGAGATCAGGAGGTCTGCACAGCACTGGGCTACTCTGCCCTAGAGGTCTAGTTCTAAGCTATGAGGCACAAACAAATCCTTTAGGTACTGAGAAGTGGCTCTAGTTTGGACACAAGAGAGCAGAGGTATACTCCAATAGCTGCCAGGGATTTTCAGCCCTACAATGGGATTGCCTGTAGCAGTGTTTCCTCAGAAGCAGCTGCATTTGTACAAAGCTTTTCTGCAGGGGAACTTCTCTGCTGCTTGTCTCCTGCTGCTGAGAAGCCACAATGGCCTGGAGAGTATGACAGTCTGTAGTGAGGCCAAAAACTAACATACACCGTTCAGTTAGCAGTTTGTGCATAAACCCAAGTATCTGACATGCTTATGCTCGACATCTTACACTGGCATACATGAACATTGGCGGAAATCACAACGTCCAGCCTGACTTCCATCTCAGATATTTTTTAGTTTGCTCATCAAAATGTGTATATGGAAAATTACTTCAAACAACCTGATATTTCTTCTGCAACCTCAAGTAGTTGCCTCATAATGTCTTCTCACAGTCCCTCCCACTTTCACCACCCAGAACAACATTGCAGGGGATCTGTGGTAACAGGAGTCCATCCTGCTTCCTGCAAGCCCAAGGAAGACAGCCTGGCTCAGACTCTCCTACTTCCACTCAACACAACTAGCTGTTGGGGCCCCTATTCTCCAATCCCAGCACATCCAAATTCCTTGGCAGCCAGTGCCCAGTTTCAGCAGAGCTGTCCATAATTTGACACTAACTACACTCAACTCAGCACATGCACATATTGCAGCTGCACAACATCACAAGATCATCTGTCAGTGAGAATAATCCTTTTTCATATGAGATGTTTCAGGTAAGTTGTTACATCTCACATGTTACTGATGCCACTTCACACATAATTCTAGCAGAGCAGGAGTGGACTTTTTGAACCACAAACCAAGGCATCAAGAAGAAAATCAGAAGTAGAATAGCCATTTGTTTTCTCTACAGCTGGAGAGGCTTCCCAGCAGTCTCATGATGCTGAAAGTAGTTTTGGAACCAACTGGTACTATCTGCCACATGACCAAAACTGAAATACCACATGGGTTTGAAAAATGCTTAAAGAGCTGGCAAGAAGTTGTAAGAGCTTCTGCAGAGCTGACAGACATCTGAAAGGAATACAACTGGACCAATCTCAGACTCAAAATGCACCACCGCTAATGCATGGAACTCAGCAGATGAACCACTGAGGGTGGATCATTCAGTGATGTGCTTCTGAAAACACCTGAATACACCACCACTGGTGCATTCTGCCACATACATACGTCTCCACCACAAGAGTTCAGTCTTTTTCTGACCCCTCCTTAACTGGATACTTCTCAGTGCAGTTATACAAGCTTGGGTAAAGAATGATTATTCTCTTTTACACTCAACATTAGCACAGAGACCTGGAATCGCATGTACTAATTTTCTCCATCTTTATCACTTCTGTGTCACTGCCAGGTGCCCAGGGCCACCCAGGAATTTGCAAAATCACTGAATACATTGTCAGCAGGTGGAGCTTGTAGATATATTCAAAAGCCAATTGGACACAGCCCTGAACAGTTTCCTCTCACTGATTCTGCTTTGAAGGAGTGGAAGGTTTGCTTCAACCTCAAACATTCTATGACTGAGAGCCGCCTTTGGCCTTTCTGAGTGTAAGTGTATTTGTACATTATTTATATAGTTATTCCACATGTAACATTGATTTTTTATTTGGCTACTGTAGGAAACAATAATGTTCTGGGGTTTCATCTTGCCTGAAGCATGGTGAGGAGGATTTTAAGGGTGGAGCAATTCTCTGCCTCTCTTGCATCTTGAGATGTTTCCCAGTTTCTCAAAAGTTCTCTCTCGCTTTACAGGAAACCTGAGTACAGCTTGTGCCTCACAAAAGCCACCACCTGATACTACAAACAAGGATATTTCCATTATCATGTACTGTTGTTCTAAGTCAGTGTGTCAAAAACAGGCTGTGGGACAGATGCCTTTCAGAATTCAACTGTGATTTTCTTGGTGCAGTGTCCAAATCTGGCTTAGGTACAGCGAGCACATTGGGTTGTTCTGCTTGCTGAGTATTTGTTAAATGTTAACAGTAGGCTTGGAGCTTTCAAGACAAAGGGAGGGCTTCCCTGCAGCTCTTTTATAACTAAAAGACAAACCTATGGAGGAAAAAACCCAAAATAACAGAAAACCCTCACAAAAAAACAAGGAACGCCCAAAGACTTGTAACAGAACACTAATGTAAGTATTTTAAAACTCAAACATCTTTGTTTTTCCTCATATGAAGACTGACATCAAAGCAAGCAGCAAGTGAAAATTGCTTCTGAAGGCATGTGAGGAGAAAACATTCTAACGGTAGGGAGGAAGGAGTTCGTACCAGAAACACAGGACATTTCCACAGATTTCCTACCTACAGGGCTTTCTGGCCTCCGTTGAATATTCTCGTGTCCCACTCAGCGCTGCTACCATGTCATATGCACTGAAGCTCTTTGGCACAGGGGCAGTTTGTTTTCACTGTCCTTACAATAGTGTGGCACTTCCTTTTCATCCCCGTTGCCCTGACCTCTCTTTTCTCCCTCCCTCCCCCCAGTCAAACAATCATCATTAGATGCAGGAAGAACCTTGTTGTGGTTCTGCTGCTCATACTACAATTTGCTATGCAAATACTTCCTGTGCACCCTGCCAACATGGCACCTCTCCAAGACACAAGACTGGTGCTTGGGAGATGGTCACACAAGCATGATACTTCCTACTACCACTGCTCTGTCCTTCACCTTACTCTGGGGCAAGGGCTATAAATACCAAATAGCATGAATGAAAGGAAGATGGAGGCTGCCTGCTCGTGAGTAGTACCAGCATGAGTGCTTGCAGGAGCATGCATTGCTGTCTTTCAGATAAGCAGAGATGCACAGGATCATTGTTAAAACATCATTAATGTAATTTTCAATGCACTTTACAAAAGAGAGAATTTATGTGAAACTTTAGTTTCATAAAAACATTTAATAAACTGTCTGTTCCTGCATGATAAATTCCCTTGTCTCTTGTACAGAGCCTTAAATGAACACTGGGAAAATTTTGCAGAGCTTCAAAACACTGATTTGATATGCAATGAAGAAAATGAAGAAACAAAGGAAAGACTTTTGTGTGACAAAGCCCCTGGTATACCCCATCTATAATACTTATATGTAACTCCAGTAGCTGTATGATTTGCTGATGCATAGCAACTTTTCTCAAGTTTATTCTTGTCCTCATCTTTCTCCTAAATGCAACTTACAGAAAAACATAATGTCACGTTAATACTAATATCTCTCTACTCAATCCATGTATCTTTCTAGCAAGAAAACCCCAAACCAACCAAAAAGAAACAACCAAAACACACTCCAAAATCAAAAAAACCTCATCAAAACACCAGTATGCCTAAAAGAATCTGAAGTGGGCAACGTACAAGAGAAGAAATCTGAGAAAAGATGAAGTTAAATATAGCAGAAAAAAACAAAGAAATGATGACTAGAAAGAAGCAACTAAGTACCAGGAAAAAGATTTGACATGGCATACAACAAAGTAACATAAGGCTTTAGTGATGAAGACCGGAGGAATGAACTTCAAGTAGAAGGCAATAAATCCTATCAAATGAGACAACACAGAAGCAGACCATTTTAAAGACAGCATGGTTCAACACACATTCTGGAGTTCATGAAAGGCATCCAGAAAGAGGAACTTAAACCAGTTTTAGTTGAGACAAATGCACAGTCAAGGGTCTCAGCTGTGGGAACAAAAAAGTATGAAATTATGTAAAATTCAAGTGAGAACATGGCAGTACTTAGAGCCCCACATCGGCATCCCATCTGCTTCAAAGAACCATGAAGTTTGTTATGCTTGACCCCTGACCTGGTCTGAGAGTTGGCCTTTCTCTGATGCTCCTAGCAGTGAAGATATCTTAGGTCAGGGACAGACAAAATGGAGTGAAACAGAAAAGTCAAAAAATTAGTTATTCCATTGGTTTGTGGATTGAATTTATATCCTACTGCTTACTCATCTTCTGTCATGTATTCTGATGCCTCAACAATGGGAACACAAAATTCACTAAGTAATCTCTTTATTTGAACTTCGGCTACAACCCACAGTAATTATGAGTGGTGTGTAGCAATATTTTCACTATTTAGGGCAGGAAGTGAAAAATACTGAACACATCTAAAATTGCATTAGGGATTTGTGCAGACAGAAGGTAATTACACAAAGTGGACTTTGGCCAAGATTCTCAGAATGTGAAGCAATCTCAGAACCTTGTGGAAATTACCATGGGATCTTTAACGATAAATGGGCTAAATCTTCGTTTAAATTGTCCTACAAAGTATGTCTTCTCTAACAGCATATTGCCCTTTTGGTACACAGAGTGACAGGATCATCTTATTCCAAAATTAGATGGCACCTCGAACACTACAGCACTCAAGTGGAAAAGCAAAAACAAACAAACAAACCAACCCCCAAGGTACAGCCATTTAAAAAAAAAAGACCAGGAGAAGACATCTCAAGTGTTTCACGTGCACAGAATTACTTGCTTCCCCCTCTAATTTGTTTCAGATTAGTAAGAGATCCCTTATTTTAGGTCAATGCTATGACAATGGAAGTATGCCAACTTAACCTTCATTTTCTTAATTAGCATTTAACAAGAAGCCTGTCCTCCTCTAGAAATATTTCCTTCCATAAGGAAGAATAACCTTGAACAGAAGATAAAGCTAAGCCAAAAAGAGGAGGAAAATGAAACTGAAGCTCCCAATATATTTACATGTCTTTGAAATATATTTATTTACATGCCCTTAAAATGTAAATAAAATATATCTGAGTGAAAAATTACTGCATCTCCCAGGAACAAGCACAGCACTGTATCTGTATTCACAGCTGCTCTGGAGAAAACTGACCACAGAAAAAGTCCCTCTTTTACACATGCTTCCAACCATGGACCATGTGCTCATGTAACTCATTGTTTATCTAGTCTGGAGACAAAAATGCCACGAAAAAGCAATCACAGGGCAGATGGCTGGTTTCACTAATCTGACCCTATTTCTACCAAGTAAATCTAGTCTACAACAGTGATGCCCCAAATAATCCACCATTCCTATAATACTTAGATTTGCATATTTAGGTTAGAAATGCTTGGCATTTCTGGATTAAGATTTTCCCTCTGTAAAACAATGCTTTGTCATAAATTCTACCCCAGAGACCAAGCCAATTCTTAAATCAGCCATGTCCACACTCTGAAAACCCATGTGGAAGCTCGCTCACGAAACGTTCTCACCAATGTTCATCTCTATAGCTGTAATGCATTTCACTGTGCTGAAACCTGACCGTAAAGAGCGACAAATGCAAAGATTCTCTCTGTAGCCGCCTCCATGATAACAGATGACAAGATGCAGCACAAGCTTCATCTCTTGCTAATTAAACGAATCAATTAAGAGACTATTGTTGCAACTGTGTAACTGCTGTTCTATAGTGGCAATAACAACCCCACGGGGAGGTCTTTTACTACATTAAAATGCTGTCCTCCACAACTCCATTTGATATTATTAGAAACAGTTATTTGCGTCTTGCTGTCATATTAGTAGCAAAGGCAAATTATGGAAATATGCAGACCAGAATGGTCCCAGTATGAGATCAGGTTTGGTTTTCAACCTCCAAGGGAACAATTGCTGAAATTCCAAACTTCCCTAAAGTTCTTTAATGGAACTGATAAATCTATCAGCACAGCATCAATTTAGATTCTAGGTAAGGGTCACATATTTGCATACTTTCCTGCTAAGCTGATACAATTCAACTAGATAAATTATCATATTAAGTTTACCCTCCTGAGTTAAACTGATGGAGTTCAAAATTGTTTTCGATGGTTGTCATTAATCGCTGTTACATCCTAAATGCTCACTTTGAAATCTAATTGTGCTGGTGTACCGAGGGTCATATTAATAGCATTTTTAATGTTAAATCTTTGTAAAACATGTTTACTTTACTGATATTACCACTGCAGCCTAGAAGACTAATGAGAAACAAAGTATATTTATTATCAATAAAAACTTCATTTAAAATTTACATTCAGAGACTTAAATTAGCTTTCCTAGCTTCATCATGCCTTTGTTTCATTAAGATTCCTGGTTAAGCTTCAAAGGCACATAAATTAATATCTCCTGGACAGTTTTTGGGTATGTGCCAAAGATGCAGACATCAGAAAGCAGCTTAAAAACATGGGCTACATGTATGTTTTTAACTTGGTAGTACACCTTCATAAGAAAATGCTCATCTTCACTAGGAGTAACAGTCTTGATACAGCTAAAAAAAAAATCAAAACAACAATACTTCTTTGGCCAAATAAAGCAACTATTTATTATTTCAACACTAATGAATCATAGTCTACTGAAGGAAATCACTTGAGTTACCTTTGGGTAAGCTGTCCAATGGTGTTCTAAGTAACAGGCTATTCAACTAAGTTCAGTCCTTGTCCTTAAAGCATTACTGAGCTCAATAAGAAAAAAACTTGTTAAATGAGGTATGGAAAAATCAAAAATCCTTATTTTTCCATTTACTTACTACTGAGGGATAAGGGGCATAAATTATTATAAACAAATGCTACTATACTACAGATTGCATACACACTACAGAAGCCACCAACATTAAGAACTCCACATGTTTCTTATTTCTCTTTCCAAAGGAGTCCTGAGCAAGATTTCCAAATAATCTAAGTGATTTTAGGGACATGGCTTTTGGTAACACCAGTATTTCTAAATCTCTCGGGTGTTTTTGAGTTTACCCCCAATGGACAGTTTTAATATATTTACTATACCCTCTTATATATTTGCATGTTTAAAGCAGGTATAACAGAACTGAAATGTGTGACTGCTGTGTGACTGCACCTGATCATTCACATATCACGAATAGGAACAATTCTCACTGCCGAGTCCTAATGACAGTCAGTACTGTGGCAAGTGAAATCCATGTTGCATGAATTAGCCCCTTTCCACAGAATACTGCAGCACCTTGTTGCCAGGCTCAGGATTCTCACTGCCTGTGTTCAAAAGGGACTTGAGGAAGTTGCTGATTTCAGAAGCAACTGCATGTTTTTCCTGGTGACACCTTCTGCACTACTGCAATGCCACTGACAATAGCTCTACTACTAGAAGAACTGTGGTTCACAGTGCCTCTGAAAATGGATGAAAAGAAAAAAAAACACCTATACAACAGTACAATTCCCTTTAGATCAGCAGGGACCCTAATCTTAAGGCTTGTAAAAAGAGAGAGTAAAAAAAAAAAGTTCTAAAAAAGACATTAACTTGCAAAATAAACACCAATTGGACTATATTTATTTTCTTGTGGTTAATACTCTATGTATTCCAGTAAATACCACCTTTGTAACCTCTGCAGGTTTTCAACCATTGTTTGAAAAGGCTGCAAAAATCTTCAATAACTAGTTTCAGAAGTGTCACATGTAGAAAGAAAACCTGTTAAGAACAGCAATGATTTGTAATGGTGAAAGAAGTACATTGTTAAACATTTGTCATTGTAAGCTAAATCAGATTCATACAGTCAAAGCTTTGCAGGAATGCAGGGAGAAGGAAAAAAGGAGAAGGAAGCTGATGAGATTATAGACAGACTGAACAGTTCCAGGACAATGTGTCGTCTCAGTGACGGGACAAAGAGTTGGAAGCTTGCTGTTGAAGCAAAGGCAGGTAAGTCATGGCAGGAGGGAGCAGAAAGGCAAATCAGCAGTGAGAATGAATGTTAGTATACTGACCTGTAGCAAGATTACCTTAGATACATAACTGATGAAAATGCAGAAAGACAGGGAGCAAAGGCAAAGATTTTGAGGAAAGCCTCTGTGTAAAGCTGACTGACCTCATGAGCAGCATACAGAACTAATAAACCTGATTATTAAACATCCCTTTGCCAAACTACCTGGAAGTAGCTGAAAAACTATCAAAAAGTCATTAATACTAATGAGGAAACAGCCTAAGGCTGCACCAGGGGAGCTTTAAATTGGATATTAGCAAAAATTTCTTCACAAAAAGGGCTGTCAAGCACTGAACAGGCTGCCCAGGGAAGTGGTGCAGTCACCATCCCTACAGGTATTTAAAAGACATGTAGATGTGGCACTTGGGGACATTGTTCAGTGGTGGACTTTGCAGTGCGAAGTTAATGGTTGGGATCGATGATTTTTGAAGGTCATTTTACAACCTAAACAATTCTGTGATTTTAGGGTTTTGACAAACCTACTTCTGAGCTGCCAACACAGAGGAGACAACTCATAAAGGACTTGTTTCCTGTACTTTTGCCATGGGGTACAGTTTTGGACATTAATCTGAAGCATGTACTATGTTGTTTCCTTTTTCTTTGTACAATATATAACACAATCAGATTCCTCAGTGTTATGGTAATGCTGTTAATAAATACAGTAGCTGAATAATTCTAGTGTAAAGTGGCAAAATAGCGAGACTCCCTCAGCACATCATATCTAGTGACATCCATCAGAGGGGACAAATGAGTAAAAACTCATGTCAAATCTTAATTACAGCAATAATCCAGGATCTGCTCTGAAATAATTTAATCAGGACTCAAAAAGTTATCATCACAAGAAAATTAAGCCAAACCAGAGCAGTTTCCCATTCACCAACTATTTCTTAGAGCTACAAGTTGCTTGCTGCTCCTCAGGCAGAAACATCCTCATACATCCTCCAAAAGCGTTATTAAGTCCCTATCATAAATGAGACTCACAACTCTATCAAAAAAAAACCTATTGGAGAAAATAACCTATCTAATGCCACTACAGTTTGGATAGAAGTAGCATTGAATTTCTCCTCGTGATCAGAAACAAACGAAAACATTATTACAAATCCATGTAGAGCCCCCAAATGATGCCAACAGTGTGCAGTCAAAGTTATGATTTCACTGGGGAACACAACTTGATTTTTCCTGTTCTTTAAAATAACAGAAATATGCTGCTGCACTAACAGAAACATTTATCTTGCTGTCCAGATGTTTGTTATGCAGCAGAATTCATATTCATTAAGATGCCCTTTTCTTTGTCTGAACATTTACGTTTGTGTATGTGTACACATACACACACAGGTACGCACAGACTGCAGCAATTTTTAGGGAATATAATCATATTCTTCTCCCCCATTACCTAAGCTGAGTGCATTCAGTTTAAATCAGAAGAGGATGTTAAACAAGTGAAGGACCAACTAAATAGCAGGACTTAGGGGAAAACAGGACAGTAGGCTAGGGAAACTGATAGAAGAACAGGTGCAGACTCTGCCTTGGATTCTGTGGGAAAACTGGTATTGGAGCAATCCCTGGGAAGCAGACGTCATTACTGCTTCTCTACCCTGCTCACCAAAGTTCTCCCTCTGGGTTTGATCAGCAAGACATGGGCATAATTTTTATTAAATAAAAAATCATAGACAGACTACTAAAGGCTTTTCTGTTTAGCTCTCCTGAGAATTTTAGTTGTAATCACATACTCAATTTCCCCAAATAACTAGGATTCAATAAACACACATGAGCTAGTCAGTAAAATTTAACATATATTATAATCCATTAACGGTTTCATCATCAATTTTTTTAAACCTAAAAGCACATCAAATTCTATTTCCTCTTTAATAATCTTTTTCTGTTGCCAAGGCCCAGAATACAAGTTCTAGTCTGTAAGTGAGCCTTAGGGGCACTTCTAACAAATGAATACAAAATATTTTCATATCTAACTTAACAACAAATTTAATTTTTCATGTCACTAAATACACAATCAGGATTTTCCCTGCTGCATTACCCAGTTACAGAGGAATCAATTAAAATCTATTCAGTATTATCAAGTTGCATTTGTATTTATCTACTTGGAGTAATTAGTTTCTTCTCACACAAAGACTATCCAGTCAGTCACCTGGCAGCAATCTCACATATCCAGGCTGCAACTCCGGAGCTTAAGCACCATTATAAATACAATAGTGCAGAACAAAACTTTTGGTTTTGTCTTTATGTAACTGCCACTCTGCTTGTGACTAAGACAAATAAATGAATATGCATATATAGAGAGGTCCATTTATAGAAGTAAAAAAAATATTAGGGGTATTTTTCATTTCTAAAACCAACATGCAAGGTATGCAAAAACATACATGCAAGGTATTCCTGTTAAGTTTATCATTACCATGTTACAATGGCTCTGTAGGACTTGTAGAAGAACTAATCACAAGTGGAATGGAAGCATGATCATATGCAATCCTTAAAGTGGTGTGGTTTCTTGTAAATTTGCCTCGTTATCTGAAGGTTATCTGCAACGATATGGTGCTTCTCCTAGGCAGAGACTGTTAGTCCATTACCTCAGGAGAAGTGTGTGCTCAGTGCTTACCCAAGGCCATGTGGCCTCTGTAGCTCCCTGTAAAAGGAACACACAGTGACC
>JAWWEV010000001.1:79775365-79792363 GCA_035583235.1 Hafferia zeledoni | reverse complement strand
GGCTGGTGTATCTTCTTCATCTATCCATTTCTGGCACGACTCTTTCCAAGCTACATAGGGAGAATGCATTGCTACAAATCCTAACCTACTGTTGTCCAAAACATACAGTGCACAAAGATGTTAGGACTAAATTCTAAAGGGAACATTTCATTCCTAGGCTTTTCACTGTTGATGTCAGTACACAGAAATCTGTTGGCAGCAGGCAGGAGAACTTACTCTAGAGGAAATTTCAATTTTATTTCCTTCACAGAACTATTTTTAGATGCACGTGGAACTCAGAAAAAACTGAACGACTGCATTTAATCATGCAAATCATAGAACTGGAAGTTGCTTTAATCACATGTATGTTTATAAGCATCCACAACATAACATAAAAGTTTAGGTTCTATATTATACATGACTGCTCCAGATAATAGTTTTATGGAGTTAGTTCTGTCCAATGGTATAAAATCTGATGAGGATTTTAGGCATACTTCTATCCAGCAAACAAAATCTGGGAGAACCGCAGAGCTACCAAATCTGGTTAGAATGAGAAAAGGACAGAACACTTTTCATTACTAATTAGTGTTTCCATAAGAGAGTTACTGATCCATCTCTGGGATATGAGTATGTGATACAGTGAAGCAAGAAAGATCAGAAAGTTGAGGTGGGGAGAAAGAGTGGAATTTATCCTGATGTGGATCAAACCTCAGTATACTGCAATAAGCTTACAAGTCTAAAACCAGTTTTTTTTAAATCCCTTCCAAATGAAACAGATGCCAACTTGCATCAGAGGAATTGTGGAACGCAGATATTCTGCCCCGTGCCCTGGAAATCAGCTTCAGAAATCTGCCTACATTCACCTGTTCAATCCAGAGTATTTACAAATAATACTGACCGTCACAAACACATGTGTAAATGTGCTACCAATGTAATTTACCTACTTCTTGCTTTCAATACATTCTTCTAACAACATAACTCTTGGCAGTAGTTATTACACACTTACCACTGTGCCTAGAAACTGAATGCTTGTCACCCCAGAGGCATTCCGAGAAAGCCGCTGAAAAACACAGATGCAAGAATTGATTAAAGCATCTCCAGAATTTGTAACCATTTCATTTTGTCACATCAATGTAAAGTAATCAAAAATAATTGAATACACAATTCTATACATAAAACAGATAAAATTATTTCCTTCAACAGAAGTACCAGAAGTCTAAATCATACTTTATCCCAGATTTTGGTTTGAGTTCAGTCAACTCAATAAAATTTATTTTTGAAAAACAACGAAAGCAAATATGGCCAAGTACAACACAGCATAACCTTGACAATCGAATGCCATGAATAATGAGGTTTCTGCCATCTCCACATATCTGTAATTCTGTATTCCTATTACTCACATTTAGTATTATCTTCATTCACTCCTAATGAGAGATATTTTAATCTCTTGTTAAAATGCAAACCTTCAATGATGCTACTTTGAAAACAGAAAAAAAAATGACCTTATGAAATGTCTGGTCACCTACTGTGGTTCAAGAGTTGATTGAAGTTATTAAACAGCCTTCAAATACTAAATTGTTAGTAAGTCACAAGACAATGCAAGAGAAAATATGTCACTGATTTCACACAGCATTAAACATAATTTAAATATGCAAAATGTATAAAGAATTCTTTCTTCTCATGAATTGTTTCCTCCTTCAGTGTAAAAGGTGGGGTTTTTTTCAATTTTCTTCCCACTGTTTAAACTATGGCACATACAGTCCTTAGTCATGGAGAGCAGCCCTAATGTCATGCAATGCCAGGCGTACATACAAGTACCAAAGCACAGACCTGAGAAGAGCACACAAAGAGCTGCACAAATATCTTCAGCACTTTAAAGACAACAAATCCTAGGAACAGGACTACCAATAATCTTGAGAGATTGTCTAGCCTAGGACCCCAGCAGAATCAAAACAACCTGTGTCACCGACAAATGTGTGTATCTAACCCATTCTTAACATTTTTCAGTTGCAGAGATTTCACAGTCTCCCTAAGTAATTTATCCCAGTGTTCTGCATGTTTACCATCAGGAAGCTTTTTCCTAATATTTGACTAAAATAACCCTTACTTCAACTTTATTATGCACATTAATTTTCCTCTTTTGCATCACAGATGGAAAACACAGATTATTCCCTTCCTCTTTACAGCTACCTACAGGTATATGAAGAACCATTACCATGGATCCCCTAAGTCTTGTGTTATCTAGAGCAAATGAGAAAGTACTATACAACAGCTAGATACCCCCAAAACAATTTTAATAGCAATAAATTAAATCCTGGTCCCTTTTCAGTAATGGTGCATGTTCCTCAGCTACACTTTATGAAGTAATAATTACCATAGCCCAAACCTGCTTATTTTTTGACTTAATAGGTCATGCACTGACATTGCAATCTGTACAATCATATGAAAACAAAGGGTGATGTGCCAAAGCCTGACATATTTCAACAATAATGATTAATGGAATGGAAAATATGGGAAATAAAATTTCATACAAAACCTGACGTTTACTTTTATAAAGGAAACAGGAATATACACTTTTCCCACAGTCTAGGATAAACACAATCAGGTTTTGGAAACCACAAAGAAGAACAAAGTACTGGCTGCCTACAATGAATGAACCCCATGCCAAAACAAACAAGTCCCAAGCACTTGATAAGCTGTCAGAAAATGGCAAGCCGAAAAAAATTAAAGGATTTAATTTCTTTTTTTCCTGGAATGCCCTCCACCCTCGTTAGAGTTCTGTCACTTATTGTGCTACCCTTTTGTCCTCTTTCAAGGGTCATTAGAGACCTTTTCATGTCCTAATAAAAATTCCTTTTTTTTTTGGCTAATCTCCCTGTCACACAGAAAAACACAACTTAAAAAACAAAACAAAAAGAAAAATAGAGGCCTTTTGTCATTTTCTTTAAAGACTTTCAGAGTAAAGTCAGGTATCTTGACAACTTATTTTTTACAACTGAGAAGCAAATTGTTATAGTATTTCCTCACACAGAGTCTCCTTACTCACAACTAAATAAGCTACCATAGCAATAATCAAGCCCTTTCAAAAATAATTTAATAGAGCCAAATACGTATGTGCATCATGAAGGCATCTTCTAAAGCCTCAGTCTCAAGACAAGACGGAGACATGAGGAGCATTTTTCCTGCTCTGACACTGTCAGAGCACACTGGCAACACAGTATAGTAAATCCTCACTGTTACTGTTTGCTGTGTCCAAAATACAAAGCATTACATTCAGTTGTCAACTGTATTAAGAATCAATATAAGCACTAAAATCCATCTCTTAAATTAACATCCAGTAAGGGGAGGAGGGAAATAACAGAGAAGGTGAGGAAAATAGTTAACAGAGGAGAAAAAGAAATTTCCCTTCTGGATATATGTAAAAAACAAAAGCAAGAAAGAAAGGTAGAGGAATTCTCCAAGTCACAAAACATATGTTACATCAAGACCAAAAAGCGAACTGCCAGGCTTTTGAGAACTGTGTTACAAAAGAAGTCAGCACATTATCATAATTAATGCTTCAAATTACAGTTGTAAATAAATTTCAGCTATTAGATGTGATTAGATTTTTTTTAAGCATATTGAAAAGAGTTATTTCTGTTCCACTGGTGGGCTTGTGTTTCTGGGATTTGTAAATGTAATTGATGTTTTCAAGAAAATGAAAGGACACGGTTAACAATTATTCTTTTATTTTCCACCTCTTTAGAAAAAGGACCAGTCTCCAGTTACTCTTGTAAAGTTAGATATTTACATATTCTATACCTCATAATAAATGGTTTCATATTGCATGTGATAGCAGGAAAGTAATCAAATAAAGGTAACAATAGAGAAAAGCTAATTATACACAATGTCATTGCTTTCCTAATAAATTGCACGTTATTTGCCAGAACATTTACAACAAAAAAGTAAGGGAAGTCTACCATTTGCTCAAAGACAAAACATCACCTTGTGTTTACCTGCCAATACAGTAAAATTATGTTGTTGACATAAATGATGTGATTTTAGATATAACCAATGCTTTTCTAGTTAATTCAACTGACAGAACTTGAGACTAACTTAATTAGTATCATATGATTTAGAAGTATATTAAGCTAACTCAAATCTGGGAAAAAAAAAATCACAATTTAAAAAAAATCCATCTGCAGTCTTAAAACTGTCCAACAGGTATGAGTGTTACACAAATATTAAATGTATTTTTACACACACAGGCTATAGTATGTTATACTGCATACACTATGTATATACAAACAAAATGCTTATGCACATATGTGAAAACAGACAAGTGCATGCAATCATACAAAATGTATTTGATTCTCCTCCTCTGTCTCATGTATGCTATACCACAGTGATTTCACAAACAATGATTTTAATCTGTAAATCCCAGTAAATTACCAGGGGTTTGTGTGGTATGACTTTAAATTCTTCTGCTTTGCCATAGAAAATTATTTCCACTTAGTTGGGTATCAATGATCTATTCATCATAAGATGCAGTAGGGTTACAATCAGCTTTGCATCAAGCCTGATGAGCACTTGCAGATAAAAATGATAACAACCTTTACATGAGAAAGGATAAAGATGCTCAGCCCAAAACATAAAATATGTATTACTGAAAGACATTCTAAACTGACACAGACATTATTAGACAACAAGATGATCTTAGAATATTTTCCCACAAATCTGGTATCTCAGACTCCCCAAGTCTGAGGAAGGGAGCACCTGCAGAGAAGGACTGATACAAAAACAAAGAAACTCCAACAGACCAAAAGCATTTTTTTTGTTTTGTTTACAAATGTGAAAGTAGTGTGTGAAGTCAAAATGAACATGAGCTGGCAAAGGGAATCATAAAGCTGGAGACCATTTCTTACAGAAAACCTACATCTTGTCACTCAGCCAACATTTTTTGTAACTTTTTCAAGCTATGGCATTACTACATTACTAGCTCGACAACATGCAGCAAACTACACAGAACCAAAACCAAAATAAAAAGCTCAGATAAAATTTTGAGTGAAACACTGGTAGTTTCCCAGCATGGTGCTGTTTTTCAGAATGTAGATTTTCTTGCAGTCCAGCCCCTATTGCTTCATTTCAACTGCTTGCTAACAGAAATTCTGAACATCCTATGCCATGAATTTCAAATGGAGAATGCTATCCACATTTTGGCCAATACTTACAAATTCTTGAAAATTCAACCTAGCAAAACACAAGCTAGAATCATCCTCAGACAGGTTTAATTAAAAAGCAAATAATTTGCACAACAAGGAAGCCAGGGGGGGAAAAAATCCTCACGGTATTTTACCCTGTAAAGTTATAGCATATTCATCTGATAGTACTTAATCTGTGAGATCTTGCGCATGTGAGGGTGATTGGACATCTGGAAAGCTCCACCTTCCACCTAAGTCACTGCTACCTTTGGAGTCAGATGGTAGGGTCAGAGAGGAGGAGAAAGGTGTGAAACCATTAAGTTACTCTCTCCTCCAAAAGTGAGGATTGTTTTGGTCTTAGTCTCCTTTTGCCTCTCCTTTTGGAACCTCCACAGAAAGGAGAAGTTCATTTTAGCACTCCCTTTCCACCATGCAAAATCGTAGTCAAGGCATGCAATCCCTGACTAGCAATGTGACCAAACTTTCTTGTATGCTGTAGACTTTCTATATTGCCCTATATATTCAGACTTATTCAGCCTCATAAACCTTTCCACTGTGGGAATCACCTGACTTCTTCATGATTTAGCATTCCATACTGGTGGTGCAGAATCTTCTCCCCTTAGAGCATTAAAATACAGATGGGAAGTTAGCCCAGCTTTATGCACACTCCAGCCTTGGCCATTACCATTCTTTATACCAAAGGAAGCCTCAGTGAGTTGCACTTCCTCGGGGCATGTCCATATTTTCCAGGTTCTTACAAAGGCAGCAGTCATTCAGTAGGAAAAGAGATGATCAAGTATTGCTGCGTGTGAAGTGCTTTGACTTGTGAAAGATGTCTGAGACTGATATAAATGGTACTATGTTGAAGCAATCTTTCCCTTTAAAAGGAGTCCTGCCAGGATGCTGAGACACCGGTCTCCCCTGGCACCTGTTGCAAGTTAGCACAGTCCCTTTCCAGGGACTAAATGGAATCTGTTCCCAAACAGTACAAATACATGTGTTAAACACAGGGTGAGTGGCTTACTGGGCATCAATCCACTCAGATAATTGTGCAGGTGCAGCTTCTAAGAGGCTGAGGCACCTACTTTTTAAAAGAGCTATTCTCTTAATGCCTGGCATTCAATTACAGTAGATGGCTTAAGAATTTCTGTCCTCCCATAAACTGAAAAATGGAAACACAGATCTTTCTCAATGTTTCTTTGGGTGGTATCCAATGTGACTGTTACTTGCTACTTCTTTTTACAAAGATTTTTAATATTAATACCACTGCTGTGTTGCTGTTACATATACAGCGAGTGCCTTCTGAGCACGTCCATGTGTTCCTTTAACCCTCTGAGGTAGGTAGGTGTTATAAAGAAGTGGATGAAAGTCTTTAAAACTAACAAAACCAAAAAACCTACAAACAACAATAACAACACCCACACCACCACCACCACACGCAACAACAACAAAACACCACCAAAAAAACCCCCACAGGAAATGTTGTTTATTTGGTGTTGGTACAGAATGAATCCAGCCCAACATTTACAACAATGAAGAGTTTAGTCTTCTCTGGGACCTTCTAAATTTTTGGTGTTTTTACATTAAATCACAAAATTGCTAGAACGTCTGGAAAATTTAGCCTTGTTTTGGATATTTGGATGATGTGTTTCGCTCTTACATGGGGACAAGACACGGCCATGTGATTCTAGATCTGATAAGGTCTATGATTGCCCTGAGAAAAATTCTTTACAGGATCCATGGTCCTTTCTCACTCTTTGATGCTGTTCCTCTTCCTTCCCCTTTGCTCTCTGAATGTGTCAGCCTGTTGAAGAAAACCATTTCTTGTCTTTTAAGGTTTAGATATCATAAAACTACAATGTCTGTCAACAACTAAACCCAATGCTTTGGTCTTTGGACACATACAGGATTGTTATGGTTATTCATCCTGAATATTGTTTGTCATGAAAATGTATAGCTCCAAAGGGAGCATAAGGTGCCATGACAACTAACGTTATTTGGTTAACACCTTGAGTAGCACAGGATAAAACTAATCCCATTCCAGGGGGATTGATTGAGCGTAGCAGTCAATCACTCATTTTCTTCCCAAACAACAACAACAAAAAAAATAAAATTCAGTTTCATGAAAGAATCAGTAAAGGAGTAGTATGTGCTTTTAGTTCTGCTGCTGTAGTTTCATGATCTTTTATTCTTTTAATTTTCCCCTTCCTTTCACATATTCTTAATTTGGATCATGACCAAGAAATCTGTACCAGATTTGCCCAGGTTAGCCATAACTGGAACAGGCTGAAAAAAACGCCAGGGAGTGAGCTACAGAATGATCAATGTGGGCCATCAGGAATTCAGCACCAAGGCTCACACTCTGGCTTTTCTTTCACCAAAACAATAGCTATTTGGGTATAGGATAACCAAATGCCTTCCCCTGTTTGCAAATCATTCTGTGTCCCTCTTCTGGAGACAACCTAGCAACAATAATTTTGAAGTCATGGTTGAACAGCAACAGTAACTGCACAGCACTAAAGAACGGACTGTCAAGCAGCCATCACAAACACTATCCATTCAACCTTCCCAAAATCATTTTCAGGGTTTAAGAAAATGAGTGTGCTGAGATAATGGTATTTTAGATTGGAAACCTATATAATGCATATATCATTATCATAGATGACATCTGAGATCTCAAAACAGCAAAACAAAAAAAAAAGCTAATTTTTCTTTTTAAAAGAGTAAAAAAAACCTACACTTTTGAAAAAGTCTCTACAGGGTTGAAGGAAATGAATACTTGGGCATAGGCTTTGTTCTGCTGTCAGACATTTCCCAAGAACAAAGGCTTTGTAACGTACAGCATTTTCATGTTTTTCTGTTATTATAGACCAAGATAATAATCAAAAGAAACATTGTATCTGAGAAGCACTTAAATTTGTCATATCCTAGGATGTAGAATATACTACTCCTGCTGCAACTGTTGATGCAATAAACAAATTAAATGAAAAAATAAGTGATGCTATCACTGAATTCCTTTTAACACTAAGTAGAGAAAGCTCCCCAGATAAATCTTCATCTATTTCATTCACAAAAACACGTGAAGCTTGAGATTGATGATTTCAGCTTTACAGGATCATGTTCTTGTTTAGCAACTCCATTACTCTCTTAATTAACCTTGCTATTTCTGATAAAGACCTTTTTACTGTAGATTTTGCGATGTCCAATAGAGACACAGAACAGTTGGGCTGGAAGGGGCCTATGGAAATCAGGTAGTCATATTCCCCCTTCAAAGCAACACTAATGTCAAAGTGATACTGAACAGCTCAGGACCTTGTCCAATTCAGTTCTGTCTACATCCTACAAAGCTTCAGTTCAGGGACAAATTCTCTGCAAGCCAGGAAATAAAAGAGAAGGTATCACACCAGTGCCATTGTAAAACTGCTTTGCTGAAGGTGTCAAAAGCCACCAAAGGTTTTCCAGGGTGCAGGCAGAATGCCCACACTACCTTTAAAGGGTAGAAGGTTTCATGACAGCATGCTAGTAGAGCTGTGAGACCAGTGTGGGCCAACAATAGGGCAGTGCAAAGGCTGGGTGCATATGATAGAACAAAGAGGTAAAAAAGTATTGCAAAGATGGGGACAAATAGCTCAGATCAAATCATTCTATGATTCTGGCTCAGCATCCTTTTGTTACAGGGAACTGTCTGCAAGTAAATGGTATATAAGTATGAATTTGATGATGGGGTCAACAGAAGCAGAGCATTTGACAGCACTAAGCAGTTGCAAAATTTGTCCATGTGGCATTGCCACAGAGCAGCCTGAGAACTGGAATGGTCAGTGGAGTGGGTTTTGGGAACTTGCCCAAACACAAGTAGTGGCAAAGAGGGTTTGAGGATCTCTTAAATGCTTCTTTTCCCTTGAGCAACCTGCTCATTCACAGATACCTGATCTTCCTGCACAATGTTCCAGCAGAAGGCACCTACTTGCAACTTGCCTGCAGTAAGGACAGAATTGCAGTTAGGTTCAAGCCTGTCTGCTGGACTTCATGCATTTCTTGATTTATGTTGTGATGCCCTTGGATTCTCTTTCCCATGAGGTATAAAAGGAGATGCTCAAATTCTATGGAAAATACAGCTTATTCCTTCCTTCCATCTGCTCCCCAGTTCATATGCACAGGGAGAGAGAAGAGGTCATAGGCAACTTCTGCAGGCACAGAACTCGCTGAAATCTATCTTGCTTGTATATGGGAGCAGAGACAGAGGGGTAAAAATGCCCTTATTGTACCAAAATATGCCTGTTGCCCTTCTTTCAACTGCTGTTACATTCCACAATACCATTCTGAACCACTATTCTCCCTTCCCATATCCACTGGAGTTCTTATGCTTCTTTTCCCCAACTCAAATCGACCTCTAGTTTGCCACTTGCTCTTCACAGGAATCATTAAGTCCCTCACTTATTCATTTATTTTTACTCTAAAGATTACCTGAAAGGTTATATCCTATTCAAATCATGGTTTATATACACACATTTTAAATTTGTATTTTCAATTAATTAAAACTCAATCCCTTTAAATCTGAATCCTAAGGAAGATGTGTTGTAACTATACTCCTAGAATTCTATGATTTTCAGCAGAGTCCAAATTCACAATAGCTAGGTGTAAGTCAAATTCAAAACCATTTTGGTAAAGCATTTCTGCACACAAACATTTAATTTGCTTGTTGAACAAAATTTCACACTTGACAATGTGTTAAATTCAGCCTCCCCAAATAAGAGGTAGAGTCTAGTCATAAGTCAAGAAAACGTTCAGAAACTGGGATTTGCTGAGGAACTACTAAAAACAACTACAAAAAAAATCCATGCTGGAATCTGTGTACTACAAGAAATGCCATGGGGTCTGCCCACACCCCCATCCCTGGAGACAGTATCTCAGAAACCTTTTGCTCGAATGATCCCAAGTTTTCATCAGTTCATCACTGTATATAACATCCTATGGATTTCACAGCAATCCGAAGCAGCACAGAGATTTCAGAGCCCTTATGCTGCAGCCAAACGGACTTGCAGTGAGCCCCAGGGTTCTGGTCCCTCTATCACCTGGGGACCTGGCCAGGAACTCGGCAGTGCCCATCTGCCGCACACAGATGGGCTTCCTTGTGCAGGAAACAAAAGCAGGAGGGGGGTGGGCTGCTACACATCCCTGCTGTGCCCTGGTATGCCCTGGACAGACTGCGACCAGGGCATATACTGCTCCTCAGGCATTCAGGTATATTTGTAGGTCCCATACTCTAGAAATTGTCCTAAAAAACCCAGGGTTTAAACTCATAGGCCTTTCATAACTCTGCAACAGCATTGGTGCTCTGCTTTGCTCTAATACTCATTGAGCCTTTAGAGGAGTGAAAATACAGAAGCATGCTTAATTACTTATTTTTAAACATGCAACAGATATGCAACAATTTGAATGTCTAGACTATAATTTACATAAATACATTTCAAACCAAAACATTTTAAAATTATTTATTTTCTGCTTCTATGCTTAAGTGCTTTGCTGGATTGCAGCCAGACTGCAGGATCGAGCCAAAGGTGCATAAATCAAACCTTCAAAGAAATAAAATGTTCACAAAGATTGTATTTGGTTGAGCAGATTTAGAAGAATGAAACCAACTATGAAGAAAAATTAGATTGGTTGAAAATTAATAAAGCACAGCTGGAACTATTTGATTCATCCATATTTGTTGCTTAAAATGGCTCTAGGGCTAAGTTTTGCTGAAAGAAGACACTTCAAGACTCAGGGGTCAATTGCTTTTGGAGACAAATTGACCTACAGGAATACACTTGTCTAATTTGGTTCTTGCAGAGGGGTGAGTCTACAGAAACATATAACCAAAAAACCAATTTTGATTCCAGTGAGCAGATATTAGAGGTCAAATTTAAGGTTCCCATAAATTTACATACATACACTAAAAGATTAATAACATCTCAAGCTACTGAGTTCTTTTATAAAAGCAAAGTCTGAGAAAGAAACAACATATGTGCTTGTTCCACATTCTGTTGGCCAGATACCACACAGTCAGCTCATTGCTTGTTGCTGTGGCTAGAGCTGCAGTATCGCATACAGTTTGGTCACACTCGGGGAGCGCAAGTAACACTATTGCTGGCTCAGCTCCTAGAAGAAAGCATGTTCAGATCTCATGACCATTAATTTTGAAACTAATTTTATGTGCCAACTCAACTATCATACTTCTAGTTAAATGGTGTTACTACTATTAGTTATATATCCAGTCATACAGTAATAGAGTTTGCAGTGAGGCCTTGTGAATAGTTTTACGTTCTAACTATAAAGCTTTTCGACTAGACAGATTTTATATATTCATACATCAGCATTGTTTCCTATTCAAAATTATGAATGTACTTCATAAAAATAGCACTAAAATGGACCAGGATTAAGATGTTAAAAAATCCCACAACCCACACATAAAACCAGAAAATTATTTTAGATATACACAAGCCTTGAAGCTGGTGTTAACCTTCCCAGAAATCTACAAAACTTAAGTCCAGAATTTACTTGGATACGTAATGAAAATTTCACTCTCAGTCAATACTAAACTTAAAAGATACAGTAATTTCTTATTGTAAAGTTGCAGTCTTTTAAATTCAATCAAAGCAAAAACAGTATTTCCAGCTGGATTATTTACCAGGGGAGGAAATGAAAAATGAAATTCACTCATTTTACTGTAAATTAGCAGAAATCTGACCACTGTATCACTAATAAATGTATAGGAAATAGATACTGTTGTGTATGCAGAAAAATACTTTCAGTAAGTTTTGATTTTTTTTCACTATTAACAGGATCAATAGATATTTGTAAATAAGTTAGTTGCCAATAAATACATAAATCCTGATTGGCATTACATTCAGAACATTTATGAGGCAGTTAAAAGGAGAGTCTACTGTTTGGAGTTGGTTTCAAACACATAAGTGGTGAGAAGAAAAGAATATACAACTACTTTAACCATTTTAGTCCTCTTTCCTTAGAGCCACACAAGTTTAGGATGTTTTCTGCATTTTCCCTCTCAAGTCACAGAACTGCTCATATTTCATAAAACCATAAAAATATTAGGTTAAGTGGGAGATGCACTGTCCTTTGACTTTTAAACTGCAAAGGGACAAAAGTGGGAAAATCACACAATTCAAACATGAGGAAGAGACTAATTCTACTACAGGGCCCTGTGCAGGGATTTGTTGTGAGTTGGGTTTTGGTTTTTTGGGTTTTTTTTGGTTGGTTGGTTGGTTTGGTTGGATGGTTGGGGTTTTTTTAGTAATCTTTTAGTATCTTAAATGATTAAGAATCTATGTCTTCTCACAAGCCATTAAGTAAAGAGAGCTTATAAACTGGGGTAAACTGTCTAAATAAGAAACTTCTCTTTAAAAGAAAGATAATCAAAACTCCAGAGAAGTACCTTTGAATGCATCCAGAGTGTCAGTGGAGTGAATTTGTCTTTAAGTAGAAACATTAGGCTACTTGTACAACATCACATAATTTTTATGATACAGCAAGTTTAGACCCCACATTTCAGTATTATTTTTATGCCCTGAGACTTCTGGTTCTCTCAGCTCTACAAACGGCGCGTTGGTGAGATTACCTGTATAGTCCTCTGAGTGCCATCAATGGTGACAGACAACAAGGGTGAAGCCAGGTTCCACTCGCTGGTCACATTTAGTTTCATCCCATCAACTTCCACCTGTTGTGACACCAAACAAGGCTGTTACTATGAAGACAGACAGAAAACTGATCTCAAGTTCATTACTGCATACAAAGCAGCAACCATTTTAAAACAGATGGCTCCCAAACAACCTGTCATGTTTACTGCTTCTGCCATAAAAGACAGGGTCCAACAACAGAGTCTTCCAGCTATCTCTGGGGAGAGGTGAAGGACCTGTGAACAGCTGCCTCTGAGTAGCAAGGTTTCAAGTGATTTCCAGCAAGTAACAAACAGCCATCCAACTTTTAAACCTATCTGGACATGCTACATTTACTGCAATTAGACAAGTAATGCATATAAATTCCAGTGACACCTTGCAACCCACACAACAGGGCTTGCATATAATATTCTCTCCAAGGACCAAGAAGAACTTTTCCTATGCTTCTAATGAAGGGCTTTGCATTGTTATCTTAATTAATATGAGGCAGTAATTAATTCTTCCGCATTTTGCCTCAAAGTCTAGGAAAAACTTTGCAAATTCTGACATGTTTTCTTTCAATATACAGCTGATCAGAGTAATACAATTTCTGACTTGAATGCCAATATGCTCATCCAGAAAGATCAGGGGTTTTTTTTAATCATCCCATATTCCTTTTACAAAAATACTTTTAGGTGAAGAGTAAAAATTCTGGGTTCAGTGTAGATCAGAGTAGCTGTAATGACACTGTCATTCTTCTGTTGCATAATACTGTTTAAAAACACACATCACACATTCAACACTCTAAGAGCCTCAAAAGGAGATGGATTATGAAAAAATTTATTATACATGGACTAATAATAATTAGTGATAAATATTTTTGTCATGTTTAGAACACTCATCGTGCTATTGAAGGTAGGTAAATATGACTTCAGTTGTATAATTTACTATAAAGACAAGAAAAATCACAGTCGACAGATTTCCTTCCTCTCCCAAAATCAGTAAATTACAGACAATAGTGATAAATAGCACAAGTACAGCATACATTCTCAATAAAGCAGAGAAAATTTACTGCAATGAGAATAAAAGCTAAGCCGACATTTTGCAAGATAAAGCTTACAAAGCCTACTCTTTTAGATCTCAGAGTTATCATTATTTCATCTTAAAAATAAGAACAGGCATCTTAAAAGAAATCCACAACGGAGAAGTGCAGAGGAGCAGTGTATAATGATAATTTTCTTTTAGTTAAGAAAAAAGTTCTGGCTTAAAAAACCCTCTAGTTTTATAGATTTTAGTTTAGAAACACAAAGTCTGCCCTGCTGATACAATCTATACAATTTCTATGGGTTTTAATGTAAATAAAGTGACATGTAAAGAACATGACGAAAAACAAGTTATTTATAATGGCTCACCAATAGACCAGATTAGCTGGCATGCTTCAGGTACTTTACACTGCTCCAGTGATGCAAACCAGCCACAAACCTGGCTCGAGTTAAGCCAGGCCTGCAGCTGGTTTGCACTTCCAGAGCACTGCAACGCAGCTGGAACACACCAGTGAACCTGGCCCACTCTCAGCAAGCACTGTCCTTATTGAGAAGAGAATAAACATCTGAAAACCATTCCAAAC
Source organism: Hafferia zeledoni (assembly GCA_035583235.1). NCBI lineage: Eukaryota > Metazoa > Chordata > Aves > Passeriformes > Thamnophilidae > Hafferia > Hafferia zeledoni. The sequence goes on along the minus strand of JAWWEV010000001.1, from coordinate 79,777,922 downwards.
GGGGAAAAGCAAACCTGGTGCTCTGTCTCAACCCTCTCTGATTGCCAATTGAACTTTGGTGATGCAGTTACTTAGAAAGCTGTCTGTTGCTATCGCTAAAACCAAAGAAAAGCTGCCTGCACCTGAGTCTGAAAGCATCATTTACTGTGTCTCTCCAGGGAGGGAGGGGAGATGGTATGAAAGCAGACCAGGCTACCGGTCACCAAAAAACCTTCAACTGTGCACTGTACTGCTCGTGGCACTGTAGGATTTACATGCAGCCTCATAAAAAATCTATAGCTGGTATCCATAGTTCTAGCAAACGGTGTTCCAGGGGCAAGGTGCGAGTCAATATCTCCACAACAAACTCAATTTAATCATTAGCTTTTTTGTCACTGTACAGATGAGCAAAAGAGAAGTAAACCAAGTGTGTCACAGTGGTAAATGACCTGTTCAAAATCCCTCACAAGGGTCTATACAAGTCTAGCCATCATTGATTCCAGATTACATTAGTTTCAAAACTGTGTGGTGGAAATCATCCTGAAAGAAGAGATGGCAAGCAGATGCTAGGTTTCTCTATTCAAGAAACAATAAAGGGTCAGGGGAAGGGTTATGTGAACTAATGCATGTCCCATAAACTTCAGTATTCTTCTCACAGAATGGAGCTACAGGCTTTTAGCTGCTCTCACATCCAGCTCACCGTGGTATGTGCAGCTGGGGAAGATGATGTGAAGACAAGAGAATCCCAAGGAAATCTTGCTATCTAGGCTCCAATGGGTAGAATGGCAAAGACAGGAGGTCAGGATATCAGAAAAAGGGAACAAGAACTGAGGGTAAGAAACTTACCATGTAGTGAGCATGTTACTTTTAATAAAAATAAGGGAAAAGGAGGAAGAGGGAGAAAGACAGGACATGGTGGACCAAAAACCAGTCAGGGATTGAAATGAAACCAATATTTTACCTAACAGAGCAAACCTGCTTTCTGCAGCTCAGCAGCCAACAGCCAGCAAGGTTAGTGGGTGGAAGAAGGGAAAGAGATAAGATGGTCAAAGAACTTGTCAGAAGTTTGCATTTGCCTTTATTTGTCCTGTAGCAAAGGATACGATAATGGAACCTAACAAATACTGCAATAAAACCAGGGCCTTTTTGCTTCAGGCTTGGAGGGGGAGGGGGATGTGAAGGGGGACAGGGGGATTAACTAATGAAGTTACATTGACTACTTCCTGTTTTATTTTGTTTCTGTGCTCCTAAGACAAGAACAAATCATCATTCTATGGATGCTAACACCTGAAGTGTAGGGAGAAGATCCCAGTCAATCCACTCCTGCAGTGGGTCACATTGTGCTTTACACCACAGCAGTACAGTCTAACTTTATCCTCAACTATTCAGTTCCAAGAATGCACATGTGTGTATACGTGCATATGTGCATCTATAGTAACTGTGGTTGTTTGAACCATTGCTGCACTACCTCCATGTGGTGTAGTGGTGGTGGATTATTCCTTTTCTAAAAAGGTTTGTTTGTCCCTGTGTAAGGGCATAAAAGACAAAAGCAGCCACAGTCCTTCCCAATTATTTCCAATTCAAAAGATATTGTAAATGAGGTCTCAGAAAGAAGAATGACAAGTCCAAGACATGATGCTAGGAAAAGGTCAACAGCTTACTCCACTGTCACAACTTTGCAGACTGTGGCTGGTATGCATCTGAACTACACAAGCAGCAGCCCCTTCACCTCTTGTGGACTGAGTTCCTGATGTTCAGCATGATAGGTACCAGCTAACCAATAGTGCAAAGAGCTGCAAAGCATAATCTGCATTCAGTTTCCTTTAGAGAACATTTGGCACTCTATATGCATGTCAGGCAATTAAAGAAGGCAGCACAAGCCTGAGTGTTATAGCCCTGTTAATTTACTAATGCAGAGTCTCGTGTACATCTGGCACATGTCACTTCTTTTCTCCTGGAAATGAAGGCCATTTTCTAGGAGACTAGAGGGCAGCTCAAGCATTTGTTTCCTGCCTGATGCTTCAAAATATTATTCCTGAAGTTCCTCATGCCAGCCTTGAGGCTGACTAACTTAAGTCTGCTCATTTAATCCCATGGTTCCAGTTCTGCCTCCTAAAATGTTTAACTTGAGAGTCCTGCCCTAACTACTTGGGTATGCTACCCCTAGCCATATTCCATACACCCCTTAATTCTCCCTCTTGCTATAGCAAAAGTGATGGCATTACCTAGTCAATCAGATCTACCAAAATAAAAGTTATCCTCTGCAGATCTGCCTTGATGAAACTTTTCTCTGTTAAACCAGCTGCCCATAAAGATGCACCTTTCAGGAAAACAGACATTACTCTTCACAGGAGATTTATGAATATTCATTGTCATAGCCTCTAATTCCTTCAACTGGTATTAATTCAGCTGTAGATCTAAGGCACATCCAGTGGGCAGCAAGGGCTCTACAAAGTGAAAGCTGGAGCGGATCCAGAGAAGAGCAACAAGGCTGGTGAAGAGACTGGAGCATAAGTCCTGTGGGGAGAGGCTGAGGGAGCTGGGGTTGTTTAGCCTGGAGAAGAGGAGGCTCAGAGGT
>JAWWEV010000001.1:79732127-79775265 GCA_035583235.1 Hafferia zeledoni | reverse complement strand
TGCCATGATCTGGTAAATGGAGTGGAGTTGGACCAAGGGTTGGACTTGATGATCTCAGAGGTCTTTTCCAACCCAATCGATTCTATGATTCTAAATGATTCCTGCAAGGAAGGAACAATACTAGCAAGCATCACTGTTGTAAACATGAGGTAGCTTACAGGATTGAGGACTTTATTCAACCCTACATGAAGTAAAGATCTTCTCTTCTCTGGAAAAAATAACTGTTTCAGGCCCAAGACTCTTTACTTCCATTACTGCTGAATGCACCACCTATGTCAAGATAGCAAGGATTCCTTACATTTTTGTAAGTCAGATAAAGGATGGATATTGCTTTTTGTGCAGAAGGAGTGGCCAGAGGACTCACAGCACACTGTGGCAATAGAAGATCCAGCTGTAGGCAGCAATATTCTGTAACAGTCTGCAGTGATCTCACACTAAGCCAAATTGAGCTGGACAAAGTGGCTGTTGGTTCCCAGTTTTCACAAAATCTGTGAAATTCTCATCTAATCTGCTGTCCAGCTAATGAAGAAGCACATGAAATGCAACAGAAAAAGCAAGTGATAACTGTCCTGTGCCACAGCTATAGTCCTTTACCTTTTGCATCTCATGCAACTTTAGGAAAGTCTTTATGGGCCAGATGAGTACAAGGCTTCTTTTAGAAGCACAGTGCACAAAATTTCAGGCATTTTGTAAAATATTTTGCTAGTCCTCAATGTAAAAAAACCTTTCCCAGCCAGCAGGAGAGTTCAAACACTGTCTTGCATCTCTCTATCTATTCCCAGAGTCAATAACCAAAACACACTTCCTCATCATGAAAATTACTGCCTACCTGGAGCCTGTAAAACAGGTGGTAATTTGCAGAGTTGTGTTGGCAACTCTTGGGTCATCTTATACAATTTGCTCCTACTTCCTCACACTGTCTTTAAAAACCCTGAATAAAAACAGAGTCATATCTGCCACATTAGGAAACAGTAGCAACCAAATAGTACTTCGCATGTTGCCATTCATAAATGGAAATGCATTATGCATAAATGCAAAGAAATCCAATAAAATTTCCCATTTGGGCAGTTCTTACTAGTTAGTCTCCTTCTTTTGGTATATGCTTTTTCTCCTACTCTTAGGAGTGTATTTCCTAGTGACGCAGGGTCTGATTACCCATACAGCACTGGACATTTTCCAGGACCATGCCTCAGAAGACATGACTATGTACTTTGTCAAGTTTACAGATGGCACAAAACTGGGGTAAACAGTTAACACACTGCAGCAGGGGGGCAAGAAGAAGGAGTTCATGGAAACTTTTTGAAATTCAAGACTAATTTTTAAGTCCAACATGTGAGAAGGAAGAACCAATTGCAATGATACAGGCTGCAACCTGACTGGCTGAGGAGCAGCTCTGTGGAGAAGGACTTGTCCACAAGACAGACATTGACTTTGTTCAGTTATACAAAGTTCCCATTAGTCTATTCCTCTTGCCTGTCTAGGTCCCACTGGGTGGCAGCATTGCCCTTGACTGCATTAAGCACTTTCTCCAATTCGATGTCTTCTGTAAATTTGATGACTGTGCACTCCCACTGCCGCCTCTAGGTATTGATAAGGTTGTTGAACAGGACTGGTCACAATACAGAACCCTTGCAGACCCTTGGTGACCTCCAAATAAAGTACAACCTAATAAACCCATTAACCATGACTCATCAAGCCTGACCACTCAACTGGCTCTGGTTGTGTGAGACTGTGCCGAGAGACTTGTTAAAGTCAAGGTAAATGACATTCCTGCTCTCCTGTAGACCACAGATTCTGCCAATTTATCACAGGAGGCTGTCAGGTTGATCACCCATCAGTAAATTCATGTTGACTGTTCCCCATCATCTTCTTTATACCTAGAAATGCACTCCACTTCATAAACTTCTGAGGGATAGAAGTTAAGCTGACAGGCTGCAGTTCCATGGGGTTTGCTTTTGACCTTCCCAAGACTGGGGCAATATTTGCTTTCCACCAGTAATGAAGCACTGCCCTCAACCTTCATTACGTTTCAAAAATATAGAGTGCAGTCTTGCAACCACATCAGACAGTTCTCTGGGCACTCTTGGATGCAGGCTGTCTGGACCTACGGACTTCCATGCATTGAACTCTCCCAAACACTGACTTGATCTGCATCTGCCTACTCTCTGAATGTTTTCACATAGGCCTAGGAGATCTCACTGATGAAGACAGAAGCAAAGAAGGCATTAGGGATGTCAGTCTAATCTGTGTCTGCTGCTACTGAGTCATTTGTTACTCTTTCGTTGATGCAGGATTTCCTCTTTTCATAATTTTACTAATAATGCAGAGATAGAAGATATTTATCTTGTTCCTAACATTCCTTGCAACAATCAGGGTAAGCTTTGGTTTTCCTAACACCATCCCCTCATGTACAGAAAACTTTTTCCTTTGTATCTTGTCCAGGCTTCTACCTCTCATGTGCTGCTTTACAATGGAGCTCTGCCACCATACCTTGCTTTAAAAAGCTCTTTTTTCCAATAAAGTTCCTTATTTTCCCGAGTATTCTTGCATGTAGAGGATGCTGTCCTTAGAGATCTGCCAACTTTTCTAAACTCTGTTGCCATTCAGAGCTGTCTCCTTTGGAACTTTATCTGCTGAATCACAGGACTACCAAATGGTTGGGGTTGGAAGGGACCTTAAAGATTATATAATTTAAGCCCCCCTGCCATGGGCCAGGACTCTCTTTGGTATTATGTCTTCAACCAGTTCTTCCTTGGCAGTGAGCCACAGATCCAGGTGTGCCAATGCCAGCTCACCCATCAAAGTATCAAATCATCCACCAGTATCAAACAGTTACCCAAACACCCTTAAAAAATATTCTGCTTTGCGTCCCACCATTTTGCCCTTCTAGAAGATGTCAGAGTACCTGTGATCCTGTCACATTCTGTTCTCCCTTCAGTTGTTTAAAGAAGTCTTAGTCTACTTCCTCACCTAGATCAGGTGGTCTGTAAAATGCTCCATCATGCTATTTTAATTTTTTAATTGATCAAGTAAGTAACCTTTATCTGCCCAAGTGATTTCAGAGTCTGGATATTCCGCTTACAGTTTCTCTGTAGGCACAGACTCATTTGCTCTCCCAACAATGGCAAATCTATAACAGATAGTCTTCTCCTCACTATAGTTAAGGATCCTTCTGGCCTCCAAGAATTCATGTATTTATTAAGCTTCTTAAGAGCTCCCCAGTCATAAGTGCACAGAGGTACTTTGCCAGTGCTGGTCCTTGTGCTAGCTGTGGTGCATACACACACTAGTACGTCCCTGGAGACACCAACAGGATTAACATCCACACCAGCAACACATGCCCATCCCTTTGTCACTATCACCACCTTGGCCTGCACTGTCCCTAAAACCCCAGCTTTACAGGCACAGGTCATACAGGCTTTTACACTGAAATCCACATGGACAGCACTTTCAAGCTGACTAGTCTGAACTACCCAGTGAAAGAGAACTCACTGGTTCAGAGAGTCCCTTGGGAAACAGTCCTTAATAACAAAGGGGTCCAGGAAGGCTAGACATACTCTTAAGATGGAATCTTAAAGGCACAGGAGCAGGCCATCCCTATGTGCCAAAACACAAGCTGGCAGGGAAGACGACAAATATGGTTGAACAGGGAGCTTTAACTGGAAATCAGGGGGGCAAAAGAGAGAGTTTATGACCTTTGGAAGAAGGGGCAGGAAACTCAGGAAGAATACAAGGATCATGTAGAGAGAAAATTAGAAAGGCGAAAGCTCAGCTAGAACTCAATCTGGCCACTGCTGTGAAATATAATAAAAAGTGTTTTTATAAATATATTAACAACAAACTAAGGGCCAAGGAAAATCTCCATCCATTATAGGATGTGGAGGGGAACACTGTAACCAAGGACGAGGAAAACGGCTGAGGTACTTAACGTCGTCTTTGCCCCAGTCTTCAGCAGAAAGACTGGTTATCCCCAGGGCAACCAGCCCCCTGAGCCAGTGCAGGAGCAGGGACAGGAGCAGAATAGACCCCCTGCAATCCAGGAGGAAGTAGTTAGTGAACTGCTGAGCCACTCAGACACTCACAGCTCTATGGGGTCAGATGGGATCCATCTATGGGTACTGAGGATGCTGGCAGAAGAGCTCACCAAGCCACTCTTCATTTATCACCAGTCTTGGTTAATTGGGAAAGTCCCAGATGACTGGAGGTTGGCCAGTGTGACATCCATCTATAAAAATGGTCAGGATTTGGTCAACTACAGACCTGTCAGCCTGACCTCGGTGCCAGGGAACATTATGGAACAGAACACCTTGAATATGATCACATGGCATGCACAGACAACCATGGATCAGGCCCAGCCAGCATGAGTTTAGGAAAGGCAGGTCCTCTTTGACCAACCTGGTGTCCTTTTAAAATTAGGTGGCCCACCTAATGGATAAAGGAAAAGTTGTGGATATTGTCTATCTGGACTTCCGTAAAGCCTTGGCTACTATCACAGCATTCTCCTGGAAAAGCTGGCAGTCCATGGCTCAGACAGGTGCACTCTTTGCTGGGTTAAAAACTGGTTGGAAGGACAGGCCTGGAAAGTGGTGGTGAATGGAGTTACATCCTGCTGGCAACTGCTCACAAGTGGTGTTCCCCAGGGCTCAGTATTGGGGCCAGCCCTGTTTAGTATCTTCATCAACCATCTGGACAAGGGGATTGAATGCACTCTCAGGTTGCAGGCAATACGAAGTCTGGTGGGAGTGTTGATTTGCTGGAGGGTAAGAAAGCTCTACAAAGAGATCTGGACAGGCTGGATCAACAGGCCAATGTCAACGGCATGAGCTTCAACAAGGCCAAGTACCAGATCCTGCACTTGGGTCACAACCATCCAGTGCAGTGCTACAGGGTCAGGGCAGAGTGGCTGGAAAGCTGCCTGGTGGAAAAGGATTTGGAGGTGCTGGTTGACAGCCACTGAACAGGAGCCAGCAGTGTGCCCAGGTGGCCAGTGGCATTCTGGCGTGTATCTGAAACAGCGTGACCAGCAGGACCAGGGCAATGACTGTCCCTCCAATCCTCAGCACTGGTGGGGCCAGACCTTGAGTACTGTGTTCAGTTCTGAGTCCCTCAATACAAGAAATATATTACATCAGAGTACACACATACAGAGTAAGTCCTAAGAGGAGTGGCTGAGGGAGCCAGGGTTGTTTAGCCTGGAGAAAAAGAGGCTCAGGTGAGACCTTATCACACTCTACAGCTACCTGAAAAGAGGTTGTAGCAAGGTGGGGGTCAGCCTCTTCTCCCAGGCAACTCACAACAGGACACAAGCAAATGGCCTCAAGCTGTGCCAGGGTAGGTTCAAGCTGGACATCAGGAAGAATTTCTTCAATTAAAGAGTGGTTAAGCATTGAAACAGGCTGTCCAAGGAGGCTGGAGAGTCACCATCTATGGAAATGTTCAAGAAATGACTGGCCATGGCACTTTGTGCTGTGACTTAGTTGACGACGTGTGTTTCGTCAAAGGTTGGACTTGATGATCTTGGAGGTATTTTCCAACCTTAATGATTCTATGATTTTATAAAATTTTGCTTTCTTCTTAAAATGACACATGATGAAATTTGGTAGATGAGACACTTCCTTTAGCACACTGAAATGTCTTACAAGTTTTGCTTATCACAAGTACCAATGTTCCCAAAACCTGCAATATTAGCTGCCAAAAAAGTGCAAGAAAGAACACATAAGACAGAGAGACCCTGTGGTGAACAGTGTGGTGTACCGACAAACTCATAAAAATGTCATAAAGAGGAGTTCCTTTAAGTCTGAAACTGGTTTTCAAGTAAAAGCTGAACTCACTGTTGCTTATAAGGCAGAAATTTCTTTGATTCAAATTAACCAGCTGGTTTAGCTTGCATTTTCAGATTGCAGTTATTGACAGTATATTGACATCAGATAAACGGACTTACCTTTTTTCTTTTCTTCAAGTGACTGTAAGGTTAGCCATTTGGACTTTTGAAGTGGTTGGCCAGATTCTTTCAAAAGGAAGCTAAAGTATATGCGTTTCAATCTCATTAAAAAGGTCTTTTTTTTTAAACAAACTTTCCTTTTGTTCATATCAGCACTTACTTTTCTAAAAGACCCCAAGAGAGAGTTCCAGTCTATAGATCACTTGTCCTGAAGAAAGCTCTGTTAACTATTTATAGATCAGGTCCTTTTGTACCAAACTAGATCAAGCATTTTATTCAGTACATGACTGCAGGAGAGAAATTCATTTGCTCTAAGTGTCATCAAGGCAGCCTTTTACCTGCTATGAACAAGACCAGACGATCTGAATTGCTGGGCTTTTACTTCAAATGCACATTTTGACATTGTGTGGGGTTCCATCATATCTTTCAAGTTTTCAAAGTATTAAGCACATTCACAGAATGGGCAGTCCTTAATCACAAGAGCAGCAAATAGCCCCTAACCACTAGAATAAATCAAACACATGTGCACACATTCAAATTATCTCTCTCTTCTTTAAAGTAGCACTTATAGATGCAAATTACAATTAGCTGCTTTGGTAGATCTCATTTTAGAAATGGGAGCATGTCAGCTTAGAGACCAAGGAAAAGAGCACACAACAGGCATCAGCTCCCCAGCTTAACAACAAGAGATTCAAAACAAAACAAGAGAGAGATGTGATGGCCTTTATCACCTCTAATCAGCAAGGACTTCCTTTAAGCATTCACCAAGGAAGCGGTGAAAAACCTAGAAGAGAGGGTATATGCAACTAAAACACTTCACTGCAGCAAATGCTTTGATTCACTACTTCAGTTTTCATCATAGTCATTACTAAGATGACATCTCATATTTGTAACCTGCCTGAGCCCACTAAAGCTGAAAAAAGGTGAGGAGAGGAGAAGTCAAAAATACAGCAGGAAAATAAAACAGCTATTAAAAATCTGACATTTTTGGCAACAGCTTCAGACACAAAAAGTACAGCTCATTTTGGAAATATGGGTGTCCATTGTTACACGATCAGTGTGGAAGAGAAGAAAGAACAGGACTTGCTTTCCTTTTCCTCTTGCTCCACAGAGACAAATACCTTGGCTCTGCACAGCTAAATACACTCCATCCTGGCTTCAGATACTGCTCCTAGAGGGCTGGGAAATGGTGCAGGTGGTTCAAACAGGATTGCTATGATGTACATTTTGGGCACTCGGAAAGTTGCATTGCTCTCCAACTTTCCTTGGCCAATATGATAAATGTGTTGGGGATATTCTCATTTTCTGTCTTGAAAAGGGGTTTAGCATAGAGACCAGTGACAGGATCTGGGTGACAAGGAGCATTATAACGAGAGCTAAAAACACATCAATAAAATAAATAGGGATAATAAGGCAGATATCACTGTTCTAGTAGCTTCAGAGTCATGATTCATGCCTATATACTGAAATCACTAAAGAAGCCTGACTCCAAAATGACCTTGAGCTGATGAGTTTCCATTCTTTCACTTTAGAGGCACATAGGGAACCCCAAGCCCTGTCCCACTTGACAGTACAAATTCTCAAAGAGCAGAATGACATTATCATACCAAAGTGTCATTGCAAAACACAACAGACTAAAATTCATACTATACTTTTAGACAAAACACATTTTGGAAAAGATTTCTTTCTATTTAGTCATTCACCTAATACATATATTCACGTAGTGAATATTCATTTCATTCGGTGAAAGCTATGTAATAAGGCTATACAAGTTAAGACAGATTTCATTTTTTTTAAATAGACTATATTACCAGATGTTGGATCTCAAGTTAAAGAGTCAAGAATTAATGAATTCCTGCCTTGATTGCCAATGTGCTGTTGACAAGCCATGTATAACTCTCAAGTGTCTAATTTTTGTTTTCTTAAAGGAAAGGGGTATGGGAAATAATACTGGCCAACCAGAAACTCCCAGTACCACTACCCAGATATCTGTTTGGAAAAATATCAGAGAATGTAAGTTAGGATCATGATGTTTAAAAGCAAACCTTATTTCCCAACCCCAAATAAGACAACAGGCAGACCATCCTCAAAATTGGTCTTCTCTCTATCTCCTTTCTAAACTATTATGCAGTAGGTAGACTTCCATGTCTGATCTAAACAAAGCATATTACAGCATTTTGAAGAACATTTGTAATCATGAGGATCATATCCACCAACTGAGAAATGTTTTATTTCACACACCATTTACAACTTGATACAGAGATCCAAGGAAATCAGCAGGCATCAAAACAGCTAATGAGAAAGAAAAACATCACTTTATTATAATTGGAACTTGCATTCCACCTCAGCCTAGTTAGAGAGGGTGGATGCTCAGACTGGACACAGTCTGTCACTGATTTCAATTACTTTTCCCATCTTACTACCATGGCATCAAGGCTGTCTTTTCTTCAAATTAGCAAACAGCTAGAATAAGCAACAGTTTAAAAAAGAATGAAAGAAAAGAACTGTCTTTGATTTGACATTGTGCAGTGACAAGAAGAAAGTACAGTGGGCAACTGGGTATGGATTTCATCCAGCAGTTCCAACCTGCTGCTCTCAGCTGTCACAACAGGATATAGGTCAACATTAGTCCTTCAGATATACCCAGTCCAAGGTTATTCACTTCAACTAAAAGCTTCGCATGCAAAATATCTGCTGTTGTGTATCTTCCCCAAACTGCCCCGGATGCTTCAGAATAAACGTATCATAGAATCAAACCTGATTCTTTTAAAAGCCAAATTTGTTTTGATATCATCTGCAACACCCTTTGATCAAATAGCCAAAAAGAACACTTCTCTATGCTCTACCAAACCAACGGATTTAGGAAAAAAATAAAGCAGTAACAGCTAGACTAGCTGTATTGTTTCCCAAGTATAAGAAAAAATAGTGTTTACAGGAGCTCTTTTCTTTGAGCCAGAAGATACAAAAGGACTTTCATTTTAGAAATAAAAATAAGCATTTAAGAAAAAGATACTAGATGCAATTAAAAAATACCTCTAAATCTATTCTCATAGTTTGGTTAGTTTTGAAGTTGAATGACTTTAAAACCAAAGCAAAGTGTTTTAACCGGTAACTTTTCAGAAGCTGGTCAGCAGTAATAAGCATCAGGAGACACTTACCAAATCCCTTCCACCATTTCCCGCTCCCTAACCATACACTCAGATCATCTCTCTTAGGCATATTTGACCAGAACCAAGACAATATTCACTTTTATGAAAACACACCAGCCATCTTGCAGGGAAAAGGTAAAGAATTACTATTAGTAGTAGGCATATTCTGTCTTTAGAAATCCCTCCTCTAGCTTTAAAATACACTCAGAGAAGGGACTAAGAATGTCACTGCTCCAGATGTGTCACCGATAAATAGAAAAGGGAAGAACATAGGCCAGCGCACAGGGGATAAGGATGCAAAGCTGACACAGCAGGGAGAAGATGAGATATCGCAAGTCATAAGTTACTTACACAAAAGAGGAAATGCTAAAAAGTTTTGAAGTGTTTCCATGCGCAGAACAAATCAAATCATGTAGCAATGTAAAAAAGATGTTTACATCTAATGCAATTTACCTCAGAAGTTAATGGGATTGCATTGTTTATGATAACAAACTGATTAGCATGAATTCACTCAAAAGGCATAAAAGTACTATGTGTGACTAGATACCTCTTCAAATTCAGTATTTCCTCATGGTTCCAGCTACTTACATTTAAAGAGGTGCAGTGGCTTGCTAATGACTTTTACCAGGGTAAACTCAAATTCACCATGCTAAGAAAAGCAGTTAAATAAGAAACAATATTTTCTTTTAAAAAGCCATATAAATTACATTTGAGTTCTTTTTTATATTTTGGGTTGAACAATTTTAACTACATTTTTAGTACATAAAAGTCGATATGGAAACTGTTCCACAAGTTGTTTGGAACATTCAGTTTTCCGATCTACGTAAATGTAGGGGGAAAAGCGAAGTGCACACCCTGAAATAATTTGGCATTAGAGACAAATTACCTACATCCTTTAGCACAAAACAAAGACAATTTCCTCAACAGAGAAACCTCATGAAGTGATTACGATACTGCAGCAACAAAATTGCAGTCAGCACCTGCTAAACAACCTCTTCATTTTAATCATGTATAAATATTCAGACGATATTCATGCCAATAAATATTGGACAAATAAAAAACATACGTCTTTTTAACAGCTGTCAACAAGAACAGAGTGCGTTTTACACTGCCTTAAATAAAACATGCAATCACCACACATTAAGCTGCATGTTTTCTAGAACACTGATATGATGGAGATATGAACTAGATATCAATTAGATGCTGGATTGAAAGAAAACAGACAAAAAATATAAAAAAGTCATGAGATGTGCTTCTCAGGTAGCAACAGAAGGGACATCCTGATGCTACAGTTTCTACTGCATTCTATACCATGAGAAATGAATAGACTTCTTTTCTGAAGGTTTTGTCACAAAGGCCTTACCTTTCATAGAATTGTACTATGGTGTTATCTCTAAAAACATTTTGGGACCTTTCAGAAACTCCATTATTATTTCTTCACCTAATTTTCCTATCACCTTTCTCTAGACACTTAGAAGACAAGACAGAATCTTTCAGTCTAACAGCCATCATTTCATATTCTCCAGTGTAGCTGCCAAACAGCAGTCAGATGGGAAAATGTGGGAAGCTTATCTGTAGATCATAAGACTTCCATATTCAAAGTCGAGCAGTCCCCAGAGATGCTCACATTTCCCCACCTTCTCCTAACACTTTTAAACAAGAGCCCAATTCCCAAGCCCAGTAAATCTGTCTGGGCTCTGTCTAACATGCCTTGCACCAAACATCCTACATAACAGATGGGGGGACTCTTGTACACTCAGAGAGATTCCACTATTCCAGTCATTTCAAATGGTCCCTGCACTAAAACACAGAGATGCTCCAGGCAAGGATGAAAGAACAAGAAAATTCCGTAAGAAAAATTCCTCCTTCTCTTAAGAAACTGGAGAAGAGCTCAGTGTAAGCAACGCAATGACTGAACTAATTTTGCTTCCATATTCACAGTAAACTTTCAGCCAGGAGCATCCCTGCTTTTGAGGTGATAAGGCAGTCCAAACCGTTCAACCACATACTACAAACACAGTATATATATGCAAACCGTGTAGAAACAATTGCAGTTTACCTCCAATGTCATGATAATGGGCGAGCAAACATCTGGTCTTATCTATTTCAGGAAGTGTGAAACATTCTCTTTACGAAACAAGATTTAATTTTGACATTGTAACAGCAAGTAGTTGGAAGTACCACAGAGACTGAAAAGTACACAACAAAAGATCACATTAAAGATCTTGCTCCATACAAGCTTTAACACAGAAAATAAGAAAAAACATAACTGCACAAGGTGCTCTTTGGAGAACCAGGGCTTTCTGAAGGCTGCATGGAAAATCCAGAGAATCAATGCAGCTGGAAATGGGAAATTTAGGAAATGGTCAATGAAACAGGGCAAAGACAAAACAAAAATGTTAAGATCTCCTCAATATTTTTAAATAGCTTGAGAGGTTCCGTGCAAGTGTAACATCAGGAAACATAATACAGTGCAAAAAGCAGGTAAAAAAGTAGAAGACAAAGTATTTAAAAGCTGAACAACATTTAAAAAAAAAATGCAAAAGCAAGTTCGAAACATTAGGGAAAATCCCCAGTAAAGTTAAAAGAAAACACCAGCAAGTGAAAAATGAATTTTGGATTTAGTAATATCCCAAAATAGCAAGCGTAACACCAGGTCAAAAAGGCAAGGGTCACAATTTCAGAGCAGGGAAATCACAGTCCCTGTCCATACAGAGGTCCTACTGAGAAAATAATCTTAACAAAGCTAACTTCACACATGTGAAAAATCAAACAGATCATAAGTGACAAAGAAAGGGCTATAAAGATCCTGGTACAATCATGCATCTATAATTGAAGGCCACGTTATTCAAAAGGTTACAAGGAATTAAGAACAGCACAGACAGAGCAACAAGGACTGAAAGTGGGCTTGAATATACTGCTGTAAACCCCAGCAAAATATGAAGGGTCAGCCTTCAAATTATTAGCCACAGAACTACATAATACCACACCATTGCACTTCCTTCCCCCTCGGCCCCACCATGTCCAATGCTTTGACTTACAGATGGACACTGGCAAACAAAGGACAGTCAGGAATAACAACAGTTTCAAAACCTCCACAGGTGTAATCATCACAGCTCTTGAATGGTGTAAGTAGAAGGATAGAATTATGGAAAAAAATTAGTATTATCAAGGAAGAATCTTTGAAGCCAATGAACATGAAATTTCCCCTAGGAGCAAATGCCTCCTCCACCCCAGTGGTCAGGGATTCCCCTATTAGTTGCAGGATAAAGGCCCAGGAAAGAGGGTAGCACTGTCCCTTCAGATTTTCCTCCATGGTCTTTCCAAGCACAGGATGCTGATACTTTGCAGCACTCCTGCTGCTCTGTGAGAGACTGGGATGATCCTGAAATCTGAGCCATGCACTCCCTTACCCTCTGCATGGAGTGGGTACAGCAAAGGACAGCCAGGGAACACAGTAACATCCCAGTCCTGATTGTTCTCAAAGTACTCCTCATAACAGAACTATGCATCAGCCTTATGCATTGCTTTGGAAAACAGATATAATTTTGCCCTAATAATAATTCAAGTTAATCCTGTATTCTAGACACTTTCAGAGCAAGTCACAGAACTTCCCATTGCACATTATCATCTGTACCAAGTAAATGAGCTGTTTCTGCAAATACTCCCTTAAGCAAGCCAGTTAACCCAGTGTTCCATGTACAGAGTCAGCAGATGTGAACTGAAGGTTTGGCTGGTTTCAAATAATTTAAATAAAATTGTTATCTGGAGCTAAACCATGTTGAATGATGCTAGCAGGGTATTTTAACTTCCAAAAGAATCCAATAAGCTTTTCTGAATGCCACTGAAAGAACAGCACATGATACTACAAAAACTATTAGGAAGCTACTTCTTGGAAATGTATGATGAGTACAATTCATGTACAAGCCCTAGTTTTCATAAGGCCATTAAATACATGCCATTTTCAACTTGCCACTATTTGCACCTCCCATAACAATTATTCTCAATTTATTTTCATCTGTTCCATAAAAAAATGAATGCTTCTGCTTTACCTAATCCTCTACTTACATCAACTCTATTGTTCATTTCCTTCCCTTTCATCTTCTCCTCATTAATTCCCCACATCACTTTTGATCTAGCTTTTTGTTTCCTTTTTCCCCCTACAGATTGTTACTGATGAAGAATTTACAGCCCTAATGTTCATCTGACGTGTATGGTGATGTTTTATTGATTCACTACACTGTCTATTAGTTCTCTTTAATGAATAGTATTATACAAAACACAAGATGGGTTGCCTATGTCTGTATCTTGGATCTAAAAAACCAGTTTAACTGAACTTGAAAAATGCCCTATTTTATCAGTAAATATTCATATTCAATTATAATTGGAACAGCATATGCAAGAAGCAGCCAGACAAAACAAACATTTCCTCCTCACAGTCCAAAGAATTACTCTTTGCCATAGTGGCAAGTCAAGTAAATAGAATAATTGCAATTTTCACTGCTGCTAAATAAGAAATAGAAAACCTCTCCAGGAACTGTTCTGCATGGATGTAATAAATGCCCACAGAAACAAGTTAACCTACATTATTCATTCCCCTACACAAAGGATGGTCTTTTTTGAACTGGAAAGACTTCAAGAAGTGGAGCAGCTGATTTTAGATGGTTATATTTAAAATAGATGCTATATTCAATTTTTAAGGGAAAAAAATGCTATTTAGTCCAGGTAACTTAAAACTTAATGCTGAACAAGTGTAAGTTTCACGTTCATAAATTACAGCAATACCCAAGTATATAAATAATTCTAAAATTATTTTACTTAGCACACTATACTTACTGCAAGACCATATAACCTAAGCTAAATTTTGTGTTAACTCAGTTGCGTCAAAACCAGCCACTGGGCAAAATCTCTGAGCAGTCACAGAAGTAGAAGTCAGGGCAGAGGTTCCCTTTCTTCCAGTCTCACAGCCCCATGGCCATTGTGCCACTAAGTTCGTCCTCAGGCATTCAGTCTCCGGCCTCATGAATCTTGTATTCCTCACTGCACCAGGAAAGCTTCAACAAAAGAAGGGCTTTAATCACCCCCCACTACACGAAACTTGCAGATGTGGGAGTGGCTGCACTGAGCTCAGTGCTAGTGGTGTTTGCTGGTCTGAAGGAGGCATGTACAGAAACGGCCAAGCCAACGCTTGTCTGCAGCAGTAGATAGGAGAGGGATTCCAGAACTTCAGCCCAGGCATGATACTAGAAACTCAGACACATTAAAGGTTAATTCTGGATTTTGATGAAGGCCCCCCAGAAATTAAAGATCAATGCACCATCTGCATACAACAGAGTTAAATGAATAACTCCCACTGTCAGGACAACTCAATTCTTCTACACACCCTGTCATGACAAGCTCACCCAAGATTACACCGAATCACAGAATATGCTGAGTTGGAAGAGACCCACCAGAATCATTGAGTCCAACCCTCAGCCCTGCACAAAACCATCCCCAAGAGTCACACAAGGTGTCTGAGAGCATCATCCAAACACTTTTTGAACTCTGTCAGGCTTGGTGCTGTAACCACTTTCCTGGGGAGCCTTTTCCAGTGCCCAACCACTCTCTGGGTGAAGAACCTTTCCCCAGTACCCAGGCTAAACTTTCCCTGGCACAACTTCAGGCCGTTCCCTCAGGTCCTGTCACTGGTCACCACAGAGAAGAGATCAGTGCCTGTCCCTCCTCTTGCCCTCATGAGGGAGTTGTAACTGCAGTGAGGTCTCCCCTCAGTCTCCTCTTCTCCAGGCTAAATGGATCAAGCTGCTCCTCATATGGCATCCCAACAAGGCCCTCCACCATCTCCGTTGCCCTTCTCTAAATGATTTCTAAGAGCTTAATAGCTTTGTTACATTGCAGTGCCTAAAACTCCACACTATTCAAGGTGAGGCTGCCCCAGTGCAGAGCAGAGGGGGACAATCCCCTCCCTCAACCGACTGGTGATGCTGTGCCTGATGCCCCCCAGGACATGGTTGGCCCTCCTGGCTGCCAGGGCACTGCTGACTCATATTCAACTGGCCATCGACCAGGACCCCCAGGTCCCTTCCCACAGCACTGCTTTCCAGCATCTCATTCCCCAGTCTATACATATATCCAGGATTGTCCCATCCCAGGTGCAGAATCCAGAACTTTCTCTTGAACTCTGTACAGTTGGTGATTGCCCAGCCCTCTAATATGTCTCTCTGCAGAGCCTCCCTGCCTTCATGGGAGTCAACAGCTCCTCCCACTTTAGTGTCAGCTGCAAACTTGCTTAGTACCCCTTCCAGTCCTGCATCCAAGTCATTTATGAAGATGTTGAAGAGCACAGAGCCCTGTGGAACCCTACCACTGACAGGTCACCAGTCTGATGTCACCCCATTCACTGTTACCCTCTGTGCTTGACCCATGAGCCAATTGCTCATCCACCACATGATGTGTTTATCCAGCTATCACATGGACATTTTCTCCAGAAGGATCCATTGAGAGACTATACCAAACGTTTTACTGAAATCCAAAAAGATTACATCAACTGGCTTCCCTTGATCAGCCAGGTGGGTTACCCTGTCATAGAAGGAAATCAGGTTGGAAAAGCAAGACTTCCCTCTTATGAAGCTGTGCTGGCTGTGACCAATGACTGCATTGTCTTTCATGTGTTTTTCAAAACCTCCCAGAATAATCTTCTCCATAACTTTACCAGGCATTCAAGTGAGACTAATAGGCCTGTAGTTTTTGGGGTCCTCCTTCTTGAAAATCAGGACAACATTCACCAGTTTCCAGTCAGCTGGGACCTCTCCAGATTCCCAAGATCACTCAAAAATCAGAGAGAGAGGTTTTATGATGACATCAGTCAGCTCTTTGAGAATTCTGGGATGAATCCCATCAGGGCCCATAGATTTGTAGGGATCCAGCAGGTTCCACACCATTGCAGGGTCTAGTGGGACTTGATCATTCTCACAGTCTCATGGTCCTGCAGCTCAGGGCCCTGAGACCCCCTTGGTCCATCATCAATGTTGAAGACAAAGTCAAAGAAAGCATTAAACATCTCTGCCTTGTCTCTGTCCCTGTTTGTGAGGGGACCATCTCCATCCTGTAATGGGCCCATGATATTTCTATACTGCCTACTGCCCTTAATGTATTTGAAGAAACTGTTTTTATTGTCCCCCACATCTCTGGCCAGCTTCAACTCCAGATGAGCTTTGGCTGCACTAATTTTCTCCCTACAGCATCAAGCAGCATCGCTGAATTCTTCCCCATGTCACTTAACCTTGCTTCCACTGGGCATACATCTTCCTTTTTTGCCTTATTTCTACAAGACGATTCATGTTGAGCCAAGCCAGCCTTCCGCCTCGCCTGCCTGACTTCCGACATTTGGGAATTTCCTGCTCCTGTGCCCTTAGGGGGTGATGTCTGAGAAGTGACCAGTACTGATGGACCCCAGCACCTGCAAAAACATTTACCCAGGTTACCTTGCTTACTAATTCTCTGAGCAGCCTGAAGTCTGCTCTCCTCATATCCAGAGTTGAGGTTTTGCTGGTTTTTTTTCCTTTCATCAACAGAGATTTTAAACCCAATTGCTTTGTGGTCACTGTGGCCAAGACAGCCACCAATCTCCACTTCACTCACGAGATCCACTCTGTTGAGAAGCAGCAGATCAAGGAGGGCATCTTTCCGAGTCAGCTCCCTTAGCTTCTCCTCCATAAAGCTGTCATCCAGGTATTTTAGGAATCTTCTGGCCTGGGTTTTACCAGTTGTGAGATGCTCCCAGTTTATTTCTGGCAACTTGAAGTTCCCCGTAAGGACAAGGGCAGTTGACTTGGAAGTGTCCCTTAGTTCCTCAAAAAATAATTCATTGGCATCATTGTCCTGGCTGGGAGGCCTATAGTAGACTCCCACAGTGACATCCACATTATTTTTTTTGCCCCTTGGTTCTTATTCAGAGGCTGTACCAGTCCCAACTGTGAGATCCATACATTCTAATCCTTCTATTACACACAGTGCCAGTCCTCCATCTCTTCTGCCCTGCCTACCCCTCCTGAAGAGCTTGTAACCATCCAACAAGGCACTCCAGTCACAGGCCTCATCCCACCAGGTTTCAGTTATGCCAATGATGTCAAATCTCTCAGACTTGGTCAGAGCTTTGCGTTCCTCTTGTTTGTTCCTCTTGTTTGTGCATTGGTGTAGAAACATTTCAGGTGTGGTTCATTGCAGCCAACACCTCATGAAGCAGATTGAGGGACCCCATTAGTGCTCCTTTCTTCAAGTTCTGACACATCATCCCATTGCTTATCAGCCTGGGTTTGCCCCTTTCCCCCTTCCAAGCTAGTTTAAAGCAGTCAACAAGCCCCATTAGCTCCTGCACTAGAACTCGTTTTTCCCCTCTGAGAAAGGTGCATCCCATCAGGTGTCAGTAGACCAGGTGTTGAGTCCCATGGTCAAAAAACTCAAAATTTTTCTGATTAGACTGACCTCAGAGCTGCTCATTGACCTGATGTATCTGCCTATTCTTATCAATGCTATTATTCCTTGTTACTAGAAGGATCAAGGAAATCACTATCTGTGCTACTGATCCCTGTACCAACCATCCAAGGTCCATGAAGGCTCTTCTCATTGCCCTTGGACTTTTCTTTGTTATTTCATCACTGCCAGTTTAAATAACCAATACTGAATAGTCATCAGGTTGCTTTATCAGACTGGGGAGTTTTCCAGTAATGTCCCTTACCCAAGGCCCTGGGAGATGGGGATTAAGGCAATACTGGACAAGTTTGAAGAACTATGCTCAACCATCCTCCCCTTGCCCCAGTTACTGGCTAGGTACAGTCAAAATTTAAGGAAAACTGAAAAATACTTCACTAAGGCAAAAATATCCAAAATACAGGTTTTAGGTCTCCTCACCTTCTCTTTTATCTACTAGGGTTACTTCCCTGAAAACAGAAACTCTGCCCTCATCCATACAAATCACCTCTTCTAACCCAGAAATTAAGCTATGTCCATAAAAAGAACACTTCATGTCTGCCTGTACAAGATGATGACTTGGTAATGCACCATTTGGTAACACAGAACTGACCACAGCATGGCCGTTGCCCAGCCTCCAGCTCAGTGTTTTCAGGCCTAACAGAAAAGCTTTGGGGAAGGACTGGAGAAGAAGAAGAGGGTAACTTCAGTGGGTTGATTATGATATCTGTTGTCTTTCTAGTCAACAGATGGTAGAACAGAAAATATTAATAAGTAAGCTCAGGATTACTTAAGAAACAGTAACTAATCGTAAAAATCCTTGAGCACAGACAACTGAAGTTGACAAAAAAAGCCTTTTTTTCTGCTCTTAAAAAATGATCCAGGAAACAACACCTTTCTGTCTACCTATCTATGCCAATTTTCAAAGCCATCATACCCATTACTGCCAGCTCTGAAATCTGACACACACAGACACCTTTGACAGCTCACAGGTGAAGTGTCTAGGAAAGGTTAAAATACCTAGAACAAATAACAAGACCAGCTGTCAAAGCCCTAAACGCATAATGAAATGCTAAAATTCTAACACTGAATTTTTATAACTATATAATGATGACACAATAAAGCAAAACAGGTATATTTCATGTATTTATTTTCTCAGCTGTCTCAATAAATTTTTGGTGCATTCCTGAATAATAATTCTAGGAAAACTGAGTTCAGACAACCTTATTCTGCAACAACAGACTGCACGAGCTGGAGAGACCATTATATGGGTTTATTGTTAACTCCTGTTCTCTACAATGAATGATCTCTACCTTTTCCAGAAAAATAGCTTAAAATATAAGATTCATTTTTAAAAAACATTATTGAAAGCTTTTATTTTGCATTATAGCACCAGCTGACTACAAAATAATCAAAGCTTGTTAATATATATATATATATAATGTAATTATCTAACTGTGCATTGATTTTCACTGTGGGGAGTTTCCTTGTTATAACCACAATAAAGGTGGTGTCTGATGATAGTAATGGCAAGTAGGACTGGGAAAAATTAATATTCAGAACTAATGCAAAGAATCTCCCATAATACCTGGAGTTTGGTGAACTTTCTGTCCAAGAAGATACCAATTATTGCATTTAGTTTACAGGTCTTCTGTTTGTTAATGATTTTAGCACTTGATCATTTTGCAGCTTTGCACATCTCTTTACAGAAACCTACTGTCCTCCTACCCGTGAAGTGGACATTGTACAGGTTGAATTAGCTTTGATGCCATTAAGAGAGGCCTTGGGCACTGATATTTTCCTTATAGAAAGAATTCCAGCCACCTCACAATGGACATTTTTCATACATTTTTCCTCTGAGCAGCCAGATAATGTAAAACAAAGGAGGGATCTCTGTTTTCAAATTCTCCAATCCTTTCAAGGTATCAAGCCATTACACTACTTGCGACTTGTGTGTGTGTGTGTGTGAGAATCACAATATAGATACATTAGTATTTCATATCAAATGTGCCAATTTTTTCATCCTCACACATTTTCTTTCCAGACAAAAGACAGCAGAATTGTCCTGTAAGTGATAAAAACTGATTATATTTTCTGTAAAGACACACAGCCTGTATCTGTACTCTCACTGAAGGCATTAGTTCAGTTAATAAAGTCTAAAATTGCAAAATCCTCCTTTATGTTATGTAGAAAGGAATCTTATGTCTTCAAGACACTGAGAAATACTGAACAAAGCAGCTCAACTAGACAGAAAAAAAGAGGTTCAAAGTACTTTACTCACCTAGTTAATCTAGTTATGGATTAAGAGAATAACAAAATGGAGTCATATCAATAGGAACCCTGGTTTACCTGCTTTTACTTTACCTGTTGCTGGGACTTTGGCATGCAAGGAAATGGGGACTATTTGGAATTAATCACTCCTTTCATGTGATTCCAAATAATTGTGATTCCACACCTATTTATTGATGCCTTTTTTCCTTTGCACGGCATCCTGCTTTACTGTAGCCCTAAAAATGAAATCTACATTTTATTCCATTTGTTCATTGCAGGACCAGTGCAGCCAAACACAGTTGGATTGATACTTGGATCAACAGGCGTCTGCTGGGACATAAGCTACACTAAGTTAGTTTCACTTTAAGTTTAAGCAATCACAAAACCATAGTAGGAGTTAAAGGAGAAAATATTTGAAGGTCTTAGAAGTTGTTTCCAGAATTACAACTACAGGGATAATAAAAGACAGTGCCCCTATTGTCAAAGAGTATATCTTTGCTACATTTCCCAAATTTCGTATTAGAAATAAATCAATTTCTTTTATTTTGACAGCCAAGAGCAACTTTGACAGCTAGAGGAGTCTGCCAGCCCTCCATGCCCCTGGAAACAAAGCACTTTCCCTCTTGTCAAGCTTCCAAAGGCTTAAGATTTGCCTGAATACAGCCACAACACTGTTCTAGTCCCCTTAATTCAGCTTCTCAGTGTAGAATCCATTTACCAGCTTCTGGTGTGAATAGTTCATAGTCAGAGATTTCTCTCCATAAGAAGGTATCCTTTGTCCTGTCATCATTTCAGGACTGTGCCACTTACACAGATGCTGCTGCTGTGTTGTTGATCATGTGAAGAGCACACTTTTCCACAAAATAGTTTCTGAGACCAGATAACAACACTGTGATATCCTTCAACCCAAAGCAGATAAAGCTGCCTTTCTGAACCAGCTTGAGCCACAATCTCTTCACAGGGCTGTCTGCCTCCCTAACATAAAAAGCTAGCAGCTCTTGTTACACATGCACTATGGTTTCAGCCTCAGATGACGAAAAGAACCTCCAATAAACTCACTACTAAGAAAGCTGGAAGAGGAAAAGGAATTTCCAACTTACACGTACTCTGACAGAACCTATTTCTTTCCTCTCCCTGGACCCAAGCCAGACCAGAGTAGGGGCGTCAAGTGCCATGTGTTCTTCACACTTAACAGGGTCTTTGCTTTTATACACACACAGAGATGTGTGAATGCTGACATGAGGCAGACAGACACAGACACCAGTCAAGCTCCTTCAGTGATGAGGATGGATCTCATCTTTGGCACAGAGAGAGCAAAGTACAACCCCTACAAGCAATCTAAAATATTATAATTGACTTTTCCATTGTCACTTAGGAATCTAGGGAGAACTAAAAAAGATGGTAACTCAGGCATGCTTTAACTAAACTAGTAATTTTATATACTCTTCTCATAGAATTGTACAGTTCCTATCCTACAAGACCTTTCATGCTGAAGCACTTTCAGGGAAAAAAACCAGTTTATTTCTGTTGAGAGAAACCTTGATCAGGCTTTTCCTACAAGACACTCTTCTGATCCATGAAGCAAACCATGCCAGAGAATCAGCAGTTCCTTAGTGAGAAGAGACACTTTAGAGTCACTAGAATCCTTTTACTAATCAGCAACTAATGACCAATTAAAAGAACATTTAAACATTTTCTCATGCAATTAAAACCACTGATAACTTATTTTCAGTAAAATGGTAACAAAATTATCAAGTTGCATGTACCCCAAAGATTCAGTAACAGCACAAGAATTTCAGAGCTTTCCATGATCCTAATAAGCCATTTCACTGTGTCAGACCTGATACCCAAACTGTCAATAGCCATATCTGTATAAAACAGTTAAATGAATGGGTCTATTTTTTTAAGTGAGACAAATATTTAAGGCCTTCAGTGGGAGCAGATAACATTCTAATACATGTTATTGGCATAAAGGGAGTCATTCAACGGATAACGGGCAGTGTGGAAAAAATATTAAGATACCTGTTGGGGAAGATGACAAATGGCATTAAAGGCTGGCAAACTCAGCTGGATATAACGGGTACCTTACAGGTGAAAGGCTCAGACATCTCCTTTCTTCTCAATGTTAATTAATCTTCTACGTGCTTTGCACAGATTAGGTTTTAATGACATTGCTTAACAAGAAAAGAATTTAACACAGATATCTGAACTTATCTGAAGTCACAAAGCTATGTCTAAATCTTATTGTTCCAAAAGTTACCTGTGCTTTTTAATTTACTCTTCAGACATAAGACAAAATGGCAAAATTTGTATTGAGCTTTTTTCAGCACTGGCACCAATGACAGGAACCACTGATACAGGTTCAGAGATGAACATGCATGTTCCGGTGCAAATGCAATACAGGCTATTGTTGTTTTAACAAGAAAAAAAAACAAACAAAACAAACCAACCAATGACAGTTTAAATGAAAAAATCCAACAAACTATGTCATGTGCTTAAAACGATTCTTGTTTTAATATTTTAAAAAGATAATTAGCTGAAATGAGAGAGAAAATACAGCATTATCTGATTTTGAAGAAATAATACAACATGTCAGCCCATGTTGTTTTTAATTCTGATGTAGAGAAGATGAATAATATTTTAAAATTCTAATTGTAAGTACTGAAATATGCTGGTAATTAGGAAGGCATACAACAGAGATGAAATATAACCTCAAAGACCAAATGAGAATTTATACTCTGAAGGCATTTAATCTGTTAATCACTCTGGCTAACTGTACCAGAACTAAACCTGGTAAAATGATAAACTAATGGAGGCCATTAAAAAATTCCAGCTGAAGAGTGAAAAAAACCCCCAAAAAACCTAAAACAGCACATATCCACAGAAAGAGCCAGGCAGATCTAGGAAAGCAGATTAATAGTCCCAAATGGCTGAAAAATGCCAGAGTTGTGTGCAACACTGAACATACTTCCTACTGCCATTTTCAAAACCATTTCCCACCTATACTGGAAAGCATTACTAATGCTGAGCTTTCTGGGACACACCCTTAGCTATTGAACCAGCTCCTGTCAGGAATGTAAATTGCTCAACAGATTCAAAAGATCCCACTGCAATATTCCTAAAAGCACTCACGGCCACCTACCACTTCAGTTGTTTCAAGCACATTTTTACAAAACAAAACCACATCTTGCGACTTGGGATTTGTGACATAAACTACAATAAAACAAGAAATGAGTATTTGTACTCTGCATGGTCAGCCTGAGCAACTCTAAATCACCAGTGGTTCACTTTGCATGGCAGATGTAGCCCATCAAACGACTCGATCTCACCATAGACTTTGGCTGCACAGACTGTCAGAGAGATTGATTGTTACTGACAATGACCATTCCCTTGGCCCTTTCCCCTCTATTCCTATTAACTCACCTATTTCAGGTGTTTTCCTTTGCTAAGGACAGGAAAAATCTGTTAGCTGTATAAGGGAGAAAATCTGTTTCTCTCTTTGTTATTGTAAGAGTTGCTGCTATCTTTTTTAGGGGCATCCTATTCTGGCTGGTTTTGTTCTTGCTCTGCTTAAGTGTTAAACAAAGGAGGCCCAGGCTCCCAGTTTCCTGAAATCTGGATATACTCCCTATCTCTTCTCTTCATTTATTGCTCTTTAAGCAACAAAAGTAGTTTTCATTCTTGCTTATTGCATATCTTCATTTATTGCTCTTTAAACAACAAAATCAGTCTTCATTCTTGCTTATTGCATATTACATGTTCAAGGCCAGGTTGGATGGGGCTTTGAGTAATCTGATCTAGTGGAAAGTGTCCTTGCCACGGCACAAGTGTGTGTTTGGCTGTGTGTGGAACTACATCATCTTTAAAGGCCCTTTAAAACCCAAACCATTTTGTATTTCTGTTCTGTTGACTGGCCATCAATGTAGCTTCCCTTTGACCATTTAGATGATAAAACTAATACAAAAGACCCCTAAGGTACATAAAATTATGTTTGTTATAAATTAACAGTATGCAAAGCTCACTATCATCAAAATTAAAATGTCAGATTTACCATACATCCTTTTCATTAAACTATTTCCCTTCTCCCCTTTCAGCTAGAAAAAATATTAAATTAAATCAGGATAAACTGTGCATACAAACTAGTCTGTTACTGTCAAACAGCTGGGCTGCTCCAACAGTGACAGAGGTCACTGTGTGAAAATACACAGCGATTACAGAAATAAAGGAAACAGCTGATAGACGTTAGGTGTTGGAAACAAGAGGGCAGCCACGGCAGAAAGACAAGGTTGGAACGAGGAGCATGGGAGGAGCAGAGGAAGAGCCTGCCAAAACACAGGTCTGGATGCAGAGCATGCAGAGCATGAGGGAGAAGGGAAGAACCTTAGTGCTAAAGTTGTCCAACTCCTCCCACCACCACACTGCATTTTCAGCTTCTTACAACTCAGATGGACTATTTAGGCTGTGCCGTCATTCAGAAGTGACTTCAGAGAAAAATATGCAGCCATTTCTGACACAAACAGAATACATTTTTTGTCACAGTACTATATTTTACTGACTTTTCTATGAAAGAGTGAAACATCTCCTTTAGGCTTTGGAATAGAGGCTTGGAAATCTGCCTGCGAAGTGAAACTTTAGAATTGCACCTCTACCGTTCTCCTACAAACTGCATAACTTTGGATGAGTTCTATGCATTTCAAAATGCAAATCCTATCTATATCTGCAGATCACCACACTTCACAGCTACAATTCTAGAAGACTCTTCCTTGTATTTAACATGTACTAGCCCAGGGATGAACACAGCTTCCCCTGAAATTGTGGGTTTCGATTGCAGAACACCAGGTCAACCTGTCATCTTTGATGTTTCAATGCTTACACCTGCTAGGGCTGAGCACCAAAGGAAGAGCAGCATAAACTACCCACAAGCAACAAAAACTGGACACTGAGAGCCCTGCGACTGGAGAAAGCAGACTGGGACAAAGATTGGAAGTGTCAGGGAGGTGCAGAAAAGACAAAGAAGAAAATTTGGAGCAAGAAATAAGGTGGGGAGGACTCATGGAGCAAGAAGACTAAAAATGGAGAAAGGAAATGGAAGCAGTAACGGAAACACATGAAATTTAACTCAGAGAATGGAGGAGATGGAACATGCACTGACTGTGCAAGGAAGAAGGGGCTAAAAGTACAGGATGAAGGTAAAGAGAGAACTACCTAAAGTGTGAGAGAGTGATCTTAGAAAAAGAGCTAGTCAGACAAATTGTAAGATAGAAGAAATGGGACAACTAAAATCAACACTGAGGTGCTGGCAAAGGAAAACGGAAATGAGGACCAATAGATGGAGGAAAGTCTGAAGGCCTGTGGAGCATGGGACAGATACACAGCAGAAGGCTCTGTAGCAGAGAATGAAGGCTGACTGCTAAGTGATGTGGAAGTCCAAAGGCGAGACTCAGATGGGCCAGGGAATGAGCATGGACCAGGCAAGGCATTTGTGGAGTGGAAACTAGGACTAGCCAGAAGAACGAAACCAGAAGAAACTCAGAAGTGGCAGGACTTGGAAAACGGCATATTAGTAGCACCAAGCAAAAAGAAGCAGAGGCAGAAGGCAAAATTTTCAATGCTTGGCCACCTTTTATGAATTGAATCTTCCCAGGAACTGGATTGACATCACTTACTGGTGGGAAGCACAGAATAAAATCTTTCATTTTCCCTTTGCTTTCTGCATTTCCTTTAGTAAGCTGCCATATCTCAACCTATGAGTTGCTTTCATCTTATTCTCCCATGCCTGTCCAGCTGAGAAGGGGGAGTGATAGGGCAGCCTGGTGGATACCCAGCAGCCAGCCAAGGTCAGCCCACTGCACTGGTGCATACATTACCCAAAATAATTCTAGAATTATGGAGCTATACGTCTATTCTGGTTTCCAGTTGATTTCAATTTATTGTATGTCCTTGAGATCTGTAGATTTTCTCAGGAACACAAAATATACCACTGCCAATAGATTATTACTACTTAAATCAGATTCCTTTTTTATTCTCTATAAGCCACAGAGAGTGATGCAATTCAACATTAATAATTTAAAATAATTTCCCTTCTCCTGCATCCAGGACAGCCTTGTTCTCTTAACCCTTTCACTAACAGTAACTTTAGCCTGATATTGAAAGGAAAAAGAGTTAACAAAATGCACTGTCCATTTGCAAGTCCTTCCCTTAAATCCCCACCACACACTCAACTTCTGAATCCGTTAACTGGTCAGTATTAACCAAACATATTAAAATCCCTTGAAGTTTTATGAAAATGAAAAGCTGCACAGAGAACAAAATGAGTGCTCCCATTCAGCTCTTGGACAGACAAGGAGTTGACCCAGCAGACCCAGTCCTGCTTTCTGGCAGGACAATGGGGAATGTGAAGCTGCTGTGGACAAACAGGATTTTTTAAAAAGAGGGTAACACAGTGATAGGTAATTGGAGGAAATGAACTGGGTGAGGCTAGGGCCAGGAAAAAGTATTGCACTAAGAGTTTCCTAGCAGACACAAAAGTTTGCTGGAGGTACGAGGTGGACAAGTAATGAGTCCTCCAGAGACAGCCCTGCAGACCAACCAGTTCCACTGATGGGAGACTGCTCACAGCTCACCACATCACACTCTTATCAACATGTCCTAACTGCCACCATCTGTGAGACAGCTGGGCTGCACTGCCCTTCCTTTGATAGCAAAGATAAGAGGCAAATGGCAATTGCCAGAGGCCAAACCAGCTCAGCTACATTGCTGGGAAGCAGAGAAGGAAAGACAGCACCACCAGCCTGTTCCTGCAAACTCCCTTAGTCTAAATGACATCATGACCACAAAGCAGGCAGTGGGAGACAGACAAAAGCAGAGTTTCTCTCCTTCCTTCCACTCATTTTCCTTAAATATCAACCACAGCCAGATCCAAGTACCATACTCTGAGTATTTCAGTGATTAATTTGACACTTACCACTACAGCTTTAATGATAACTTTTATTGCAGAGGTGTCGCAACGCAGCACAACACACTGTTATGTGGAGTTACACATGCCAGCTCTAAACAAGTTATTCCAGCTAGGAGCAGTACAGCTGCATGAACACAACACTGCCCAAAGCAGGTTAGTCAGCATAGGCTCCTTCGTGCCATGTAAATGTATCCTAAACAGGGAACAGTATAATGTCTCTTGGATGACTACAGTATATAAATAACAACTAGATTGTATCTCTAATCTTAATTTTCATCCTCCCACAACCCAGGTTCCCTGGTTTTATTAGAACATCATGCTTGCATTCAAATCTTTGTTACATAGACCTTAATAGCCAGACATACAGCTGCACCACTAGTCTTGCATAGCAAGATCTATTCCACAGATCTCTGACTTCTACCAATAGCCAACATTGATAGTGAATGAACTCTCATGAACAAAGCTATGTTTTCTTAATAATAACAGTTGTATAAACATAAGGTCTTCTCAGTTAAAGGGAAACCAACATCAAAAAGCAGTAAAACATGGAACCCTAAACCCTTCTTTCTTTGAAGAAACACCTTTGAAGCGAGGTGTTTCTAGTTATGGGTGAATGAAATGAGAATTCAGCTGCAACAAACGGACATCCAGTCTGTATGAAAGACTAATTAGATCCATCTGAGAAGCTGTGTCTAAAACTGCTTCACATATTTCAAAGGAAAGCTCTTCTACTCTATCTTTTGAGAAGACTACATCAAAACATTTAGTCACAGCTGACGCACATCTATCCACTACAGCAGCATTATTTTTCACAAGCCATAAAAGCTACATTTAAGTAATGTCAATAGTCTAGCTTACTTAAAAATTCAAGTAAAGGGAGGGAAAAAAGTGGCAAAGAAATTTAGAGCTAAGAAAGCAATTCAAAGCAGCAATGGTCATATTGTTCCCCCTTATGTCAAAGCATCATGAGATCCTAAAGTAGAGTCTCTTATGGAATATTAAATGTTTCGAGATTTGCTCGGAGAACAGAATTAAAGATGAAGCACCACCCATAAGCTGCAGAGTTAGCTACAGCTTTTGTGGTAATAAGCCAGGCTCTAAACATGAAGTTATCAGGGTTTTAAAATTAACAATTGCTACAGCCAAACCAGCAGGAGGAGCTCACATTTTTTAATCTATTCATTCTACAAAATCTGAGGAGAAGGGTTGGGAAGCTGGAAGGGGTTTCGGTGGCAAGGAGGAATTAGTTCCATTTTTTCTTTCCAGTTTTGCTGGATGCAAAATCAATGGTAAAGAGAAGCATCCAAGTGATGTTCATGTAAACACTGTTTGTAGAAACTAGAAAATCATGATAGGAGTATTGTGGCCCACAAATGAATTGAAGCAACACCTGTGCCTCAAGGATTTTTCAGTCTTATGCCAAAGACCACAGGAGGACTGGAAGGATGGCAGGAAACATTAAATGCTGTAATGCCAAAACCAAGACTTTCTGAAGAAAGAAAACAGTATGTTATCACTCGGTATTCTTAGAGATTTAATTTATATTTCTGTTTACTGCTTACTGGAAATCCTGGAACCTGGACCATGACCCATGGCAGAACATAGTCTTCATTTTCATACCAGAGGAATATATCATATGAAGCCACCACTGTGGGCAAAACTCTTCATTAGGTAATTTAGAATTAATCATTGTAAAAACCCTACTCCTCTGCCTTCTAAGAACTGTATTTTAAAGCAGTGAAGTCTCATTCTAACACAAGGAAAATAAATATCCAAACTGATTTTAAAATATTGCATTTTAGCATTTCAGACCTTCCATTGCATTTTCTTTTTAAAAAATTTTTGTGGGCTACATATCAGTGCCAGACCATATGTTACTGTGAGTCTTGTAGCAGAACTACAAATCTCCAAAACCTACTAGAACCAAGCTATTCACTGCCCTGACATAGAAGGGAGACCATATTTAAAGCTACGCAATGAATGCATTACTTTCCATGTAATTTTTAATATGCAACCTTGTAGGTATTTTTCCTATATGCTTATGGAGTACTGTGTAAATAAACTAATCTCAGACATACAAACCCACAGGAACAATCTCTCTTTACAAAGCAAGTATGTACCATCACATAGTTACTGCTATCCAGTATATCTGTACAATCCAGATATACTTTACTTCTCTTTGCTTAGTACACAAGCACACCTAATACAAGTACAAACCAATATTATATGAGTATACTTAATATTTATCTAAGCCTTTCCACCTCTCTCTCATTAACATGTCCCAGCACCTAAATTCTCTGAGAGACTCAATGTAGCAGAAACACTGAGTTCACAATAAGACACTGAGGCCAAGGCCACTTTCATTTAAAAAACACAATGTCAGCAGTCACAGAAAAGTAGCAATTAAAGTCCTTGCCCACAGAGTCAAAACTGAGGGATCAATGCTCTCCTCAGGTTGAAGGATTCAAGTACACAGTGCTTGTCTCCCAGGAGAAACTGTGCCCACCCCATCAGGATAGGATGGGTCAGCCTCTACCCTTCCAGTAAACCTGTCACTGCAGAAAAAGGAATGCAGCCACAGAGTCTGTCAACAAGCAGGAGCACTGCTATGGTCAGTGACAACAGCAGGGCTTTGCAAGGGTGGAAATTGTGAGTTATGCTCTCATCATAGCACTACAATATGCATATGCATTACAATGACATTCTACAAAACACACAAGTCATACAAACAGAAAATGCTCCAGATTTGAACCTGAATTAGAAGAGTAAAAGTAAGTACATGACCTCTAGAACAGTAGTTTCTGTACGTGTACAATCTATAGAACTCTGTAATGAGGAGGTCTGCTTGCACAGCTGCACAGGTACTGCCATGAAGAGTTTGTGTCCTACTCTACAAGTAAAATGTAAACCACATGGAAAAAGGCAGGAAAAGTTTTCTGCTTACAGATGTAAGGATTATTTAACTGAGCCATAAGGATTACCTAACTGATCTGCCCACTCACCTTGTTCGTTTACACATGCACCTTCCCTTCATTCAACTAGTATTGATCTGGACATGGGAATAACAAATACATTTTATTTCAAATGGATAACATATGTAACAAAATATATTTACAACTAGTCTAACCATAAAAGTCTTCATTTACTGCTCCTCAGGATATATGTTAATTTGCATCTCAACTGGCTGCCCTTCTTATTGTTTCAATTCCTACAGGTATTTGCTTTTCATCCCTATTAATACAGCACTCATATTTCTTTCATATGACCAATTAGTTATTGTGTGCCTGAAGCATGCCAGAAATAAAATACTAGTAAAAATAGTACTGGTATTTTATTGATTCTTTTAACAAGGTTATTAATTTTATTATAATTTTATTATTAATATGGCTGGGAAATGTTATTCTTCTACACAGACTACTGGGAAGACAGAACATAATATGCACTGAATTACTATCCCACTCAATTCTCATTTGTGTTTATGAAATTAAATGTGGTCTAAGTGTGCTTACAGCACACTAGTATCAGTGCTCTGATTTTACATCACACTACTCCTTGTTACACTTGATGCTTTGCATACTTCAGTATATTTTTCTCTTGGAAATATTGAGAGGTGCACAGGCCAATTTTCCACTTACAGAAGTATCTAATAAATTATTTACTTTTCAAGAAAAAGGAAAAGAACATTGATTTTTTTTTTCCTAAAAATTAAAAAACATTCATTAATCAAATTTCTCACTGGACTGAACAAACTTGACAAAATTTTCATAGAGATTTCATGTCTGTACTACATTCATCTGTTCTTAACTTTGGATTTAGGATCTGATCTGATGTTGTGAAAATGGTAGCCCATTCTAGTAAGTAGCAATCTGAATAAAGGAATTTAGCTTTCCCTACTTCTCTTCTTCAGCATTTGACCTATACAGGTCCCTCTGGAAATATATCGAATTTCCATGTGTTTAAAGGAACTTCTGAACTATTTCACCTTACGCTTGCCCCTCTCCCCCCCACCTCCAAAAAAAAAAAAAAAAAAAAAACTTCAAGGAGAAGAACAGACTTTATAAATGAAAACACTGGAAATCCTTTGTCAACTAAAGAGAAGATGAAGCTAAGTGGTCTGGGAAGGTATGCATCCACTACTGAGATGAAGAACCCTAACAGAAAGGACTGTTTTTAAACATGAAAAAGTAGAGTAACAACAATTACATGCAGAGAAATCAAGCAAAAATCATCAATAAAGAATTCTCAAGACAGGACTCCTATACTGAAGAAAATAATCAGAAAATGGATTGTGGTAAAAAAGTTTTCAAGAATTAAGTTTATTGCATAGAATACAGCTACGAATTCCTCATTGAACTAAAATTAGGTTAGAAAGAGGGCTGGAACTAGATGATCTTTAAGGTCCCTTCCAACTCAAACCATTCTATGAATAAGCAACAACGCCACCATCACATGGAACCAGACCATCCTTGGTGGCTGACATCGGTCTTTGAAGGGTCAATTTACTACCTGTAGGGAAACCACAAAGCTACCAGGTTTGCTCAGTGTAAGTTGGTTCCCACTTTTATCTCTGCCACCCTTTGGTACCCTTCAGAACACTCAGGTTTGATAAAGAAAGAACAGACTCCAACCTCCATCAACAAAAGTCAATCAAGTCTTTGTCCCAATACAATCATAAACACATTTGATAGTCACACTGTCAATTGAAAATGGCAAGATGAAAGAGATTCCTGTTTGTAATTAAACTAAAGATCCAAAGTTTGGTGGTGGGATGCTTCTGGGCTGCTTCTTGCTGTTTTGCATTAAGTCTCTTGTAGAGTAGAGTAACCTTCCTTCAAATTCTATTTTAGCAGTAGTCTTAATTCTAAGATCTTTAATCCAATTGATGAGAGGAAAAATTTTAAGCATAAGAAGAACACTAATCAAAGCATGGAATCTGATCATCTGTCCTCCACAGAGCTAAGTGGTATATATGACAAGCAGTTAGTTTAAAGATTCTTCTAGCAGTTAATATATAAAACAAAGAAAAAAAGAATTACATTCACATTAATTCAGTCGGCAAGTTCTTTATAGCAAGCAGGTCTCATAAAGGTTGCTAAATTTTAATTCTCGAGTCAGGTCATTAGACTCTTCTAATTGCAATAGCATTTGTTATGTTAACAAAGTATCAACAGAAATAACAGCTTGAGACTGAACATTCTAGTACAGTGATTTCATAATAACGTAAGTATTAGCCTATATGTTGCTGGCTTCAGAATAAAAACAGAGCTACTTCTATTTTAAAAGGAAAAATATCAAGTCAGGATTCAAAAAAGTTTTTAACCTCTGCTGGAATATCAAACATTAGTATTTCTGCCTGCACTGCTTCAGGCAAACAGTATCTCTCACTCTTGACCACTTGTTTTTTAAATCCTTCAGTTTGGGAAAGCAAAGCTGCTAAGGTGGCCTAAAGCCAGCCCCCATCAAGGACCTCAGTTACAAATAAAATGGTTAAAAACAGATGGTTACAAACCTCAAAATTCTGAAAAATAAAGAGCAGCAAAGAACAGTTAACACTGCACAATTCACTAACAATCTCATGATAAATGAAGCAAACCAGAGATGACCTACAGAGTGAAATGCTGACGAATGATGCGCTCAGAACAGCGGGAATCATGGAGGAGCCTGCTGCTCACGCTCCCTGCATGGAGCACCGAGCACTGCACACGGCGAGGTGGCGAGGCTTTGGCTGGCCAGAGCAGAAGAGTTACAGAAACAAGAAAAGAGTAACTGTTGGAAAAGTCCCTGTGGTAAACAAAGTAAATCAGGATGCGAATGCTGCTGCTGCAAAGCACAGTTTGCATCAGGAGTAAACTTCTGAAGGGGAATGTGAACGTGGCCCTCCCACTGGGCTATCTAACTGCACCACAGATTCAGCTATCTTTGTCACAAGCCACACGGGGACACAAACCACAAAGGCAGGAGCCCGTGTCACACCAACTTAAGAGCAAAAAGTAAATGCAGAAGTTCAAAAAGTGAGCCTTGTGTTTCTGACAGCAAAGTTAATAAAGCAAGCTTTGAATTTCCTCCTTTTTTTTTTCTCCTTATGGTATATTATACCTCCTGATCAGAAACAAGATTTCTCATTCCCAGTCTTGACTTTTCCTTCTTTGAAGTTTTAAGGCAGTTATTTTTCCATTGTAAAGCTCTGAATAGTAATTCTGATTTTGATGATGCTGTATTTACTACACTCTTGGCTGCAGCACACAGACCACCAGCAAAAAGAAAATTATTAATAAAGAATAACATGTCCTCTGCTATTTATCCAATAACAATGAAAGTAAGTGTAACTCTAAACAACCCTGGCATTCAAAACCAGCTGTATGCTTTTTTTATAAACCCAAGTTTAGGAGCAAATTTTAATACACTATACCTTGAGGTTTAAAGTGAGACAGACTTCTGGTTACTGTGAAATCCACCTATTGTGATTTATTTCACAAACTAAGGAATTTTCTAGATGCAAATAAATACCTCTCCCCAGGTCCACAGATTTGGTCAAGGTAGAATTAAAATGCAGAAGCTGCTGTGACAAGTCCCTCTGGCCCAGGCTTTGGGCACACTGTCTGTCCCAGCTGGCACCCCTACTTTCTCCCTACTGCTTGGGCACCCCTTCATCCCTGACAGTGAGGGGTGCTCAGCTCCTCAGGGGTGCTCCTGCCTCCTGCCCAAGCAGTAGATGGTAACAGCACTAACATACTGCAGGGACACAAGGACACAAGAAGAAACTTTCACATTTGCTGTTGTTTGAATAACAAACCAAAGGATCAGAAATCAGACTCCATATATGGCTTGTTAAACTGGGTCTATACCAGCTGCAATTCTCATATTGCTGCAAGACATTACAACTGTTTGGCAGTTTCATTTAAACCAAAAGACAGGTTTGTTCTGTGATATAGGTCAGAATGATTTTCTCTATGTTAAAATGATAATCCAGCACTAATAGTATTACATATTCAGCATCCTTTCTCAGAGTTCATACCTCCTGGAGAAACTCAGCGTGGTTTACAACTCGGCTGCAAGAGGAATCTAGGACTGACTCATATGCAAGTGTGTGTGTTCAGTTACCTGCACAATCCATAGAAAAAAAGTGCAAAAGGATGCTTAGGCCTCCTCTGTCTGTAAACTTTCCTCTGTCCAACTTAGAGATGTATCTCTTGAATAATGTAAGCAAGTATAAGCAAAAGCCCAGGTAACTGAATGAAACTCAAGTAAATCTCTCAAAAATGCATGCCCACATATGCACACAGATGAGCGCCTGTGTAATTAGCTCTGCTAAACAACACTCCTAGTTCAGGGAGGTCCAGCTATGGGGATTAGATTTCTGAGCTCATAGCAGCAAGGGCCTATGCAACACCCACAGTGACCAGCAGTCACCCTGCATCACCCTCACAGCAGCAGGCAGCTCCTGGCTAACTGCTGATAGATAGAGATGCTGCAACAAAAAGGTGGAAAGGCTAAGGGCAATGACTGCTCCTGGGAAGGGCTATCTCTGTCAGTGCAGTCCAGCTCTAAACTGGGCTGAAATCTGGCAGAGGTGTTTTATTGTTTGAATAGAGTGTATCCAAGTTCACAGGATGAGTGTTAGGAGCATTATAAAATTTCAAGAAAAAGCTTTATGCAGACGTGGCTTTTGCTTCTGAAGCAACATTCCACAAGCACGGCGAGTGCCACTGCCATGGAGCAACACTATATATTAGGTACTGAGTAAACAGTTGCTCAAGACCTACTGGAATTCTTTCCACAAGAAATGCTACAACTAAAATGACCAACTTCTTTCGCCCTTGAAGTGGTACACTTGCACAAGGAAATTTTAAAAGGTGCTAACCACGATGACTGAACTCCATATCCCTTTTATCTTGCACCTATGGGATGTTCCATGTGGAACAGAAAGTATCCCTGCTCTCTATACTCTCACATTCATCATGAGTACATGTAAAATGCAGTCTAATGGAAGTGCAGGGAGAATGAAAAAGGATATTAGTTACACATCTTCTTCTCCCACTTAGGCCACAAAACAATCTTTTTAAAAAAACCAAGTTATCATTACCTCAATTTGCATAAGCAAAAATAACACTGAAAAAGATGACCAGTTTCCACTGAAAATTATGTCTTCTACATGGAAATCTCAGTAGAGCAAAGCAAAAGGGAATCACTGAAACAATACTGTCTCCAGTATATAAAATATACATTTAAGTACTTTTTTTTCAAAGAAATCTCATTATTCTGAATGCAACATAGGTGTGAACATCATGACTACAAAATATATCAAGGAGCAGATGTTGCAGAAGTTTCTTCACTGCACACACGCAAGAAGGATAAAGAGCTACCAGAGGTAAACTAGAAGACTTCTGGGATTCCTCATAGTCCTGCTTTTCAATGACTAAGAAAAACTGACTCCTTCAGGCCTTTTTGAAACCTTTTGCTCAAACATTAACAGATACAAGCCAATTACCTATTTAAATAAATCTCATTTTGGTTGTGGAATTACCATTAACAGGAAAAAAAGTAGTTCTCTATATATTAACCTTCCCAATACTTCAAAACCAGCTTGTGTCTTGGCTTTATTCTGCTGAACAGCTGAACTACTGAACACAGCATTACTGTTCTTCTACTGGGCATTTTACTATGACTACATCATACTGAAGTGTTGAATAATGCCATTCCAGTATGATTACTTATTCAAACTGCTTTGTTCTTTGGTTTGCTTTTTTCAGCCACTAGTCTATGCTAATGCAATTTTTGTTGATGTTGCACTTTCTTGCTCTCATGTATCTACAGTGGAGCATAAGATATTACTTCTAAACAAAACACAATAGGGCCATTAGAGAGCTAATTTAATAAACAAGTAAAAAAAAAATCACAGCAATGCCTACTAGAGACAAACCAAACATCTGTGTTTGGTCACCAAAGAGAGAATTTTAGCAGCTGTCAAGAATAATACACCTTGACTCAATACACTGAATTTCTTAGAAAAAGAGCAGAACTTACAGAAAATGATGAGCCATCCTTTGAAACTGCAACTGGGTAAATTCCATCTCCTAGATGCACAGAGAGCTCCCAGCTCCTTCTCTTTGATTTAGCAATCGGAATTCTAAAAGAGAAGTAGGCAGAAGAATAATTTTTAACAGAGATTTCATGCTTCTCCCACTTTAACCAAAAGCACTTGGCTCACAGGATGGTCAGGAGGGATATAAAATATCATTAATCTATAGACACAGTTGGAGAGCATACTTGAAAAAAAATATAGTAAATACATTTTTTCTGTCAAACAGCACATAAGGAGAAAATACACTCTTACTTTCTTTCTAGATTTGCCTTGACACACTGGGTATGCTGATAGAGTTATGGGAGGCCCTTGAATGCAGCCAGCATTTGCTGCAGAATTAGCTCAAACAGGATGAAAAGCGAATGAGAAAGTGGGTTGGCAGGAGAATAGCAACAGTGATAGTTGGAGCAGTCTTCTTAAGGGCAAATATAATCACTATTTCTTTCATCTAATTCTCAGTAAACCTTAGTTAAAAACCAATTACAAACAAAAGATTCAGCCAAACAAGTAATAAAGGTAATTTAATAATTAATGTACATTTTAAAGTGTCTCATCCTTCAAGCACTGAAAAAATAAGGATGTATCATCACAGCCTACATGCATGATTATACCTATTCCTGCAGCATTGTGAGGCTGCACCAGTTATCAAGTAATACGAGAAACCTGGGTCTTCTCAACTTTAGATTAAAGAAGCACACATCTGACAGCAAAGGAATGAGACCAGTCTCTCCATTCCTGGAAATTTAGAGTGAAAAAATAAATTTTCAGCTATTTTATTTAAATATACGCTTGTTTTCAGTTTCCCCATCCTAACTTCTCTTCTACTTTGCCATTACAACCAGTGTTGAAAGGTATGCTACAACTTTTCTGAGGAGTGTTTACCATATAATAGCATCAGCAAGTACTACATATCCCAAAGAGAAAAGACAGGAAGGTGGAGCTCAAACTCCATTAAAACAAAGAAAAATTATCTTGATTGTTAGTACAAAGAAATGAAACATGAGCAATTCAAATCTATATGGACCCTGTGAGACTGAAGCAGCTACCAGCTAAGAATCAACAAGGCCATAGCTGCTGTTGACTGGTAAAAGAGAAATCACGCCCCGGGAGTTCTCAGCAACTCCCCAGAAGTTTCTCATGAGAACTCTTCAGGTTTCCCAAAGGACTCCGGAGATGTACCTGAAAACAGTCAGGATGATTTCATCAAAACACTGGACTTGTGAGATATGGATTATAACCAATTAGAATTTGTAGTTTGATGGTGTGAGGTTCAATTTAGCCAACGTAGCCTTAACCCTGTATAAACTGTATGCAGTGTGTAATAAAAGTTTTTCACCATAAACCACATTGGTCTGTGTGCAGTGTCTGTTTCCTCAGTATAAAATTGTTTACTTTACTTGCTATAGCTTTTCTTCCACCTGTATAGATTTTTCTATAAGAAATCTATAGGGTTAATAAGTTCATCACCTTTAGGTGTTTTCTAAGGATCATGTCTGCTATAATGTTCATCCCTTGTACCTTACAGAGCTTACGACACCATTTTATTGCTGCCTTCAGAGCCTTAAAACTTGGAAATACGACTTTCTATGTTATGTCACATGCACCCTCCTGAGGATTCAGGTGCCCAGTGAACCTTATCTCCCCTGAAGATAACGCTGAGGTTCCCTGTGGAATCAACAGGGAGAAGCACCTGCGAGGCCTCCAGAGGCCACAGGAGACACTATCTGCCATGCCAAGGATGACACACTGACTTGTTAAGGATTTCAACAATTATTTCAAGAAGGTTGGATTTTCAGACACCCGAAACTTAAGCAAGTGCAAGTTCAACTAGCTAATTAGGCAAGGAGTTTCCAAAAATTGTGCTTTGCAATGTGCCTGAAAAGGGAAAATGGAAACACTACATATATCAGACACAAATAGATGAATACTCCAGTTACTCCTGGATCTGAGTCAGGTAAGGCCTAAACTGGATTTCACCTCAGCTCACCCCTATCACTACTCCAGAAGTTCACAAAAACAGATATTGAAAATAACTTGCTCCCATACTAATGGTGCCAAATGTTACCTGCCACATTTAATATAGTGACAATTGTCAAACCAACAAATCCGAAGAATTATCTGAGGTTTACTGGGTGCAGCATCATTTCTCAGCACCTCATATTGAAATTCCTGTATGTCACCAAAGGATTTAGACTGGCTGATAGGAAGCACGACAGACACGGGAGTTCCTGAAGAAGAGGAAGAGGAATTTCCTGCACAGGTAGCAGGCAGCAAGCTGGGAGATGTTTTCACTGCACTTCCTGATATCAGAGCACCCGTAAGGAGGAATGCAGCAGGGTCTTGGCAGCACCTGGTTCAATTCTCTATAGCACTCCACTGCAGCATCCAACAGGATTTATGGCTTACAGCAACTTCATATCTCTTGTAGATGAGGTAAGACCTCATCTCAAACCCAGCTTAGTAAATCTGCCACACTGGTGGGCATGAGATTCCTTATGGCCTTGCTGGCACAGCCCTGCTTCATATTGCATTTGACTGGAAGTGACCTCATGAATCTGGCTGCTGGCCATCAAAGGAAAGACAGTCTTGTTCTCCAGCAGGGATTATTTTTGTTCAGTCCTGTCTTGCTGAGCTTTGTCAAGTGTATCTCCAAACAGGATGCATGCCTCTTGAAAGGCATGACTGTGATCACTGCTTTGCCTGGGTTTCAAACAGCCACATAATTCCCTCTCTGCAACACTGGTGGCCAAGAGGGCAAAGTCCAGAGCTGCACCTAGCACCAAGTCCACAGCAAGTTGTACTCCCCTCCTGGAATTGCTAGATCCATTTGCACAGACACATTTTTCAGCTTTGCTAATCAGCATTGCCTGTGGCTTTGTAATTGTAACAAACTGGCTAGGACAGATACTTACATTAGCTCATGACAATCCTACTTATTTTGCATTAAATCAAATTACTTTCAAAGAAATTTCTTTGCCATAGACTCCATTTTGATGGGACTGGGGGAGGTTTCTTTAAGTAAGGATCACAAACTCTAAAATTAAGGATTAACGTTTAAGTTTCTTGGAAATGAAAAGGAAGTTGCTCAAGTCTGTGAACTACTTTGGAAAACGCAGAAGCTTCTACCAGGCTAAGAAAGGGGCCTTCTGGTGGTTGGGGTTTTTGTTTGGTTTGTTTTAGGTTTTTGCTTATTGTTTTGTTTGGGGGGTGGGGTTTGTTTGTTTGGTTTGTAGTGGGTTATTTTTAATGTCTGAGAAGTCCTAGTGCTTGGGAAATTATCTTTGCTCTTGGCTAAAGCTGCTTCCTTAGCTGAGAACTCTTCGAAGTTCTTTCTCCAAAGGGAAAACTTCTGAACTCTGAATATATTTCATGCTAGCTCATAGAAAAGTCCCCAAACTTCTGGTTATTTTCAAAAATGTAGAACTTTTAAAATTCTACACATTGGGCTGAAATCTGGCATATTCTATTTACAGAAAAAAAACCTCATTGAAAATAAAAATAATGTAATTTTTGCCATTATAAGGACACAAACGGATAACGCACTTCCTCTCCAACCCTAGGTTCAGCATCCACACAGAATGCCTTTCACAGAGTTCAATGTGCCCTCTCTTTTTTCTCCCAGTTCAGGCAAGTGACACATCATTCAAAAAATTACTTATTCACACATAAAGATCACTGGTTGGAGGAAAAAATTGCAAGTTTCATAGCAAGATGAATGGGAAACAGGGCTACGGAGAAGTGTGTGCTCCTGCCCCTTGCCAGGAGCATTCCGCACAAAGGGACAGGACGAGCAAAGGCAGCACTGCGGCCACAACAACGGGAGATGGGCAGGGAAGGGTGTTGTAAACTCCTTCCCTGTAAAAATGGGCAACTCTGAACCTCTCTGCTCCAAATTGCCTTCTAAAGGGAAGTATCACAAGCAATAGGAGCACAGATGAAGAGCACGGTGATGGCCTGGCTCTAAGTCATAAAGGCTTCACTCCAAAGCACTGAAGTAACAAAAACATGTAAACAGTGCAACAAGAAAAACAGTACCATGTGCCTGCTTTATTTTCAACCCCTATTGCTGTCTGTTCTACTGGAGATGATGTCACAGTCCCATAATTTAATTCATACATTACAGTGTATTATGCCCCTTTTACCCCCAACTGCCAGGCCAGAGAGAGTGAGATCCCTTTGTAACAATGCAGCAATCATAGCTCCTGCTTTCTTTGCAAGTTTTCAGTGAGGAAAGAAGACAACTGCTAAAAATTTTAGATCAACACACACTTACAGTGCTTGTGGAAAACAGCCACTAGTTAAACTATTATCTATTCTAGTCAAAAAAAGTAATGAAAGAGAACAGACACCCAGAAAAGCAAATCAAGTAATAACTCTGCCCTTCAATCCATCGGATAGAAGGAACTCAATAAAAACTACATTTTTCTGCAGTTTGTGGCAAATAAACTCCCCTCTCCAGATTACTGATGATGATGCAATGAGCTATGATAAAAGTCACCAGCTCCTAAAAGGGTCAGAAAATTGCATATAGATTTTTTTTTACTTCCAATTCAAAATGTGTTCTAATGCTGAAGGGAAAAACACTTAAAAAATACTCTTTACTTCTGATATTTTTGCTGCATAATACTTTATGTAAACAGAGAAATCCCAAACTATCATAACAAATCCTCCCATTATGAAAGATTGTAAGTGCTCGAAAACCACATTATATGACACTCCGTAAAGCTGTTTTTCAATTGTGCAATTACCTATTCAGAAGTTAAATAAAAGTGAAATATTGACTTAAAACAATGTTAATGGTCAAAGAATCATTAAGAAATCCTTCATCATAACTTTCACAGCAGGTGGCCTGTAAAATGATCAAGAATAATGTGCTGGATTCTGTAGCCACCAAGGTCAGTTTCTGCATACAAATCTTGCAGGGGGAGAAAAAAAGACCTTCAGAAAGTGGGCCATTCATCTGAACCAAGTTCAGAGAATTTCCAGCACTGTGAAAAGATATGTTATGCAAGCACATAGATGTATTCAGTGGGGGTAGACTGAACCAGCTACATGGAGACTACAAAGGAGCCCTCCCATGGCTCATGAATAAGTCGAGGAAATGATCAGAAAAAAATGCAGAGATGTTTAGACAGATGGCCCACTTAAAATGCCTGGGACAGGGCATAAGCAATTTTAATGAAACTTTAGATCTACCATATAAATTGTTTCTTATTTTCCCTGCCCTTCCCTACACCCCTCCCTGCTCAAAAAAAAAAAAAAAAAAAAAAAAACAAAATAAAAAAAAAAAGAAAGGCAAATAGAAATTTAACAACTCAAACAAGAGCCTATCTTGTGATGTTAAAAAAAAGGAAAAAGGGAGGTAAATTTCACACTTTTGAGCTTTATTGGTTTAATAAGTTCATATACAAAGAAATATCCTTCACAGAACCTTCAACTATCAGATGAATATAAAAGCAGGGAA
Source organism: Hafferia zeledoni (assembly GCA_035583235.1). NCBI lineage: Eukaryota > Metazoa > Chordata > Aves > Passeriformes > Thamnophilidae > Hafferia > Hafferia zeledoni. The sequence goes on along the minus strand of JAWWEV010000001.1, from coordinate 79,733,934 downwards.
TGGATAGATTAAAAGAATTCTAAACAGAAGTGTACCGCCAAACAAAACACAAATCTAAGCTTTAGTATCTGAGTACTTTCAACACTTTCCAACATAAAAGTTCATCGTCACACAGAAAAGATAAAAGCAGTACTTTCACAGGCTTATTTTAAGAACCAAAAATTATGTGAAAGGAACCTAAGAATCTCGGAATATTTTATTCAGCAATTTGAAGTATTTTCTATATCTATTCACACCCATTTTCTACATATATTCAGACTGATTCATCTATACATATCATGTGCACTTTTACATAAAAATAGGTTTTCCTTCTTCCTGCTTTATATGTGCATATGTATACCTATACCCCTTTCACTAAGAATATGAAAATATACCATCATTAGACTAAATTATAGTTCTGCATATGTCATACAAAATAATAACCTCTACTAGCCTGTATGCCAGCTGATCAGACAAAGGCTGAAAGAATTACTCAAAGGTTATGTCGAAAAGGTCTTACATTACATTTTCTTACATATCACAATCAGATCAATGACAAATACGCATATTTATAGCCACATTCTCTATCTGAACAGTGACCACAGGAAAAAATTAAATTAAAGGGCAGGTAAACTATAAAACAAAAAGCGCTGCTATAAAAGGATGCTCTGGAGTGCACTGTGGTTTGATTCAAAACAGTGTGCATCTGGATGCTCCCTTTTCCTTTAACAGAAGCTTCTTGAGCAATCTGCACTGACATCAGAGCCGGCAATCCAGTGTCCAGCGAAAACCTCCAGTGCCTTCACCAGTGAACCCCAGACCAAAGCTGAAGAAACACTTAAGCTAGATCTTATAAATCCAGGGTGAATTTAACTACCCACATCTAAGTGTGTGTCTCAACCCCTCTCATCTTCATTTAACTGAGAAGTAACCCCGCAGACAATCTGAGATCATCCTGACTAGCCCTCTTCCACTCTGAAGGTCTCTAAGCATGTAGGGGCTGGGTCCTGCAAGGAGGGACACCCTAACCCAAATGCTTTGCAGCCAGTGCCTTCAGCAGCCTGGCAGGGGGAAGGAACTAGGGGCTCCTCTGCCAGAGCTGTCTCCACAGTCTTAAGGAGGAAGTATTCTCCAAATATGCAGGCCAAGAATTCCAAGCCTCCTGAAAAACCTTTCATGGCTCTTTTAGCTTTAAATCTGTCAGGCAATGTAAGTAGAATTGCTCTTACTACCCATCTCCTTATAACAAATCCATGTTTGCAGAGCATTATGTCCAGAGAATGGAAGATCTAGGCTATCAGTCTCCCTCAGCCTCCTCTCATCTTTCAAGAAAAAGACCCAGGGCCCAGGCAAGCACTGAGGGACTCACCACCCTACCCTGCAGATGGTGGGAAGGAATGAGAGATTCGTGGAGACTCAGAGAACCAAACTTTGTTAGGCTGATGATGCATGCTCTGCGACAAAGAGGTTTGGCACTTGGTCCTATGCCAGGAAATTTCTGTGCATTTAACAAACTGGATGAAACACACAGTACTCCTGGGAGCTGCATGTACAGTCCAAGACCTCTCAGAATCAGAGAAGGATCAGACTGACCAGTCCTGCAGCAGATGACTGCATACCTTGAAAATTGCAAATAAATAAATGTAAAGCATATCTGAAACTGATTTCCTCTCCTATGTCATGTCAGGGCCTACTCTAGTTGTTGTAGTTTGGAATTATTATGTGAATTCTCTCCCCTGCCATTAACTGTTCATGCCAGTAGTTAACAAAGAGAGTAGTTGACACCTGATCACCTGGGTGGGGCCAGGTTGCACCTTTTGTTTCCATG
>JAWWEV010000001.1:79714551-79732027 GCA_035583235.1 Hafferia zeledoni | reverse complement strand
TGATTATTGAGGAGGAAGCCCCCTCCTCCTCTTGTGAGTAAACATCTTGGTTTTTCCCCTCAAACCAAGACACTAGTATCTGATTTCTCTTGGAAAAAGAAAACATCAGAAGCATCAATGCTGGATGAGAAATGTTGTGCCTTGTCTCATTGCAAGCATTTGTGAAATGAGAAGCATGGAAGACTCAAATCATGTGTTCACAAGTAAGGAGAAAAGACATTTATTTTTCATATCATTTCCAAGTCTGTGCTTCTAATCTGTTTTTTCAAACCATCTTTGCTAAACCTGCAAAAGTATTTACCAAAAGAGGAATCACTTGCAAGCAGGTGTTTTCAATCAGATCAGTCAACAATATTGACTTTTGCATGCTGACAATTGTTATGGAGAGAAAAATCTGAAAATCTGTTTATCATCAAAAAAAGTTTGGGCTATTTCTCCTCCATTAAAGTATTTAATTTCACAACTTCGCTTTTTCCTAAAACATTTTGTTTTTATTAAGAGAGAACTTCGGGCAGCTGGGAAAACTACTACTAATAATATACTCCGTAAAAGGAAAACAACAAACTCCTTTTCCCATACAAATTTTCCTGTATTTCCTTGAGCAAAGAAACTTACTAATTCTCTTACTGTGCAGATACTTAGGAATAGTTTTACAATAATTATCACACTTTCTTTTTATGCACAAAGAGCTTCAGAACAAATCACTGTGATGCAATAGGGAGGACTAGAGCTCTTCTGTTCACATCATCCAGTAGCAGTTATATACTTCTATATAACATGATGGTATCGGGATGTAGCTGCTTGTTGGGAAGTCTGTTTCCTGCACCCGCATGCAAACAATGGCTATGCCCAGTAATAATATGCTGGTTTTCACTTTGTATTAAGTTTAGAATACTACAAGTTTCCTGTTCATATAACAAACAAGCAGAAGGAAACTCTATAAACTACTAATATGAAAATGGAGATGAAGTTATTAAAAACTACCTATAAGTTTGATAGGGAAATTACCCAGTTATACTTCTACACATAAGACTACTTTCCATACCATATTTTTGAATATCCAAGCAGACTTTGTGGTAGGCTTGCTGTACTTATCTCAGCAATGAAATCTACCCTATTTGTAGCCTACTGATTTTGAACTAAATTGCCACTAATGGCTATAAACCCAAATCCAAATACCTTTGCTGCTTTAATCTGTCATCCCTTTTGTCAGAATTTAGAATTTCAGTTATTCACACACTTTTGTAGTAGTAGTTCTGGAGAGTATGATAACTTAGAAGTAACAGAACAGAATACAGTGGCTGTGAGAACATCAGTGTTTTAAGCACTTCTCAAAGCAAATTATCCCAGTCATCTGCACTAACTGCTTTGGATCACACTGCAGAGCAGCCTCAGGACGTGTGAACCAGGTTCCTCTGTGATGCAAGACAGGCAGGAGTCAGGCTCCAGAACTGCACCCAGCACACTCCAGTCACAAACCAGCCTTTGGTTCACAGGACTGGACTAGAACTAATCAAAACCCAAACATGTACAGTGAGAATATGAGCTCCTTATCACGAACTAGAAATCCACTCGTACTGGTACACTCTGTAATGACAGCTAGATTAATTATTGAAGATTCTGTTCTTCACATGAAGACATTTTGATCTTAATGACCATTTCTGCAATTGCATTCCCTCAAAACTATGTTCAGTATTTAGTTTAGATATTGGGCTGTAGTTTAAAAAAACCTGATACTTAAATTCAAGCTCAAACCCCCTTATTTAGTTGCCCCAGTAAAAGAGATACGCTAAGAAGTGCTTAACACCTACAAGCTCCTCTCAGATGAAAGGAAAGAAAATACTGCACAGTGCAGCAAATTTGAAAAATCATTCTGCCAATTTGGAGGAGAAAAGAGATATATTAGAATCAAATTTAAGACTTCCATTTTGAAAAAAGCAAGGCCTGACATACCAGTGCTGCCTCTATCCTGTTAGATAATATAATTTTCTTGAACAAATCACCATTTCTCCAACTATCAGTAGTTTACAAAGTTAATCCCTAAAAAACACATTAACCTATATCTTTCTTATTCAGAAGTACACACGTGACCCAGACTGTCTCAGCTAGCACTAAAGGCAGTAATATCTGACTGAAATGCAGTGGTTTTTTAAAGAACAAAGTTTTTCAGACATAACGCAGTGAAACTTTTCATTACCTGCTCAGCTTACTAAAGGAAGCATCATATTAGGAGTGAGCAATAAGTACCACAGTAAAGGAAAAACGAAAGACAACAGAATAAAGTCACCTCTGAGGAAATCTGGTAACAGCACTGAGAGTAAGAACATTGGTCTTCCTCAAGGCCCATGAGGAACACAGTGTGCAAACTAATGAAGAATTTTAAATAATATTAGCTAAGTGAAATAAAAACCCTAATCTGTTTTAGGCCATACTGAAAGCACATTTTCAGTGAACACCACCTACAGATGAAGTTTTTTGCTAAGAATTGTGTATTGAACACTGTCTTTCCTGAGTTTAACAGTTTCATTTAGGTCCCTCACCTAAGCTGTACTACAGCCCTCTTCTGATCTGTCAATCCCCTTGGACTAACCAGATTATATTACCAGAAGTATAGAATTTCTGCTACACTTCATAGTGTACCCATGATTTGACCTGGTCTCTCTAAAGCCTATCACATACGCAATATCTGAGAGGTCATTGTTTAAAATAGAATTTCACCCTTTTTTTGGTGCATCTTGGAAAACACAGTATTTGCACCGTATTCAGCAGAGTGCCAAAGTATTGTAAGAGCCCACCCATCATAGAGAGCTTACCATCTCTCACAAACTTGTTACAGCAGAACCAAGAGTCCATCCAAGAACTTAACTATCCCATGCCAATGAAATCAGTTTTGTCATACAGCTGTTTTGATCACATCTGTTTTGTTGTGATTTCTCCCCTGTAAGAGGCTTAATTCATAGAGTGCACACTTGGGATGGCACACAGTCTCACAAAAGGATGATCAGATTTTCCCTCCTAGCTATCCTATATGCCAGAGTGTAAGAAACATCAGCTGGTCAAAATTCATTTAGAATAACATATTTTTCTAGATAGTCACTGGCTTTTCAAAAATATGCTTCTTTACTACATACACAAGAGCTAGTCTTGGGTAGCAGCAAAAATATCAATGATGTGTCTACCACTCCAGAGATAAATGTGATTACAGCATTTGGCTAGAGGTACTCAAGCCAGTTTCCAACAGGCAGTGTGACGGCTACTTACTCTCCCCAACACATAAAAAATATAGAATGTTTCATGGATTTTAAAGCTTTGTTCTGTTTCTTCTGCACTAGATTCCTATAAAACAAATCAATGCCACTAATTCTGTTCAGTTAAAGAAAAAAAAAATAGATGAGAAAACCCCCAAGAGTTCATTAAAAATTATATTAGATAACATAAAACATGCATATCTTCAATAAGCACCAAATTGTCACATTGAGACAATTACAGCATATAGCAGAGCTTCAGTGACTCTCATTACCTTCCATATAACTTTTACTACACTTTCAGTTTACATATGGCATTCACACCACTGAGCTTTCCCCACCTAATATTAGCCACCTTTTCCCTAACAGAAAGAGAAAGGTATCACTCTCAACAAGTTAGACCCTAAAGTGGATGAACGGCCTTTAGGTGATGTTTACCCCTATTTTTTGTATTACTTAGGCACTACGAGTATGGGCCACCAGCACAGGCACCTAAGTCTTTAACAGTGATACATATTCAAAAGATGATAAACAACTACTGCCTTTTGTATTGTCGTTCTTTTAATAGGACACCTGCCATTGTTCATATTATGGTCTCACAAGTAAAGAGAACAAAGCGAATTAAAAAAAAAATGTGTGTAGATTTCCTTCTTAGCTGAAGTTGTATGCATCAGACCTAAATGAAAGAATTTGAGAATTATTAAACTAGGGTTGAATGTGAAGAACAAAAAACTCTGAATCAGCTAGTGCATCACTCCCAGTATTAATGAGAGTCTTTTTCCCAGTAAGCTTCCCACTGATCAAGGCCAAAGCAGAGCAGCCAGTTGCTGTAGGTGGGATGGACCCAAGGAGTGACAGTAACACTACAACACAAAGCTTAACTCAAAGTGAGTCTTGCAATAAATTTCCCTCTGATTATTTTAGGATAGTCATGATCAATATAGGATGGGGACATGAAAATGGCCATACGGACTGGCTCAAATATCCATCTAGTCCAATATTCAATGATCAACAGTAAATAGATAAATAAGGTATAATAGTACAAGAACACAGTTTCTACATTGCGCTTAACTAGAAGTTCCTCTCCTTCCTAGCCTTTCTCCCAGACAATCAAAGGAGTTCAGAAATTCACAAAACAGAGAATAAATTTCCTACATATAAAATATTTTTCACACAATGTATTAATATGTCATATATGTACATTTGAATATGCTATATAAAACACACATTTTTAAACACTATTTTTTTCCAAATATAATTATTAATATGATTACACAAAGATGGTACTGTTCCTCTTCTTTACTAACCAAATACATAAAACTGTATTTTTCTGTGAATGTTCCTATTTTATAAACAAGCAGGAACAAACAACTTGTATGTGGCCAAAAGGACGTTCAAAAAGAACACGAAAGCCATTTTTCCTGACAGAAAAAACCCAGACAGATTTTGAACAGAAATGTTAAGATGTAAAGTAAAACAGTTGCAAAAACATAAGGAAGAGTCAGTATTTTCACAGTACACTTTCAGAAGTGGCAAATGGCAGGTGAGAGAGGATGCCTTAGGAGGATGTTTAGAACAGTTCTCACAACTTTGCCTTCAGCCCCAGTCCTTCCTTTGCACTCTTCCTGCTGAGGGAATCCATACACAACAGCCATGTTCTCTCTGAACCCAAAGTTTCCTTATTCACACCTGATACAAGTTCCCTAAAATGCAAATGAATGCAGCCCCTCCTGGACCTTCCCGTGTGACACAAACTGGCCTTGTGCTGATTTTGGCTGGGGTAGAGTTCATTTTCTTCATAGTTGGTGGCTGGGATTAAATCACGAAAATCCTTGTCTCTGGAGAGTTGTGCTCCATCCTTCACAGGCCTTGAATGCAACGATTTCTCATTGCAATCCTACTTTTTTAAATTGTGAAGCTGCAAAATGCCCTCAGCTCTTACTAACCCTTCTGGGAAGACACACGTGAATGACTGAAAGCTAAGGAAGCTGAAGAGAAACAAACTGGAAGGGTGCTGCAATATTCAATGTAAGGAGACTGAAGCTTAAATGGTCATAAGACTATCAGGAGTTTGGAAGTCACTAGAACAGAGATTCAGGCTATTCACTCAGAAAGGTTCACCTAATATAGATGTTAAGACTTGGGCAAAGGAGGCCTGTAGTAGAGGCAGACATGCAGTATCCAAGATCAAAGAGTGGGAACTAAAATCGCAGCTAATAGAGCAATAATGTTGACTTAATATTAGTAAGCATCTTAAAATTACTGTGATTTGCCCAAGGATATGAGTAACAAGAAAAAAGGCTTTGCTGCAGGGAAGGGAGCAGGGAACAACACAGAATTAAAAGAAAAGCACTCTGACGAGTTCAAGGAAACAAACAGGGAAAAGCTGTCAGCTCATGGCATCTCCCTTGACTAAGGACTTTAACAACTAGGTGCAGCCAGGGAAGGACCTGCCTTAGATTTCAGCATCTGGTCAAAAAATGAGCAGAAGGGCTTGGAGAAAATCCTCACTGTGTGGTGAAGGTGCATCACCATCTCTGCCACCATCCATGGCAGAGAGAGGAGACTCAGAAACACATATCAGAACACGGGTAAAGACAGAAACCTAAAGCCTAGGAACCGAGATTTTTTGGAAGTGTTTTTTAAATCTGGAATTCAATATGCAAATAACTTATTCGTATCATCTCACCACTAACTGCAGCAAAATTAATTTTACTAAGCACCACAGAGAGACATGTCATCATCTCCTTTCTAAGTCATAGGGTAAACATCCCTGGTTTCAAAAAGAACTGCGTCCTGTCCTGTTCTTTCCTCCCCAGTCTTTCTCACACTACAGGCTTTGAAGATACATGTTCAAGGGAAGCCACAACCAAAACAAACTCCATACACCACATCTAATTACATGAAAAAGTAAACTACTAAAGAAGGGTCTGTGAAAGATATTAAAGAATAATCCATAATCATAAAAGGAAAAGTCATCTGAGCAGTCTCAATGCAGATCCAGGGAAAAATATCCATGCCTTTGAATACTTACCATGAAACAACAGAAATCACGGCATTTCTTACTTTAGGCACCATCTATTCCAAGTATCCCAACAAAAACATGATGACATATCCATGCAGTTTCCCATTTAAGAGTCACAATACCACCAGGTTACAAAGACAAAAATATACAGTACCTAAGGTGGAACAAAGTGGGCTACCTCAAATGCAGGTATCAGAGGACTGATTTTGAGTTATGCAAATACCAGACATGACATTCAACTCCAAGACAGTGAATAACAACACAATTAGCAATGCTATCTCTCAAGTACTTCTTGCACTAGAAATGCACAAATCTACATTGCCACAAAGCAACAGATAGGCCTGTGGTCTTTACTAAAAAATTGAAAATTTTTCATTTATTTGTATATTTGTTTCATAATGCACATAGCAGGAAATATCTTAAAAAGAAAGTGAAGGAAGAGATCTCCAAGACTTGTGAGACAAAGACAGGGCTTATTTTTCTCATGAAAATGTCTCTTTGGTATTTTCACTTAAACACCAACACACCCCCTAAAACTATAGAGATCTGCCTCTCTCCAAGTTGAAAATAAAGAAGTCTTAGCTCAATCTGGTATGTTTACACTTTTAATCTTACCCTTACACAAGACTGAATTGAGCATAACCGCACTGAATGTTCAGCTTCTACACTGGCATATCAAATTTCAAGTCAACAGCTCTTTTATTTAAAATATGTTAGATAAAAAGGTAATATGCTCTCTGTAAGAGTTCCCTGGAGGTTAGAAGAACCAATAAATTAACTGCTACCATATGTTTGGCTCCTTTTGGCAAAATTCAGTAATAAGACACTGCCAAACCTCTTTTGGCAGGTAATAGTATTTGGTAGCTTGTAGTGCAACTTGGGAAAAGAGAAAACTAGACAGAAAGCTTGGAAATTAATTGAAGACACTGCATTTCTGTCCTTGTACATTTAGCCTTATGCTGTTGGAAGAAAAACTGTAACAAAGTCAACTCTGTGGGGCTGATCAGCAATAAATACCTGTCTTCAGAAGAAGAGCTGTATCAAATGCAAACTCAAACACTCCAGCTACTACAATAATCAGATAAACTCTTTTTGTTTTTTTAAATAATGATAGATATGGACAATCTATGTTGCAAAGGGGAAGGCTTGTAAAATTAGTATTCCAAAGTGTTAAAATGCATATTATCAGTGCTTTAATTATAGTGTGTTTGTTTAATTATAAACTAGCTAAGTGTGGGCTTATTTGCAATGCCATGTTCTTAGGTTTTACTTATGCTAAAATTAAATACTTCCCCCCAGCTTCTCTCCATATTTTTTATACTACATAACTGAGACTGGAACATGACAGACAAAAAGCCTTTAACACTACACCTCTAATTATAGTTATAGACTGGGTATTTTAAGGACATCTATTACTGTTGTTTTTTTTTAAAGTTCCAATGAAATAGGTGATGGTGAACCTAGCTGGTCCTATTCCTTTACCAAGATAAGCAGGACTTGCTCTGTAACATCACAGTTATAAGAAATCAATGCTTTTTCAGATACGAAAATGTCCATCTTATTTTACTTTTGCCATCATCTATGATAACACAGAAATTCATTTTTATTCCCATTGCAAATAAAACAGATATAGCCTGCTGTTCATGCCGTGATGGTTTGCCCTTAGAGGACATATTTCTTTAATCAACTGCATCATCCCAGTAAATTCCAGTTTTGATGTATAAAAAAATACTTATTCAGCTTACAGTTTCCACACACATCTGGCAAGCAGTGTGAAGTAGGTTGACACATACAGGCCAGACATTGCACTTCTTAAAGTCGTGTTATTGCCTGGTTAATCTTATATTTGCATTAATTTGACACAGGCTCTTACAGGTAAAAATAATCCCAAAGTGTAGGTCTAAAGATTATAATATAAGCTTCTGGAAGGTTTTACCAGAGGAAAAGTATTTTTTGGCATTCTGTGAATGTTTGCCTCATTCAGCCATTTGGGATTTTATTATTAATCTTCTCATTACTGTATTCATCTTCTGATTTCTTATTTTTTATTTAAAGTAAAGCAATTTCTGTGAAGACTTGACACTGAAATCAGAGACTTCATTACCCTGCAAAATATATCCACAGTTTAAAGTATTTAAGAGGGTTAAACAAAATGCAAACATTTAATGCAACATTAAGCATGTGAAATAAAAACTTGATTGCCTAAAGAAAGCATGCTATGCTGTTACCCTGGTGACAGGTTAAAAAAGGATTGTGAGCTGAATGGCTGTATGATATGAAATTAAAATGTTTCACATTGAACAATCCAAAATGAATTGGGAAAGGTTAGAGCAGAGGAGAGAGAAATCAATTCTCCAATGGCAATGGTGAATGGAAGTGAAGTCTGAATAGGATTTGCCAGTGGGGTGCAACAGCTGCCAAATATCCTGCAGCCAAAGAATTACAATAATACTGATGAAGTGTGCAAGAGCTTTTGGAATCATTGCAGGGAACAGAGAAATACTCCTACAATAATGAGGCCATTCTGTGTCCTATCCCACTTTTGCAGCTGAATCAAAGGAAAAAGAAATGGTTGAAAATTGTAATACTCCACAACAAAGGTATAAATGAATTACCTATCCCTTCAATCAACACCTTGTATTTAAGTACAGCCTTTGTGAACCATGAATGAAGCAAGCATGCTAAAGAATGGACAAATCAAGACACGTCCATGTAAAAGTATGCAGACAATATTGAATGAGAGACTTGCTTCCCATATATTTTGTTGACAATATTTCCACAGCTGCAGCATCCAGAACAAGCTATACACTTGTATATAGTATATAGCTGTATACAGCTGTAAAATGACAGGGAAGCACATGGCAATTAGCCCACACCTTGTTAGTTCTAGAGTTTCAAGTATACACTTTCTACACACAGATAAATACTAAAGAACATATTTAGGAGGTGTAAACCTGCATGAGAGGAAATAATGGAGGGGCTTGTAGAAGGGATCAAAGTAAATGAAATAGAGAGAGGTCTTCTAAAGGATCTTTCGGAAGAGGTCATAAGCAAAGCATGGATGAGAAAAAGGCCGGAATCACAATTAAAAAGGGCCAGGAATTTGGCACCACAATAGAAAACATTCACATGTGTACACTACACAAATTCAAGTTTCAGCATTAAGTGAACAGTAGCCACAGAAGCTATAAAACTCCTACAACAGATGCCGTTTTCCCAGAAGACATGGTGGAAAAAAAATAAACACAGGGACTTAGCCAAGTCCATTTACTTTGGTGAATGGCTTTCCCACCAGCAATCACCTCAGCAAGATGAATGACACTGCTCTGGGATCATCCCAAGAGAGGCACAGCAAGATTCAAACTTTAAAAAATTATTATCTTCATAATAATTTCATAATGGTTAGCAACTAAAGACTGAGCAAGTGTGGATTCCCAAGTGTCCAGAATACCTTTTCTTCCTACAAAGGACAGGGATGACAGGCTATAAAAATATTCCATGACAGACTGTTCCATTCGTGGAATATCATAGAATCAATTGGGTTGGAAAAGACCTCCGAGATCATCAAGTCCAACCCTTGGTCCAACTCCAGTCCCTTTACCAGATCATGGCACTCAGTACCACGTCCAATCTCAGTTTAAAAACCTCCAGGAATGGTGGTTCATTTATGTTCACGAATAATATGGAACAACGGCTCTGCTTTCAAACGTCTATATAAATACCTTACTTTACTTGTGTTACCAATTCTGAATCCATTAATTTAAACAAATCAAAGAAAAATGTTATACATAAGCTCTGAAGAATCATAAAGGCTATCTTAATGTTCCATTTCAAGTTCTGTATTTTCCACAGAGGTTCATTTCCACTGGTCAAAAATACATGTTTCACATATTTGCATTTTACTTGTTTGTCTCGAGCACATATAATCCTCTTTTTGTGATAAGCAGCTGAGAAACCTAGAAGGGTAAATAATACTGGATTTTAAAGACATCTAGAATATTATATACAGCAGCTGTTTTTGCAGTGATTAAGCAAGATTACAAAAAAAAATAGTTATTATTTATGAGAGGTCAAAAGAACAACATGAGATAACAGCTAGAGAGACAAGAGTGGGTTACCATAACCAGAAAAGCCCATTATAAACCAGGATATCATATGAAAAAACGGAGAACTAGTACCTTGCTAGTCTGTGGGGAAAAGAAAAAAACACACAGTTGCATAATGGTGTGAAGCTGCAGTAGTGACATAAATATATGGAGGCCTTTCAAAGGCCTAACAGTAAATCATGAGAAGAATGCTTGACTTGTTGACCAGGGGACCAGAACAGTAAGGATAAGACAGTGCTATCTACCTGAGCTATGGATGGCTGCATTACTACGAAGTGAGGGAATGAAGACAGCCACAAGTGCGCTGGACTCACTCATCCTCATCAAATGGAAACGAAGAGCTTTATCTCTACCCACGCTACAGGGCATTTTTAGGGTAAAGCAAAGTATACATGTTTAGCTGTACTTGCAATAACTGTTTATGTTATTATTGCAGTTCTAGAGAGCTAACAAAAAAAAATCCACATAATGCAGTAAGTACAGTTCAGCAGTGCCTGCGGCTGTACTGAAAGTAAGAACTCTCTCCCTTTCCAAGAGACCGGTTTGGATTACTCCAGTGAATTTTTCTGACATCATCTTCCTTCTTTTTAAAATTAATGTAACAGAACCTTATTTTGTGCTGCCCCAGCAGTGCAGGAGAGCCAGAAAGCTCTCCTACTGAGCAGCTGACCATCTTTCCATATGGGGAAGCCCTAGGCTGGCAAAGAGCTGGCTCTGACCCAGACTCCAGCAGGGTAATAGGTGTAGTCTGTGTGAAAGCAAGCATGCCTGAGAGGTGTGGGGCTCTACTGCTCTCTGAGCAGTTCCCTCACTGCCCTATAATCAAGCAATGGCAAGGCAAACATCAATATAGCTGTACTCAATCAACATAGACATGAACGTACAATAATTCGTTAAATAAAAAGCTAAATATATTAATTTAAGTTCTTGCAGTTCACCAGTTGTGTTACATTCATTGCACTGGACCTCTGGATTTTCAGAATTTTAAAACACAAAAATTTAGCCCAGCTATTTCAGAACTTGACAAAAACTTTTATCTCTCATTTTTCACTGTACACTTCCCTTCCTGTGAAAGTATTATTTTAAGTTTAGAAAGTATCATGGATTTTAGGTCTCGAAATACTTTATAAATGTTGATAAACAGATATTTACAAGACCTCAATAATGCAGCAAAGTATTAAGGCCACTCTGTCTTTTTGCAAACTGAGGCCAAATTCAACTGACTTGCCTAAGGTCCCACAAGAACAGTTAGAAGTTTAACTCAAGACCCCCTAACCTGGTCTTCTATATTAAACACATGAGCAAGAAAAACCTTCAGGTTTTATTTTGCTAGCAACAAAAAAACATTTTTCCAATGTGTTACCATCTTTTTGCATGCAGTATCAGGTAATATGGGCATGCAGCCTCACTGGTTTTTTCCAAGTCATAAATGATGAAAGGATAAAACCCAAAGAAAAATTAGGAAAATACACTTAGCAGCCAACACAAGCAATGCATAGGAAGTGCTGTAGGCAATTGGGTCTAGAAGTATAAACATCACATTAGTAGACCCATGAGATAGCATGATGTAGCCACACCTGGAGAGACACTCTCCTATTCCCCTCCCAACCCACTAACAAAAACAAGTCTGAAGCCAAAATGTGAGGATTCAACTATACAACATCATTTTTGGTCTCAAAGGCTAACTACATCAAACAGACATAAAATAAGCTGGATTCACTTCAGCCAAAATATGTTTCCACTTGAAACAAGATCGAGTTCTGTCTAGAAGACCTTGAGGTTTTACTAGATGCTGTAAATCTGTTCAGCAGCTGTGGGTGGCACCCGTTTCACAATAAAGTGGACCATGGAGTAAGTAGAAAAAGTCCTAGGTAAAATAACTGAAAGCTGAACAATGAAACAATCATTAATCATTCATGGCTCTTTCCTGCAGGAAATGTGTGCCCCTATTATCTACATATCACAATGAAATATTCACATTAGTATGTGGCTCACCAAATACCAAGCACTTTCACTAGCTAATCATATTTCAAAAATACTTTAAAAAAAAACAACCAGAAAGAACCCAAAAAAGCCAAACCACCCCATAACCACCTTTTTCCCAAGAAAACGGGTTAAATTTACCACCAGATAAAATAAAACAAACCTCAACCAACTAACCAAACAAAACAAAGACATCACAGAAAATGCCCTAAATATTTGATTGCATCACAAAAGTGATTGCCTATATTCCTGTAACTCTAAACATGCACAGATCTCCAGCAGCTGTTCTAGCTAAAGGTTGGCAAATTACTCCTAGGTGAGGCCAGGGGCACATATATAGCAATGCAGACAGTAGAAATCCACCTGTGGGTGCTTCACCCAAATCATAACACCATTTATTCTAACCAGCCTTCAGCTTGTGGCCTGCATTAATCTCAACCCCAGACAGCATGCTGCAACCAGGAATGCCACAGAGTGTCACTGCAGGGGTCAGGCCTGACTGAAACTACCTGAAGAAAGTTGGGTGTTTGATCCAAAGGTGGCAATAACTTGCTGATCATCAGAGCATGTTCCAGCATATAGTTGATGAGTCAGTCACCCAGGGGACTGCAAAATACATATTTTTCTGGCACATCCCATCAAATATGATTGATTATAGAGAAGAATCCCCCTCATGAGGCTGCTACTAATCTGATCTGTGGCACAGAGCTAAGGTCCACCTTTGCATTCCTTTTATGAGCCATGCTCTGCACACCTCTTTCTCACTGCTACACATCCCCACTCTTGTAGCTCTTCCAGAATAATGTCACTTGTCATGAGTAACCAGCTTCTGACAGAATGGTCCAATGTAAGCTATTATTAAACAGCTTCTACACTGTTGGTCACTTTAATAGAACCAGAGAAGGAAACACACAAAATCACAGCTGCATACCTAGGAAAGAGGAGGAAAGAGAGCAAGGGAAGACCAGGCTGCACCAACAATTTCTTAATCTGTCTCAGCTGAATTTCATCTGATTATAATCTCAGTAACTCTGACAGTGTAGTCTTCTGTAAAGACCTCCAAGCATGGTACTTTCTGTCTGACTAGAATAACAATCCTGATCTTGGGCTGAATAAATCACAGGGAAAAAAGAGAACCCAAAATACCTCTGCAGTTGTGGAAAGAATGCATATTATAAATATGGCTCCCAAAAGGGAAAGGAAAACAAATTAAAACCAAAGATAAGCATATAACTCAAGTTCAGCAGAAAACTGTCTATTTGACAAGTTTGGAAGAAATAATGCATGATTTCAAAATACTACTCAGTAGGTTTTTTGCACAAAAATTGCTCAATTGCTTTCAGTATATACAAAAAAAATTCTGTCAACGTAAATAGTGCCAGAGAGCTGAAATTGTGAAAGTGTTGATAAATGTATCAAAGTACTTGTCCAAATTATTAGGAGAATGTTATAGTTCAACTTTGGAGCATGCAGTCTGTCTAGTCCACTTACATCCTCCAACATGGATTTAAAACTCACACAGACCGAAAATGTCCAATTCTGCCACAGTGAACCATACCCAAGAGTACAAATGGCCTTTTTGACTTGTTGCCAGTAGCACAGGTTCCTACTCTGCACATTCTGTTTACCAATATTTGTCAAACAGATCACAGTTTTACAAATAAAGATGTGCTTTTTCTCTGGCCACAGTCCTGCTCCTTAAAAAGTACCCATGATATGGAACACCTTCACAAACACGGCAGATGGAGTTTGGGTAAGTTAAGGACATGGTGAAGGATCCTTTTGCTGGGTCTGTAGTAACTTGTATGCTCCACATCCTCCATCCCCTCTAGAGGGAGTCCACCAACTGCTCTAAGGAATGGAGAACATTGTCTCAGACACTGCATAAATTCTTGGACCTCATTCTGCCTTTGCTTCTTTGATTTTTCCTCTGAACAAGCTGCATGACTTTTGGAAAAGGGTATCATTATCACGTTTGGTTTCTTCTGAAGTTACTTACCAGCAAGCATTTTTGCATTAGCTTGTCCTTGCTTGGCCTCAAACAGGCAGCTTTACTATCTTAAATCAAGTAGATCTAACAATACATATGGATTGAAACCATGGCATATTCAGTAAGAACCACACTCACACCACTTGGACAAAATTTTAAGGCTCGACTCCTGAAGGATCATTCCAGACCTGCATATGCCTCGACAGAAAAGTCCATCATTTCAAAGCTGAGCTGAACATGAGTACACCCTATCATGGCAGGAGACAGTTATCTTCTCCCTACTGAAAAGATTTGTTAGCTTCATCATTTAAAATCTGAAAAATCAGACCTTAATCTAGTTTTGCAGACTTCATGTGGCCAGACTCTGTGGCCTTTTCTGCTTGTGGCAGAATATTTGATGGAGTTTGGCTAGGACTCTAAAAATTAGCTAATTTTTCTCAAAGCAGGAATGTATTTGTTTCCCTAAAACAGCACAAAAAGAGATGAATGATCATGGCTGACTGCTCAGCGCAATAATTCATTCACATATCTGATATCTCACTTAAAATAGTTGTATATGTCTTTTGTATTACAATACACAGATACCTAGTACTGAAAAAAGTACTTGCAATAGAAACAAAACATTAAAAGACTATTAAAAAATTGGATTCCTTTTCAGCTAATAAAAACATTCTGCAGGGCAGAGAAAAAAAATCTCAAATCAGAGCAGGGAACGCAATAGCAGTTTGATAATCACTACTTAAATCAACAATTTCTATCCTTACTCAAAGCACAAAGTAAACCACTACTACTCTGTAGCAGTACCAGATTACTTAACTTTCCTATGCTGGCCGGTAAAAACTACAGTCAAGGCTCCTTCTTTTTCCAGATTCATCTTTTATTTAGGTAACAATCGCCTTTGAGTGTCTGTTCTTCTCCTTATGTCATTTGCTAGAGATGATATCACTTGTGGAAGGAAATAAAAAGATGCTTTACTTTCCTCTACAGATGTCTGAGGCAAGCAGTGACCCAGCCCTATACATATGCTATATATTACAATGCCATTTATACTTGCCCTAAGTGTCTTTTTTTTTGTTGTTACTACCATATGGTATTAATTATTTTTGTGGGTACAAAAAAAAATAAAGACTTCTTGAAACCACATTTGATTTATTCCTGACCACTGTAAAATCAGTAATAGAATACACTGTCAAACCACTGGCATGGAATGTGAATAATGTCTATCCTACATTCTGACTTCCCTCTCCCAGAAAAACACATGCACCTACATTACAAAACGTGAGGTGAGGAGAGTTATGCTGACATTAGGATTATTCACTGTATACAACCATTGCTAACTCAAGCAAGGATCACAAATTCAGTTATTCTAACAGAAGGTCTCAAGGTATTGACAATGATGGGCCAGAGGACAATCAAAGCTACAAACATCCAGAGGAAAAAAGCATACCATTCCAAAAAGGCAAAGAAGTGAAGTAGTATTTTGACATGGGCTACTGCAATGGCCAGCCAGTTAACAGCACTGCCTAGGTACGAGGTAGTAGCAGAGTAAAAGCCACCAAAAAAACCATACTTAAAACAAGGTGTTAACTCTTCCAGCATTTACCAGCTCAAAAGTGTTTTCGGAATCAGATTCTAAACTATTAAGGTTCTTCATCACAGCAGTAAATTACTCAAAAATGCACAATATTTTAAAGCTCCTTAGCTGAATATCCATATTACCACAAAGTGCTTAGATTGCTTCAAATGGGCACATGGGAAATTTGTGATGCTCAATTTGTGGTTAGTTACTAATGCAGCAACATTTTGCATTAATGAAACTCCTGATGTGCATTAATTACTGTACTGGCTTGTAACACATTTTTGTGCCTATTAGTTCGCTAATACATAGAATAAAAATAATCACGTAGGACTTGTGGGAGTAGGGAAATGTAAGCCATAGCTCATTTGAATTTAGAAAAAACAGACTATCTTAGGAAACCACGCATTTTCTCACCAGTTACTCTTGTGCATGAGAAGATGCCATTAACAAAAAGCATCAGCACATCTGAGTTACCAGAAATGAACTTACCTTGGAGTCCCCAGAAATCGCTGTGATCTCAGTTGTTCAGCCACATACAAAGACGCTGCTGTTGCCAGTAGTTCTCTTCTTTCAAGATCTGTCAACTTGTGTCCTAGTTTTCAGAAAGCAGTTTAAAAAAAATTAGATACCACAGATAACACAATCACAAAAAATAACTACCAGTAAAGACACTGCTCAGTCCTTATACTCGAAAGCTACATTTTTCCCCTCTAAATTGAGATGAGGCTTGGCATAGCAGACACTCTGAGTTTCAGAGTTTAAATTGCATGCTTTCATAAGGATCAGCCCAACTGCTAACACTGGTATATATGTTCAAAACAATTTGACAACTGAAAGAAAAGAAACTGAACGATGCTGCAAGCATCTTGTTTTCATTACTGAAATGCCACTGATTGACATATTGTGCCTCATGCTGGTAAGGAATCCATCTGTACATTAGAACTCACTCAAACTATACAGCATTTTTTCTCACTATTTTATCTTGCAACGGTTAGAAATCTTCCAAGCAAGAGGTAACACAACAGTATACACCGAAAAAATATACGGGGATAATGCTACTTATCAGCCCTGGGTCACTTAGTGTCATTTGTGTAATCATAGAATCAAAATCATGTTTGACACTTCATAAGCAGAAAGTGGCCCAAGGTAGCCTGCAATCTGAAGTCAGGCAACCTAATAAATGTTTGGGCAAAAAGGTGCAACCAGGGTGATTGGAAGCAGATTTTCTCCCAGTCTGGTCTTGTTTCAAAAAGTAAGGTTAACTAGGCTAAAAGAACACAGTGACAGAACTTTGTCCTCCCCATCTTCAGGTTAGAAATCACACAAGATACATTTGGTATGAAAAGGTGGCAAATTGCTGGCCAAGAGTGACCTGAGTGTCCAGAGGAAGGTCACCAAGATGATTAGAGAGATGAAGCATCTCTCCTATAAGGAAAGGCTGCGAGAATTGGGATTGTTCAGCCTGGAAAAGAGAATCATAGAATCGATTGGGTTGGAAAAGACCTCCGAGATCATCAAGTCCAACCCTTGGTCCAACTCCAGTCCATT
>JAWWEV010000001.1:79663851-79714451 GCA_035583235.1 Hafferia zeledoni | reverse complement strand
ATGTTAAACAGGACTGGACCCAACACAGACCCCTGGGGAACACCACTGGTGACCGGCCGCCAGCTGGATGCAGCTCCGTTCACCAGCACTCTCTGGAAGGCTTCAGGGTGACCCAAACGCAGACTTCCAGTATCTGAAAGGTGCCTACCAGAAAGACAGAGAGACTATCCACAAGAACATGTAGCAAAATGACAAAAGGGAATGGCTTCCAACTGAAACAGAGTGGGTTTAGACTAGACATCAGGAAAAAATTCTTTATTCTGAGGGTGGTGAGGTACTGGAACAGGTTGCCCCAACAGGAGGCTGCCCCATCCCTGGCAGTGTTCAAGGCCAGGCTGGATGGAGCTCTGAGAAACCTGGTGTTCCTGCCCATGGCAGGAGGGTTGGAACCAAGTGATCTCTAAGGTCCCTTCAAACCCAAGCCACTCTGTGATTCTATGAGAAAGAGCAAAAGGAAAAATAAAGTACTTGTTCACAAGGTAGCAGCAAGAAGTTAAAATTGACATAAACAGGACAAGAACTCGAGTTGAACTGTCATGAAAAAAGACAAATTTTATATTCTTAGGAGAGATTTTGCACAGATGAAAACAAGAGGTGGCCAAAGTCAGAGGGAAGGATTACACAATAAAGTTAACAAAAGATAAAGACTGAAAGACTTAGCTGAATTTAATTACAACATAGCTCTCAAAAAGTGTTTATGTGTACATATCACAGCAAATGTCATCATCCATAGAACGTATGGATTTCACACGAAGAGATGAGAGAAGAGCTACAGAAGGTGAAACTCTGCTTCCAGTCCCACAGCCCAGAAACAGTTAAACAGATCCCTTCTAAATCTCCACTCTACCATCAGCTCAGCGTTATGGCATGTAATGTTAATTCACATTCCCCAGTACTGGTTGCTGGCAAGTGCAGTAGCATCAAATAAGACTAATACATTCTCAAGAAAATCCAGAATGGAGACTGATGAAAAGGACTGGAACAGACTCTGCAGTAACAAATCCACAATTTCAAAACAGGATGTCTTCTGCACAGAACTCATCATTCCACTGGGCATATTAAACAGGGATGGGTAAAGAAGCTATGTAGAGACCATCTCAGCAATGCAATCATACCACACTGATGGGAATGCATTCATTGCAGTCCAGCTAACAGTACAGAGGAGCTGTCATAGACCAAAAAATGTCAATTTAAAAGTAACAAAAGCCAGAAAATCTGCATCAATCTCTTTTTAATTTAGTCCACATTAACATATTCTAGCTAAATATTACTGCAAATTCCTTTGCTCAGTGTTTATTATTTTTTTATCTGTCTTGAAATGGAAACTGTCTTCACTGCAACAAATGCATGCAGAAATACAAATGCTGAAACGTTGAGAAACTGGCTTGAGAAACAAACTTGATCTTTCATTTGCCAGTTACTAGAAAAACTGATTGCAAGGCAAAACTCAAAAAACATTCAACTTTTGTACTATTTGCATATATATATACACACACAAAAGTGTGTGTATATATAAGACATACAATGCAATAACATCAGCTATCTGGATCTGAAACATGCCAATTTTCCAGTTGTTTACAAACAATGAAGAACATCTGAGATCACTTTGTCAAAACAACGAATCTAAAATTGTTGATTTGTTTACATGTCTCAGCTAAAGACACATCAGGAATCTGTCCTAAAGCCTTTGCTTTTCAGTCCCCCTGCCTAACACCCACAACAAGACCATGTGACAAAAACAGCATGCTCACACCCAACACACAACTCATACAAAGGAACAATGTAAAACTAGAAAGATTCCAGTTCAAAGGTTTTATTGCATGACCTGCATCTTTGATGAAATCAATAACTGCTTTTGCACTGGCCGTGCCACAAAAACTATTTTCTCCCTGTATCTTCAATAAAAATCCAACTCCATACAGTGAACAAAGGTCAGCAAGTTGAAACAGGTTAGTAACTGATCAAGAGTTACATTCATTTCTCCCCTATGACAAACATGAAAAAGAATATTTCTCCACTTGCTCCATTTGTCACCATTTACACTAGTTGTGGCACATATATGGCAAGCAGAAAGCCAGTCATGACTGTAGCATCCAATATGGGATTTCTGGGAGATAATGTAAACTGTTAACAGAAACATACCAGAATTAAGTTTTGGTCTTTGGCAATAAAGATACAACCCTAGCACAGAATGTCGTTAACGTAACTTCGGAGGCATGAAACCTCAGAAGTTTGTTTAAAGGCTCCTTCCTAAGGACGGCAATTTACCTTCATTACCCAAGACAGACTGCTGTCAGTACCACCTTAGTGTTCCCAACTCCAGCCCCATTTTCCTTGTTGTCTGCTCTTGCTCTGCTGTCATGCTCAGCAGAATTCTAAACAATTTTAAAGTCAAACTTTCAATTATATTATTATGTTTGGAACTACAGAGATGTTCCAAATAGTAATAGCTTTGTTACCCTTCAAGTATTATTTTACTTCAGAAGCCACACCTCAGGATGTCTTGAGGCATAAGTTAATATTCACCACCAATAAAGATGTCACAACACAGCCTTTCACATTGACCATACAGATCACTCTGGAAAGTAACAAAGCTACCTCTGGAACAGTTCTCCAAGTGCTTCCTTGATAGGGAAGGAATTAGTAAACATTGCCCAGCTGCCAATACGGGAAGTTCCACCATTGCTCTTTCCTGTTCTTATCACTGCAGACTCTTGGGCCACACAGAAATTTCATCTCCACAAAATCAAACGTGAAACATATAGCTCCCAAATCCCTCTGCTTAACCTGGGATATATTTATGCATTATCACTACCATCACTGAGCTGAATTATATAAGGTGAATGCAAAATAGGATTAATGGTTATAAATTTCAGTCACAACAAAAGGAGTGGAAGTACTACTGCTTACATTATTTAAAACTAGACTGCATGCATCTACTGCTACTAAATAAAAGAACCTTGGTCAGAAGGAAGACAAGAAAAAAAGCATTTCTCTCTCATTTCCCTGATGTTATGATTGCTTAAATCAATATTATCCCAGTATCCCCCAAGCTGAGTCAAAAAGGTTCATGCAATTACTTTACATAACCAACTTCAAATTAAATTACATAAAAGGTCATTTTTCCCATAACAGTCTCATTTGCATTTTGTCCTAGAAATGTGTTTCCTACTATCAATTACAGGATAAAAACAAAACAAAACAAACAAGCCCTGGTTGTGTGTCCCAGTCTGTTACTTAATACTTGAAGTGTGACTGTGTTCTGATTGGGACGAATAAAAATTAAAAGCAAAATGGGTAAGATAGAAAGTGCAATGCATAATTCAGATCCATACCAATGTTGGCAATATTTAATAATTCCCCAGTTTTATTTTGGCTCAAGTTTTTCCCCAATGGGTTTTGAAGTTTACCATTACAGATGGCATGTGTATCAGGTAGGCTGAGGCAGAAAACAAAGTTGAATATTATTAAGGGTTTAATTTCTTGTGAAGTCAAGAGAGCTTTGTTCCACCCAGATGGCCACAGTAAAAAAGAGACAATACTGTCTGCATAAGCAGTCTCAAATCATTCAGAATAGTGAGGAAATATGTCTTAGAGAACTCACAATCACTTCTAAGATGGATGATACAGTATACAGATAGAAAACCTCTACTGTTTTGAACTATAAGGGAATTAGTGACAGATCAAGAAATGTTTTTTGGTCTCACCTGCCAGAAAGAAGTATAGTAAACTCTTAAGTCAACTTTTTTACAATCCAGTAGCTTTGTAAAATGAAAAGATTAGATTCTAATAAAGAGAAAATAAATAGAATTAACAGCAACCATCATCCCCCTTCTAACAGAAACACTGACAGCAGAAGCTGTATTCCCATCTCTAACTAATAGCAAAATTTTCCAGACTTAAATTTAAAAGTCATGTCTGCAATCCCAGGTCACCTGGAAAGCACTTTCACTCGTAACAGAATCATGGAATAACTGAGATTGAAGGCCTCTTGGGGAGGCTTCTAGTTTGTTCACTGTGTGTCCCCATACCCCCATCTCAGCATCAAATTCAGAAGAGGTTGCTCAGAGGTTTGTGTAGTCAGGTCTTGAAATCTCCAATTTATGACTCTTGCTGTGCTGGTCATTGAAGAGCCTGGCTTTGTATTCCTGAGAACCTTCTCTGAGGTCCTAGAAGGCTGTCATTATGTCCACCCTAAGATTTCATGCTTCCAGGAAAGACAAGTTTGCCCAGGTTCTCCTTACAGGTTGCCTGTTCCAGCTGCAGCACCACCCTTGTGGCTCTTCACTAGACTTACTTTTTTGTTTGTTTATTGCCATCTTTCTCAAGCACGAGGTTAAAACTGGACACAGTATTTCAGAGGTGGTTTAGTGAGTACTGAGTTAAGCTCAGTAATCATTTCCTCCAACTCATATAATTACGGCAAACACAATGCATTTAAAAGCCTTCACCTCATACACAGTTTCTGGAGCCAACACACCATGTCAGGAGAGAGGCGCTTCCCCTTTCTTCCTTCTCTGTTAGAAATATAAAGGATTACCTAAAAGCATTGTTCATCAGACTTTCTGATCTTCCTCTCTCCCCAGGTGAGGTAAACATGATAGAAGACGGGAAGTAAATTACTCTTTTTCTTGGTTTTTATTCATTTGTTTTGCTACGACTTTTGTGATAATCTCCTGAAAAATGCCCCATTTTTCACTTGCAGATGATGTACCTCCCAAAAAGACTGACCACATATCTGAGACATCACTGAATAACCAGAAAGAGTGAAACATTAAAAAAAAATCTCAATATTAAAAAACATATCCAGGAAAATATTAACTGTGAAACAGACTGACCTGCAAAGAATAAGCTAATAAACAGGGTACTAAGCTAAGGATCCTTGAGTTTAATTTGTTCTTTGTCAAAGGCTCCTCCTGGATCTTTGTTAAAAGAGAGGTACATTCTGTCCTATAAAATAGGGACAATAGACAGTATCATTCCTGTCTCACCAGGCAGGACAGGAAATATAGAGACTTCCCAGGTTGTTTGGAAGCTGTCAAAGGACAGTGTGTCTGACTCCTGCATGGTTGGCAAACATTTTTATTCTGTAAGCAAAGTTTTTGGAGGCCACTCTAAGACAGCTGTATTTGTGTCACCTAATCTAATCAGTGTTGCTGCACCCACCCTCAGATCCGTACTCCTCCCAAAACATTCATGTGTGCTCAGAGTAATAACCCTTTCCAGTCAACCCAGTGCCAGACAGCACTCTAGCCAGCCACCCCTCACAGAGGCAACAAAGGGGCATGACAGAAGCTGCTTTCCCACACTAATCATACTTTGCACAAGGCTAGTTTCCACGCAGCTATTATTTTAAAATAATTTGCAATAAAAAACCTGGGGTCAATGAATGTTTACTTAACAAAGAGAAGAAAAAGTTAAACTCTAATCATCAACATTACTAAACATTCCCATTCCAGATGTAATTTGAAGTGGGCATCACAGGTTAATGGAAAAGCAGCCAAGATATTTCTAGTGATTAATTTTTTCTTATCTTCCTGTAAAAGTCTTCTAATAAAGGATTTATAACAGAACCTTTGAATATGAAACTGGCAAACAAAGCATCTCTTGTTTTACTCCTAAGTAAGAATAAATTTAGTATTTATATTTGAAGAAAAATGCACATAAGAAATGGGCCAGTTCTTCATGCAGTCACCATAGAGAACACAGTTCACATTCACTACTTGTCATCACTGGAGACCAACAGTGGCAGTTGTGCAGTTTACAAAAGAAACACACTGGATTGTGCTCAAGCATTAAGAAAGCACACATCTCTATTGAAATTGTTTTATTTCTTAAATTTTGCAAATGTAAAACACTTCTGGTATAGGTTCCTTCTGTTAACAACAGCACATATTTCTAGGTATTTGCAAAGCTACATTAGCTACACATTGCTCTAATTTTTCAGGTTACCCCAGATCTTTTTCTACAGCTATCATCTTTTATAAACAATATTAATATCTATCAAGCTACTTAAATTTTCAAATCCTCCTAGCAAAGTTTACCCTGGGTACTTATAAAGTTAGCTGACATGACTAGAGAACTTACATGTAGGGTAATTTTTGCCTTTGTTCTCTTGCTATGCTTCTTCCCATCATTTGCCCACCACTCCTGCTTCCCTTCAACAGTTCCCATTTGAGTCTGTGGATTTGTAGAAATATTTTTCAATGGGAACTCAGAAATACAATGCAATGATACATGCATTTTTCTATCATTAATAATGCTAATTTATGCTTGTGTTTGATAAATGGAAGAAGATGAGCAAGACTTTTCATACAGCAGGAACAAAGTCCAGTCATTTCACATGTGCCATTCATAGTTTCTATTACGAACTGTGACAATATCTCGTGTCTTCTGGTGTCTAGATCAAAAGCATACCTTGAGAATCTAGTAATACAATACTACTATTTGGTTTATGTTTTTATTGTTCCTAGTTGTGTGTCAGATGAGACTGTCTCCTCATAACACAGTATGGAATTATCTAACACCCTGCATCCTTGCCTTTTTCCTCATTTCCCAGCCTACCACTCACTTTGCACATCTGCTGAAGTTCACCAGATTCCTTCGTGAGATAAGTCAACGCAAGAACTCACAGAAAAACTACCCCACCAAAGCAGCAACAGTAAAAAAAAGATGCAGTTAGAGAACTGAATCCACTCAGGAAAAGGACAGAAGAGTCCCATAACATGAGACTCTGCACTGAAGTGTCAGGGAAGAGAGAGAGACCAGCTACAGCAGTACTATGCTTTCAGAGCAGATGATCAGAATACCCTCGGGTCCATGCTGGATGGAAGCCAGCTGAGTTACCAAAGGTTAGTTAGGCACACCTTAGCAAAGATAACAAAAGAACTATTCAGCTTGAACCATCACAAGCTTTTACTGCCACTCAAGGTGGCTAATGCCTGTTGCTGTGGTCTCGATCAGGAGCCAATAACAGGCTAGATGCATCAATCCCAAGGGCAGGACTGTTTTACACACCGAGTTGTCAATTACATCATGATATAAAGTAGTCCTGGTGCAAAGAATAGTCATCCACAAACACACACACTGAGTCCTGAGGTAAGAAAAGTCTGTTCTGCTTCTTAATGAGACTAGAATTTGGCAAGGTGCCAGTCATGTCCAGTGACTGCCAATCTGGCAGTGCTGTCTCCAAAGTGGGATGAGAATTCTGCCACATTGGATTAATGATGAATGGAGGAAAAGGACTCTCCATGGGATTCATAAAGGACCCATGAATGATGAACTATCAACAATGTCTTTTCTCTTGGTTTGTTGTTTTGGGGTTTTTTTAATAAGGAAGATGTTCTGCCTGATGAATGACAGCTGAGGTGAGACACCTGTATGGAAGGACTGAGTCTCTGACCACACAGGTCAAGAAAGCATCTAGAGCATATTGGCTGTGACAGAAGACAACATTTGAATATTTGATCCTTGTGAAAGGAAGCGAGTCTACTTGTTTACTTATTTTTTATATAAACCCTTGTTAAACATGTTTGAAACTAAGTAGTTTGGGATGTTGTAAATAAATGTTTGCATTTGTGTTTATGTTAACCTAGTGAACAAGTTAATAATATCAAGGTGATTCCCATTACTGTGTAATGAGCAATAAGAGCATGTTACTGAAATATTCTGACAAAATGCCTGATTCTCCAGACAATGCTACAGTGAAAACAAAGGATGCCAAAAGGCAATTCTGAAGATGCTGCACAAACTCACTGAAGAAGCAACAGTGCTCAGTAAAAAGAAATCTTACCTTACTATAGTTAACAGTAGAAGCAATGTCTGTAATGAAGCACAATAGCATGGCAGAATTGATGTTTATTTTACGTATTTCTTATCACCTGCAAACTATTTTTCTTGACTTTGGGTGTCTTTCATTCACTTACTAGGAGTATGTATTTGGCCTTCTAGAAAACAAAGAAATTAACTATTTCAACCGTGTTATGCATTATTTAAAAACTCTAATTGCATGTATGTATAGATACATTTGAGGAAGAAGTAAAGACTGATCTGCAAATAGATCAGGCTAAAAATATAAAGAAACTAACCAGAAGCAACACCACTCAAGATAAAAAAAGAAACATTTGCAAGTGGAACAAACCTTTAAAACCATCAGGATACACTTCAGGCAGGAATTTAGTACTGATGTCTCCTTGAACAAAACGTGGATGGATGATCACTTCTCGCAGTAAAGAAATATTGTGAGCTACACCTGAAAACAAAAAGCAAATCAATATAAAATCAGGTAACATATTCATCACAAATTACATTAGAAAACAACTTATAAAAACATGAACTC
This sequence comes from Hafferia zeledoni, assembly GCA_035583235.1. Lineage (NCBI taxonomy): Eukaryota > Metazoa > Chordata > Aves > Passeriformes > Thamnophilidae > Hafferia > Hafferia zeledoni. Next base: position 79,706,113 of record JAWWEV010000001.1, on the reverse strand, counting down.
TCAACATTCTGGAACAAATACTTGTTCACAACTTTGATAGCATAGTCCTGATGTCATCAATGCAGTTTCAGCAGTTTTGTTTCCCTCATAAAGCCTAATTCCAACACCTAGAAAAGCCAAGGACAACGAGCACAACCAATAGACTTATAGTTCAGTTCTAGAAGATGTAGGCAAGACCAGAGCCATCTGCTTGAAATGACAGATTAGCCATGACAGTAAATCTTAGCTCAATCCCAATGAATATGGTATGGAAGATATGCACCATGCCACACCCCAATCACAGTAATGAAATACAGTAAAAAGTTTTACCACTTAGATATAATTTTACAACATTTTTATCATTTGTAACTCATAAAAGACTCCTGTTGAACTTACAAAACAAAGAAATATACAACTTTCTCCATATGTACCTTTTTCCAACCTCACCTGGTCAATTCTTTTGCTGAATGCCCCAGTTCCCCTTTAGCAACACTCTGAGACTCCATTAGGCATATAACCCGCCAAAAAAAAATCATTCTTTAATTAAAAAATTATTTATCATAGAGCCTTTATAGCCACCTTTGACTCTCAATTTCTTTGAAAATCATACTACTTTATTTTTTCTGAATTTCTTCATCTTTTTTTATCCTACTTCTCAGCCTCTCCTCTTTTTTTATTTTTCTTTTCCATATTTTCACCAATTTTTTGTGCCACCAAAGAAAACAACTTCCAACCAATATAGTCTAAAGCTACACAGCTCAAAGGACAGTGCCAGTGTCAGTCTAGCACTTGCACTCAAAACATAAGTCCTCTGCCCCTTCCTCACCGGTGAGGGATTGGCCTTCCCCGAGAGGACAGGAACAAACCATACTTCATTCCCAGTTTAGGCTAGGAAAAAAACCCGTAACGTGGAGATGTCAGCACAAGGTATGTACTCAGGATAGTTAACACTGGAAAGTAATTAATATGGGAAGATTTTGGAGATAGGGAAAATGTTAAAAAATGGATTAAAGAAACACCTGTCACGATGCAGGTATAGCTGGTATACCTAAGCTCAGGCAATGGGACTAGATGACTATTTTTCATTAGGTAACTTCTGTGTAATGAAGTTAGTAATTTAGTGCTAAACTGTACTTTGCCAGAAGTACTTGCAGTTCAGTCATTAAAAGTCATTTCATTGTAATATTAGATATAAGGAAGTCTTTATAGGGGGTAGAAGAGGAAATGTGGCACAAAAAAAATAAGAATTCCTGAGAAAAAATCCCCAGATATTAAATCATCTCCTCCTTACTGCAAACTATTCTCAAAAAGAAGATGCTTCCTCTTTTGAGAGAAGTACACAAGAAAGCAGTTTAGGATGACACAGTATCTCCACTCTCTTCTCAACTTCAGAAAGGGATCGAATGGAAAATCTAGAGACATGAGAGTTCCGTTACAACATGACTACACAGAATAACACTGGCCCATAAAGATCAATATTTCTTAAGAGAAGTTGCAATAGACATGCAGTCCAGGAACACTGCATGGGTGGCTGCAGGTGTTGATCTATTCCAAGTATGGACAAATGAGGAAGCTGCTGTGGGAAAGAGGTTATCCAGCCTCAGCTGTGCACAATCTCACCCCTCAGGAAATGCCAAGTAATTCACATTCTTTCCTCTCAGTGTCAGAGGAACAGGTAATTCCAAATCACATTGTGTTTGCCAGGTCACAAACTTTGGCTTTAGCTGCACACTATGAAGTACAAAATGGAAAGCACATCACAAAACAATTTAGCTTGTAAAATTTTGTCTGAGCATCCATATCTCTTGAAAGTACAAAATTCTGAACTTCAACATTAGATATGCTTACTTACAAGTTATTATGACAGGATTATGATTACTGACATCAATCAAAGTTATTTGCACTTATTTTTCTAAAATCTCTAGTTTAAAATAACTTTTAATAAGAATTTGTTATCAATTCAGGTATTCCAACTATAAATTGAATTGTTTGGATTTTTTCCCTTATTGATATCTCACCAAAGCAAAGACATTAGCAGCACAGCAAATGCAAAGTGTCGTGGCTACAGAAAGAAATTATTTTGCCCTTCTACTTCTTTTTCTTTTGTGTTTTTCCTGTTTAGAAGCATGAACAACATTCTTGCTATTTTATATGAAGACCAGTTCAAACAGTTTCAAAGCTTTTTTCCCCTACCAGTCTGCTGCTGGTGTGAATTTTCAAGCTCTATGTGTGGCCGTCACTGAAAACACTTTCAATACACCGAGTCAGCCTCACTGAATCAAGAAGTCACAGCTTTAAAGACTAGTTCATGAGCCATTAAAAAGCACATTACACAACCAGTTCAGTGATGACAGGATAAAAATTAGTCCATTTGATTAAAAGAAGATCAGCCTCCTTTTGTTGCCTGCAATGTAAATAATCATTCACAGACTCCAATTTCATAAACACTGAATGGAACCCACACTGCATCTCAGCTAAACAAAAAAATTTAAAATGTTATGCTAAATAACTTTGTTTCCAAGTATGCCTGTCTTTTGCTGCTACAAATTACCCCCAAAATTTCCAGTTTGAGTAGTAAGTTGAAATATCACAGAGACTTCATCTATTAAGCACAGCTTCAGGACTGTAATTAGAAAACAAAGAGGAGCCCTTCAATGCTGCCCAACTTTGAATCCAGGAGTTAAACATGCTACAATGTGTAACCAGATCGTTTCACATCTTCCTTTCCTAAACTGCTATAAGATCCCTGGTGAGATGATGGATGATGACAGATGACAGAGTTTGGTGTCTCAACTGACTGCCCCAAAAGACCCAAAATAATAAAAAATATTATGAGTATTTTTATTTCTAAACTCACATGCATAAAAAAATTAAATCAGAGGCTCCTGTAATGTTTTAAGGTCCCAAATTCCTTTAATAAGCTCAATAGAGCAGACAAGTCTAGATGCTTGGGAAGCAATATGACATGTATTTTACATATGCAAATTAAAAATTTAATACACAAGTTTCCCTTTAAAGTATCATGAAAGGCTATCTTTATCAGTCCCTGTGATCATTATGTGAGCAATGACTGTATGGTCGATCTGCTTCTCAAGACTCAGCTGATACCTTTAGAGATGTTCCAAATCATATGGTTTTTGGGTTTTTTTAAAAAGTCCCAGTGTAAACCTTCAGAAGTCTCGAAGTTTTAGATTTGCAATTTAGCGTGACCTCTGCCAGAGTTCATAAGGTCTCCATCTGTGTGTAAGTAACTGCTAGCCTACAGAAATATGGACCCCTAGAGCAGCTTGCTCCTGACTACCTGCTGCTTCCAAAACAATGGCCAGACATTAGCCTCACACTCTCACAGGATCAAACAGAGGCTAACAGGCAGTGCTTATTTCATGCAAAGTTAGACACAAACTGAAGTATATTGTATTTATGTGGCAGTGGTTTTCAGGGAATTCTTCTTTTTCTTGACCAGGTCTACAGTCTGGCAGAAAGAAAATCGCATTTGTTAGCCTGACAAGCCATGACATTTTCAACAAACAAACAAAATCCTAAACTACATTGATTTATTTCCCCTCAGAAAACAAAATTTCACTTCAGCACCATCTTTTTGACATTGTTAAGACTGATGCAGAGCTGCAGTTACAGTTATATTCTTTTTTTCTTCTAAGTCAAAATATAATAAAAAATAATAATCACTGCTCCTTGCACCTCCATAGTCTCATTTAACTTGGCTGTATTCTTCATACAACATTACATCAGTAGAAACTCAGTTTAAGATATACCTCTTGGCTTTCAATTTTTATACACAGTTTTCAGAATATATTTGTAAAAGAGAGCAGATTAGCATTTAAATTCTGCAGAGCTAATGAAATTTTTTAAACTACATATTTGTATGCTTTATTTAGAACATATATCCTGAGCTTCCATTAATTTTCCAGTTAAACTGTAGTTATTGCCTAATGAATACAGGAGCACACTAAATAATCACACTGTTCACCAAAGCTTATTAGCAATCTCTGTTTGAAGAAGCCCTCATTTAAAAAAAAAAAATTAGAAGAAATTACTCCTCATAGTGTCTGTCACTGTCTTGCCTCCTTCCTTTCCTCATTCTCTGCCTTAAAAATTCTGCTAAGTATACCAAATTTTTCATTACCTTACAAAATGTAACCTAACTCCTAACCTGTCCTCACAAGAAAACGCAAACACAACAATAAAATCCATTTTATAGAAAACAGTAATTTTATAGTAGGATATCACACCACACTTTTACTCACTAAAAATCAGAAGTTAGAATGCCAAGGCACAAAACCATAGGCAATGTTTTCACTATAAATATTTACTGACACTAAACATATTCAGCGTTGATTAGCCTTTTTGCAGTATTAAGCTTCTGTCATCTTGATGCCTGCAAACACAAATCTGCATTTATCCATGTAAACTTAATTGGAGTCCAACATGCCTCTGTGTAGATAAGCAGTTGAATAGACAACTTGCTGATAATTTCAAATTGTGCTAAGTGGAACAGAAGTAACTTTATCTGCATACTTACTGATTGCAAGACCAACATGTAGAGTACAGTACTAGAGGTTTTACTTTTTCAAAAAAAAGCAAAGCTAAATTATCACCCTACAATTTAAATGCTTAGTAAGAATAAATGTGACAGAGCTTAGGAGGCATCCTATTTCTATAACAGAATACAAAAAAATATTAACTGAGCTCTGCACTGAGCATTATGAAACACTGATTACATTACTGTCCACTTAAAACAAGAACCTTATCTGATTTGCACAGGCTATGAAAACACCACTTTCAACACATGAACTTCTGAAGTCCATTATTAATACCCAGTTAAGCCTCCATGTCTGCAATTGCAAAAGTTTTCAAAATATTCGCCAAAACCCTCAAAATTCAACTGTTATTTGCCTTTCAAAGCTTGTCTTTTGCTGCAATTCACTTCAGAGCAGGGTATCTGCATATAAAGTCACATCCCAAAAGTGAGGGAAAAAAAAAGGGGGTTTTAGCTTTGTAATTTTAATACACAAATACCCACATAAAATTCTCATATCGATTCATTACATCACTGACCCTCAGAGCTGAACATGTATTTCAATTAAAACAATAATTCTTTCAGATATTAATGTCTGGAGCTCAGAGAACTAATAGATCAGAATAAAGTGGGGAAGAAGAGGAAGTAAAAGCATATAATATAATATATGGTAATGTCCAACTGTAAAAAAAACAAGTTCAAACAAACGAGATTTTGCACCACATGTAGTTCTGAACTTCTTAATAAGAGTAAGCAGAATTTTTTAGAGGGCTGGCTAACACATATGAATGTTTGAATCAGTAGAATAATTGGAAGCAGAAGTTGAGCAGTCTTCGTCAAGAACAAATGAAAGAAAATGAATGGCCATTCTGCCATCATCCTCTCAGCCATCCCATCACTCTAAAGACAGAGAAAAGAACACTAGAACAACTTTACATCAAAGTGCTATACCTAGAAATGACAGCACTTGTCTTTCAATGCCTCCTCAACCTGGCACACTGCAATTCTTTTTTTTCACTGCCACAACTTTTTTTTCTTCATAAAGGAGAGGAAAAAAACCCATACAAACAAAACCAAACAAATAAAAACTTCCCTGACAAAAAAGGTACCTTGTTTCCCATTCTGCATCAATAAAATTGCCTTCCTCTTTCACCTGATCAATCTGTACCTTCAATTGTCCTTCCCTCTTTCTTTTCCATAGGACAATAGTTCTATGGACTTCCTAAACTACACACTATAACATTCCACTGGCAAGTTGCCATTCCAACTCCCTCCCTCGTGTCTGGCTTTAGAAAAGGAGAGGAGAAACAGGAGCAGCATCTTCCCTCATGTAAGCATCTGAACTCCAAGCTGATGCTACTAAGCATCCTGAAATGGTCCTTTCTAGTGATTTTGACCCAAGTTTGTTTCTTTCCCTTCTCCAATTTTAGTTTCCACACTGATACACTTGGAAACCTGCAGGTTCCTGTTGCAATGGGTGAGAACATCAACACTCTTGCAGAACTACCAGTCTCCCAGTTGTATGACCTGTTGCAGCACTTTTCAAAAGTACAACCAGAAAAAACAAGGCTCATTTAATCCTTTTTTTAGAACACACACTGTATGCCGTTTTTGCAGAAAAACAGGCTAATACACAAAGATTGTTTTGCTCACAATACCAAGGGGTACAATTGCATGGGACCAGAATACAGGAGTCTAAAACTTACAAGTATACTGTCATTGAAAAGAATCTTTTAAGTTAAAACAAAATCCTTCAGTAATTTACGATGTTTGGATCCAAATAAAAGTTTACTGTGAAAAGTTTTGTACCTGAAATGCTTTGAAATATATGATAAAAACTAAAAGTAAAGTTGAGGGCATTTTCTTGTGCTCTAGGATGACACTGCTTGAGCAGCAAGGTTGTTGTACCACATGACCCACTGTGGTTCCTTCCAACCTGACCCAATCTGCAATCCTTGGAAAGCCAAGGCCTTCTCAGAACACTAAGTACAGCACACTTTTCCCTCCCAATCAGTGTGTCTACAGTTGCCAAAACTCAAGTCAACAGTTTCTTGCTGCCACTGTTCTGGCAAGTTTCCACTGATATCACAGAGCTAACTTCTGTATTCCCCTTCTCCTCAGACATTCACCACAGTTTTTTACCACTTTTCTGTTTTCTATTCTATGTTTGCTCTTTTACCCCATGCTGGAAGATTCCCCACTCCCAGATGGTGGCTCCCTTATTTCCCCCTCATTTCTACTCCTCCTTGCTCTACCTGCTGCTTATTCTTTCCTCAGATGTTCCTTTTTCCATTCTTCTTTCTCTCAAATGGACTACAACATTCCTCTCTCCACATAGCAAACAGGAACTCAACAGAGAACTGCTGACTTTACACAAAGACAAGTTGTGTATCTTCTGGAGACAAATCTGGGTTGGACCCTTAACATGAAACATCCCTGAACTACAATGGAAGACCTAGAGATAAAAATGTTACCTGCTTAGAACCTCTCTAATTCAGAAGTCTCAAATGAAATTTTGAGTTCAGACCAGTTCCTGTCAGTATTTAGACAGTAAAGAACCTCAAGAGATCATTTAATCCAATCCACAACTCAAAGAAGTGCTATCCCAGACCTTCAGCTACTCCCATTAATAACAATGGAGATATTGCACAGGGGGAAAAGGATGGAGATTACATTCCCATGACCACATTGAATCTGTCCTGACTCAGTCTTGAGTTAGTCACACTTTCAGAATCTACCAATGAACTGAAAACATTATTTCTTATTTCAGTATGTACATGCTGTCACCAGCCCAAAATATAAACAAGCGTTAAGGTAACGAGCATTTTTCAGAGTATTGCTGCAACTATCCCAATTTGATTTATTCAATATTTATAATGAAGATACTGCTATTACAGGCACTATATGATGCAGCCTTGGTTGCTTAAGCTATTACTTACTCAAATTTTGCTTAAGTCTGCTTTCTTTGCAAATACTACACTATTTTTTTTTTTAATTTAATGAATTTAATTTCCCTCATGATATCGTCAGGCAGATTTAACTGGAAAGGACACCTAAACCATGAATTCAAGGCTAGGTACTATCCAATCCTAGAAAACAGGTCAATAAAGACTGTGGTGTGAGGACTTGTTCCCTGTAAGTGGAATGGAGCTAAAGAGGAATTGGGTGACTTGTGGATATCCTAAAGCCACAGCAGCAGAAACTGAATGTTTGCTCACACAGCAGAGTAAGTCCTTGCACTTCACACTGCCAGCATGTCTCAACCCAGCCTGGATGAGTCACCCTCCTGGAGGGTCACTGTGCTACTTCAGTCCTGGGTTCTCTGATGGGACTGCCATGAATGGTGTTATACAGTGGCATTTGCTCCAAGAGAACATTTGTCTTCTAGGAACTGGATAAAACCCACTGATTTCATGCAGGTCAGCAAGCAACCATCAAAACAGTAGTGACTAAAAGTCCTTCCCAACTTATGCCTGCTTTGAACTGGTGACACAGAAGTGATGGGGAAGACTCCATCCTCCATTAGCAGTCCCTAAGCTATGCATTAGGTGGTCCTTGACCTGTTACCCAGTCACCCTATCCCATTCCCACCCTACGTGAGTGAACAAGCATCTTTGTTTACAGAAATTGCGACTCTTGGGAATTTAAATCTAAAATTTTCACAGTGTGTATTACACCAGTACAACTGACACTGACTTCAGCTGGTATTGCTTAACAAAAATGCTTTCTAACTCAGAAGAAACTCATAACTTACAGGAAAAAAACAGACTGTCTCTAAAACACAATGAAAACATAAATGCTGCTTCACAGGAAATCAGGAGGGTAAGGGGGTTGTGCTCAAAAAATGGGCATCTGGAGCACACTGTTCAGGAAGACTACAGTAATCTGCAGTTATGTACAAGATCATTATTCAAACATAAAACAAAGTAACTTCAAAACTAGGTAAAAAACTAGTCTGTCTTTTACTACTAACAAAAATTCTATTATGGAAAAACTTCATATAAGGCACTTTACATGAGATCAAGGTTGTTTAATATTGTGTTACATTCACTTAACAATTTAAAGAAAAACATGCAGAATCGTTTCAGAAAAAAAAGGAGAAGTTCTGCACATGTCAGTGCAGTTTAGAACATTACAGATTGGACAGTTTCTGCTAACCACCCTACCAAGAATCATTCACATTAGGCAAGGGAAGAGATATTTTATTATCCATAAATGTTCCATTTCAAATAAACACTGAGAAGAAACTACCGGCTGTATAAAGCCACACAAAAATCCTGTTGGTTTTCCAATGGAAACCTCTAGCCACTGCAACTAAAACTGTGTTCTGGAAACTCATACTTTTGAAGCCTGTGGTACATTTAATGTTTTGCTTTGTGGCACTTTAAAAAAGAAACTTCCCCCCTGCCGTGTAGTTCATTCATTATCTCTGCCAATGTTTTTAATAGATGAAGGGTTTTTTCAGATAGAAATACTACAGAGATATCATATATGAACATTTAAATGCATCTACACATAGTAATAAAAAGACTGTAAAAATCTTAAGAATACAAATTAGTACTTTTCAGGTGTAAGGTGCCATATCCTTTACAGGCATTTATATAGATGTGCAACTGTTATTAGGTACATAAACATCTGTGTAAAACATGCAAGCACAAATGATCAGGTTCCATTCCACATTATAGCACACAATAAAAGATGATGCTCCTCACACAATTGCAGTATTCTCATTTAATATAATACCTCTAAGCATATTGCCATTAATAAAACTGAGCATGAACCCAGAGTCTGTCTCCATTAAAAACAACACCAACAAATAACAGCACCAAAAAATCCCACCTCGCATCAGTCAACTGTAGCGGTATAAATTTCTCTGTCATGTAAATTTACTCAGCTGTTATACAGCAGGGGATTACATCAGCACATTGTACTGCAACAGTCTAATGGCTCAAGTTGCACCAATATAAATCCACTTAGAGTTAGCAGTTCATTTACAATGGCTAATCCTACCATGTATCTGGCTATGCTGTGGCAGAAGGACGTTCATTTTCCGCCAGATAGATAAATCTTTCGTGTATGACCCAGATCTGTAGCATTCAGCAGCCAGCATTAAAGCCAAACCAAGTTTTACAGAAGCTTTACAGACATTTTTACCTCTCCTATCCTGAGTTGTCCTTCCTATTTTCCACAAGATACAAAGGAAGATCTAAAGATTTCTCCCACACAAACCATGACTTCCCTCACTAAAACTTAAGAGAGTGAAAGTGGTCAGGGCAGTTCACCCCTGCTGCTTGGAAAGGCTGGAAGAACAGCTACATCACCTATGCAGTCTGTCAGCAAGAGCTGAAGCACAGGCTGATCAACAGACCACATCTCTATTTGCCCAAACCTAAGCAATCATCTTGAAAATAAAATAAATATATACAAACATTCAAATACCGCAATGTGATAACTACAATCAATGTATTAAACTCATATAAAATGGCAACCACTTTAAATTTCTGATGGTGTAGTGGCCTTTCTTTTCCCCCTCTACAATATAAAATCAATTATATGCTACCATTCTCTGAAATGTATGAGTTTAAGGGAATTATTTAAATATTTATCTCATAATGTTCAAGAAAAAAACTGACAAAAAAATAAAGTCTCTTTAGATTTGATGTATCTTCTCAGCTTAATTAACACAAGCTTTTCCTGTTTTAATTTGCACTTAAGAAGCAGGAACTTTACTCGATTTGCTAATTACTACATTTTTCAAGCTGTTTTCTTGAAATAGATGACAGCCTATCACACTAGGAATCCAAATTTCTCCTGTTACCTCGAATTACGTAATTGTCCAAAGCCTCTTCCATTCTTTTCAGTGCTTCAGCTCTATTAGAGCCATAGGTAATCAGCTAAAGAAAGAAAAAAAGGCTTTTATGTTACCTAGAAATTAAATGTCTCTAGAATTTGAATAGCATTTAAAAATGAAAATGGTTTGTAGAACTTCTGCAGTCACAAAACCACTGCTTGCACATTACTGTCTCTGTGCTTCAGAGGTTCCCTGAAACATCAAGAAAAAAAAAGATCTCTTAACTCATTCACTGAAAGAAGGCCAAACACTTTTCCTTTGTAAAACTTAAAGCATCCAAACAAGCTCTCAGAAAATCAGAGCAGAGGTTCAGTATCCAGGTTGACTCTCCTAACTCCTAATGCCCAGCCAACTTCAAAGATGTAATTTTTTTGACAACTGAACTCTGACTATAATGCCATATTTTAATTTTACCAGTATGTTATGGATGAATAAGAACTAATACTAAGAGACACTACCAGGTATTTCTTTCAATGCTTCTTTTTGGAAGCCAGAATTATCGACATTTTCATTCTGACTAGAGTAGGTAGATTGGCAGCATCTAAATCAGACAGTAACGGCTGGTGTTTAAATCAAAATCTTTTTAATAATTAGAAACTGCAAGATAAATACAGTGTCAAAAGGTAAAAAGAATTGTATTTACAAGTGACACTAAACTGCCTCCACTCCACATTTCCTCCACTTCTTTTATATTTTCTTAAGGCATGTTATGCATAGGCACCTTCAAAATACTGATTTACCAATCCTTTAACACACTCTCACTTAAAAGATCCATGTATAAAATAAGTGCTTCATACCTTTAGAATACTGAAATATAATAATCAACTCACTTTTGAGATCATGGGATCATAATAAATGCTAATATCACTTCCTTGCTGTATGCCACTGTCAACACGTACCTTAAAAAAAAAAAAAGTAAAAATAATTACATATTGGTGGAAAAATAATTTCAGCATAAGGATCAAATCTACTCATCAGCCTTAAAACATAACACCCACAAAGCTCATCACATGCATTTTCCCTCTGGAAGAACTAAAATAATTATTTGTTTTCAGAGAATCGGAGAGGGGGAAGGGAAGCTTTTTCCTCCACCAGGAAAAACAATTGCAAGTTATTCTGTCCTTTAAGAGAAACTTGACTGCAATCTTCAGTCAATAGTCAAAATTATCTTTTGTTCTCTAGATCACACAGTAAATGCACTAAATTTGATCTAACAATTTAGGCTGTGTTACACACCAGCTTCAGCTGTGAACACATCCAATTCTTATTTAATCCCTGTAATAAAATACAGTTGTCATTATTTTTCTGACTGACACTTGGCGTGAAGGATGACCCTTATAATCACACCCTTTCTGAATCTTTGTGTAATCACATTCCTCATGTTCCACTACAGCTCTTCCAAGAGCTTCAGCAGGAACAGAAGTAGAGAGCATTCAGCAGGAACTTTGGAGTTCTGCTTTATCAGCTCCATAGGAATACTGAACCTGTGGTTTTCATGTCTGTAACACTTTCCTTCTCTGCCTCACCCTCTCAACTGTAAAACATTTTTTTTCTGTTGCTGCTGTTCCCCCGAGGCTTTAATGTTTACACAGCTTTTTCCATGGCTTTGCTTTGTAAGGACACAGCCCCAATTAAAGCTCTGATTCCACAATATTCATGGAAAAAAATAACACAAGTTCAAAAATTTCTTTTGAAGAGGCTGATTGCTGTTAACCAGCCAACAAGTTAGTTAGTACATTGCTGATTCTTGTTTTCATCTCTCAGTTTGATTTCATCACTGTAACAATGAGGTTAGCCATATAAAACTTATCAAATGAGCAATTTCTGGGGAATAAATATTTATTAAATTGCTGCTTTTGAGCACTGGAATCTGAAATATTTTTTAAAAAATAATCAAAATCACTTGAGAGTGATAAACGATTCTGGGGACCATCAGGATGGAGGGCTTAATCAAAGCTGTTGAAGCAGCAGGGCTCTGATACACCGCATAGTAAAGGGGGTGGGAAAGAGGGTCCTGGAATCTCACTTAAATCTTCACCTGTGGGAAGGAACCTTTGTAATAAACAGCAGCTCATCTGTCTGCAGCAAGGCAGGAAAAGGTCAACACAACGGCTGTTAGGCCTTTAATATTTTAATTTAGGCAATTATCAAGGGACCACATGTAGAACCTCTTGTCTACAGAATCCACATGAGGGCATGATGATGACTTTATTATCCAAGTGACATAAAAAGATACCCTAGCAGGTGTACTCACTTTCTTCAGCAAAAAACACTGTCTGACTAGTTTTGAGGACATTATCTTCACTTTAGGAAGAAATGTGCTTATTTGTATATTTGTATTTATATATTTATGTTTACATATTTATACAGAATTTCTTCTATATTTAAGTTTATTTGTTTAGCATATTTACTCATACATATTGCTTCTGTACACTTCAATCACATCTTATCTGAATGCGCTTCATCTAATGCTTAACTGGTCTCCCCATTAACTACATCAGGTACATTTAACATTAGCTACTGATGAGAAGGTAGTTCAGTCATGTCAATATTACAGAAAAAAACGCAATGTACATCTCAGATTCTTTTCTTGCAACTGCTAAACCATCCTTCCTCACAGAATGGCTGCCTATGCATAAAGTTAATACATATATTCTCACATTTAAATCAGAAAGAATTCATTTACCTACTCAGATCCAAATGAATCCCTTGCCTATGACTTTTCTGTAATCTCAATAAATACATATATAAGATGAGAAGGTATGACATACATACTCCACACATACTTGAATTATACTATGAATTTTGTCTCCAAAGTAGCACCTATAAAGTGATCTCACACAAGTATTCAGGGGTGCATATTACATATGCATACATGTGCATGTAAGTATTGACATGTATATCATCTTTAGACAAATAAAAAAACACATAAAAGGGGTGTAATTCAGACCCACAATAAGCAGGTTAGTCTGATCTTAAAGTTAACGCAAGACTTCTGATGCTGCTAACTATATGTTCCACCCAGCTCTATCTTTCTGTTCATATACAACACATACACATAATCACTACATAATTCACACTTTTGCCTAAGTACAATATCCTAAAAAATGAAAAGGCTACACAGATTTTAACATTCTTTATAAACTACTGCATAATTTCCTTCAAAAAAAAAATCTGGAGTCCACTGTAGAAGCCCAATTTTTGTAAAATAAACTCAAAATTACAGAAGAAAGCAAGAGCAGAAAAGAAATACATTTATACCATCTTCAGTTCTCCCTGTGGTGCTTACATTTTCAGAGCCTGGTAACAGTAGGTGATTTTCTAAACTATATGGTGTGACAGAACTTAATGAATATTGGATGAAAAAGAAACCCTAATTCAACAGATTCTCCCTATAATGTGCTGAACTTCATAAACAATAAAAATATTTATTAGACCTCCAGCATTTACTTCTGCTTAACATACTTCCTCTCTTTTACTCAGTATTCAAAATATCACGTAAAGGTTAGGGTTCAAGATCCTGCTCTGCCCTACAGCTCATTCATATTGCAGCCCCAACATTTTGCTGCTGTATTATCCTTATTGCAAGTAGGACAACAGTAAAATGAAAGACAGAAAATGCTTAAGAGGTTAAGAAAAAAAGCACGATCTATGTCCTGCAATGAAGTATTACTATATCAAATTCCACTTAGGAACACATACAGATTCTAGTATTTCTCAATTCTTTGGTGTACCTGAGTCTAAGAACTTTCTCTTTCTAGTCAGAGGCATTAAAACACCAGACTGCTGATCATAGTGGGAGACAGCGATGCTGGAACTCTCCAGATAAGGAGGTACATGTTGTGTAGGAGCACCAAACATGAAAGCTCCTTCTCATAGCACAGGGGTTTGTCTGCAGTCACCTGACTTGAGCTTCATTATCAAAGATGAAAAATGTTTGGTACTTATGAGTAGCACGTTCTGAGCAAACGACAGACTACATACACAAGAATAGCCAGCACATTACTCTCTGTGGCTAAGCAAAAGCCCTCACACAGCCATGCACACCAATTCCACCAGGATGAGCAGCTGACACACAGGCACAGGTAGACAGTCAGCGCTAACTTGAGACACAGAAGAAATGAATCGCGAATACTTTTGGTAATACACTACTCATAAGCTGAACTTGATGTCATACACTACAAGTCTCTACTAATTTTTCTTTAGCCAAATTGTTGACAATTCTAAAATCTAAAATGCAGAAAGTAAACAATGTGGCACAATGAGCCTGTAACACTGAACTTTTTTAGTCATATTAATTTTGTTCTTAGCAGCATGACATTCTCAGGAGAGAGATTAGCTTCACAGTGACAGAAATACATGTATTAAGACACCAAATCACAAGTATCTACATAAAAATAGTTGTTCTATTTTTAATATGACATTGGAAGAGGAAGAGAACAGCCTAGACACTCCATGAGCTCCTCAAACCATTGCTCTGAAGCCTCCAGTGTAATTAAAATCTCTTTCTTTGGTACCACGATGGACCACGTGAAGCAATCAGGCATCTCCCACCCTTCATTTTCAATTCACCTCTCCCCTAAGCACAACTCCCAGCCCACCCCGTCTACCTGACAAGTGACAGCCCAATCTGATTAAATGCTTGCAAGGGAGGGGACTCATGGGCCTCCATGACAGGCCAAAAGTGATCACCATGGAGATACATAATTACAGCTGTCAACGCATCTACTGTCCTGCTGGCATCAATTTGATTGCTCCCAGCAATAATGATAGACAAAGCTTAGTGTGCACTCTCCTACACCCAATCACTTTATCTATTCCGTGGTCCATTTAGCTGACATGCAACATTCACACAAGCAAATAACAGCAGTAAGCAGAACATTTAAGGCATTTTAATTGTTTTTTCTTTGTATGGATGGCTTACAAGCGCAAATGTTATTACATAAAACTCCTGCTGCAGCATTAATTGAAGAAAGATTTGGTGGGACAAAGACTGTAGGGGGTATAGTTTGTCCATTATCACTTGTACTTTCAACAGGTCTCACGTTTAGAAAATCGCAAATTGCAAAAACTTGCAAAGGCAAAATGTTTGACATCCTGTTAGTTATTACAACATGGTGAAACTTCTAACAACCACTGGAGTATTCATTATAAATTCTTATTAAATACACTATTTCATTAGAAAGAAGTTTAGATACATCCAACAATACCTTTTTCCCTCATCTCCTAAGAGCACATAATGCCTTTTAGATCTTTACAATTTTTTTCTGCTTCCAGGCTTTGAACACAGCATGAAGCCTTAAAGACCAGAAAGGGTCAGGTCCCTTTGGAAAGTACATGGGCAAAAACAATTTAGAAAGCAAAATAAATCATATATCCAATAACATCTCCACATTTAAGATTCCTCCTATAATCTTTCACTATTTTCTGTGCAAGCAGACTGAATAATTGTGTTCACAGATGGCACAGTCTCATCATTCCACTGACACAGTGTCATGTGTATGTGTGCTCACAAGTCAGACCACCTTGATTTCACAGAAAGGCAGTGTCCTTGCCCTGTGCACACAGCAGAAAACACTGCTTGTTAAACAGCCATTCCATATAGTTACACTGTGTCCTGAAACATGTAATAACCACCGCAAGAAGCTCATCTTTAAAGTCTACAAAGCTTAACAAAAAGCACTGGCAGTTTCTCACTGGAGTCACCAGGTCCTTATCTCTAAAGAGCTGACTCAGCATTTCACTGTCCTTTCCAATGACCACAGTATCTTTACTAAAGCTGCGTTTGAAAAACTTACGCTGAAAGTTATAGAACAAATTCTTCCAACATATAATGGTTTCCTGTTATTGCCAATTTGAACATTTTTGACCCAGTTTGGAACTGTACATTTTTAAGCAGTTTTCCAGGTTGCACAAATCAGTATTGCCATGTCCTATCCCCTCTGGTAAAAAGCTGGAAAAAAGGCCTAATTTACAAAGCTGCTGAGTATTTATAGTCTCTGTCTATAAGACAAACTCCACAGCCATGAAAACCAGAAGCAAGTTACTTACACTTGGCACGTGCAATGGTTCCTGATACTGAGACAGTTTACCAATGGATGGCAGGCCAAAAGATTTGTAGGGGTCCTGCAAAAAAAAAAATCAACAGGAGAAAGCATTAAGCTTTTACAGATGTGGAACAGATAATGTTAAAAAGCTTGAAGGCTAACAGAAAATGCTACTGGAATGACTTTGTTTTCTTCCCTGGAATTACTTGTGTTGAAGAACATTTCTTCATCCATCTGCCCCTGCAACCCCAAACAGAGAAATGGAAGCACATAATTCTCTTGCATCAGTCAACGAGCAGGAAAGAAGTGCTCTGCACACAGTTATAGTACATCACCAAAACAGAAAAAGAAAATAGGACATTTTCATTAGCTATGCTGAGCCCTTGAAGAGGGATGGGAAAATATGCAGAAGGGTAGGGTTGAGAAGAGAGTATATGAAAAAAAATTCTGAGAAAAAAAGGCCATGATAAATTTAATTATCTTAAGAAATCAAACTGAACTTTATGTCTTTGGAAGTCCCCTACATAATGCAACTCCAATATAAACTTAATAGGACAACAAATAAATACATGACCCACAGAATAACCAAATTCATAGCAAAGTAGTTGGATTCATTATATCTAATTGTGAGGGGATCCAAGTTGAACTAAAAAAAAGATCCAAGCATCAGTTACTCCAGAGTAAAGCCTACTAATACTCAGAACAGCTTCCATGCCCATTGCCAGGCAAACCTTTACTCTTTATCAAAAGAGTCTGTATAACTTGCACATAATCTTGAACTTGCTCTACTGATGGCATGTCATGAGGGGGGGGGAAAAGTAAAATAAGATGCTCTAGGTCAGAAAAGTCACAATAGTTAAGCAAGGGAAAAAACATCTCAAGATGCTGAATTGTTTTTGAAAAGGAGAGTTACCTAAAATATTCATGAAACAAACTTTAAAAACCTAGGCATTATTTTTCAGGCCTTATCCCTGGAGTTCTCAAGATCAGGCAGGATAGGGCTTTGAGCAACCTGGTCTAGTAGAAGGTGTTCCTGCCCACAGCAAGAGGGGTGATCTTTAAGGTCTTTTCTAACCCAAACCACCCTGTGATTCTATGAATGCTCTTTTTACTTTACGAATCTTGATTCTTCATGTATCAAAAATGACAGCAAAAAGACATTACCTTGAAATGTCCTAAACATGCTTCAAAATGGGTTTTAAGTTTTCGTAAGCTTTTTTTAAGGTGAGAGAGAGTCATACCACAATTATGGAGTTATTGTCTTGGAATGCACTTCAAAATTTGTCCTATAACCTGTAGTTTCAGAAGATGCATAATTTGTTTTTCAACCAGCTTTCAAAAAGTTTTAGTAAAACAACACAAATTTTGTAAGACATTGAATTTCAACTGTCTTTTTAATTCAGTAAGTTTCATATTTCAAACAAAATATTTCACAAACCTGGAAACAGTAGTTAAGCATAGTAAATAACTCTAGCAATGCATCATTAAATGTCAAGAAAGCATACAGGTTTATTTCAAATGACATTTGCTTACCTACCTCTTTTACAATCTTCAATTTTGATTATCGGGAAAAAAGCTACACTGAAATACACACCATATTTTTAAATAAAAAATAACAACTCTACAATTCTACAAAACCTCATTTACCATTCATGCTACATGCTCTAAATCATGACTTTCATATGATATTCCTTGACTTCACCTTGGCATCTATCCACACCTGGGTATTATTACGCCACAATTCCACCACCTCCCCTCCTCCCCATTACCACTCATTTACCTCAGCATAAACTCGACATTCGACCGCCCAGCCGTTGATGGGAATATCAGCCTGTTTGTGCCTGAGAGGGTAACCCTTAGCAACACGGATCATTTCTTGGACCAAGTCCAGGCCAGTAATGCATTCTGTGACGGGATGTTCAACCTGCAAGGTCAAGAACTGTCAGTCAGTAGGTAACAAAAAACAACAACAACAACAAAAAAAGGCCTCTCTGTAAACAAACACAGATAAACAAGAAATTTGACCAGCCAAAGAACACATAAAGAATGTGTTTCTGTTTCGGTCTTTTTCCCCCCCAAAAAACATCTGCTTCAACTCCAACAACCACCATCTTTGCAGGGGAAAAAAAAATTAGCAGACTACAATAATTTGGAGCAGCATACAAAAGGAAAACTAGAGAGGTCACCTAGAAGAATTTGGGGGTTTGCAAGAGTTCGCAGGGTTTTGAGCTGGATGGGTTTTTCCATTTACTTTACAAATTCAAATGTACCTGGTGATGATGAGTTAAGTTTTCTTTGTTTGGAAGCCGTTCTCATTCAATTTTGCTTTGAGGAGACTAACACTGGAGCTGTAAATGTATTTTAACTGAAAATCTCAAAGTAGCTAATAATCAACCCATTCTGCTACACTTAACATGGCACTTACAATTTTCCATAGAACGAGCCTACCCTAAATCTCACCCATTCGCCTGCTTTCACTAACCTGTCCTGACAAGCAACCAGATTAGCGTAATCTTGCATCAGCGCAATGTAGCAGAAATGAGCAGATGGATCCTTCAATTTTTTTTCCCCCCTCCAGACTTATCTGTTTAGTGCTTAGCATGCACAATAGCTGGGCTGGCCGAGCTGAGTCGCTCCTCGCTCTCAGCAAATTGCCGCTAACGGCTCTGGATGATGCTGCCATGGGAATACCCGTCGCTCACACTCACCCGGGATGTGCGCGCAACCGTGCACACATGTGCGCACACATGCACACACACTTCTTCCTTCAAATGGGAATATCAATGAATACTTGAAAAAACCTCTAATTAGGCATCAACAGAAAAAAGCACCCTGGGATAGGTGGTGTATCCTATAGATCAAGTAAAAGGTACACATGCTAAATGCACGGTCTTCACACAGACACAACTGTAAGACCTTCCATACAGAAGTTAGGACAGAACTGTCTTTTTTATTATAAAATCTTTGTGCTCCAAGAGCCACCTCAAGAAAATTCACTTCCCAAATCTTTCTCTATCATGAGATGTCATACCATGTACCTTTTCTGACACAGAAAAAGGTAACTGACCGGAACACTTGTCGTTCTTCCTTCAAGCATACTGGTATTAAGGAAAACATTTATTCATTATAACAATATTGTGGCTTACCAGAACAAGTAGGTGCTTTGGTCTTTAAGAAAAAAAGCTTTGTAAAATAAACAGATGGCATCCATAATTAGCCCTATGTGTGCTGTGAGTTTGCTTAGAGTTTCAACAACATTTTAAGACGTCTTGACATAATTTTAATGACAAATCATCGCTGAAACAAGCACCTATTCTTTGAAGGACAAAAGTGACATTGAAATGGGAATCTGATTATACAGTTTAAGGATATACCTTTGGGATTCAATCTTGATTCTACCTAACACATGATACTCTCCAGCACGTCAAGCTTAATAACAGTATTTTGAGAATCTATGAAACATCTCAGTGTCTGTCCCGCAGTGTTAAATTGAAGCAATTCAACTTCTATTAAAACTTGAAGTTTCTATTAAAACTCCCTAAGTTTTAATAGAAAGTTACTTATCACACATTCATATTTGGACAACTCATCTTTCATATTACAGAACTTAAGTTTTAAAAAATTACTTTTGAGTTGAGAACAGGTGTGGAATTTTAACATTCCAGATAATTAAAATACTTTTTATTTTTCCAAAGACATTTGCATTATTTAGTTATACTGTCATTTTTCTTGGATAGCAATTGACATTCCAGATTCAATAGCTTCATTGTTGTTTTCAGCTTTATTGTTGATGATCAAAATAAGAAGGAATGTTTCTGGAAAGAAAAATATTTTTGTTGTTTGGTTCTTACAACTCACAAACATTTATTTAATCCATTCTTCAATACAGATCTTTGACTTGGTCAATATTTTCTTCTCTTTCTTCAAAATACTCCCTTTGTGTTTCCACACAAAACAGCATTCAGAAAATATGTATAGGAAAATCTTTTGAGGGTTGTTTTTCTTTTTTTTAGGGGTGTGGAGAAGTTTTTCTGCTTTCTTTTAGAACTGCTTCTACTAGCGCTGTTTTGGCATAATGTAGACAGTTCCAATCATATCACTCATTTTGGGCTACCAAATACATTTTAAATGCAATTTAGTATTCATTAAGACCATCAAATGACCAAAATGAGGTAGAGAAAAGAACTTTAACCTTGAAATCCTAGTTGACTTATTTGTAACTTTAACCTTTGAGTGAGGTGCACAACTCCAACTGCAATTCTTTCACCATTTGCAGTTTTCTTTTGGCAAGGGGAGGAGAGGAGTTGGTCAGTATTTTTACCATTCTTCAGAATAGGCTTCAGCACATAGTACAAAAGGACACTAACAAAGCAGCAATGCTGTATCTTGGTTCAACAAACATCCTGCAATGAGGTTTTGGAGTTGCAAGAATCCACTCAGAGAGAGATACATGCAGGATCTGAAATGAAGGCCCTAATCTTTTACAAAGCAAGAAAGGACAGGTATAGGAAAAGAGAATAAATTAAACCCCTCTTCTACTTCCCTCCCCAAAAATGTGCAGAGGCATCAGCATTCCCTGCCTAAGAAAGCTCTACAACTGTCTCAGCTATTTGACTAAGGTATCTGTTTTAAAATCATTCTTAAAAGCTAGGCTTCAACCACATTGCTCTTTTACTTTTCAGCCTTCTCTTTCAGGTGTCCTTCTTATTTTGCCTACCTGTTGTGTCATCTTCTATTCATTTTATGTTATGCCTCTTCTCCATCAACAGCCTTTACTTGCCACTTGGACTCCAAGCCAAGTACTAAATTTTTGAAGAGATAAATGCAAGTATGCTCACAAACAGAGCTGAATCACACTCAGCTGATAAACTCCTTTAGCTTTAGGCCAAACTCAGTTTTGCAATCAGCTGATCCAAGATGCTGCCAGTGAAGTCCCAAGCAAAAAGGTAAGAGCCTATGGTTACATCCAAGTGGGTAAATTCACACATTGTCGCTATCCTCAACATAAAGGCCAAAACCAGACATGTTTGCAGCAAGCAATCTACAGACCATAGCTCTATCAAGGAAGTTGTACTTCATTTTCAACTTTACAAGCAGAAAAATTGATCAGCTAATTAGCTGCCAAAAACTTACTATCAGTTCCTTTATTTATACCAACTCTGATCGTAAAAAATGCATAACAAGTCATCATTTCAATGCACTTAAGCATGATACATACCTCCTTTAAAAAGTCTGACTCCCCACTTTCTGTGATACACACACACCCCCCACTTTCTCTGTAAAATGTCACTTATATCCCCGCTTTCAAGTCCACAAAGCTATACCTGCTATGGCCAGCAATAGCTATACAGGGTAAAGGGCAAGCGCTGCCCCTCCATATGGGATCTGGTCTTCAGACATCTCACAGCAAACAGATTTCCTGTGAGCATTGAAAGTTGTTTCGCTTCAGTAACCTCTTCCATTTATACAGCAAGAGATACCAGTGGCAAAGCCTGTCAGAAAACAAGCCCCAGTTTATACATGGCGAAGCAGGTATGAAAGAGAAAGGAAAACCTACCAACAACAGGCCCAGTTAGCATCCATCACCAGAACAGTATGGAAAGGCTGCTACTTCTTCTGTTCTGTGACTGCCAGCATTGCTAAACACCATAGTGGGGTTCATCCACAGCTACAAAAACAGGGATTCAGTTTTTACGGACAGTTGGAGCTAAAAGTTAAATTAGCAATGACTGCTCCTCATATTCAGGGAAATAATTTTGGGACACATTTTTGTCAAGACTATCAAGGTACTCAGATCCAATAGCAAACACTTCTGGACACTCTCACAGACTGCTCTTTCCCCAGTGTGTATAAGGCATCAAGTTACTCACACACCAGTTGGAGCATTCAAGCACACCACATCAGCCAAGAAAATCTAAATTTCAGTAGACTTAAAACTATAGTCTATGTCACCCCTACTACTGTAAGTCCCTAGATGGTGTCATATACCCCTTCACATTCAGATAAATAATCTCAAAACTAACTTTCAACATACACCTCAGTTTCCAGGAAACGTGATTCACCTGGAGTCCCACAGGCTTTGCTGCTGCTGCCAAATCCAGTATCAATTGACCCAAACTCACCAACTTACAGATGCTTCTCAACCCCCTGTATTTCAGTAAGCCTGGTTTCTATTTCGGAGAACTGAACAGCAACAGAGGTGCACACATGTTCTGCTCTTCAGGCATGCCAGCTTCCTGACTACTACGAGCAGGAGCACTCTGAGGTCACATCTTTCTGCAAAGCAGTTCACATGTACATGGGGTTCAGCAGCACAGCAAAAAACAGCTTTTCATAAAGGCTACTGAAGAACAGACAATGGTTGCATCAGTGCACAGAATGAAAGGAAAGCACACAAGAATACATAACAGGCAAACTCTGATGTTGTCCTCTTCTACGGACATAGTATATAACAACACTTGCTGTTTGTTTTCTGATTTATTATTATGTGATCAAACAACTGGAGACAACCAGAACTACAACAATTTCAACCAGCTGAGATGCTTGGGTAAACTTCTTTTATTTTTTCCCAAGTGAGATGTAGAAATAAAACCTAATTCATAGACATTTGGTACCAATTAATCTTTTAATCATAGCATTAACTTTGAAAAAATATTTCACCTACTTCCTCATACAAAGTTATTGAAGTTATATCTTCCATTAATGCTTGACACTGTTTTTTCAATTTTTCTTTGGATGGATTTGTTTCTACATTTTAGGGGACACATGCCATTTATGTAGCCTATGAATTCTGAATCTGCCTTTTCTGTATTTTAATTATGTCAACAAGTAAATTAGCTTACAACTTCAACATCACTTTCTCAATTAATATCGTGCACTTCAAAAAAATTTTCTTGCAATTCAGTAATTCTGCACAATTTCCTTTCCACCATATACTCCATGTAAGAAAATAAAAGAAACTTGCATTCACAAAACTAAAATTTCTTTCCCAAAGATGCAATTCCTGCTTTTACTGTATTTAGCAGCAGCATTAAAAAGCCTTCTCATAGCACTTCAGTCAAGGTGGTTCCGGTCACACTTCAGCCATTCTTGGGTTTGCTTTACATCAAATCCACCAAAGCAAAGAAACTAACATAGCCTTTGAAGAATGACCTTTTGTTTCATTATATATTAAAAATGGAAGGGAGTCTCCTCTTTCCCTACTTTTTTTGATAGTATTTTATGATAGCTATATGGCAATGTTGTCTCTAAGATATCACTCCATGTCCTGGCAGCACTGTTAATGGCATCTTTCAGATTCAATGACTTACACAAACAATGTTGTTCTCTTCTGTCAACAACAATTAGCAATGCTTTTCTGTAGTCCTTTTGGGAAGCCTGAAAAGCAGACAACCAGTAGCTACATAATGGAAGTTGCATTAGGAGGCAAGAATGTGGCAAAAATCTGGTTAACTGTTGTCGGCTGACCCTCTTGTGTGAAACAGTGTTGTTTGGCAGCAAAATCACCTTTTCTTTCGGTTCTAAAAATGGCCATGAACAGCTGGTATAGACTGTGTGCAGAATGGATTCTGGTGGGCTTAGGGGATTGGTAATGGGATAAGAGACCTTTCACCTTTAGGTCAGTAGTTCAAATTCAGCCCAGGTTAGCAGCAATTGAAAGTCTTTGCCATCTGACACTGTTCGTTAGCCTATTTAAAATGACTCAAGCTAACTGTCACAGTAAAACCAGATAACAGTATTAAGAAATATGGAGAGTCTCAGCAAACAGTAGAAACAGTTGCTTGAGACCTTACTTCAAAATCTCGCCATTCAGACTTTGTAGAATCTACTCCCTTCTAGCTCCGACAGCCCCTTTCACTGCTCCCATGCTCCTGCCCACCCACCACAACCCATCCTCCAGACACAGACACACACCAAGACAGCTTGTCATCCCATGGGTCTGCTATGGATATTGAAGTCACCACCTCTCTGTGGTTTTAGCTGGCAGTCCAGACTCGGCCCATTCCTTTGCTGTTTGTATTTTGCTGCCAGAGTTTACAGAGCATAGCTGCAATATTTTCCAGCACTTCTCTCCTTCACTGAGCAAACGTGCAGCAGGTGAATCTTGACGTGCAACAACAGATACCATCATTAAGATGCTCTAGAACCAGGAGTTTATAAGCAGTGGAGCTCCAAACAATCAGCAACAGGATTTCTATGTACTTTTAGACCTTTGCCAACCATGTTTTTTATACTTCCATGAGTGGACAAACAGGAAGCAGAAAGAGACATGTTGCATGTATAAATCCTTCCTCTGTCCTTTAGACTAGGCACAACCAGTTATGTACAAAGACAAAGCTCTAGAATATATAATTTTCCAGGGGTTGGTAAAATCTGATGAAAAGCCTGAAAGTGATAAACAAAAATCTTAACACTAGGTAATACTTTATGGGTGTATAGGAGATTATTTACCTTTACTTTATGCTTAGAATCAAATTACTTTAAAAGAAATTAAACATTTACATAAAATAAACATTCTCAGGATAACTAACTGAAAACTAAAAACATTGATTTGCCATTTGCTTTTAGTAAGTCTCTTACAAACATGTCAGAGTATTCTACAAAATTTTTGTTCCCTAAAAAGCTATGACAAAAACTGTCGCATGAAGAGAAAACACTCAGCTACTCCAATTACCGTATTTCTCAACTCCAGTCTAAGCAAATGATCTTTTCAATTACATTAACAAAATTCGGACATGTTTTGAGGAGGAAGAGAGTACTCACTTATTCTCTAAATCGCACAACTCATGGGAGAGGCAGAAAGTTGGGAACAGACCTCAGATGCAAACATACAAACTGTATTCAGGGTAAGTACTTTTGTCACACCTCTCATTGTACATTTTTCAGTTATTCTTTAGCCAATGAGGGATGCTTCTGCTTTCAAGGTACTACAAACATTTGGAATATGGGATATTTTCCCTTTGCTGTCGCTGATTCACATGTAGGAAGCTTAGCCACACCACACACACAGGTATTAACAGATATCCTTTAAAGCACAGACCATAGACTCCCTTCCTGTAAAGTCCAAGAGCAACATTTGCAACCTTCCAGTGAAGAGCAGAAGAAATTTTTCTGGTGAAAGCCAGCACTTCTGGTGGTAACTTGATGAAAAGATTTTGACACAACTTGGAAGCTAGAAAGGCTATCAAACTAAGGGATCAGAATTCTTTTATTTATTGCAAAGCTCTTGTTTAGTTGTTCTGGACTATGACTGCCCTTGATTGATTAGGCTAATGACAACTAGGTATCACAAAACTGACCACAGTATGAGCAGCTATAAGAAACCCCCATATATTCAACAACTGCTGTGCCTCAATTTTAACAGCACACAGTGGTTTTCTGCCTGAAAACTACTTCAAAATTGCCCTAAATGACAGCATACAGAAGTTCTCTGGTAGCTGCTAGGGCAGACGTCCCTACGTTCTCTTG
The DNA here is from genome assembly GCA_035583235.1 of Hafferia zeledoni. Taxonomy (NCBI): domain Eukaryota; kingdom Metazoa; phylum Chordata; class Aves; order Passeriformes; family Thamnophilidae; genus Hafferia; species Hafferia zeledoni. The sequence goes on along the minus strand of JAWWEV010000001.1, from coordinate 79,680,231 downwards.
CAGAAAGAAAGAATAACTAGTTTTGTTATGCAATTATCCAATCTCATGGCTCATACTTATCAGCTTGCATCCAAAAGATGACAGAAAAGCAGATGCAACAAAACCATCGCCAACACCAAAGACTAAGTCATTCCAGCTGAATCATTCAGAGGGAGTAAGACATCTGCAACAAATTTGTGTAGCATACAAGAGACACAGTGGAGCTGATTCACCTAATTCTTTTCCCTTTCCAATCTCATATAGTATTGCAATAACACCTAAAACAAAAATTAAATAAAATATAAACTTCCTGCAAGGTGCTATTTATTTTTTTTTTGCACAAGTATTTAACAGAAAAAGTATTTTCCCAAGAAGTTCCCCAAAAAGACAGCCAAGCAACAATACAACATTTGGTTACTGAAAAATAATTTATCGGACACACTGAAAGGCATCTGACAGATAGACCAAAGTGAGGGAGGGGAGAAACCAGCAGGCAGTGAAAAAACTGGCCACAGATTACCTAGCAAGTATATTCTGAAGTCTGTATCTCAAGTAAGAATTCTACAGTGATCTGATCAGAGACTGCTGAAACACTAAAACAGACACAGAAAATTGCACCACATTCTGATGATGCTGACAGGTAGCTGTGTCTAATGCACACTGACATAGACCTTAAGAGCATCATTTATGGATAAGACACCCATCATTTTGGAAAGTTCTTTCAGCTGTGGATGTTCAGCAACAACAAGGCAAGTGAGTCTGTTAGGCTGTATTTTAAAAGGAGTCTTCAAAGTCTTTAAAGATGGAATTGTAAAAGCTTTCTTAGTACAGATGTGGAGACCTCTACAATTAAGCAAGTTAGAGGTTTGGACTATGAACACTTAAAACTGGGCATTGCAGGGGGAAGACACCACAAAATAGCAAAGGTAACATCTTAAAAACAAACTACAAAAAGTAGTCCAAGGATATTCCATCACTAATTCCATTTAGAAACTAATGGGCAATAATGTACTACAGCAAGAAAATGAGTTTGAAGTTCTGGTGGGTTATGCAGAAAACAGTAAATTAATTTGCTTCTGTGTAAACAAGAACATGGAGCTACTAAAAAACATTGGCTCAAAAACTACAAGACTGGGAAAAGTGTAAAGAATATGACCAAAGAAATAGAATTCTTCATAATATTTTAAGGAATTATATATTGCCTGTAAATACCACCCTCTCTAACTGAATCTAAGGTAGAGCTGATAGCACCTAGTACAGAAGATTGCAACACCTGCAAATTCCCTCCAACTTCTTAAACTGAAGCATAAATTTACCTATATCATAAACTTGCCCAGTTATTACATAAAGTCATGCAAAGATTACAGAATTATGAGGATCTCTGTACGATCTATTACTGCCCACACGAACAAGCAGCAGGCAGGACACAGCCCTAACGAAATGTGGCTAAAACAGAATGAGAACCTAATCAAACTGTTGCTTGATTTCAAATGTCAGTCTTTTGGATATTATTTAAAGTGAGAAAAGAAGGATAAAGATAATGGAATGTGCTCATTTTCACTTGAGGCCACAAACGTATCATAACAGTCAAGTAAGAGGTAGAGTCGGGGGTTCCATAAAACACTGTCCATTTGCTTGCAGTGTACATTACAACAGCTACAACTGACTACAGGAGTTGTTACAAAAATCCTACAGCATGTCAGCAAGCTTCTTACACAATTGCAATCCAGTCAGAAATTCAATCATATGCAGATTGCTAATGTTTTTATTGCTGATATACACATACAGATTCAATCATCCTCCTAGAGAAACTCAGCAAGTGATCATCAAAGTATAAAGATAAGAAAGAAACTTCAGGGACCAGTGGAGAAAAGTCTCAGAGCACAGTGGCTAACCACTTACTGTGAACTCACAGTAGCACTTAACAATGACCTCTTGAAAGGTCTTTAGGTCAAGTGTAACAAAGAGCAAAAGCTCTGAACACTAACTTGAGTGCTGAGCAAGGGCTCACTGCTGCAAAGTCTTGTATAGGCAGCCTTATTTGAGTGAGTACATCTTTCAAGTTCAGTGGGAAGTACATCAAGATACTTATGTTTAAGTCTTTGCAGGAGCAGACCCCTAAGTATGGGAGGAGGTTACGGTCTGTTTATTTAAATAACACTTTTCTGAATCTGAAGAGTTGTTTTTCTTACCTGAAGTCTAGTATTCATTTCCAAGAAGTAGAAATTCTTACTGGAGTCCACAAGGAATTCTACTGTTCCAGCAGAGGAATACTTTACTGCTTTGGCAAGAGCTACTGCTTGTTCTCCCATTGCTCTTCGAGTTTCAGGGTCTAAAAAAGTGCTACAATAGAGAAACAATGCCTTTCTTTAGTTAAAAAAAAATAATAATAATAGTTATTCAATCATTTCATCTTCTGCTTAAAAGCTATGGTCAAAAGAGGACAGCACCACTATTTAAGCTATGAAAACATGTCAAGACTGTCAAATGTATGTCTTTACATTTGTATTACCCCTAAGCAGATATACTGTATGCTTTACAATTACTGCTAATGTACAGGAAACTCAGAATAAATAACCATATTCTCTACAATATAAAATACAAGAACACAACTCTCTGAGAACAGTGAGATCTATAATAATGCAAATTAAATTACAAAAAATCCCATGCAAATCCATGCTATTTCAGAATACACATCTATTTGCAAAAAAACTCTAACTCAAAACTCCATCCAATGGAAATATGAATGCCAAAATATGAGACAGGACGCCTATGGGGAATTTTTCTGAGTCTGAAATAAAACAGAATGCCCATTTAATTGATGGGCTATGCAATAAAGAAGTTTTGGAAATCAATGAAGCATTTATTCAGGCTTCTTATGCAAGAAAGATTGCAATGAAGAATATTTGAGCATTCATAAGATTCAACTTGGACACCATCAACACTATCATGACTTGAACCTTCATATCCTCTATTTACTCTTAATAGCTTTACTTGTAAACTGAAGATTAGTTATCCATGTTAATTGCAATTCATTCTTTTCCACCAATCCTGGACACAGCACAGCTACTACTCTAGGAGTCAATGTGAACACTGCCCAAATGCCAAGCATTCTCATTCTAGGAGACCACCATGCCAGTTCCACTGGTCCAGTGAATCCAGACTCTACACATTCTGCTTGTTACTCTACTCTGCACTGTAAATTCAGATTTAGATTAACCTATGCAAACTGGTAATTAGAGCTAGATCTATTTCTGTGACATTCCACCAAAGTCATGAAACCAGCTGCCCCTCAGCCTGACACGCAGATCTTCAATGAAAGCCAATATATAAATATACTAATATACCATACTCACTAATATATTTCTGTTGTGATTTATATTAGGCACATAACTCAGCTATCAAGTACTTTTGCAAGGGAAAAGCAAGTTACCTCCACCTTAGCTCTAAGTTATTGTTTAAAACTAAAATACCAAATATTTCTTGAGATGACTGCAACAGTGGGCCCTAATTCTGAAAAAAAGCAATCAGGAGCCTCCACCTATCTGAAGGGGTCCCAAAGTTCAATCTGGGGCCTAGGACTGCACTCAGACAGAAGCCAGTGCTGAGTCAGGACTTATCTTTCAATACTCACAGTGGTGTTTTTCAGTGGGACCTGAAGTCACAGAAGAGCTAGAGACTTCAGCCTCAACAAATCATATTTGATGGGACGTAAGAAATGAGCAAGTATCTAGGGAAACTAGGACACAGTGGAATCCTTTTCTTTACAGGATAAGTGCTATTTCACACCTCAGTCACTCAAATGCCCACACAGGCACACTTTGATGGACCATAAGGCAGGCATTTCCAGAATTTAGGAAAACATTTCTTTCTTGGCAAACAATGGGACCAACAGGAAAAGGAAGTCAAGACTCATTCCAAGAAAGTATCAGATTCTACATCAAATGAAAGGGAAGATCAGAAGATGCCAAAACCATGTCATACCTATAAAAAATAGACAATGGTAAAAGAGTTTTATAGTATTTCTTATTTTGATTCAGTAAGTATAATACATTACACAAAATTAACAATTTATAACTCAATGTGGGCTTTCTGCAGGGCTTTGATCGTGAAAGGTCAATGAGTGGCTTATGAAGAACAGAACCTTCTCAATATCGGCTTCATACTCTATTTCTAGAATAACCATTATTACGACTCATACAGATGAAAGACAGTTACTTCCCTTTATTACAGTGGTGTCTTCCCTATACTTGTTAAATGTAGGTCTGAGATCTCACTTTTCACCTCCTGCTGTAGTCAAAGAATGGAACACAGGTGTCACATTGATAAACCTGATCTCTGCCACACAGTCAAGCTTTATGCTCTAGAAATGACTGGATCATCCCTACGTCGGCCAGGTTAATTAACCACAGTTTTCATACTCCCCTCTCCTGCTTTACACCTTTCATATACATTGTTTCTACCTTTTTTAACAATGTGCCCTTTACAACCAAAATAACTCTTTTCCAATCTAATTAGGGACCACTTGAAAACAGCATTTTAAACCTGACTTCAAATCTTTTGCTCATATATATACCTTTTTTCTTTTGACAGTTCCTATGGCAGCACTAAAGGTACAATATAAAAAAGATTCACAAGATAAAAGCATCAAAAAGAAAAATAAGTCTTTACACTTTACTCAAAAGACCTTCATCAAGCTATTGTAAAATTGATCAAAGGCAATACAATTGGTTTGTGACATTGTTTCTACAACCAGAGAGATGAACCACATGGGCATAAATACACTAAAAAGCATTTGAGAACACAGTTTTGCCCCCACATCTAAACAGTGCACACCTATGACTTATGTACACAGTCACAAACACAACAGGCTCATGTTTCTCCTAAGTCAAAGTCCTTCAAGGATTTCTAGGCAGTGACAGGAAATGTAGAGTCTGATACACATAAATGCAGCATAACTCCAAGGAAAACTTGTAGATAGAGTCTTGCACCCTTCTGCTAAGTTTCTGCCTATATATGTTCATTCACATTGTCAGTGGCTCCAAGTAGCACTTCAGCAGTTAATCTGGAATATGATCCTGAAGTACTTGATATCATATGAAGATCTTTCAGAGTGAGTTTAGTGCTTGGAGAGACAGAAAGTCACTTCCTATGAGTCTTCCAAGGACAGAAAAATTCTTGAGAGAAGCCAACAATGGTGCATGAAAAAAAGATCACAATTTCAGATGTTTCTGTCACAGGCAGAACTAGAAACAAACATTTTAGTCCTTTGAACATCTTTCAATTACAAAAGATACCACAAAATTAACATCTAGGATAGATAAGGCTATCTCAACTCAATGTATGCAGCTAGGGATGAAAAAAAAAAAAAAAGAGGCAGTATAATAGATTAATTATTTCCTGCCCAAGATGAAACTTGGAAATGTTGAGAAATGATTGAGAGACTATGCTAAAATCATCTTATTCTGAAAACCTTGGATGTGAAGGTCTAACCTAAAGGACATGGAATCAATGCAGAAAAGCAGAGATAGCAAAGGAATGTAAGCAGACAGCTAGCAATTTCTAAGGGCTTGCTCACTGTGGATGCTAAAAGAGATCTTGCATACTAGTACTGAGTGCAATGGCAAGGCACTGCCCCATCATTCTTTGTCCAAGGAAAGCCTGAAAATGTAAAGAGAAAGTTTAACGCCCAACATACTGAAGCTCAGCATTTTGACATAGGATGGTTATAGATCATACTTCAAATCCTGTGTTCAATTTCGGACCCCCCACTTCAAGAAGGGCATGTTGGAGTGTGTTCAGAGAAGAGCAATGAAACTGGTGAAGAGTCTGGAGCACAAGTCTTGTGAGAAGCAGCTGAGGAAGCTGAGCTTATTTAGTCTGGACAAAATGAGGCTCAGGAGAGACCTTATCATTGTCTACAACTACCTGAAAGCCGGCTGCACTAAGATGGGGGGCAGCTGCTTCTCTCAGGCAACAAGTAATAGGACAAGAGGAGATGGGCTCAGGTTTAAACAGGCTACTAGGAAAATTTTCTTCACATACAGGGTTGTCAAGCCCAGGGAAGTGGTGGAGACCCCATCCCTGAAGGTGTTTAAAAGACATGTAGATGTCATGTTTAGGGACTTGGTTTAGTGGTGGACTTGGCAGTGTTACATTTACAGTTGGACTTGACAACCTTAAGGGTCTTATGTGACCTAAAAGGTCCTAAGATTCTAAGTGGTATTCCATGAAGGATCAACTATTTACTGTCTTCTACTACTACAGTAAAGGATAGCAGTTGATAATCATGGTGAGTTGAAGAGGCTTTGTGTGGCACCTCTCCATACCAACATTCCACAATCTTAATTTTGGGCATCCCATAGTACAGATAGCCAAGTACCTCTGAATAGATGAATTTTGTTTCACTCAAGTGTTGAGGCAAATTTAAAGGGCTTTGAGAAGCTTCTAACAGGTTCAGAAGTGGTTAGACACATGCTCTCACCAAAGTGAAGTTTTAGAGCACTCCTTTGAGTTACTCCTCCAGTTATTGAATAGCATGTCAGTTAATACTCTTGTGCTTTTACTTTTGATTGATCCTAAGGGATCAGTGGATTTTCTGATAAGCTTATAGACCTTGTTTCTCCACATGGGAAACAATCTCTTATTAATCAGTCTAGCAAACAGGAAAATACAGCCACACCCTTGCATTTTTTTCTTTCCCAAGTAGACTGGCTCATAACAACTGTCTTTGAAAACAAACAGAGAAGAGTTTGGGTGGCAGAGGAACAAAAACTGAACTAAGGTACAACCGACTATTAATGCTACTCCTCTCTTTTAATTGTCAGCTTCTGTGGTGAAAAGAGAAGACAAGAGCATATCCAAAAATGTGTGAAACTAGAAGCAAATAAAATTATGGTACATCACTGGAATCTTCCTGCATCACTAACTTTGCCCAGCACAAACTAAGAAACTAGTGATGATTGGATGCGTCTTAATGAATGTGCTTTCCAGAACAGAGTAGGACAACTGACCATGTTAAAAGGCTATAAAAAAAGTTTGTTGGTCTCCCAGATGAATCTGTGGGATTGAGTACTGCAAACACCAACGGCCCCTTGAATGCTGTAACCCCATCAGTGTGCAAACTAAAGGGGTTTCTCTTCTCATAAAGTGAGTGGGTTTTGTTTGTTTTTAACAAAAGACTGAACTTCCCTAGGAGATTCAAGCACAAAAAGATCCCATAAGGACAAGCTTAACGGCAGCAGACCTAACCTTTAAGAAAATCATATATTACTCTCAAAGCCAAAAGGCTCTCAGTCTCTTAAATTAGACTTAGGAAAATACCATTGTAGGAATACAGTAAATCAAAAAAGGCTTGAGGTCAATGTCAAATGCCCTAAATAGTATAAAATGAAACCCACAATGTTTTCACACATAGCATCCCTATCTCCTGGGCTTCATGAAAAAAAATTGCTTCAACCTATCTCAGAGGTCTTAATGGCACCTACTATTTAAAATAGGGGGGAAAAAACTACAGTATATTTCCTCTATCCAGCTGTACAAGAAGAGGTATGCCCAGGAACCATAAATCAATGAGACCAACTGAAAGAGCACAGCATTCACAAGAAGGGTTAACTCAAGCCTCTAGGGTCTCTATGGTGTCTCACAGAAGTTAGTGCCCTGCAAGTCTTGTAATCCTTTGAAAATTAATGGATTCTGCAGCCAACTGCAAGTGGCTGTAAGGCAGATAAGGCTTCCAAAGCTGTCAACAGAAGTCTGGCAGAGTCTAAAACATTCAACAACAAAAAAGGAAGAAGAGTTTTCACGCCAAATTTTGGAAGCTATTGACTTGCCCAAACTCTTTCGTAGACCTGTAAGAGGGGATGAGAAAAACTTACTGGCAACTCCAACAGAGAAGCCCAACAAAGTTAAAAGGCTGATATTTCTGATGAAAGAAAACACTCTGATCACAGCTGGCTGGTGAGGGAAAGACATATTACCCCTTTAATTGATCACAGGCATGGAGAATGAGCAGGCAGCAGTGACAGGCATCACCTTACATGTACTCATGAGGCAAAAGACACCCCTCTTTTAAGTGCTTATGTGGGTATATGTACATCTACACGTGCATTACAGCAGGATCTGAAGCACTCACTTCTCACAAAAACACAGTAAGATCTTTACAAAAAGCAGCATAAGGCTTCCAAGAAATCCACAAGCACTACCAAGAAGCACTTCTTAGCGAGTTTGTATCTTTAAACTTTGTTTTTTAATTTAAAATATAGGTCAAACAATGTCAGTCCTGTAGCTGTGATCCAGAATGAATACACCACCTCTAAATAAACATCATTTGAATAACATACTTTGCTCCCATCTCAAATTGTTGCATCATGCAGTTCTGTGCTATAAAAAAATACAGCAAACCCATCCCAGCTGGTGAACACATTACACAGGGAATTCCCACAGGCAGTGTGATATACCCACGTCTGGCTTTCTAAAATCAGAAGTTCCTGCCACTCTTTTTACACACATATTCTCCAATGAATGCCATGCAACAGAAAACACAGTAATTCCATCCTTGCACAGCAGCAAGGTATTTCAGCTTCACATGAAACCAGCAACACTGAGATCATTTAGGACTTTGGAGTTACTGAACACCTACACCTCTAGTTCACTACCATGAATGGTACTAAACCATTCCATTTCAAATAGAAATGCACAGTATCATGTGGCTCTCCCACAGTTACTCTAACATAGTCAAGGATCAGTAATGAAATTTATACTTATTTCATATTTTATTTTGTATATCAAAAAGTGAATGTCAAAGAAAAATATCTCAGATATATTAAGAAAGTCATCTTATACTACATATATTTGATTAGTAAGATCCATATCCACTTTATACGAGATCATGAAAAAAATTAACTACACCTGCTTTCTTACAGAAAGATATTTAAAGCAAAGCCAAAACACCTTCAAGAACAACATCAAAATTACATTACAATCAAATGACTATGACAAATATTTTTTAATTTTCTTTGGGGTTTTCAATAGAATAAAATTTGCTTGCATTTTTGCAATAAATAGAATCAGCAGCTTTCCAAAACTACTTTAAATTACAATGGAGCTGCATCCATAATCTACCATACATACCTTGGTGCTTCCTCCACAACTTTCTGGTTTCTCCTTTGAATGGAGCATTCTCTTTCATTCAACCACAAGGCATTGCCATGCTTATCTGCCAGAATCTGAAACAATAACACACTGCTATTAACAAAGAAATGCATGTGTGCTTTTGACTTTATACTACTATGCAGCATTTTGCTGTTCTTTTTTTTCCAATCTAAAATAGAGGTGGGGGAAAAAACTCATGTAGAAAATTAATTGTATATAAAATACTGATAGAACACTCCTTCAAATTCTGAATAGGACTATTTTAAGCCCCTATACAGAGTTTGTACATGGCAAAAAAACCACTCCAAAACATGATTTCTGATTTTTTAGAAGCTTATTACGAAAGACTGACATTAGACTAAAACTACATTTCAAGCATTTTAAGTTTGTATTGCATTATGAAATTACAAAAAGCATATTGTTAGGCAAAATTCTGTGCCAACAAAGAGAGGAAAACCTCCAAGGATGCCAAACTTTGCTCCTGAATTACACAAAAAAGTTCTCAGAAAGAATAACTAATGCAGCTTTCTTAGTAGGCAAACCACAGTGCCCTATCTTTAATGAAGAAGAAAAAAACTTCAGAAACTTTGCTAACTTTTATTAAGGAAAAGAAAATTTGCAACTTCCTCAGTACTTTCAATGAAAATTACAGCAGTAGTTTTCAGGAATTTTTTTTTAAATGAGGTATTAACTACAGTTCTTGGCTGCAGCTTCAGTTCATGGAAGAGGTAATGCAGAATCAAGTATCTAGATCCAATTACCTAAACTACACAACTAGAAAAAACCCCACAAGTTCAGCATAGAGGAACTCCCAAGTGATTCCACAACTTCAAACTAGAGGGAGAAATAAGAAAAGGAATTCTGTCCCTTTACAAAATTGACAGTATGATGTAGCCATTTCCAATACCCAGATATTGGATTTGAGGATTCAAGTAGACTTCTTCCAATCCTATGACATTATAATCTACACTTGGAACAATTTCTTTCCTTGCAGACCACACCTGCTCCCTTTTTTCCTTATAAAATTTTCCCTCTAACCCATTTTTTTCCACCAATCTTCCTGCTCTGATCTGCAGGAACCCATGCCAATATTCATGATTCATTCTTTAATAGCACAGTTCTACACTGAAAACCAACAAGATAAAAGGAGACAATCTTCCTCAAACTGTGTGAGCTCAACCATATCTACTCATATTTGCGACAATGAATCTGCATTATTTATTATTCCTCATAGCACCACAGAGTGAGTATGGCACTAGGCAAGATGAATTCCCGCATCTATGACACCAATGGCTGCTGAGGCGTGAATAATCTGGGGAGATGTGACTGAAAATGAGGCAGTGAACTCATGAAGACAACCCTCATGTGCTGTGCACCATCAGATCCAGGGTGCTCCGCGCCCTGGAGGATCAGATGCATTTTCTTCTTCAGAAATTCTGTTATGCTCCCAGAAATTGATGGAGCATTCTAGTGAAAAGAAAAAAAAAAGCCCCTTCAAAAACATCTAGATGACTGACAACTTCGGAATTTCCTAAACTACAGCATGTCCCAGGACCGTCTTCTCTGCACAGGGGGAGGTTGAGCAGTGGCAGCACCAGGATGCTCCAGCCAAGTGCTCGATTCCCTAACCAGGGACTCAGCACAAAGACACCAAAAAAAAAAAAAACCAAAACACACTACCCCAAAAACAAAAACACACAAAAAAACCAACACACACACACACACAAAAAAAAACCCTTCAAAAAACAAACCCACAAAAACAAATCAAAAAAAAGCACCAAAAAAAACCCCCAATCCAGATGCTTCCTGCCCAAGTCTTCACCCATGCAATCCAGATGAGTGGAGCTCTACAGAAACTCATTTGAGTGGTCCAAAGATTTTTTTTGACTGGGTTTCTGGGGGCCTTTTTTAAATATTAAAATAGTACACCTATAGAGCATAGCATGGGACTCAATGGAAAAATCACTGTCCTGTAAAGTAGAATGATTCCCTCTGAGCATTTCTGTTTCACTGTTAGAAAGCCGCCAACTTTCCACAGAATTCAGCTTCACCAGATCAATCAATGAAAATAGTTCTGGAATATTTCAATAAAAATGAGTTTCTGTGCTTTTCTCCTTCCTCTCTCTCTCTATTTTTCTGAAGGGGATAATAAAATTTCTCAGTCCAAGTGGTAAATATTTTCTTTCACTTCAGGACATTTCTCATATCCTGCTACATGGCCTCAACTTGGACCTTAAAGTAAAATGTTTTTCAATTATTAGTTAATATGGCTCAAAGAGACAAGCGTGAACGTTTACTATGAGAAGGTAATTATAGACAGAATAAACTAATACCATCTAGCATTAACTCTACTTTTATTCTGGCTCCATGGTTTTCCTTACCAGAAACTAAGGTAACAATTGAATTTCAGAAAATATTTGCAGAACACTGAAAACATCATCTGATATGACATCAAATTCCAGTACAGATCTCACTAAAAATGCATCTCACAGCTATGGCACTTTTTTACATATCCAAATATTTCTAAAAGAAAGAGTCCTGTTTTGTGAGATTAGATGATTATGACATTAGTACATGCTATGTATATCTATATGCCAAAATAATTAAATATTATGTAGCAGAACCTCTCCTACATGATTCAGCTAAATTCTATTTCCAGTTGTAGGATTGCTATTTAGCAAAGTAATAGGCATTCCACATACTCGTACTTTACACTCAGGTCCTTTTTATCAGATACTTCAGGAGAAAAAGACTTCAAATCAGTTCAAGCATAAAGTCTATTTGGACTTTATTTTCCTGTTAATTGTTTTAGTTTTTTTCTCATGTTTTACAAAGTGATTGTTTTATAGCTAGACACAGGAAACTCCTTATTTAACAATTTTAAGGACCAATGCTTTGGAAAAATATGAGAATGCTAAAAAAAAAAATCTATTTAAAAGTTACTGCTAAAGTAATAAATATTTGGCATCTGGTCTCAAATTGTTTGTATATTCAGCAGTTTGAAAATGAACCAAGGTCAACGTCCTAAAGCTGATTAGAACATGAAGTTAAAATTATATGCTATGATATTGTTAAAAGGTACCATCAAAGTGTTTCTGTAAGGAAAATAGCATTCACTGTACACTTATTATAAATACAAGTATAAATTATTAATAGCAAAGACATTTTGTTTACTCTAAGTGAAATGATTTAACATTTCTTTAATGCAGTACTATGTAATTTTTTTGAGGTAACCGTTTTTAAACCCAAAGGAATCAAGACAATGTAGAATCTGCCCTCAATTCACGGGAGTATGGAGGAATCAATCTCATCTAACTTTAGTCACTGAAGAATCAGTAGGAACCTGCTGAAGCTCCCAAATCCACAAGCACTGAAGGAAACAGATCTTTAAGGTGTACAGATTTGCATACACAAAAAAACCCAAAAACCCAAGACATAGGTAGCCAAATATTAGCCAGATCAAGAGAATACAGAAAGATGCTCTACAATCTGACCTCTTTTGTAACTCAGATCAGTGCTGAAACTTAAGAGTTCACTACATATCTTTCCATGAACCTTCAAAAGAGAATAACATAGGGTTTAAAATTAATTTTTACGGTTTCTTCATTTTGCTGTTTACAGACTGTTTCTTTATTTCCTGTTTGTTCTTCACTTCTCCCCCTCTATTGCTCTCTGGTAAGATCCCATCTGGAGTACTACACCCAGCTCTGGAGTCCTCAGTACAGGAAAGACATTGACATGTTGGAACAGGTCCAGAGGAGGGCCACAAAATGATCAGAGGAACTAAACACCTCTCGTATGAGGAAAGGCTGAGAGAACAGGGGTTGTTCAGCCTGGAGAAGAGAAGGCTCCAGGGACACCCAATTGCGGTCTTTCAGTACTTAGATGGGGCTGATAAGAAACATAGAAACCAACTTTCATCAGAACCAGGTAGTGACTGGAGAAGGGGTAATGACTTTAAACTACAAGACAATTAATTTAGACTAGATATAAGAAAGATTGTTTTGTTTTTAACTATGAGAGTGGTAAAACGCTGAAACAGGTTTCCCAGAGAGGTGGTGGATACCCCATCCCTGGAAACATTGAAGGTCAGGTTGGACAGGGCTTTGAGCAACCTGAGCTAGTTGAAGATGTCCCTGCCCACAGCAGGACTAGATTAACTTTAAAGGTCCCTTCCAACCTAAACTATCTCCAACTCTATGAAGTGCAGTAAGCTATCCTGTGTACATAAAATAAAAACATAGGAAGTATCAGGCTGAGGATGCACCTGGAAGACTAAAAAATGTTAAATATTTCTGTTACAAATCATTCTAAACTACCAAATTTACTGTTGTTTCAGTTATTGAGCTACTTCAGGCTCTCACTACAAAAAAAAAGCCACCACTTTTTTCTTGCCAGAAAATATTATCTCAAAGCTACTGATGAACACAATTTAGTTACCTACAAAAGATCAAACATCACAAATTCTGAAATCATAATTTTGTTACAGAGTGTCTGTAAGAAACTTTTGTTCTGCATTAGCATATCTGACTTAACACGAAATCCAATAAAATCCAGAAATGGTCACAATTCAGAAGTTAAAGAGAACACAACAGATTTTGAACCACAAACTGCCCAAAATGGGCCAAATCCTCCTGAGTTCCCAGGGAGCATTAGATACTTCAAAACAGAACCCAAAATACTGACAAAAGCACCTAGACTTTGCAAGAAAAACGTTAACAGCAGCAGTGCTTGAACTCCTACATCCTCTGCTGCACTCAAGCACTCCAATAGGATCCAGAGTTCACGCTCCAGCCCTCAGGACAGATGCCTATAGCCTTTTTTTCCTCCCCCAACAAACTGAACACAGTTCACAGTCTTCCTGCTACAGAAAAGCTAGAGAATAAAAACAGGAAGGCTGTATTGTGCATGATAGCCACGTAGTTTGAGCAATGACCCAAGACACCGGAAAACACAATACTCTAGGCCTTTTTTAGTGGAGTGTTTGAAATGTTTTGAACTTTGATTCATTTATGAGTTGAAACCTTATTAAATAAATATACAATAATTAAGAGTAGTAGTAGTAATAGTAGTAATAATAATGGTACAAACCTGGATTTCTATGTGACGAGGGTTATCAATGAACTTTTCTATCAGCAAGCGATCATCACCAAAACTTGAAGCAGCTTCTTGAGATGAAAACCTAAAACCTTCCCTTAAATAACAAAACAAACAACAAAAAAAAGAATAATCTGTATTTAAAAAGTTAAGTCAGGTCCTGAAGTATATAAGAAGGAACATTTATTCATTTCACTAATCTGGCAGTCTTCATCAATGAACACACAACACACATCCAAAAAACAAGTTTTACCATTTGCATTTGATTTTGTAATGAGTATCCCTTTTTTTCTTGTTTTTCTTACAAAAACAAAACCACTCCAAAACAACATATCCAAAACAAAACATTCTTAAAGCACAGAAATTTTCAGTGTGTTTTACATTCACAATAATTATTCATATTCATTTTCTTTGTTGGTATTTTCTTCTGCTAAAGCAATGAAACAATAGAATTTTAAGACCAGCAATTACAAAGTACTTATACAGAAGTAAAGGTGAACCTCACCATTACTTAAGGTACACACCTCTCTTAATACTCAAGAATAGCAGAGGTTAGTTGCACATTAAAGAACTGCAAACGTAACGTTTCAGACATTAAAAATCCTATCACTGAACACACAATCTAAAGATGCAATACTTCACTTCATAGTGCATACCTGCTGTACTACAAGTTTTTCCCTGCACTAAGGTATAAATGAGTGTTATATGAAACTTCCATATGCTTCCCTCTGTTTTCTCTTTTAGATATATAGTTACTCAAAAAAATAAAGATTTCAAGATACTGTATTCATTAACCTTTTTTTTAATGATAAAGAATACTCCTTGGGTCATAACCTGACAAACAACTTCATGGACAGCTTTCTCAGGATGAAACAGAGCATAATGCAGGGGTCCAAAGGCTTCACCAAAATTTTCTGCAGGCTCTAACTGGCATATTAGTCCCATTTTGTTGATACATATGGAAACCTTGGTCTAAATTGCTGTGGGCAACACAGCCTCCCTGATATTTGGGCCCAAAATAAGAACTACAGCACAAATGAGTTGAAGTTTCTATGCTTTCCATCTCTTAAATCTAACTGAATTCCACAAACAAAACCCAGAAAACAGAGTCACAAAATAGGTAAATTAACATTAGAAAGATGTGAATATTTAAAAGTATATCTTCATCTTCTTTCAAAATTGAGCAATAATATGTTGCGGCCTGCTTAGGGGGAGATACCACACCGATGCGATGTCCAGGCAAATCTCTCCTTTATTCAAATCACAACAACATATATGACCTCTCATCTGACCCCGCCTAGGGGCCAAGACCTTGACCCTGTTGGCTCAGGCTGCATCTCTGGACATATATGGCAAAGTCCTGAAGTCCCTTACAGTGGGTGGTACCAGTGGGTGGTTGTTTTGCAGGTAAACTTCCCAGGAGCCTCCAGGCTCATCCAGGAACTGGACTCCCACAATAATACATGCTATAATTTTGAGATATTATACTGACTGTACAATTTTCCTAAATTCATATTTAACTTCAATATTGAATTACTTAATAAAGAAAATAGGGACATCAAAATTTGTGATTCTTTACACTACCCGATCTGTTAAAAAAACCAAACTGCTGTAAAAAAATAGCTGTACACAGTGTTTCTCACTGAAACAGATTTACAGCTATTTTAACTCCTATATCAAAGGCACTGGTTTGTTTTGCAAACATTCTGGTGTCACACAGTTTCATGCACAATTATTCACAACTGACTTTTTCTTTCACTGAAGTATGTGCTAATTAGAAATCTAAACTGCAATACTTGTTAAAAAATGCAGATGCCTAATTATCTAATCCATACATCTGTAAATGTTTTTAAACTATATATAACAGGAACAAATATCTCAGGTATTCTGACCTTGTTTGTACCTAACAAAACTGTGCAGTTGCATTTATTCCATGATACAAGTTAATATAAGTACACTTCACTTTCCTTAGAGACCATACTAACCAAATCGAGATAGATCTGAACCTCTTTATGAATATGAAAAATAAATAAATATATACCCAGCCACTAAGGCTAGAACCATAGAGCCAATTGGGTTGGAAAAGACCTCCAAGATCATCAAGTCCAACCCTTGGTCCAACTCCAGTCCGTTTACTAGATCATGGCACTC
>JAWWEV010000001.1:79643400-79663751 GCA_035583235.1 Hafferia zeledoni | reverse complement strand
TGCCTCACCTAAAAAATCCACTGCGCAGGCTGGAAGGGCACACCCACATGGGGAGAGCCCTTCCCAAATCTGCGTTCACGAAGTTTGGCCATATATACACACACATACTAACACGGTCATCTTCAGTCTTCCAGTGCAGCCCCCTGCACCAAGGAGTGAGGAGAATGGGCTGTCCATTAGGTACTCCCAGGCACCCCACTCTACAGGCACACTAGCTGAGCTGGTATGCAAGCAGCACAGCAAAGAGCAGTAGCAAAGGGGCTTTGGCAGGAGACACTTTTGGTAGGATTCTCATAAGGAGGAGCTGGTGGTAGAGGTAGTTTTTACAGCAGGGTTGACTTCAGGTTTTTCTTAGGTTCTCACTAACTTTTAGTGGCAAATTTTTTTTTCCCTATACGCAGATGTGCTGCTTTCAGGTGTTTCCAATACCTTCTGCTAGCAGTTTTTCAATCAGGTTGAGCTTGGAACAGGGGCGATGAAAGGCAACCACAGCCTATGCTTTAAGGCAAGCAGGGAACACCACTGCCTCTCCTGAGGGAGGCAGCAACAGTGGGAAGGGGCAAAAAAAAAATCAAAAAAAAAAATCAATATGTCCACCTCAAGCAGCTGCACATAAAAAGCACATGACCAAGGAAACAAACGGGAACCAGAGCCAGCATATAGACAAAGAACTGCAACATTCTGAGAATACCTAACATAATCACAGAACTGCTGTGCTGCAATGAATGGCTACCCAATTATTAACACAAGCAGTAAGAAAGGACATGTCAAATATATGGAATTCTTCTTCTGAAAGGGCAAGAAGGTAGGAGCTGAAAGGTCTGGAATAAGGCAGAGGCCAGTAAAGGTAATACTGCAGCACAAATTTCACCTGCTCAAGCTGACAGAAAGGACAAATTCTTCTTTAAGCAAATCAAAGCATTTGAAACCTTGAGTGTTTGTGTGGTTTTGGTCTGGGGTTTGGGGGCTGTGGGTTAGATGAGGTGGGGGATCGGCTTGTTCATGGTTTTGGGGTGGAGGGTGGTCTGTTGGTTGTTGAGGGGTTTTTAACAGAAAACTAACCTCTCTGTCATCTGTTGCATCAGGAACGCAGAAGACCACAAGCAGTGAGGTTTCTGATGAATGTTGGGGATAACTTCAACACAGACATTAGATGGGCTGAAGAAAAGGAATAACCAGGAGCAGAAGAGGATATAATCAATTATTTCTTAAGGACCTGACCCATACAAGTCAGTAAGACCAAACAGACTGTCCTGTCACCTTTGAAAGGCTTTGGAGAACAGGAGAGATTCATGATGACTGGAGGAAGACAAACTTTGACAAGACCATGAAAAGAATCATACAAACTACAAGGTGGTCAGCCTCACTTTAATTCTGGGAAAGTTGTAGAGCAAGATCTCCTGAAAGCTGTTTCTAGACACATAAGACAGTGACTGCAACTACACCGTATCTGTTTCTCAAGTAGAACATTACAGTCTACATAGGTGCATAATTACCTGGGGGGAAAACTGGCACTATATTATTGTCCTGGAATGTACCATCACCAATCTGTGGATCATGATAAAACTGCTGTACATCAATCTACTCAAGGGCAAGGCAGCATTTCAGAGACCTAGACAGTCTTTCAGACAGGAATGGTCTCACACACATCTCATGAATTTCCACAAGAATAAAAGAAGAGTCTTGCACCTAGCACAGAATAATCACAGCTACAGGCTGTGGAACTGACTGGCTCTTAAGGGTCTGTGGGGTAACAGGCTTCAATAGAAATGAGCAGCACACCTGGCAGTAAGGAAGGCCAATGAAATAGTGGGCTGCATCAGCTGCAGCAGACCAACAGCAGCAATTATTCTCCTTTATACAGCACCTGTTAGACCTGTTCAGTACCTATTCAGACCTGTTGCACCCAGTTTTCGACACACCTAGTACTCAAAGATGTTGATAAGCTCAAGTAAGATGGTCAGAGCTAGGTTTGTGGAACCTGAAACACAGCAAAGCTTTAGTGGACATGTAATAGCAGCCTTCCAGAGGAGTTTTACATGACAATGAAGCCAACCTCTTTATTGCCATTCATAGCAGAAAAAATGTGACAGTGGCCATAAAATTATGTGGGAAGTTTCCAGCTGGATGTGAGGAAAAAAATTACTGGAAAGAATGGAGAAACAGAGCAGGCTGTTTAGGGAGGCTGCGTAAACTCAGTGTCAGACTCAATAGGCAAAGCTCTAAGTAATCAGCTTCAAATTGAGTGCTGATGCTATCAAGAGGATGAAGCTGGATGAGATGACATCTCCAGATCCCTTCAAACATGCACCATTCTACAAGGGCAAAAACAGGATGTCTCTAAGTTTCCCCTCTCTCACCACAGTACATTTATTCACAGTGAAGTCCGAGTTGTACAAAAGCATTACGGATCTTGCCATGAGCCTTCCTGTGGTTGTCTGAAGTAAGACAGCCATGCCAACTTTCTGCCTCCAGCTCTGAGATCAGCATTGCTGCTTTAATTAAAACAACAACTTTCTTTGGAGGCAGTCAGGCACTAAAAAAAAGACTGCCGTCATTATGCAATATTTAAAGTATCAGTAAATAGTAAAAGAGCATAGTTTTTCCTTGTCAAGGTCATCTAGTTAAAATAGATGTTTGATAACCATTAGTACAGAAGCCCTCTAAAACTATGAGTGGTAAGTCAAATAGCCAATTTTGATTTTACTCAAAAAACCAACATCCACTGCTTCAGCCTGAACACAACTTTAAAAACAAACAACACAATACAGAACTTATCTAATCACAGCATTTTACATGTGTTTATACATGTAGCTGGCATGGGAAAAAAAAACAAAAAACAAAAACAAACAAACAAAAAACACCCCACACCACATTTTTAGGAAACAGTATTCTTCATTCATCCAATTGATTCCTTCTCCTTACCTGAACAGCACATACCTGTGGAGAACAGACCAAGGATGCCAAACTCATACACTCCCATTTTTGCACAGTAGTTTGAGATGCCAAATGCTTTGGGAAGACAAAACCCTCAATGTACAGCCTTGTAACAGGTAATGCTGTTCAGTTCTTGAAAGCATTGTCCTCTTACACGTATTTCCTTTACTTCAGGAGCTGAAGGATTCAGGATGATTTGTTACATATTACTACAGCTCATCATTAACTTCTTCCACTGCTCCTTTCTTCAGAGCCACTGGAAGATTACATCATCGGGGGGCGGAAAAAAAACAAAACAAACAAACCAACCAAAAAACTTCCTACACCCCACATTTCAAATGATGTTTCTAAAGAAAGGTGGGAAACTGCAGAAAATTATTGCAGACTACAAAAACTCCCACACATCCTGCTGTACCATTCCACTGAAAAGCAACAAATGTGGAACAGCAGAAGTAAACACAGCATGGCACAGAAGAAAACCTGTAAGATTTTCTGGGCATTTGAGAGCAGATGTTTGACTTACGTTCTTAAAATTGCATAAGGACCAAAAAGGAATTTAAGCAACAGGTCAATTTACATTTTCCTGTTAAGGTAAGTTAAAAGACAAATCTTCATCTCTCTAAATATCTGTTGCTGGAAGGTGCCTTGATGAAAACTCTCAAAACAGATACTCACTAAGCACAGATTTCACTATCTAGGAAAAGTTACAGAAGGTGAGACTATGACGGGGAAGGGTATTGGCACAAAGCTCCAAATTTCTCAAAGGTAACTGTTAGAAGCTAATTCATTAAAAATTTCCAACTTAGATGGTAACAGGTTTGCAGCTGAAGCGACTAGCTAGAGAAACTAATGTCTATCTGCAAACCCATAGTTTAAAACAAAATCTCCTGTATGATGACCTCCAATACTGATCCCTCATACCAATAAATATCTTTATGTGCAAAGACCCATCACAGCCTCTGCCAGAAAATTTCAATCTATTCTTTGAAGACAAGAATCGTGAAATTAATTCCTTTTCAGAGCTGCCAGAAGATCATTTGAAGCCACTAAGCCTAAAGATTTAGTTACAATTGTTACAAGCCCTTTTATCAGTGTCTAAATGAGGGCAAGGAAGATGGTGAAGGGCCTTGAGGGGAAGCCGTATGAGTGGCTGAGGTCACTTGGTCTGTTCAGCCTGGAGAAGAGGAGACTGAGGGACAACTTCAGTTACAACTTCTTTGTGAGGGGAAGAGGAGGAGGGACAGACACTGATCTCTTCTCTGTGGTGAGCAGTGACAGGACCTGAGGGAATGGCCTGAAGTTGTGTCAGGGGAAGTTTAGCCTGGATACTGGGGAAAGGTTCTTCACCCAGAGAGTGGTTGGGCACTGGAAGAGGCTCCCCAGGGCAGTGGTCACAGCACGAAGCCTGTAGAGTTCAAGAAGCATTTGCATGATACTCTCAGGCATCTGGTGTGACTCTTGGGGATGGTCTTGTGCAGGGCCAGAGTTGGACTCTCAATGATTCTTGTGGGTCACTCCCAACTCAGCATATTCTGTGAAGGCAAGAAGCATTTAGTTGCTCCATAGTCAAAGAAAAAAATTAAACAGAAAATGTCTAGATACTCAGGCATATACCCTAGCCATGTCTCGTTGTACTTAAACAAGAACTTCACGTTGCTTGTATTTGGAAAACAGTTTTGGATCAGGCTCTCTAGAATGCAAGCACAAAGGCTCTTCATATACAAGACAAGCTGGGATGATCAACTACACTAACAAAGAAGTACTTTTAGATACAGTCAACAACAGAACTTTCTCAGGCTGTGAAGAACCTACTAATCTAAACTTAATGTAAACTGCTTTTCAGAAATCTGCACTTCATTTTCAATGTAATTTTAAATGGGTATCTATTATGTGAAGAAAGGGGATGCTAAATTACACTTCTCCAAACCAAAACAACTATCTAGGGATAACATTAGAGTGAATATAGAGTTATTTTAATTTCAGATATGGGTCAGTGGCTTGAACTGTGCACAAAATTCCACTCTAGAACTTGACAAAAATTTGGAAAAAGCAATAGAAGTGAGAGCTGGGAGAGATTCAGATCTGAAAAAACACAATAGCAGCCCTACCCAGAAGCAGGGGGCAAGACTGCAACCTTCGCAGTCGTATGCATTTGACGGGATATTAAAAAAAAAAAATCGAAATTCTAACAGTAGCAAAATTATTTCCATATTTCTACTAGAAATATTAGCTGCAAGTTTACAGAAATATTAGCTATAACTGGAATAACATAATAATTATAGAGGATCTAAAAGAATTGTCATCACTTGATATATTTAAGGCACGTGAAAGATGAAGCACCAGTAAGTTACCACAGTGAATAATTCTATAATAGTAGCAATTAAGTTGCCCCCATCAGTGTTTTCCACAGTGGCTCTTTCCATGTCACGCCACACGTACATTTAAGCCTTCTTATAGTACACACAGCCAGTTGAAACAAGAAATATTTTCAATTATCTTGAAAATGCAAAAGTATGTTTAAAACACGGGAAAGGTTCTTCACCCAGAGGGTGGTTGGGCACTGGAAAAGACTTCCCAGGGAAGTGGTCATAGCAAGAAGCCTGACAAAGCTCAAGAAGTGTTTGAGCAACACTCCCAGACACATGGTGTATTTCCTGGCCTTGTCCTGTGCAAGGACAGGAGCTGGACTCAATGATCTTTGTGGGTCCCTTCCAGCTCAGGGTATTGTATGATTCCATGTACAGGCTTTCTGTTTTCATATGTTTTTTTAAATTAATCCCATGAGACAAAGCCAAAACAAGTTTACAAATTGAAATACTACCAACAGTTCTTCACACTCACCTTTGCATCTATGAACACTGAAATGCAAAAGGCCATTCAGATATCGGCTTTTCAGAGTCTGCCCATAGCTGAAAATTGGTTTATTTTTAGGATTACATGGATCTGGATGCAGCAAGACTATACATGAGATCAACAACGTTTTATGTAATATTAAAACTATCAGATACACTGTTTTGTCAATGACAAGGTGAGTCACCTTCAAAAAACTCAGTCAGATGTTCTTTCTCAGACACACAAAAAGGAACAATCTTAGTTCCATAACACAGCTAATGGACAGGTACAACAAGTATTTTACAGGTATTTTGGATCAAATAGACTGTTCATTACAAGTCTCTGAAAAAAAATCAGAAAAAAACCATTTTTCCCTAAGATCAGTGGCACATGGAGTTGAGAACGGATTGTAAAACTTTGAATCAACAACAAAGCATCATGAACTGTTCGGGATTCAGACAACCACTAAAAGACATGAAAATGTCTGTGTGTTTAAACAAATGTTGTTTCAAAACAGACAAAAGCACAATAGTTTGCTGAGACAAATATTTTAAACACAGAAGTATGCAATTTATTAGAGCACATTCTGGTAACACCGTATGTGTCTCCACACATGAATTATCAGTCTCATCAAGTTTAACAGAACTAATGGCATGCATTAATGTTTGCAAATCAGGGCCAATAAATATTCTCCCTAACAGAGACAATTAATAAATCAGCATTCTGAAAGGCATACAGCAACATGTTATTTACACTCTAAATTTACAGTCTCACATTGGACAAGAGAAGTTTTAAGTGTTGGGTTTTTACTGAAATTAATGGACCATATTTTGTAAGGTTTATGCAAGAATTAATTTGAAATAGGCACACACAAAATTCTAAAGTATACCACTCGCTATGTGAAAGACAGAAAACCAAATAATATCCAATTTTTCTTTCTAACATTTCATATCTGCTCAACTGTCAGCTCCCAGTAGCTTAATGGGACTTTGGTAACTGCAGCATTCATCAAGGCAAGCTTTTGGACAGCATCTCACCTGGTCTCTTCATCATCCCAAGCGATTCTCATGCCTTTCCCACCACCACCTGCTGAGGCCTTGATCATGACAGGGTAGCCTAACAGCGGGGAACAATTAGACAGAAGTTCAAACTTTGTTCAGTTGGTCAGAGGAACATGACAACTGACCACATGTCCAATAAAGCCAGTAGACAATAACTTCGTTTATTAAAACACTTTGTTTGGAGGGAGAACAGAGGAGAATTTTCTCTTTTCAAAACTTAGCTGTCAGTGTAGTAATTTCTAAAGCCAAGAAAGGCTGTCTTCTCCAATTCATTTATACCAAAAAAACCCCACTGAATTAATTATTCCCAAGAAACAAAGTGATTTATGAATAAAGCATTTGACCTTTTTAAGCTCACATCTCCTTAGGAACAAAATTTTGATCTTTTGCTGCTATTGAAATATGCTGTGACAAAATTTGACAAAAAATTAATAGCAAAAATAAGTGGATCTTCATAAATTAATACTCAAGAGATTGAGAAAGAAAATCTGTATCTTATCAACATTTCAGGTGCAGTACAATTAAAATAATAGAGTACTTCAAGAGCAGTGCTGCCTGAATATTGTGAAACTGAATCAGAAAATACATGCTTACTTCTTTTTTTTAAAACAATAAATAATTATTTTCCCCAAATGAACAAACAGTAAGAAAAAATGAGCAACATAAATCTGACAGCATTCTACATTACTGGCAATATTTTACTCTGAGAAAAAGATACCATAATACAGATATGAGTCAGGCCCTTAGTCTTCGGAAAGACAGAAAATAACAGTAACAAAATACCCACTTTAAAAGCAGATTAAGTACTTTAGAAGATTTAGAAATAGTAATAACTTTATCTTTTAGTTATTTTTTTTTTCATTTAAAACAACTTCCTGAAACAATTTCTTCATATCAGAGAACTCTACCTTTCTCCACATACAGAACATGAACATACAGAAAACTGAAAAATCAAGGACCTGATCAAAAAGGTTTTGATGTTTCTAAGATAGCAGAAAATTCCTCATGCCTTTAGTCTCCAGTATGTTTAATCAAAGTCACGACATTAAGGCAAATATTAGACCAGCTGATACAGTTTGGCAAGAAGGGTCTATTAGTCCTTGAAAACTGAAGATATATTGTGAAAAAGGCTTTGATCTGGGGATAGAAAGACACATTTAACTACGGTTCCTAGAAGCAGTCCTGTGTGCTATCATATGTGTAACTGATGTTTACAGTTTCTTTCTGGAATGCAGATCTACTCCTGCTCTGTCAACTGACAGCAATACAATACACCCATCTCCTCCTCATAGTCATCTACCTGAAAGGAGGTTCAGGAGAAGATAATTAAAACCAGCAAGACCTGGAAAAGCTTTGTCTCAAAAAGACTGAAATGGACATACAAAAAATCATGATACAAGCTTAAGAAGCAATAATGTTGACTGGAAGACAGGAAAGCAGCAACGGTACAAGAGAACATTAACAAAGAAACGGGGGAAAAAAAAATCAATGAAATAGTTTCCAACGTAACACATTTAATTAGACTGTGAAACTCCATGCTGTAATGCATTTATGTGGCTGAAAGCTGTAGAGAGGTAATAATTTAGCATATGCAGAGCACAAACCAACTTCCTATAGGGATGGACGGCCAAAAGGCTACAAATCTTCATGCTTTGAAGTGATCTCTAGTTACTAAATATAAGGGTAAGACCAAACAGAGCCATACAAATAAGCTTTCTGGACTCTCTCTTACATTTTCTTATGAAATCTGATGCTGCCCATAGAGGGGTATGGGATAAGTCACAGAGTAAGAATGGGTTCATTCTAGAACTATTAAGTATTTTCAAGGCCTCTACAATCCCGGAGATTAAAGGGTAAAGGCAAAATAATACTATTGCATGCAGCAACAGTGAAGTTCAACTAATTTTCATGAACTGTAGTGCATGTTTTTATACATACAGGGGTTACACTAGCTAACATAAACCTCTGGCAACACTATCACCATCTGGAGACTCTCTCCAGCCCAAGAGGCTGCAAGACTGAAATTTTGAAGCAAGCATTGTTTCAAGCCTTATTATAGCAACCTCACAACGGCAATTTCCATTACCTGATCCTATTCAGCGTTACTGAAAAAAAAAATCATCATCAGTTAGGTTAACAATTTCAGTATAACAGTATTAGTCTTATGAATGGTTTGCTGATTTTAATGTGGTATGCAGAGTCTAATCCTAATTTACTGTTCTTTTGTTTCGAAAGCAGAATAGGCATGTTGACAGTGAGCATTGGTGAGTCTGTGTGCTACAAAATGTAGTTCAGATAACACATGGTTAAACTCTCAGATGGGATATATGTATCATTAGCATCGCTCACCAAGAGGACCACTGTCCTTCTCCTCCCTCCCACCTTGTATGTATAGGGATTTTATGTCAACCACACTTGTATGCAAGACAGCTAAAGGTTCCAGAGGGCTACAATATAATTAAAAGTAAAATAATTTTTTTTTTTAAATTACAAGTAAGGCTTGTTTTGAAAATATGCATACGGCTTTTTAGGTTGAGAAGGAAAAATTGCAGCCCCTACACATTAGGATGCAAATTAGCCAGTCCCCTGAAAATAAAGGTACTTGAGCTTTTGCTCAAATATGCCATTACATACTCCTTACTCTCAGGGGCACTGAACTAAGCTGAAGAGTAGCTCCTTAGCCAATACCAAAGACTGAAAAGAAGGCTTTGTAAAATTTAAGTTTTGCATACGTATTGAATACAGGACGCTGGGATCAGGATGCATTACTCATCACTCTCCTAACCACTTATGTACTATTCAGCAGCAATCAAAACTAATGAAACTATGTTCACATTGATTGGTTGGATTAGTTATGGGAAGGGAGAAGCATGCAACAATTTGTAATCGAACTTATAAGTCCCCACAACAGCAATGAAGAGTCTCACACAAAGCAGACACACTTTTGAGAAGGTGTTAGGTTTTCAATGCTTCCCTTAAATAAGATGCCAATTCACATGAAATTAAAATTGCATGTGAGATTAAAATCTATTCTCATTCAATAGTTTTACATTCTTCTGATGCATCTGAAGGGTGGGTCTAAAGACCTTAGAAGGCAAGAAGTCTGATTTGAAGATCATACTTTTGCTGTCAAAGAATCTAAATAGTAAAAGGAGTAAACAACTTTCTGGTGTCCCAGAGCTGTTAGTTCCCCTGCTTTGCCACCACGGTTTTAGATGTCATTTAACTATTTTTATAAAGTTTCAGGTAGTAGACCACAGAATGCATTGTGCAGTATCAGTTTGAGCAATACTGCATGTGCCAATACCATATTCTTTCCACTATCCATTATTGAAAAGCTAGCCCTAACTAAACCCATGTCAAATGAAAATGACAAAAACCCATCTTTTTCACTTCTTCAGTTTTGTACAGACTTCCATTTAGTTTAACTGATTGCACTTCATAGCTGTGCAATCCTTTCAAACAGGGGAATAAAACTTCCTGGACTTTCATTGATGCTTCAGAATTCAAGAAGCCAACAGTTCTTTATGTACAACTTTACAGACGGATCTAACTACTAGTGGACCTTCAGCCTGAACACAGCAGGAAGAAGCAGGAAAAAGTACAGGCAGCAAAAGAGCTTTACACAGTGTCTTACTGTTTTAAGTGCTGACCCACAGTTGTTATCTCAGAGACCAAGACTCTGGATAAGTGAAATTAGAAACAATCTGGAAGTATTCCATTGCATATCAAGTGCTTTATACACGAAGACAAATGCCTTACATACACAGAGGACTAATTTCATCCCATTTTAAATCCTTTCAAATTAAAATCACTGCTTTATTCTCATCAGTGGTCACAATTAGACAGAAGGTTAACCAAACTAATCAACTGGTTGAAACATGTGAGGAAAAGGCTAGAAAGGACATTTTTCTTTCACTACATGGCATCGTAGCACAAAACTTCTTTCTATCAAAACAGTTCCAAGGTTTTTCCATCTAGACAAAGCACCACCCAGCTGTCTGTAATTGACTTCAATATTACAGATTTAGGACTGCCTTGATGTAATGGCCTCCAAAGTTCTACTGATATCAAAGGCAACAGAACACCAGAAGTAAATTGAACAAGAATAATTTTAAAGGGTGTCTAGAAAGCCACTGCATGCCTTCAAACTTACATTCATCAAAACTGCTTTAAAAATACTTGCATGAAATCTTTAAAATGCACAGGCAAGACACAGTACTGAACAGAAACTGAACTCAAAGTCATAATATTTTATTTGATATAAAGGCATATGCAGGAGTATAAAGGCAGGAGTAAACCCAATTTTATTTCTAGTTCTTTTCTGAATGTCCCATTTTCATTGACAGCCTCTTCCTTTTGTTTCTGCTCCCATGACAGTGATCAGTGATCACTTGATTTCCCAACAAGGATACAAAAGCTAAACTACAGAAACACTGGCCTTATTTGTGTCAGCCTAAAAGTTAGACAAGCCTACACCAAGGGGTTTCAGGGCAATTAATCAGTGGAAGGTAAAAGCTCCAACTTCACTTTTAATCAGTGTAACATCTTTCCACTTAGAAAGTGGGACTTGCACTGCTGTGGATAAACTCTATCTGACACATAAGGCACAGCCAGAGCTTTTGACACAGGTGAAATGCATTTGCAGCTACATCAGCAAGAGAAGCTTCAAATGAAGATCTCTCCTTTGAATTATGTACCTGTGATAAACCTAAATAGTTTCTAACGGTTACTGTTTCAAAGTGAAAATGACAGAAAAAATCCCAAGGAAAATCGGAAAAATCTTACTGCCTTAGATTTTTCTTCTAGAAAGCATTTAAAAACATGTGTAATTTCAAGCATATGGTTTAGTATTTTCCCTAATATAAGCTTTAGTAAATAAAAGCCAGAACTCATTAAACACATATTACACTTAACCTTCATCAAAATGAGTCCCAGACAGTTTGCTGGTTGCTCTTTTCACCATTTTGTAAGATATTCAGAAGCTGAATAGTGACTTTATTCCAGTAAGCACAGAGAAAGGGCTGGTGCTCTGGATGATACTCAAGCTAACTGCAGTCCACACACTGATGAAGAATGAAGATCATAACATCACTGGTGCCAACCTCTGTATAAAGAGAAATACATCATGCCTAACTTCTGACTATCGTGTCCAAGCAGATATACCTGGAAATAACTCCATTAATGAGCTACTCATTACAGCATATTACATGCCTTCCACAAATCATGGCTGCACTTGTCCTGTAAAGTCCAGTTTGAAAAGCTCAAATGGGATGATTTAAGAGACAGGGCAGAGCATTAATGCCGAGATTCTTCCACTCCCACAGGCAACAGGGAACTTAAAAACTATTAAAACATTATTTGTTCTATAGGGATTACTTATTACACATTCAATTTAGTCAACCATGTCTGCTGAGAGGCACACAAATCCCACCATAGCTAATTTAAGAACTTACCAATTTCCCTTGCAATTCTGACAGCTTCATCTGCATCCTGTAAAAGCAGGAAATGAGACCCAACGTTAATCCCATCAGCCATTGCACCATGTCCTGAGGGCAGTCATATATTGCACTACTGTCTCCTCCGATTCATTTAATGTTTGATTTTACAACCTTCTGACCCTTTTCAGCCAGAGGAATGTAAAATTAATACCATAAGTGGAATGTAAATTCTACCTCATCATTAGTATACTGAGAAACTCAAAGCAACGAGGAATCAGCTGACAGGAAATACAACCAGGATCACAAAATAATTTTCTGCAGTTGTAGGAATTTAATGCTAGAATTTAGAAGTTTACAATCAATAGTGGACCATAAATCAGATCGTTAAAGTTTGTCCACTACCAGTTTGTTTCTGTCCTCACAGATACTTCTTGTGTTTTCCTGGTTGCTGTCAGTAGGGGGAGTTGATTCTCTATTGTTTGGGAGTAATTCAAGTACGGGAAAAAAATCTTGCACCGCTTCAAGACGAATGGGTTTTGTTTACTGAAGAAAGAACACAAGCACTTCAATTTTGTAACTTTTGCATTCTGAAGACGCATTAAACCTTAGATGCATCATTTTAAACTATATCTGAAAGCACAAGATTCCCGTAATTGTTTCCATTTAAGAGTTGGCACGTTAGGAGCAGACGATAATTTTACAAATCCTTTTGTTGATGCCACCTATTGCTTCAGCTGTCTCATACTACTGTAGTGTGGTACAGAAAAAAGTCCTGAGAAAATGACAGAATAAAAATCAAAGTGCGTGAATTGCTTACTTTTCAATAACCAAATCACTATTCCTACAGTAGTTAATTATGGTTTCTTCCACTGATAACTATATTCCATCACACAAAACTACAAAGAAAACAGGTTAAATTACAGTGGCATGGGTTAAGTTTGAGAATTCCATCCAAATTTGCTAATATTTATACTATCCCATGACATGCATTAAAAAATTTGTATGGAAGGCAGTAATGTCTGGAAATCACCAGCTGCTAAGTGTGTCTGAAACTATGGGGGCTGACTTATGAACATTAAACTGAAACCTGATATTTTTAAAGCTTTCAAGGCAATTCGTTTTAAAAGCACCCAGGTCAGAACTTTAAAAAAATACATAAGAAATGTTCATACCTGGTTCATTTATGTCCGATAATAAAACAAAATCCTCTTTAAAAGTCTTCAGTACCTAGTAACAGCCCCACCAAGAATAAGGGGGCTGGCAGGGGAAGTTGTCAGAAAATTTAATTTCCTTTCATTAGCTAGTCTGCTCCACAAATCGGTGCTTGTTAAGTTCAAAGCAGTCCTGAAAGCAACATCAGTTTTAAGTCTTTTTACTTCAGTCACATCTGTTAATGAGATTTTTCCAAATAACAATTGTTTTTAAGTCAAGAGATAAATTTAGCAGAAAAAAAAAAATACTCCCCCCCACCCCACCCCAAAAGAAAAAAACCTCAGGGTTTACTGTTTTATTACACCTTGCTGCTTTCCATGACCCTGCACCCTCCAAATTTTAGCTAAAAGGGATAAAATGCATGAAAAGGGTCATTTAAGAACGTTAGTGGTTTCCACACATTGAGTTTGAAGGTTCTTTGTTCCTGCCTGTGACAGTTATGCGAGAATACTTCCCCTTAATAGCCTCTCTGTCAGGAAGTGTTAAACCTGCCAAATGCAGACAATTAGAGCCTCTTGAACAAAATGCAGGAAGAGTGATGACTGATGAAGAGCCACGATTATAGTTGAGAAGGAAACTTTTACATTTCTTTTCTTTTGCAAATTCACCCATATATTTGCAAAATAGAATTAAGGGGGGGGGGGGGGGGCAACAAACAGGGAGATTTTTTTTCACTTAGTTACCTGCAAACAAGTGGCTGACTGATACACTGCAGTCCACAGGAAGACAAGCTGCAAATCATTATAGGGGAACTTTTCACTGCCACTGTATTTTTACACATGCATACAACAACTTTAAGTAATAAGCAGCATCGTATCAGCAGCACTAATTGTCTCAGTTCTGCCTTGAAAAGACTGAAGTCTACTGCTCAGCACAGTTATTAATTTACACTGTTTCAACATCTGTTTCTTTTACAGTTCTAACATACTAAAACCCAAAAACTAAGACACGAGGAAAAAAACCATAAAAATCAATGCATACTCAAAATTTTTAACCTTCGAAGATCATTTCTGAACGAAAACCAAAATATGCTGTGCTTTCAAAAGAAAAACTAATCCAAAAAAATAAACAAGTGGCATACTGAAGTCTCTGGTAAGTCTTTTGACCTTTTTTGCTAAGAAAGTATATTTTAATATCATGAATTTCACTTGCAGATTACACGAATACAGAATCAGTTTGAGTACTCAGAAAGTTAGGAGAGTTATTCTATATTTTTGGTGCAGAAAACTTGTAATATACAATATTTGCCCAAGGGGAGCAAAAAACTGAATGCTATGACACTGCCTAACACACAAGTGCATGTGTGCAAAATATATGAAACTATACTGGTACTAAAAGCATTTTTAATTATTTTTTTAAAGCAAAAGTCCTCAATGACTTACTGCTGTTTCCTCCAGAAACACATTAGCTACACTACCATTTTCCCAAAATAAACTAGGGACTGTAAAGAAATATATAATTTTAGCACAACCTTTTATTGTACAAATAAAAATGTTCAAGTAATGGTAGAAGTTTATAAAAATCCTGAGAGTTATAAAATCATGTCATAGTGTTTTTACAAATAGATGATTCCATCGAGTTAAGGAGACATAAAGTACTCGTTTAGTATAAGAATTCCTAACCTCCTAATTTCATGTACGTGCCTCTCAGCCAGGTACCAGCAGGTGGAGACAGAAAAGCAAAACTTCCTTGATGTAGAGGAATGCCAGAATAAAGCTTTTTAAGAGACTCCTAGAACTATAAAACACTGTATTAATTATGAAGAACCACATAATAGTTTTCATGGCTGAGGGTGTTTGCCTTCGAGAACCTCCACTTCATGCCTAGTCTCCAACAGCCTCTCCAGCAATGCAATGATCATTCAATCTCAACATCAATACACCACTGCAAGAATTCAGCCAAAACAGGTACCCAAAACTTAACTACAGTACATTCAGAGCCCTGCTGAAGACCTTTAATGTGTCTGCTGACATCAGTGAAACTAAGTAGGCACAGAGACATTACTCTGGGTCTACAACCAGCTGTGTTCTACCAGCCATAAAACCAGACTGTATGTGGTGAAACAATACAAAAATCATTCTTCCCTTGCCATTACTTTGCTAATTTTTCACCACAGAATGTCCTTTTATTCATTACTTAGCAGCCACTTTCTTCTTGTCAGTTATCCCCCTTTACTTACAGCCAATACATCATCTCAGCTCCAAATTTAGTATAGCCCTTGCTTATGGGATTAATGCTAATTTTTTTGATTAAGCCTGTTTACCACTACCTCTCCCAATAAGGTTTTAGAAAACTAATTGTAGTTACACATTTTGAAATTAATTACTTTTGAATGCTTTTGTTGGCTTTTTAGCTGACAGCAAAAGACTCCAGTTCCTTACATGTGCAGACTGGATAACCTTTGCCCCAGCCAACCAAGAAACTGAACTGGGGATGAGAAGAAAACTACTCCTCATCAAACTGACCCCTCCACTCTCATTCCATATCTTTCTAACTATTCTCAGTTTCATATTTGCTAAAGCATTTGCCTGTATGAGAACAGTTAGTTGTGTCTGTTATGCCAAGCATCCTCCTTCCAAGTCTTTAAGCATACTGTTGAAGGGCTTCCTTCTCTTAAATTCAATTAAATTTCTATTCACTGGGAATTTTTCTGCATGCAACTTCTCTGCAAAAGCTTAGCAACTACAGCGTCTTCTATGTGTAAGTGCTAAGCAACATAAACAAGAGAGGAAAAACATCCTTTATTCATGAAGGACCTAAGTATCTACAGCACTATTTAAAAGTGTGGGATAAAGACAACTCTTCTAGTAACAAAGATTCTCAGTGCAGTCCTGAGCTGAATAACAAAGCACCAGAAGTTATTACTCTGTGTTTAACTATTCATCCAAAAGAATATGTGCAACAGATCTGTCTTAATTTCTGCCATAGTCAGAGGCATGAATGCAGTTTCCTTCCAGCTTTACGAGACTCTACTTTAAAGATGAAGCCACCTCTAATCAACACAAGTGTCAAGCAGACATTTAACTCCTTCCTAAGACCTTTAAAATTTTTATTTCTCACGAAAAAGAGTCCCCAAAGCTTAATAACTGTGACCAAAGTAGGTCTCCCAAGAATGTTAGAAATCCTAAATAGTCTCCAAGTCTTTGTGTGTTGCTCCGTTGATTGTAGCTGGTATCACACAGCTCTGCCCTTCCCTATCTTAGTCTGAATTCACAAAACAGTATATGAAGCTCTAATTAAAGATCAGGCATCCTCTATGACCTAATTACTTGGGTATTTATTTGAGCAAAATACACATAATTGTGGGAAGGAAATCAGAGGAAAAACAGGGGCATATATTTAGATCCATAGCAAGTGTGTCAATATCAATTATCAGAAGGTTTATTTCCTGGAACTGGTAACCAAAGCACTGGTTAACCTAAAATTTTCAGCTCCACTTTCTAATGGAAACTACAATGCTGGCAACATCTGTGGACTTTTCTTTTTCTTTCTTAGTGTGTATACTGCAGGTTGGTTTTGTTTTACTTATATATTCTTTTTCATCAACAATCTTCATGTAATTAGAACTGGTGCAAGTCTGAGCAATGTGAAACTGGTAAGATATGGACACTTTTGGATTAATCAACTACCACGTAGTTCCTTTCAATAGCAGAGTAGTGGAGTTGTCAACTCAATCCTTCAATCCTGTTCATTTGGTTTTAAGGGTATCGCTGCATATAGCCCATTGACAACCAAACCACTTACATTTCCTTTTTGTGTTAGGAACTTCAGATAATTGTCAAAACCAGTGCAACTGCAAGGTTTGGAAATAACCGCACACAAGTAAGTAGATCAGTTTCACTGGTTCTATGTCCACATGTTCATGAACAATTACCCTGTTTTGTCAGGTTTGTTGCTTTGTACTAGTGGGATAACAGACCCTTACATAAGTTTTAACTTGATACAGTGAAAAAAACAGCATTTTCAGTATTAGAGAAAGTTTTCCAGTGTTTAAATGATTCATTCAAAGGTATCTCCTAATTAGTTTTTTTTCTAGAAGTTATTTAGGATTTCTAGAAGAACATAGAGGATGTCAGACAGAACAGTGAACCTTATGCACAACAGCTTGGCTGCTGTTAAATGCTACTAGTGCCAAAGGACCACATAGACAATGACTGCTAAAACACACAACAAAAACCTGAAAGAGCACTGTGTTCAACTTGCCACTGCCAGACTTCAGCAAGGTCACAAATGCCACTCTAACACTCACATGGAGCTCTCCAGAAAAGAAAGAAGTCTTTGCATTTCACCTGTTGCAGCATATCCCGCTACCAGTCATGACACACATCACGCATTTCCATCACAATTCTCTTGGGCATTTTGACCTCAGCTATTTTGTCATTTTATCATTCTCTCACAACAGTCAAGTTCTCCAGACAGCCTCATCGAAAGAGAATTTTGTGGAGGCTTAACCCCTTAGCACTCTATTTACCTTTCTAATTTAGTCGTGTTTTGGGTTGGTTTTTTTCCTCTTAACAGAGTTTAAAATCCAACTTAGCTAACACACTTTTTCATGCATCTCAAACTTTCACTAAAATTTTGGAAAAAAAAGACATCTAACTTTACATGTCAAGCATAAGACATTTCAACGCAGGAGGTCAACATTTTATAATTCACTAAAGTTTTAGGTGTATACAATAAAGGTTTTAAAAGACAAAAGAGTATTTTAACTACATTAACAAGGACAATATAACAAGACACAGGAAAGCTCGTAAGAGCCCAACACCTAATCACTATAGTAAAAAATAAAACAAGATTTACTTTAACTTTACAAACTATAAAGAAACAACCAAAGTATTTTTAGAGAACTGTTGAAAATCATTCCTTCTAAAACCACAGGAAGAACACTAGCTGTAGATCCTGACAAACAGCCACCAACTTCCCCCATCCTCACCCTCAGTTCTGCAACGCATGGAAATCTGCACCATCAGCACAGACCATGAAATAGAAACTTCGCACAGTTTAACAAACTTCAGTGCTAATTCAGAGCTGTCAAGATGTTCACCAACAAGACCACCTTAGAAATGTAAAGGCGTGCAGACAGTCAAATCCACACCTGACATTTAATACATTTACCTGCCTTCATGTTGAATTTGAAGTAAAGTATTTTTAGACTCCACTGAAGAACTACTTAATACATCATTTATTATCAAGGACTTTCTTTTCTTTCCCAAAGCTCTCTTGCTAACAAAAATCTGTACCCCATTTTTAATTACATCTTACTGAAAAAAATGATGGAATTATAATTAGATTCTGCATCAGACCTTCAATAGGTGTACTTTGATTTAGACACTGTTCCTACAGTGGGCAGACAGTAATTAAATGATTTCTCACCTTGACTACTCCATCAAAGCCAGGGATTGTGTTGACCTTTGCATTCTTGGCTAACAATTTGCTTTCAATCTTGTCTCCCATAGCTTGAATAGCATGTGTGTCAGGTCCAATGAAGGTGACACCTTCTGACGCCTGCAAAGACAGTAAACATAAAACTTTAGGACACAAAAATAAAGATCAGCTTTTCTTTACACAGATATCGCTATTCATAATTTTTTTCTCCTTTTTAACTAACTAATGCAACCATGTTCATAAGACAGTGATCTGTTTATGTAACAGCCTAGTAATATATACATATTTGAACCACTTCATTAAAAATGTGTATGACCTTGTGGAACTACATATACACACAGATTCAAAGCCCCTATAATTAGCATTTGTATAAATCAAAGCCAGGCCAGAGAAAAACAGCTGCAAGCGGAAGTACTCCAGCCCTGAAAGTTAGAAATATCTCTTCGGAAAACAGAGGATAGTTAACTCACCCTTGAAAAAGCCAAAAGTGATTTACAAAGATGCCCTTGCTAAACTGTAATCCAGTTTAAAATTCTATTTATTATGCCTTCCTAAAAACAAACCTCACGGAACCATCACAATGAAAATGCAGTCTCTTACTCAACATATTTAAGATCTTGAAAATAAGGTAATCAGTGAAAAAAACATTTTCTGATTCTTCCAGGAAACTCTTTTTTCCAATACTAATGTGGAAATAGGTTAACAAAAAATACTTAAATACATCAACTTTAATATGTAGGTAGAATGCTGAATTGCATTTTTCTTCCTCCTGTTTCCCTATGCCAACAATAGACTTCAGTGAGGTGACTCAGTACAGGCATTTTTTCAAACCTCTTTGGGTCAGTACTAAACTGAGTTAAATGCAATTCTATCAGCACTATTCCCTGAAAGTTACTGATGCATCAGCAAGTATAAGCATGTTTCAGGCGTGTTTCATAGGCACTGACCTCTGTCAGGCTTGGTGCTGTGACCACTTCCTGGGGAGCCTCTTCCAGTGCCCAACCACTCTCTGGGTGAAGAACCTTTTCCTAATATCCAACCTAAACTTTCCCTGACACAACTTCAGGCCATTCCCTCAGATCCTGTCACTGCTCACCACAGAGAAGAGATCAGTGCCTGCCCCTCGTCTTCCCCTCACAAGGAAGTTGTAACTGCAATGAGGTCTCTCCTCCTCTCCTTCAGGCTGAACAAACCAAGGGATCTCAGCCACTCCTCATAGAGCTTCCCCTCAAGGCCCTCCACCATCTCCGTTGCCCTCTTTGGATGCTCTCTAAGAGCTTAACATCTTTCCTGTATTACTGTGCTCCCAAAACTGCACAGAATATCCAAGGTGAGGCCGCCCCATTGCAGAGCAGAGCGGGACAATCCCCTCCCTTGACTGGCTGGTGATGCTGTGCCTGATGTCGCCCAGGACACGGTTGGCCCTCCTGGCTGCCAGGGCACTGCTGACTCATATTCAACTTGCCATCGACCAGGACCCCCA
>JAWWEV010000001.1:79583397-79615411 GCA_035583235.1 Hafferia zeledoni | reverse complement strand
GTCACCTGACAATTTCAGGCCTAATCTGAACTTTAAAGCCTAAATTTAGCCCACCTGGCCAAACCCATGACACCTTGGACAATACTCTGCCTGGTTTCTCAGCATGTTAGAACTACTTTCTCACACTTATATGCTCCATCGATCATGTAAATTAAAACTACTTTCTTTACATTCATGTTTTTCTATAACTTAGCAAGTGGTAAGGCCAGACACAGACCAAAATAATAGTATTTCATGACACTCTAATACAGGGCTGGACCAGGTGACCTCCAGAGGTCCCTTGCAATCTCCAAATAACATTACTTATGTAAAAAGAGAATTACATAGCATTATGTTTGCAAGCCTTCTGTTCTTGCAATGAGGGGGAAAAACAAGTATATACAGTTGTCAGTATAATTGCAATTGTGGAAACAGAGCAGCAAGTTTTTCTTCTCACAACCAGACACAGTAATAGTGGGAAAGCGAGGACAGAGCAAAGCATTTCAGAAGAAACATAAAGGATTCCTGTGAGCCTGGAAACAAGTGCTATTGCAGTGACACTGCACGTCAAGAAATAATTTTTACAAATCAAGAGTTCATAAACCCATCCATCTGCAGAACCACACACACTAACAAGTGTGCCAAAGTGCTGCTGTGGAAAGGCATCTCACAGGAAATATCATATTACTTAAAATGGTCCAGATAGACAAAAAAATCTAATATCTTTAATCACATGCACAGCATTAAATCATTCCAGAAGTCATGCAAGCCCACTGTTCATCCACCAAGAGTTCCAAGTTGCTGGACATGGCTATTTAAATTGAGAGGTTTTGGGTTTGCATTCCTTCTAAGGACAGTTGCACATGTTAAAGCTTTCAGCCTAAGCCACCTTAAGGAAATATGTAGCTTTAAAAAATACAAGTTAAAAATAAAGGCTTACTCTAAGTGAAAAAGGAATACAAATAAGTCAAGACTGCCAAGTCAGAGTAAATTGCCTAATAAGGAAGATCAAGAGAAAAACCATACTAAGCTTATGGAGTTTAGGCAAAATAACCTGAAGGAAGGAGAGTATTTGTCATAAATCACACAGATCTTTGACAAAACACAACCCTGCACCTTTAAACACATGCATACAGGTTATACACATGTATATCCACAAGACCTGCAGATATGCACCCTGAGACTTTTAAGTTAGGCATAAGCCTGCCCTTGAAAGAAAGGCTCTAGCTACATACAACAGTTGGTCAAGAATTATTTGAAATTTCCAATAGAGTAGAACCAGCATCAATTTGTTCTGCAGCACAGGCAATCCTACACATGACACTGATGACATAATATAAGCCACCAAAAGCTTTTAGCAAACGTCTTTCAAGTTTTCTACAGTCAAGGAGTAATAAGAGTCTTCCTACTTCTATGCTAGAAAGTGCCTAAGCAGATAGTTCAGATGACTCAATTTCATTTTTCTAGCTCATATGGTCTAGTAATGTCTAACAAATACTGCCCATGATTTAAAACACACACTATTTGTCTCTCCCATGGATTTCACACAACTTCATAGTGCACAATAATTTTTTTTCCTACGAAAAATGTTTACATGTAATTAAATACAAGAATACAAGTAACATTGAGAAGGATTGTGGCTCAGAACAGAGTAAGTAGACACCCATCAACATTACAGGCTCACTAGTAGAGCTTTTCTGGGCAGCACATTGGTGAGCTGTTCACCTAGAC
The DNA here is from genome assembly GCA_035583235.1 of Hafferia zeledoni. Classification (NCBI taxonomy): domain Eukaryota; kingdom Metazoa; phylum Chordata; class Aves; order Passeriformes; family Thamnophilidae; genus Hafferia; species Hafferia zeledoni. Next base: position 79,613,701 of record JAWWEV010000001.1, on the reverse strand, counting down.
AAGTACATTGCCTAACCTTTATCACCCTGGACAGACAGCCTCCAGTCTCCAACAGACAAAGCACCTTAAACCACCACAGGCAGCGGTGGTAAGCGCTCTGCTGCTGTGGTAGGCAACGAAACTCTCTCCTGCAAGGCATAATGTAAGAAACCCACATTAAAAGCTCTGTCTTCCCTATTCCTTGAAGGATATAATTTCTGCTGTAAGCAGCTTCTTGACAGCAAGCTTCCAAAGTGGCTTTTTTCAACCACCTCTTCACAATTTGGGAAGCACAAATGCTAAACAGTCACATGAGTTGCCACGTAGAAATCCAATGCACGTGGGAACAGCATGAGAATCACACAAAATGTTTCTCAAAAATGTAACATCAATTGAATCATGATAAAGGAACTTCACAGATTGCTTACAAATAACAAAGTCACACACAACAACTGTAAAGAAACAATCCTACAAGTAAGAGTTTACATTTTAAGTTATGAGGCTCCCATAATTAGCTGTACATACATCTGCAGACCCACTTACACAAAGCTCTTCCCAGACCAGACAGAAGATGACAAGTTATTTGGTTTACTGTTTCCTTCTTGAACTTAGCAGCCATTTACAAACATGATCAACCATTTCCATGAGCATTGTCTCCCCGTTTATTTCAGACAATTGTTGGGATTTTTAATTCCACCAAGAATGTTAATCTAGCTTCAAAGGTAAAGAGAAATAGCACCGTCTGCTTTGTTCTCCCCTTAGTCACACAGAACAGTAGTTGCTAAGGGCACAAAAGATGTATAAAACCAGGTACCATGAAGAAAGCCAAAAATGTTCATATCTTACTCCAAAATTGGATCCTTTTGTCCCATCATGTTTATGGCTCCTATTGCAAGGAGCAGATTTTGGGGGTAGTGGCTGGCTGGTTTTTGTCAAGAAACAGAGCATCAGAACACTGCCAAAAATGCAAAAAAGGTCCATATAAAAGTCGCATTTGTAGCTTTAACTTGTGTAATTTTGAGATTATTTTATGCATATATTAAATTTTTTTTTTTTTAGGAAATACACCACAATGCACCACCTTTCATGAAAGCAGGAACTCTATCACATATATACATCCAAGACACTAAAATGATCTCAAGACTTATAATCTTGAAAACTGGTATTCTTCATATTCCTTTGCAAAGAAATAATTTAGCTGATTTTTTGTTTTGTTTTTAACAGTAGATTCCCAAGGGACTTTCATGGCAGTCAGGAAAGTGGAAGTTCATTTTTGTTTTTCTTTTAATTAAAAAGAAAACCGAACCCATTATGACCAACTGCAACACAGAGTCACCATGGATCAAGGTTCAAGTTTATAATCATTACAAGGAAGCAAGAACATACATGACCTCAGTTACAGGAGTAAGACTCCTACTTGCTGCTAACATCAGCTACACCATAAGAAGCAGCACTGAATCTGGAATAATAACTGTGAAACCCAGCCACACAGTTCCTTTCTCTCACTCTTTTTCCCCTCATCCCCTTCCTCACCCAGATTTAAAAAAATTAAGAAAAGAAGAAAGAGTCACTGTGACCATGAGCCAATCCCAAACTATTCAATCTATGAAGAGACCTGACTCAGCACTTCTATCCCACATCAAAACAGCTGCCCTGGAGGTTTGCAAGCAAGGAAAGAAAAATGGCTATTTCAGAAAAGCATATCTTTCAGTTACAGGTCAACTAAAAGGCTCATCTTAGTCTCAGGCCTTTCTCCTTCCCAAATTCCAAAGGCTGCTGAAGACAATAGAGCTGACAGAGCTTCTCAGAAAGGGTTTGCCTTAATTTTATATAATGGGAAACAATAAGCAAGCTAACCTAAATACACAGGTCACTAGCAAATTCTTCTGAAGTACGAAGGAGCAAACTGATCTTGCAGCTCTGCACAGCATCTAGCAAAAGATACTGGCAATTTTTTTTTTCAATGTGGCAGTAAATTTTAACTTCACTTTTACATTTATGACAATACTGAGTATTATGAAAATATATTTGCATGCATAAATTACAAGTACCAATTTATACACTGACTTTAAGGAACATTTGCACAAATCTATGTTTTGTTATTCTACACAATAATGTTACTACCATTACTGTAAATTCATCAAAGGATTCCATGTTCAAATACCAATCTTTAAGAAATTGAACTTAATGTTTTTCAAATCTTTGACAGTCTTACTCAATATAAATTGCCATGGATCTCTTTTCTGTCAGCCAGCAACAGCAACCAGAACAGACATAAAAGAAGAAGGGACTGAATGCACCAACTTTTTTAAATGAAGAACATGCCAGATATTCACCCACTGATTGCTTTTTGGGAATTTTGTTTTGGAAACAAAGCATTATTTGTGTCACCCTTCTCCATTCTAAGAGAGAACAAAATCAAGACCAGCAATTTTCAATACTCTAAATGCATCCATCAAATTCTTCAAAAATACTGCCTATAGCCCTGTATGCTATTCTATGTATCATTCTGATAATAATGAACAAAAAGACATGCTCTTGTTCAAGTCACACACAGTAGGATTACATGTGAACTGACCCTCCATGTGTTAACTGAAGGCAAAGCTTTGCTTTGAGCTCATTACTGCTCTTACAGACAAGACTGGCAAGTTTAGAAAGTTCAGTGTATTTCTCAGTTTCTGAAGGTAAGTAGTTTGGTTTAAAACTACAGGTGTACACCCTGAAATAAGCCCTGGTTTCACGAGTTCCATCACTACTTTCAGCACAAAATAACGAAATAGTGCATGTGCAAAGAAAGGGATAGGGGAAAACAACATCTTTGGCAACTCCACAACAGTTTAAAAACATTTGTCACCATCTTAAATAATGAAAAGAAACAGCAGGCAAGTCTTCCTCCTAACTATATTAATCAAGGTGTCTTGAAAAAATATAAGCAGCCCTAGTGATAAAAAGACAGATCATTTCACCAGTTCTCACTAGGGGTTTGATCTTCTAGAGCCACTGACATCAAGGGAAGCATGATTATGTCTTAATTGAGACTTTTTTACTATATTTTTAGAGAACTGAACACACCAGGTTTCTGAAACATAATTAAAGCTATTTTGAGACTGTAGCACCAACCCAAACTCAAGCATGTTACTATTCACCACATTATTTCAGGAAATTGTTCAGAAACTGTTCCTAGATTCTGAGTGAAAAGACAAGAAATAGAAAGGGGGAGGGGATCTACAGGAATGTTTGCACTTCCTCCATTTCTGCTTAATCCTGCCAAAGAAAGTGTTCCAGACTGTCACATCACCAAATAACAACCACACTACTAGGAAATGTGCCCAGTTCACTGTAATAACTATCAAATTTAAAAGTTTGGCAATAAAACATAAAGCAAAACAGCATAAGCAAGCACTTCTGTTTCATTAACTTTTTTGTTATTAAAAAAACAGGAACTGCCAACTAAAGCCAGTTATCCTGCTGGTCAAATCCACTGAGAACAGAGCTCGTTATAAATTAAGCCAGGAATCTTCCCTATAAGAGAGCCTCTGGAACATAAAGCAGAACAGTGATAACAAAGTTGCTAAACTGCATGAAAATAAGATGTAAGTGATTACCCCATATTTAGTAAATCCTGACAAGTTCCTTTCAACTTTAACATCACCAGCACCTGGCAGGATTATTCAGCATCAGACAGAATCTGTGCTTGTTTTTACCTAGGGGCTTAAAAAAAAAAATAACCATCACGGCAACTGTGCAGTATGAAAATTTTAGATTTCATTCTCAAATAGTCTCCTTAATGAGCAGGTGGTGTTCTCTAACACCAAATAATCAACTACATAGCAAGGATCTGTATTACAGCTAGAACTCAAGCCAAGAGGGGCATAATTATAAGGAAGATATGTGGAAACAAGACCTGTTCCACAAATGCTAAGGACAAAAGTGCTATCATTTCAGAGTCACATTCTTCATCTATGTTTTTCTACCCCAAATCAAAAAGGTAATTATTCTCAAAGCCAGAAACAAAATTATCTTGCTGCCTATAAAAGATGTTTCTTCAGCTATATGGTTCATTTACTCCACAACAAAGTTCATAGCTGCAATGGCTTTTTGTTGTAAACTTCGATGTAATGTGTGCTTGCCCTTATGCAGAGCAAAGCAAATAGACAACAACACATGATCTGCAGTGACTACACAGAAGATCCACTCAGGACTTCATTCAAACATTGTGCACATAACTGACTTTCTCCTAGCACTCAGATTTATAACCAGCTGCATGAAAACTTGTGGGGGAAGGGGGAAAGAAATCAATAAAAAGGTCGTATATCAGTTTATGATATACATAAACCCTACTGAAGTAAGGAGATTTTGAACAATAATTTTTATAAATTCAGAAACAAAGTGAAGACAGTACCCTCTTGGCTCTTTGGTCCTTTCAGAGAATGCAGCTCCACGATACAATACCACCAGCAGAGAAGCCAGTTTTTAAACAGCTTTCTATTCCCATCCTGAAGTGCAGTTCAGCACCTTCTCAGGGCTGCTGATACAGCTGTTCACCAGCTGTGCTATGAATCACCAAAACGATCACTTAAAACCAGATACTTTTAACCCAGATTATTTCAGTGACCCAGTTTTGCAGAGCAGCCTCATAAACAGTACAGACATAAGCAAAAATGCCAAAAGGTTCCTACATCCTGGATAAAGCTCTTACAAACAGGCATCTCTTCTTTTCCCCAAAGGAAACACTGGCTGCAATTACACCCTCAAAGTGTAAGAAATCCACATGCACAGAAAGCATACTGAAATCTCCTATCTTGAGGTATCTTGATTCCTCAGACACCTTGGAATGAACATATATGCCACCTAGTGCAGCAGTCACAGCCAAGCAAAGAAAGAGAAATAACTTACCAACCGTCTAGCAAATTCTTTATTTTCGGAAAGAAATCCATACCCCGGGTGTACCTTGGAAGACAAAAAAAAAATTCAAGCTGATTGAATTCTGAAACCAGACACCAAATTTGCCAGCACCTTTTCAGATACTGGGTAAGGTTAAGTAGATGACTAAGCGTTTAAATAGGCTGAATACCTTAAGAAACTGTCTTAACACACTGATTCATCTGTCCTATGTTACACTGTTGAGCTACCATTTCCAAAACAAACATTCCTTACTTAACTACTGCCTCCTGTCTTTTTAGCTCCATTGTAGATTTCCACATAAATGCTCATCTACACTCTTCTCAATAACCACGATAAAGTACTCCTCATCCCAAAATATTCCCAGCACTAACCACAACAGTGGTGTACATAGGTCCATAGCCATAAGCCTCCTACCTCTAGCAACCCTTGCTGGACAGCACAGCACACTGTCTTTAGTCGTCTAACTCAAGCATCACAGTTTGCTACTCACATCCCAATATACGTCCAATATAATTACTTGAGACGGGCACGAGAAAGTTTTCATATTACTGTTGGCAATTCACATAAGATTCTTGATCTAATATACTCTGATAGATAAAGTATTGGCCATTTGATTCCCTTCATTTCAAAAGAGTCAATATTCAGTTCCATATTCAGAGTTCCAGACTCCGAAACCCACAGGGAAGAAATATTTTTTTATTTATAAAAAAGTTTTTGGCCCCTGAAAGCACTATACCAAAACAACATCTTTGAAAGAAATTACAGTGCTGATTAAACCGTTCCAGGGTAATTAGTGTTGTTCATATATACCCATCAAATTTTATTTTAATAAATGGTCTGTGTACAGTAGCTCTGAGTAATACATTTATTTCACTGACAGAACAAAGAAGATTAGGCATGTAAACACAACCACATACTAGTTTTTCCAACTGATTCCTGCTAAGCTTTGAATCTCTGGCCAATTTGGAGGGAGAAAGACTAGCCCACATTGACACACACAAACTAACATGCATTTTGTAAACATTCTATAACACAATTATGGGATGTGCCAATTACCTTGCTATCTTTCAAATTACAGTTCTATAATGTAGGAAGTGATTCAAACTAAGTTTAGGCAAAAGCCTTTCTGAACCCACTTTGTAAAACATTCCAAAAAGCCATTATGGCATATAAAGGGTTAGCGCTCAAAACTAATTAGGATTTTTTTTTTCCCCCAGCAAATTTGGAAATGAACTGAAGCTGCTCCCTGGTGTGAAAGCTGAATCCAGCAGCCACCTGCAGGATCAGCGACCAGTGCTGCCAGATGCCACAAAGCCTTTGATTTCCAGTAGCGATTTCAGACACATTTAACTCATGTGACATGAACTAACTGGAATAGCATATTCAATCGCTCACACACACACACCTTTAAAAAAAAAAAATACAAACTCTGGCTTTTCTGCTTTCTATATATGAAACAGCTGCAGCAGATAGACTCATTCAGACTCACAGCTTGGGCCCTGGTTTTCCTAATGACTTCCATGATGGCATCCATGTTGAGGTAGCTTTTGCTGGTGGGAGCTGGGCCAACACAGACAGATTCATCCGCCATTTTCACGTGAACCTGAAGAGACAATATCCCGCATTAACAGATGCTCCCAGCAAAAATAATTACCATCACCCAGTTACATGCACACAAATCTGATTGTTCCAAAGATAATTTACATACCATAACCACTCTAAAATACACACTGAAATTACTGACACTGACATACAAGTACTCACACAATAAATCTCATTTCATTAACTCTGAGATTAAGTCACTGTCAAAATATTTTATTATTCCAATGTATTACTTGGAATTTGATTAAATAAAATTATGACAAATATAATTTCAGCTTCCTATACTGATCATCTATATGTAAATTCACACTAAAAACTACTTTGTTACATGTAACCAGAGTAGTCTAATATCTTAATACTTAATAACAAACATTCATGACCAGTTCTAAGCACGCTCCCCAGGAAGTTGGGGATAATTAGAGTGAATTGAATGAAGGGATGCAATGAGTGTCCCTGCACAGCATCAGGTCAGCACCATGCACAAATTAAAGCCTATGACTAAAGAGTTCAATATCACTACACGTGAACCAGAAAATCTTGAGAATTATTTAAGCAGGCTCATGTTTGGTTCCTAATCCATTGTATCCTTATCTATATGCATTTGCCAAATATTTTTAGTTAAATACAAAAGGACCATTTCCAACATTTTACCCAGAATAATAAAATAGCTAGGTTTGAAGTTAGAAGTCTACTTACAACTATTATGCATGTTTAACTTTAAGAAAAAGTTACAAAAGTTTAAATAGAGTGGTCTTTAACATGCTTTCAGAGTTCAGAATACTTTCTTTGGAGTAAAATACGCACAGAACCAAGAAATTAAACAACCAGTTTTTCCTCATTCTGCTTTTTGTAAGCTCGCTTTCAGTATGTTTTTAAGAAACCATGACACTGCCTAAACTGTGTAACATTATTAGCTATGTCTGGAAGACTTGTTTATAATGGCAATTAGACATTTCTAATGCTTACCTATTTTTTTGAACTATGGGATATCATCTTCAGCATTTGAAACTGTAAATACACTGTCTGAAAATGGTGCTCTTTTAGAAGATGAATATTAACATAAGAGAAACAAAGTATTTTTGGTTTATGATCACAAAATTTCATTCTTTGTGAAAAGAAATTTAACTCACAAGTAGTATGAAAGCTGTCAAGTATGACAAACTAGTCTGAAGTAAAGTAACTATACACTATTGGCTCATTCAGATAAAATCAGACCAGGAAAAAAATCATCTAGAAACACTGACAAGCAATAGTCAGACAGCATTTTGAACAATACAATGACAATTAAGTAGTCAGGTAAATAAAATAAACATGTATGAAAAGGATGAGAGTCCTTATGAAGCATTTTTTGATTCTGCTTTATTGACTTTTTCTGAACTTTGCAAAAGTTAATACTACCACCAGGAAAACACGTGAACTTGCCAAGTTTCTTTCTGGAGGCATCTCTTACACAGCTTCTGAATTTGCCATGTACTCAAGTATATAAGAGTGCCCATAAGCTCCTGGAATTGCCACACATTTCACATTTGAATTATTGCTTCTATAACGTCACAGCAGTTTTGTTTCACCACTACAGCATTAGTCTTATAACATAAAAAGAGCAAAACAAAACATAAAAAATCCAAAGAACTAGCACAGACAATCAAGCAGCAGGATTTTAATGCAGGATTTTAATGTAAGTACACCTCAGCAACCAAGTCAGTAATCTATTTTGACCAAATGCTATCAATATTAGCCTGTCATCCTTCCTGTAGCACTAAGTTCAAGAAAGAACATGGCCCTTGGATACCTTTATCTTCACAATCAATTTATATATACTTAAAGTTGTTCTGAATTCCAATATAGACACAAAGTCATTCAAGCTTAAGCTTAATTAAGCATGTATGTTCTACAAAACCAAAAGCTTCCCTATGGAAAACAACCAACTTAATGTAGTTACCTATTTTTAGGGATCAAGGGAGAAACCCCACACCTACACAGTTCTCACACAGACACCAACACAGTCCTACTAGGTACAAAAAGCAGCCATAGAAGATACTGCAAACCTACTGATTTTATACACATGAACAGTCTTTTGCACTTTTACCCCAACACATTTCCTTGCTATTCAACTCTCTGGAGTTTTAACTCTTCCTCTCCCACATTCTCCTGTAACCTGGCAAATTTATTTCTCCTTGCTCACCTCACTGCAAGCTGTTAGTGCCTTCTCTAGTTCAGTGCCAGTTCAGCCTTGCACACATCCTCATATACCTCAGACAGGTATAATAAAACAGCAAATCAGCAGCCATATCACATTCATATTACCTGATACCTCAGAGCACCAAGCAAATCCCTCAAAAAATAGGTCTCTATTCCCACTCCACTAGTTCAAAACCTCTGGATTTTCAGATTCCAGTGTCAGCTCTTCCATCTAGGGAGCTTCTCATATGAACTTTTATCATACATACAAGTAAACCAGCACATACATGAACTGGAAATCTGTTCCTAGTAATTCATGATAACAATTCCCCTTATCATTCAGATTTCTTTGACAATGCACTGTGGTTCATGATGAATATCCCAAATATTGTAACACAAATACATTATAGGTTTTATAGAATAGCATAAATGTAATTACTAGCAAATAGTGTAACAAAAGCCATGATGTGAAGCTACATGACAACTGAAACTTTCAGCTTACTATCAAGTGCTCATAGCTCACACAGTAATTCACTAAACTTTTTCTTCTGCAGAAGTTAACTTATAACACAGTATTTCTAGACAGTCCTAGGAATCCAGCAACTCCCCTTCCCCAAGCACTACAAGTTTCAAATATATTGATTTTCAAATTCAAGGATTGCACTAGTGCTCACTTAAATCACAGAATCCTACACACTTGAATTCTGAATTGACCCTGCTATCTCATGTGTAAATAGATAACAACAAAGGCTGGAAAAGCAGACAAAACCTTAAGTGCTTAGGGGTTTATGCTGCAAGTTTTTATCATATTGGGCTACCTGTGCCTCAAGATACATCTCAGGCAGCTACCAAGGGCTTGCAATGTTAGAGAGTACAATCAGAAATCATGAAAAGACATCTCTAAAAGTAGTTTCATTTCTATACGAGTCTTATATTTTAGGTAGTCTGTTTCATAAGGGCTAATGATATTGCAACAACAAAAAACAGACATTCACCAAAACTTACGAATATTCTTTTTATAGAACATCCACTTAATTCAAAAACTACAGACTAATTACAGTCACCTTTGCAAATCCAAACCCAAACCAATCAAAACCAGCCAACCAATTCATCACAACCTCTTTAGCTCTGCATCTATGACAAACAAGCTACTCTGGATTTAACAAGGAGTCCTAGCAGAACACCACCAGAATGAATACTATGAAATAGTGTAACTATTTTTGGATTAAGGTACAAAGTCAAGTGGAAACCATGTGCAGTACTACAACTACTTTATTGCCCTGGTCTTCCTGACCACGTACAAACACAAGAACTAGGTCAAGACTAGTTCCAAGCACTGCTCCAGGCTGCAGCAGCTTTCAGAGTACGAAGTGCAGTACGAGGTAGTAAAAGTAGCAGCAACTGGTTTTGGAGATCCTTCCACATTTTATTTCAGTATTTCAGGAAGATTTCTAAACCAAGTTTGGTACCAGGGCTTAGCATCGTGAAGAAAAGCATGTCCATAACCCAAAGTTTTGGATAGAAGCACCACAAAAACAGTCAGTATCTGCTTTGCAGGAGATAACCCAATTTAGAAGGACTGCACTGAACCAGAGTTAGTAAGTACCCAAACTACCTACCTTATGTTAGCTCTTCTTTACCCTGGAGAGTGGCACATGTATTCATTTGAGAGCACCATGCTCTCTTCCTAGCAATACCCTGAAATTGCATGATTATCCCTCTAATTAAACCTGTACCTCAATCATAAATTCAAGATATCAAAATCAATAACTTACTCCCTAATATATATACGGGTTTCCTAGAGATGTTCTGTTTCACACAGCAGAATCGAAGTAACTTTCTCCAGTCACACAGCTGCTGCAGATGGCTAGTTGAAATCTACAGCATTAACAAACCATATTTAAATATGCATGCCCCTCAACACTGAAACACAGAAAAGTTTTCTCTGTATGGATATAGAATGTATTAAAAATATTTTAAGGAAAGGAACTAAACCACTTATTTTCAGTGTATATGCAATCTATCCAATGATCGAAGACACCAAGATAATTTAAACATCCTTAGCACTGTAATTATTCAGCAACTCCAGAGTTGGTTACCTTCATGTGGATCTGGTTCATAACAAAAATGCTTTTCTCCCCAGTTTGTTTCACAGCAATTCTCATTTACTAATTCCAAAAAGAAAAAGGCTGACTTCATCATGAGAGCCAACAAAGAAAACAACATCTACATGCATTTTCTAACAGAGTGCTTAATACCACTTGCCTAGTTTCCACAGATTTTATATACTTCAGCAGTTTGAGGCTTATCATGTGACAGATGTAATTTACTTCAGTGTAAATGCCTAATTAACACATACACACACACTCACTGGCTCCCCTTCTCCTCCATCTCCGAGGAGGCAAATGTCTGGGATTCCCCAGCGTCCTAGTTTTTCAGGGCAGGTCAGCCTGCACATCCCCAGGTCTCAGCACAGGTTGATATTCAGGCAGCAGAGACAGTTACATTGAGTTGCAGGGCTGTGTGAATCCCCTAATTCTTCTTCTGTACTGCTTCAGAATTTGTATTACAGGGAAACTCTTATAGCCGCATTTACAGTGCTAGTCAAACCTAAGAAGCAATTAAAAACACCTCAGTGAAGAGACCACTTTTGTTTGGTACACTAGATAAGATCGAGCATTGTTTAGACAAAGAGATCTAATCAAACAAGTCATTCTCCTTTTATAGCTCAAATCAATATTATACATTGGAACAACATCCATTGCTGTAAGTGGATTCACTTAATTGGCCCAAACTGCATAATACCGCTCAGCAAGACAAATCACAATTAGCTCAACCCATAAAATAGGGCTAATGAGTAAATCCTTTGTAAGTTAGCTAAAAAAAACCAACTACCTCAAATCTTGCCAGCACCATTGCCAAAAGAGACAGGCAAAACAGAACAAAAAGCCTGTGACATTGAACCGTCTTGAGCTTAAAAAAAAAAAAAAGATGCAAAAATGGATGCAGAAAAGGTTCAAATTTACTGCTTTGCCAAAAATACATTTGACCTAAGAGCCTTTAGCATCTTCACACTAAAATACAGACACGAATAATACAATAAGTCTGAGCACACAGTGTGCAGTATTCATACAGCCTTTAAAGTGTTATCTGCAAAGAATTACTGACACACAATTACAGCATTTAACCTTAAAATAAGGGAAACATTTCTACAATACATTAAAAACAGAACTGTGAAAGGCATAAATAGAACAACTATCCCATATTTTCCACATTTATTTTTACTCAGCATTTCACAAATCTAAATATAAATTTATACAAATAAACAAGCCAACCTACAGAGTTAGAATAGGTAGATTTTTCTGCAAGCCTCTTTTAAACATTTCAATTTGATGGCCCACAAATACTTATGCGAGGACTATGTAAAACAAGTCTTTGGTGGCCTTCAAACATGCTTTGGTGAAGGGTATTTACTTACAATCCCCTCCTAGTCTATAACAACCCTCAAAACATCCCATCCATTAGCACTTGCAGGATTAGATCCTTGGATGGCAGACACCAGCTGAGAAAATACATTTTTAAAAAATACCACCTTTTCTCCTTTACTTCCCTGTCTTGCCCTTTAAGTTTGCCAATTAGTCGAAACTTGAAAACCACAACAGCCTCACTAACTAGTAGCCCCAAAAATCCAGAGATTTTAACTAAAATTAAAATTAATGGATCCAAGTTGAACTGAATAGTCTTTAAAAAACGAACTACATAAACCAGGCAAGGAACACTACGTTTCTAACCAAGTCTAAGAGAACACACTTTTCAAAACGCATCAAGCTTTTCATCTGTTTGCATTCTCACTTTTAAACACTAATTGATTTTTGTAAACTTATAAAAGAAAGAGTACTCTCAAAATTGCCTCTTCCATGAACAAAGCTCTGGAACTTCATTGGCTGCCAAAAAGACACAATTTTACTTGCCCCATGAACAGGAAAGGACTCCTCATTGTACCCAGAGGCTGATCATTCCTACTGCAAAAAGCAGACCATGCTAAAGCAAAGCTGTCATGCAGTGATACTCTGAAACTGTGCTCCGCTTGCTGCGGTAAGCAAGAAAATGCTTCCTGAGTCCTGAAGATATTACAGCTAATAATCTAGAGAAGAGTCTTGCAGAATGGCTTTGACTCCTAAAGTCTCTTTCTATATGCTTATTCTTTGACAGATAACTTTAGTGAAGCACCTTCTAGACCAATTGTGGAAAAGAAGGCTTCTCCATCAGACTTTTATTGCAAGTGCTACCTGTGTTTTACCCTTCAAAACAGTAAAGACCAGACACTAGTACACAAGTTTGCTATTAAAAACTTAGCAGAATTAAATGGTTGGTTTGTATCACAATCTCTCATGTGTTTTACTCAACATCAATTAGGAAAAATCAGTCTGTCTTTGGTAGAATCACCGGAAAATTATATCAATAGTCATCTTGTTCACTAATCCACTTTTGGATGAACTGAAGGATTAACAGACATAGACAAATCAGGAGGGGAAAACCAGAATGTCCCATTCTCTAACTCCAAGCCATTGCATCAATGACAAAACACTTCTCAACCTTGAGGGAAAAGCATTTCCCTTGTTTCCTTCCACTCATATCTCCCTTTGGTGGGACATCTAGAAAGTTCCTTCATCCAAGGGAAGATTAGAGGCAGCACAGCCACTTCATCCAACCTTTGCTTATGTTTGGGATGCCATGAAGAAACAGTCTGCAAAAGCCAGCAACTGCATCACACATCGCTGACTGTTTTCATTTTGGAGTACACTATCTAGAGCAATTGTCCAGGAAAAACAGAATTTTACCTCAGAACACACTAACAATTTGTGAAGACACTTAGTCAATCTGTTTACCAAAGAAGGAGTGTCCACCTGTTGCAAGAATTGAGCAATTCATCACGTTTATTTAGAGCAGTCCACTCCACTTCGTGTGGAGCCAAGTTGCATCTTTGCAGTGCACATGATTCTGCACCTTTAAATGTTTTAGAAAAAGAAATAAGTGTTTTGTGATGTTAACAAAACAGTGATACCCTACAGTGTTTTTAGTAGCCTCCCTGCATTTCAAACACATCTGCACCCACATGTCAGCCTTCTCCTAATGGAATCTCAGCTTCTAAGCACATTAGCAAAGCAATAGGACACATCTCTCTCATGCAGTTTCTTTTTCCTGCCTCTCCCAAAAACAAGCTCACTAAGGAATGTATCTGACACATGCTCCTTTGTTTTGTTTTCTAAAGGGGTAGGACACGTGGAGATGGGAAAGCCAGTAGTTAGGCGGGTCTAGGAAACAGTATTTCGTGGTAGCAAAGGCAGTCAACTTCAAACAGTAGAGATTTAGCTCTTAATTGAGCTAGAGATCCCAGCAGTCATTTGGGATTCAGAGAAAGTAGCGTAAACGCCACCACATTACAAAGCAACACAGTATGCATTGGTAACATACTCCTATCCACCATTTTCAGCTTAATTTGGATGGAGTTCCCCTTTCAGATGGATGAACACCATAAACAGCCATTCAGATGAGGATCCTGCCTACAGATGGATAGGCAGCAGAAATTACTTCCAGCATCCAAAGACAGCAGTAAAGTCAGGAATCCCCAAAACCAGTTTCATGGTTGAGAGAACAGCTCACAGCAACAGCAAGGTGAATTCACACCCACCTGGGATTTCAGCCACATAACAGTATTTAAAGGAAAGGTGAGAGGGAAAGTACAGATGACATCAGCTAAAGGCAACATACACTAAATCAGTAGCTGGAAGATTAAATTTGTTGTTAAAAGGCAGAAACACAAGATGCAGACACTACAGTGAATTATGTTCTTTCCCGTGTGGACTAAATTCAGGCCCAAAATGAACAATATATTAAGACTTGGCATTAAGTTTCATAAAAAGCCTCACTTTTGGCATGCACAAGATGCCATTCATATGATACAGGGCCCCCTCAAGAAAATGGATTTTATCCCTTCTCCATAAAATCATAATGGTCTTTACTAAATTTTAATCAGACCTGTATTAACTTTATCTTTTGTATTAATTTTTAATTTTAGCTTGTAGCCAAGTTCGTCAATTCTCTTAACCAGGCATAGCTTTAGACAAAGCGGAATTTAACTCTGTAGCTGTAAGATGAACTTTAAGAAATAAACCAAAAACTCTGTTTAGATTAGAAGCTAAGCAGTAAGACGTAAATCAGAAAACCTGTCTAGTTTAGAGGCTTGACACTGTAACATTTTGTTAAAAGGAAATATAGTGCTGCAGAGATAAGAGGAGCCCATTAGATCTGTTAAAAGTCACCCTAAATATACTGCTTAAGTTTGGGGAGGGGTTATCAGTTGTAACCAAGTATATAAACCTGGAAACACAAAGGTCTGGTTGAACATGTCTTTGGTGGAATTATCCCCCATCTTCCCAGTGCTGAATAAAAGGAAGGATTTTGTTCTATTCTATTGGATTTGATTGCTTCTTAACTCACATAGGATGATCCCACCCCTAAACTCTCTGCCACACTCAGCCCTAGCAATTACAATGCTGCTGAGATAGATCAATGAACCGAACAGAGAACAGGCCAGGTGAAAAAGTAATCTAAGGAGAAGGGAAATTAAACCTCTGCCAGATCAGCAAGTTATACCATCTCCCAGCCACATGATCATCAGATCCAGTACAATGAACGAATGAGAGGGGACAAGAGAGCCCAAATGGTTCCTTCAGAAATTCTTCAGAGAAATTTAGACATAATAAGAAACCAGTTCTAAAATGCCAAATAATTCAAAGAAAATACCAAAAAAAACAATTTGTGAATAAATACAGAATAACTTAAGGATGAGAAACTTCCAGCGCAGGTTTTTTAAAACAAAGATTTTTCTTATGCCTATGCAATATATATGTATGTACAATAGAAACTATATACATGCACATGTGTGTATGTACATACACACACCCCTTAACCACTTTTAGGTCCTTAGGGAGATGGGTTTTTTCCACTGAGGTTAAGTACTAAAGCCGTACCTAAAATAAATCACAAAAGTTAAGTCATAAAACTCCAAATTTATCATCACTAATGAGAATATTCAGATTTCTTAAAAACAATGCTTTGTTAGTTCTACAGAAAAATTACTTCTCTGTTGATGCATTACAATCATTCATTATAGGACAACTTTGAAGAAGATAGTACTCTATATAAAACCAATCCTAAGTTTTCTCCCCTCAAAAGTCTTCATTTGAAAGGCAAGTCAGCTTTGA
Organism: Hafferia zeledoni; assembly: GCA_035583235.1. Taxonomy (NCBI): domain Eukaryota; kingdom Metazoa; phylum Chordata; class Aves; order Passeriformes; family Thamnophilidae; genus Hafferia; species Hafferia zeledoni. The sequence continues at coordinate 79,597,769 of JAWWEV010000001.1, read as the reverse complement.
GATTTCAGGATGCAGATGTCAAGATAAAGACTATAAAAACAGCGTTAACAGAGAAAAAGTACCAAGTATGCTTGTTATGGGGATTCAGAACACAGTAATCCCAGAAATCCCACAAAATCTACTTGACCCGTAACTTTTCAGTACAGGCTTACCCTTTAAAACAAACATGGCTCTCAGAAATCTGCCCATGCCAGAAGGGCAATCATTTCTATGCCATCTGTTTGACAGTCACTTGGTCCCATTACACAAACATAGCAAGAAAGCACAGAGCACTTGTTAAAAAATACAGTCAACCCACCACTAACTGCCAGCCCTAACTTCGATTATAAAAAGGGGTCTATGACAGAGTCTGTCAGTATTTGCAACTCTGTGTTCAAAGAAAGTTTAAGCAGATTTTGCATAATACAAGATAAAAAACACACAAGATCCCACACACGAACTTCACACCCTTTTGTAACAAGCCATCACTTTTGGGATCCTTTTTTGCAGTAAGAATTTAAGTTCTAAATCAAATACTCCTGTTCTTTACCACTGATGACTAAGCAAAACCCAGAAAATATGGGAAGTATTAAGTGTGTGATCTATATATACAAATTCTATAAATACATATTTAGATCTTAAATATAGCACACTTGTCAATGTTAAATATATACCCTTACAAGGGATAATTGCATTCTATACAGGCAACACTAGCATTACACTGAAGGAAAGAAACAGTATATGTCTGCAAGGTGACAACTGTTTCCATTTAAGAGAGGTACAAACTCTTTATCTACACAACATGTAGATGATATTCACAGGTTTAATAAATTAACTCAATCTTGTGTATAGTTTTACAAGCCACTGCAGTAAACCTAAATAAATAAATTCCTGTTTTAAAAAAGCCTGGAATTTAAAAAAAAAAAATTCTTGCAAAGTTGCATGGAATCTACACAGCACAGCAACACATTCACTTACAGAACAGTTCCTTCTAAATCCTCTTTCCTGTTAGCATTTAGGTTTGGGTTTTTTCCCCCCTCCAACTTGCTAAATAAAGTCATATTTCCTGCTGACAGCAAATGATTGGTTTACCTATAAACTCCGGGGGGTTTAACTATCCATCCTTTAAGAAGCTTTGACAGTTTAACCTGCTGAGCTCACAGCACCCAAGGGAGGGTCTTACTTGCAGTTTTACTTCTGCTGCTGCTGACCACTAATACTGACTCCACAGATAATGGATTTCAATAACAACCTCCTACAGGTTAACACCTTGGGTACCAGCCGCAATACTGCTTTAATTAAGCTAATACATGAAGGTTACAGTTTGGTAGAAAGTTGTATTAATTTAGGCAATGCTTACAATAGCAGGAAAAGTGCAAATAGTCACCTGCACAGTAGCTCTAGGATAAGTTTGCCTACAGATATAATTCAGTTGGTTTGTGGGTTTACACATCTTTTTTTTTAAGGTGAGCTCCATTTATTAGTTCCATTTCCTCTAAACATGAATTTTTCCAGCATAACTAATAATTTCATGATGGATATTGCACGGATATGAAATGGGTGCCTCTAACCATGCTGGGCACAGAATGTGTCTACCTGGCATATAAACAGTCGAATAGTCCACAGACTACAGTTAAGGGGTTTGATATTTTACTTTACAAGGTTTAGAGTACACTGATAATGGAAATATTAGCGTTTTTATTTCTTTGGAACGAAGTTGCTAAGATTAAAAATAAATTTTATACTTTAGCAAGCTATTAATTAGGTAAAAGTTTGAAGATGCTTTTAACATCTGATTCAAAGTGGAAAATAATATTCCCTAAAAACAAGCATTTGACAAAGTATAAAAATGTGCAGCTTGGAGAGGCACATATTTCAATGCATTTTTCAGTCTAAGCATTCAGTTACTCTTTTCCAACACAGCACTTAAAAGCACACATTCACATCAAAAATAGCAGGGAAAAGAGGCTCTTTGTTAAAAATCTGCTATTAACTTTACCTGCAAAAACATCTACTCATAGGATTTCATTTTTATTTTTTGTTAAAGTACACAATCTGACAGACACTCCACCGAGTAATAATGAAGCAGCATGGGAGCCATTTAATATATTTCTTGATTAACTCATTGCCTGTCCAGTTCTCATTCAGACATGTGCTCACATGTCATAATCGTCATAACTCCCATCATCCCTACAGTTAACACACAAGCTCCTTGATTAGTGCACAACTCCCAGACGAGCCATTGCTAATGCTAAATAATTCCCTTCAGCCTCCTGCGACTATACCGCAGGCTCTCCAATTAAATATAATGTCTCTGATGAGCCATATTAATACGGACAAATTCCTGCCTGAGATTCTAGCCCACTCACTTCCACCAAAGAAGCAACTGAAATAAAAAGAGGAAAGCTGTGTACATAAAAATTAGCCAAAAGAGTAGATTTGCCATGAGGCTTTAATTACAAAACTTTGCTGTCACAGCTACGTTATTCTTGGAGGCATCCAGGAAACTGGTATACTAATACAAGTTCACTGGTAAATGACAATTAGTAAATTATCATTTTAATAATTGAAAAGCAAGCATGTAAAACAGATAACTTTTCAATCAGTTAATTACAATTAGCAATACCTAATCACATGTGATAAAATTAACTCAGATCACTTGCCACTGCTATAGCAATTATATTCAGCTGGTCTTGTGTATTAAGCATCATTTGAAACATTGGCATAGCTTTGCACACCCACACAAAAGGTTTTTTCAGGTTATAAAAACATTTCACTAATGACCCACACATAAAAACATCACAACTTGCACTAAGAAACTACAATGTCTATTAAACACCCGCTGCAGTATCACAAGATTATATAGTGAACTCCACATTTTAAAGATATTTACATATGTACCAAGTGCCATTAAAATACTTTAATAATAGAAAGGAGCAAGTCATGGGTCAAATGTATAAAAGTCAAATTATAGTAATCTCCACACTCTAAAATGGGAAGAGTCTCTGGAAAACCCAACCTTTTTGTGTACACCAGAATTCCTTAGCATTTAACTCAAAATTGCTGCCATTAGCTGGAAAATGACTACTCAGATTTTATGAAAATCATAAGGAGTTCCCAGTCCTTACAGCAGAGTCTAATGTCCTTAACCCTCATGCTGACCCTCTCTCTAGAAGAGATATCAACAAAGGACATGTAAATAGACTGTTGCAGAGGTATCCTTTAGTAGTTTAAAATATTGCTTGCAACTGCACAAATTGTAAGATATTCAAATAACCCCCATGAAATTTTGATAAGCTCTTCCCCAAGGTCCTTGCACCTTCATCCTTACACTAATGCACTTCATCTTCATTTACCTGATCATTAGTTTCCAGTTTGTTCAGCTGGAAACCAACACACACTAATTACTTTGACATCACAAAGTCCTATCTGTCTTCACCACCTCCCCAGACAGCAGGGAGAAATTATCAAGGGTAGGCATGATAATATCCTGATAAATGATGATTCACATCACCTCACTGTCAATCATCCAGAAGTGCTCACGCAAGATACCACTCAATCTCATTACTGAATCCTAGGGCTAAGAGTACAATACACACCAGGAGTCATATTTCAAACAGCAGGCCACCTGGATAAGATGCAGCTCTCGGAGATTTTCATGAATTTCGTTGGCTTTTTGTTTTAACACGGTAAATGTCAAATATTCATCTATTTTACCATGTGTATATAGGCTGGCAGAAAAGGACACGATGAAAAGCAAGGCAATTCATCTTGAAGGTTCAAATGAGAAAAAAAAAATTGGGGTCTTTGGAGAGGAGAACAAGGACAGGTAAATTTCCTTCATTTAAGAAGAAAATTATTCAAACTATCTGAAGTTTCAAAGTTCAGTTTCACGACTTAAGCATCCTTCCTGCTGAAACAATATAATTGTATTCAGAGCTCCGAAAGTAGTAACGCAAGCTCTGAAACTCATTGCCAGAGGCAAAGTTCACTTTTTCCATAACAGAAAACAGACATTCATAAAAGCAATGTTCCAGCTTCAATAAATAGCTGATGGGGAGCATGGGGTGGGGAGAGGGTGTGTGTGTCCAGCCAAGGATCAAAATAAAAACCTAGTAGAACCTGCTTTCTCAGAAAACATCACCTCTTTCCCTACTTCCAAACCAATTAGTACCCTTCCATCTCTCTCAGTCCAGTTACAGATATAAATGAAGCAGTCATTAACAAATAAAGCCAAGGACTTGCTATCTAGCACGGGATCTAGGAGTTGCTCTTTATGCTAAGGAATGAGGAACAACACATACAACCATCTCCTACATCTGTAGCACACTCCATTTTCTTGCCCAAGATAATCATACATCATCACTAAACTTGCATAATGATTGATAATATAATTCAATGTATGGTGCACCACTTATGGAAGAGATGAGGGAGAAAAGAAGAAAACAATACTGAAAGAACATGGGAGTAAAGTGTGAGGGAATTCCACAACCATGTGTGGCTGTGCTATGTACGGTCAGAGAGAAGAAAAACAGTCAAGACGAAAGACCAAAAATAAGAACACTATAGAAACAAAGAGCAAAAGAATGAAGAAAGCACAAAGATGCACACTGTACCATTGCACAGTATTTTTGTGGCTGAAGACACTTTAAACACTCAATGCATGTCCGAGCAGCAGAGCGCTCTCTCACAGGTATGGATGACGCTGCTACAGGAACGCTGGTTCTGCATCCAGCGACTGCCTGCCCTCGTGACTGAGCCTGAACTTGGCAGGAACCCTCACATACACTGCCTTGCATCTCTGCTGCCCCAGACTGTTTGAAATAGGATCACAGGCTCACAATGAAACCCCTGTCCCATTTCAAAGCACTCTCCCCCTTTGGAGCTACACAGGACAGACAGCAATGTACAGGCTCCTGTTCAGGTAATGTTAGCATAACATTTTTCAAGGAGAAACAGAGAGGTTTCTCCTTCAAATGTTCTAAGTGTTCTAAAATATACGTACATGCAAATATAACAGAACCGCAAAGCTCCATAAAAAAACCTGAATGAAGTCATTTAGGTATGGCTGCACTACTTACTGACACATACACTATTCACTCTACTTTTTAAAGCAGGTAGGGATCACTAACAAAGTTCAAAACCCAAGAGCTCTTCACAAGCTTCCTGTCCAAATACTCACGCTAACAAAAGCCAGTTTCTAGTCTACATACACACACACTTCCCACTCTCAAATCTGTGACCCACACCCCTCACCTCTTTGGCTTACCAGACATACCTTACACCAACCTTACTTATCACGATAAGTATAATAGGAAAGTGATTCTACAACTTGGCCCAGAAAGGTTAAATACCACATGCTTGGACAACAAAACTCAAAGCATTTTCCCTTTGAGAACCAAAGAGTTTGAAAACAAAACATAACCTATTCACTCCAGCACGAGGCTGGATAAAACTATGGGCAAAAACTGAGAACTTTTTTTCCACTGAATGCTTTCCTTCCTATCTTTAGAGAAGGACTGCTAGGGAGTTGCTCTTTATGCTAAGGAATGAGGAGGGAACAACACATCATCAGTTCAGCTGATGGAAATAAAAGACATGCCAGCAGCTGAAGACCTTCTTAAAAGGGCGTATCTTCAAATCAAAAACTTTGTTTGAATTTCTTCATGTTAGAGCTATAACAATTGCTTAAAAAAAAATATTTACACAGCAGTGTCACTTCTTGAATCTCAGTAGCCTAATTAAAAAAACAGCTTTCAGAACTAATTGACAGAAAAAAAACATTTATTTTTGTTAGCTAAATTGGAAAATAATTCTCTGCAGAAAGAACAAAAAAAAACTGGCACAGAAATCTTAATATCAGATGAATATTGAGTTGGACACATTAAGACAAAATCCTACACCTTGAAGTTAATTTGCAGTAGAATTACAGTACTTCCTCCAAAGGAAAAAAGAAAAAAGTACATGGGAAACTGCTGTCACTAAGTGTCACAACTGCAGAGTTCACAGACTATAGTTTATCTGCCAATCTTGAACTCCTCAGATACTGAAGAAGCAGCACATGACAAAACTTCAGGCTCAATTCAACTCATATTCAAGAATGATACTAAAAACTCTTCAAAATATTCAGCAAGTAGAAATTGAACAAAAACTACTCCTCAATTATAAGTCTATGACAAGTAAAACAAAATCACATTTACTATTCAAATTCTAAAATCCCACATTAGTCATAACTTTGTATTTACAGAGAACAGTAATGTATTTAAGGTTACTCTACATATGCCTCTTTTATTAAATAAAAGCTAACAATAACCTAAAAACTATGAAGGCACATTAAAATGACAATACAGTAGTAAAATCCATATAAATACTATGACCTTGTAAAAATACAGTTTTGAATTCATCATTTAATTACTGCATAAAGAATCACTAACTGCTGAATTTATAAAATATTACATAGTAGTATTAAAAAAGGGCTTCTTAAACCAAAAGCATAAGAAATGTTACAGTGGTTTCCAGAGTTCTCAAAAATTTTGCTATGCTTAACAAGGTAAACAACACAAGCAAACACATAAAGAGTTAAGCTTCAATCCACCTAAAAAAGTTAGGAGCAAGCAAAGCAGTACTTTGTTGAAAGCACAAAAGAAACAAAGGAACAACAATGGGTTTTCAAATCCCAGCAGCAGGTCAGACAGTGAGGCTGCCCAAGCCCAACCACTCTACATTTCATTCTCCTTTACAGAAAGGAAGGTGCACAAACCCAGGGTCTGGTTTTATCAGGCAATAGCAGTCAGTATCCCTCAACCACTGCCCCTTCCCTCCCACATACACAAGGTTTTCAGCCTCAAGCAGTTCTATGTCATCCACACTCAAAGGCACTCGGGATCATTTCTCACAGCGTAAGTGAGTGTCCAAAGAAAATGTCAAGAGGTGGACCAAGCCAGGCAGGCTTCCAGCAACCAGCCTTCACTGCATCAGGCAGCAGACCTGCCAAGGCCCTAACACTACAGAAATGTCATAGTACCTAAAACTTGTTCTCACAGTTGGGCGAGTTTTTGTTGGTTTTATTTTGGTTTGAGGTTTTTTTAGGCTTTTTTTTTTCTTCCTGTTAGTCTACAAGACATTCCAAGTACCAGCTTCTCACCTCCATAGTGCACAAACATTAGCCAGGCAATACAAGCACATTTGTTATACAAAGGAAAAGCCTTCATGGAAAAAGAAATCTCAAACACCAGGCTTACAAAATTAATTTTTTCTTGAGTTCAGGAGCATTTCTAGGGGACTGAAAATTCCAACACTTTACTAGCAGCAGCATCCAGAAGAGCTTAAGAGCAACAGGTGTTAATGCTGGAACAAAACTATCACTCAAAAGTTGAACTGAAGAGCTTTCAAATAGCTAAAGCACCATTGAAAAACATCAAGCACAAAAACAGCAAAATCATGTAAGAAAGTGTCAAACATGAGCTATTATTAAATTTCTTGGACATTATTCTTGAATTTTTACACTCAACTTTTATCAAAATCATGAGAATTGGAGACTTATATGTACTTTTATTGCCTCTTTATACCTTCTCAGTCTCACATCAGCATTTTGGTAATTGCATATGCCAATGAAAATCTTCACTGAAAAAAGCTTCCCTGAAGCTGAACCTGATAGTTCTGTCATGGGTGACAAGAAATTTTAAAAAACATTAAGAAAAATGGTCATACTTCCATAACAAGCATGTAAGTTAACTCTGAAGAGGCATTCCTTTTCTCATCAAATATGATGCAACAAATGATCAAGGAGACAGAGATGCTTCTTTCTTTCACATTGCATAACCAAGGACTATTGACTAATCATTTATTTACCCCTTTGACTACTTAATACAATTTAACTTTGTTTTGCTTTTACTTACATGAGTTCTCCTCTCACCTTGCTTTTCAAAAAAGCAACAAAGGTAAGCAATAATTGAGGCTGGATGGGACCTCTAAAGAGTTGATCAAATTTTTCAATCACTTAGTAGTTGACCTAAATTGACTACCTCACAAATTCAGCTACTAAGATGCTACAGGACACCAGTAAGAGCCTTAGTAAAGCCAAGGTAATTGATAACTACTGCTCTTTTTAGAGCAGGTCACATCAAAGATGGCTACCAGATTAGCCAGTCATGATTCGCCACAAACTTGCTCAGTCGTTCCTATATTTCAAGTAATAAGACATGTCTCCCAAAAAAATTCACACCATGTTTTTTTTTCCAACTACTTCCTGTAGTTCTCTGGATCAAAGAAACAATTATCTCCCTCCCGTCATCAGGACCCTCTGATAATACTGACATTTCAAAGATGGGACAGAAGAGTCTCATAATTCCCTTAATTCAGATGCATCCCATCCCTCCCATAGACTTTCCTATGTCCAGTTCACTTACCTAATGCCATTATGTAAACAGGGATACATTTTTGTCTGACACTGCAACCAAGCTCCTGGACCTAGGAGGCCTAGGAGTGGACCTTGCCAGTACAAGTCAAAGCAAGTTAGGTACTGACTATCTCAGACTTTTCTATACCCTTTGTCATTATCAGGTCCCCTTGCTCAGTGAGCCCTCATTTTCCTCTTCCTTTCAAAAACTTCCTGTTGCTCCTTCACATCCTTCAATACGTAGCCAACACTAGCAGAGCTTTGGCTTCCTTAATTATGCCCCTACACGCTCTGAGTAACTAATCCCTGCCTTCATCTGCTCTAAATTTGCTTTCTGCATTTGAATTCTGCCTGAGTTCCTATACTTGGAGAAGACTATCCTGGGACACTGACTCACAAAGCAGTCTTCCATGAGATCCTGGAAAGCAAATCCTTGGCTCAGGTAATGGTTGCAATTCTGTTGTTTGTTTTACTCCCTCCTCCTGGAAACCTAAACCTCACCATTTCAGAGTGATCCCAGGGCTGCACATCCCTGATCACCTCTTGTCTCCTTGTAAGAGGTCCAGCACATCATCCCCTCTGGTTAACTCAATCCTTTGTGTCAAGATTCTCCACACAGTCCAGAAGACTCCTCAGTTGCCCTCACTCTCGTTCCAGCAACTATCACGATGACTCAACTCCCACAAGTGCACTGTCTTGGAATCATGAAGTTTCCTATAGTTTTGTACAGCTGGCTTTATCTGCTTCCTGTTCTTGATCAGGTCTTTGGCATCCACCACAATGTTGCCTAGTGGCAGCCACAGCCTCTCCCCCATACTGAAGCTCCCTATCCTCCACTTACTCAAGCATAGTTTCTTGCAAAGCTCTTGGCTCCGTTATCTTCTCTGCAAAGACCCTGTGAGTCTGGTTTTCCTCTCCTGATCCTGCAAGTTAGCTCATCTCCTCCCTGCAGCTCCTTCACCTGCAACTCAGCACCCGGACCAGAGAGCACAACTCACACTCACAAGGGGTACCTAGCCCTTAGTCTCGGACTCAGGGAGAACCATCAGGCATTTGCTAGAGCCTAAGACATGAAAGACCATGGCTCTGCTCTTCCCATGTATTTTTAAATACCAACTTATGACTGCTGAGAGATTATTATTAACATATGTTCAGCTACTCGAAGACACTTATTCTACTCATACAATATGGAGTTAATGAGGGCATGGAACAACTTTTGCAGGGAGTATCACAAGAAACCAGACCTCAATATTAACTAACATTACTTTCAAAACATCCCTTGGAAACACAGTGTTGATACCACCCAAGAGCAGACTAATAACTATCAAGAAGTTTTAAGAAAGAAATTGCACCATACAAACAAGTTTTAAGCTCCTCTCACTTCTTGCTAAATACATAGAATACAAATTTGATGCGGTGTCCCCACCCAAGGTCTGGTTACAACTCAGAAGAGCTCTCTTGCATTCAGCAAATTGCCATCTTCACCATACATATGTGCCCCCTTACACACATGTACATGGATAAACAGGACCAGAGCTACTCACAGATTTTTATATACCCATATTAGTGAAAAACCAGACAAAACCAAAAGCATTCCCAAGTCAATACCAAAGCATACAGATTTTCATTAACTAGCCATTAGACATTCATGCCAAAAAAACTTAATACAAGTCTTTTAACAATATCCTTCAGGATCTCCACCATGAAGGATGATAACAGAGGAGTAGTCCAAATAACAAGCACTCAGTTTCACACATCTGAAAAAGTAACACCTTGTGTGGGGCCACATGACAAACGAAGGCACTGAACAGGAGAAATCTGGCTTTTGTTGTTGTTCTCAGGAGACAATCACTGCAAAGGTAAATAAAGATATAACTTCATACTATCTGTACTGAGGCAGATCACCTGATTCTTGAGAAAATGCCTGTAACATACTTAGATAAGAATCTGTCAAAAAGAGACAACTAACAGGAGCTGGAAGATCATCTGGTGACACTTGTTTTTATGCAACAATACTAACAAATTGCACTTCACTGTACTGATGGCTGTATGCTCTAAGAGAGCTATGGGGCACACAGTTATAACCTAAGATTACAAAGAAATTGTACAGGCAAAGGGATATAAATGAAATTTATGATTTCTAAACAGGCTTTTTAAGACTGGCATTCATCTAGATGAAGACTTCTCTATTATTGCATAAAAAGGATCTTTGAAGATGAAAAGGGAAAAGTACATCACAATTTTAGTCAGAGTACTGATGCAGAAGAAAGGATGTAAAGAACTGTGCACCCTTTTTTTTTCCCCCTGCTCCCCACTTCCAAAGCACTATGACTCACTGCCCCCAACAGGTACTATGAGTGCCACTCAATTATAGCTCGTCTCAGATTAACTCATAATGCTTCAGGAAACTACATATAGAATAAAACGTATGAGAAAAAAATTACAAGAGATCAATCTTGGAGACATGCTTCCTGGGCAGTGATGTTCCATTACTACAAAGAGCAGACAAGGGAGATGACATGCTGCCACAGGTTTGTCAACAGCTAAGCCCACATTAGAAACAGTTTCACTTTCAGAACTGTCAGGACCCTACATTACAAGGCCAGCAACATTACAGGTCAACCAGTGAGCCAACATTAAGCACCAGCTACGAAAGGACTACGAGAATTCATGCAACACTATATATCAAAATAAAGTTCAAGAATGAAATTCAGAGCATTGCCCAATTAGCACAGCAAGACAGACAGAAACCAAGAGGTACTGTATCTAAACCTAATACATGCATCTCTGTAAATCCAAGTCACCACTCCGTACAGGTATTATCTTGCACCAACTACTCAAAACACTGACTACCATTCTTCCTCTACAATAAACAAGATACACAAAGGGTTTGGGGAGATGGTTCATTTCAAAAAAGTATAAAAGGATTTTAGTTGCCACCTACAGACAATGAAGGGGTAATAAGTAAAAAGGTATCTCAAACTTAGCACTATAAAAAGGATATCTTGTTGAAAGGAAACAAGTGACAGATACCTTTTGTGACCAAGCAAAAGAATATAAACTAAAACCACAACACCCATAAAAGTGATATATTTATTAATACCTTATGCCTTGCAAATTGCACCTTCATTTCATGTCTCCAATGCTGAGGCCTTTCAAGCTTTCAGACACTTCATAAGCAATTCAGTTCCTTGTTTAACACTTCTCCCTAGAAAAAAAGCACAAGTATCCCACCCATGGAATCACAGACTCCACAATGCCCTAGCAGCTGTTTGTTCAGCAGCACAGCTAACAATCCAGGAAAGTATCTGGCTTTAAATACAATGCTTCTTACAATGATCCTTTAGGATGGCTCTGCTTCCCAACCCAGCTTTTCACACAGTGCCAGAGATACAGGTTCACACTATTTCCTTCCCTGCTCCCTCTTCCCCACATCCCACTGGTGGGATGGGTGATGGGACTAACTGGAGACACTAAATCTACACTGCCTCTGGAAAGGTGAATCAGGTATTCTCCTTGTCCCCAGCCATGCCTCCTGATGCCATTAGCTCTAGCACTCATTAACTTATGCAAAGAGTCACATCAGCTTGCTGATTCACATTTTTTTTTTCCCCACTGTTCTCATAGAGATAAGCAGCCTTGATCCACTTAACAAAAGGCTGCACATGTAGTACAAAAAGTGTAGGTACACAAAAGATAGGAAGGTAAGAAAGGGAAAGAACTCCTCTTGACAGACAGCACAGTCTTACAACAGTTGTAAAAGTCATTTTTCTAAGTACTTGTGAACATTATTCACAAAAAGCCTACCTCAGGTCTGTCTCTGTCTACAAGTCATCCCAATAGTAACAGGAAATTCAGCCCAGGGACCACTCACCAGTATTACCACTCATACAGACAAGAAAAGAAATAGTCCTACCAAACAGTATTGTTCATTAATAGTGCCTGAAAACAAATCATCCCTGAGTAACCACAACCACAGATGACAACAAATACCACAGCTGGGACAGTACAAACCACAGGAGCAAGAGATGTGAATCCACACAATGAAATATTTGCTGCTGAGGATGTGGGCGAAGGATGAAGTCAGGAAGAAGACAGAACACTCTCAATGACACAAAAGAGAAGGACCAAGGGACCTTCTGTTCTCTCTCCAAGGAGGTGAAGTAGAAGGAAACCATGCTGCTGCAGTGCCTCTCTTACAGAGGAGAATGGCATAATTATATTTTTTTAGTCACACTGACAATGTTTCACTGCATTAAAATTACTATCCCCAGTGCTTTCGCCACCACCTCCAGAAAGGCCAAGAGATCGGCACAAGCAAAACAGACTACAACAGATGTACACCCTCTCGGGTTCTTATTACTCACTGTAATAAGCACAGTAAGTTTGAACGAGCACCATGGCAATAGGAGCCATTGATCCAGAATTACCAATGGCAGTATTTCAAGCAGTGTCCTCAGCACACACCAGTGGCTTCAAAGGAAGGAGCTGCCTGCTCTGTCCCTGCTGTTCAAGAGGCAAATCTTCAGAACAAGTGAAGCCTGGTGACCCCAGCCCTGCTCAGCCTGGAGCTTAGACTTCCTCACCTGGGTACAGCACCAGAGCTCTGCAGACAGCAAGGCAACAAAAGTCACTTTAACTGATGGCTGACCTACTCCCAACTCGATTTGTTTCTATTCATGGCTCCAGCATCTGTCACACATTCCACTGAAATATTTTAAAATCAGTAGGAAAAAGAAGTTAACTAATTTGACCAGTAAGGTGTCTGGTGTGTTCAGAGCATGGAAAAAACTCAGCACAAGATCAGAGAATTGCTAGAGCAAAAAGGCCCCAGAGGGCAGTACCATTCAAGCAATTAGAGTGACTTCAGTAGAAATCAGCATTTAAGCTCAAATCAGGACTGCCTTTTTTTTTTTAATAAATCTCCCACTTAAGAAAAACCAAAAAACAAATCTGTCTCCAACACACAGCTGTGTGAAAGTCCATGAACCAGGTACCTTCCAGGCAAAACTCAACCAAAAGGTACAGTCCAGCAAGCACAGCAAACCACCACAAGCAGACATAGAGCCACAGCACCAGACTAGTACCAATCAGAGATGCTAAATGGCAGAGAGTATAAACACCATGTCTTCAGCATAAACCATTTCACTCCACAGATGCAATCCTATTACTTTACACTACCTACTGATGTAGACAGTTGTCAGCACCCACAGAACCATTGCTTCACTCTCCACAGCAATGAGGACCTGCACATTTAAGTTGCAACCAACTTCACTGACTGGGCTTCCATATTTTCCTGCCCCAATGATAATGCAGTACCACTTTTGACAACAGCCACCTTTCCTAAATGAGCTTCGTGACAGGAAATTATTTTCAATCGATGTATTGATCCCTCCAATAAATCAGCTTGGAAATTAAATAACCATCCCCACAAAGACCAAAAGATCTTTTTCTAACACATACTTCCCACCTCCAAGGAAGTGTTCCCAAAAGGGCTGCAGCATGATGCTTAAAGGATTCTATTCTACATCCTTCCCTTCCTACTCAATGGTACAGTTTCAACCAGAATACAACACAAGTCACATTTCAGCCTAACCATTAAACTACACAACAGGAGTCTGACCCATTCCAAAGGTACAGATGCATTTCATGTCACACCATCACCTAGTAAAACACACTAAAAGGCTGAAACACTGATTCTGATGAGCCCCACCAACTCTTAAAATTGCAGATCAAGCTTGCATTGCTCCTTATAGACAATGAAAAATCAATTATTTCCTCAGCAGCAGCTATAGTAGTGATAGTTTCTTGTGTAGCCTCGTTATGCTGAAGGTAATCTGCAACGATAAGGTTTCTCCTGGCCCTGGATTATAAATCCATTAACCAAGGAGAAGTGAGTGCTCAGAGCTCACCCAGGTCATGTGGCCTCTGATAGCCCCCTGAAAAGGACACACCAGGGACCACCGGCAAGGGTAGGAAAGCAAAGAGAAAGTTT